>JBBDGP010000319.1:4787500-5487500 GCA_037952835.1 Lithobates septentrionalis
GGATGCTCTGTGTACTGCATGCAGGGTTGAGGGGTGCTCTGTGTAATGCATGCTGGGTTGAGGGGTGCACTGTGTACTGTCTGCAGGGCTGTGGGGTGCGCTGTGTACTCCCAAGTTCACTCCCCAAGAACAGTACAGATTCCAGTACCAAGCTTACCCCACCCCCCATTCAAGTACAGAGCTCTGCAAATAGTGGGGCTGCTGCAAAAGAGCAGCTAGAACTTGCAGCATCTATCTGCAGGCTGCCAACACAGGTATCTGGAGGAGCTTCCACCATGGGGCCGTGTAGATTCACCGCTCCTCCCTCCTTTTCTCTGATGGGACGAGGGGCCAGGTAGATTCCCCGCCCCTCCCTCTTCTGCTCTCCTAGATGGGAGTGGGGGGGGTGCATCCAATAATAGAGTAGCGCTGATAAAGAGCCATGGTGGTGCCCATGGCAGTGCGCCCTGTCAGTAAAGCATTGGGCTCCACTCCGGGACTTTTCTTTGATTCACCAGGACTTACATCAAATCCCGGGACGGTCCCAGCGAATCCGGAACAGTTGGGAGGTATGCTTTTAATCCCAGACCCTATATAATTTATAAATATATTAAAAAGTAAGGTTCCCAACAATGAACCTTGGGGTACACCACTGATAAACTTATACTTATACTTTTGTGCTTGACTAACTAGTGCTCTGCTCACTTTATTGGAGCAATTACAATGCTTAAAGTTGAACTGCACTGCATCTGAGCACCACAAACCAAAAATGCTATTTACTTATTTTTAATATTCAAAGCAAACTTCCCCATCCATCCTTGTCTCAATGCTCTCAATGACTTTGAAAAACACCCCTTAGCATTTCTGGCTGCGGCCATCTTGTAAAAGGGCAGATGATTCATGTAGTATTTACGTCCTGGAATCCATCCGTTCTTAGCACAGGCATGAAGGCAGGAGTATGTGCTTAGCTGAGGAAGCCACTCCTGAAGACTCTTGGGATGTATGACATCATCTGCCTAGGTATGGAAACCAGCAAGTAACTGAAGAAATGTAAATAAAGTTTAAAACAAGTAAATATGATATACTTTCCTATCTATTTACTAATGCTAGCAGCGTGAGGATTAAAAAATAGTCAAAGTTGATTGGGAGCATGAAGTTACACTTTAATGCAAACCCCTTGATTGCAGTGATACTGATTAACAGTGTCTCAGGGCAGAAGCCTAGATGCATCTGCCAGTGTACCTCAGATGATACAAATTGGGGGAAAAAAATGTATAAAGTGGTCAGTAAACATTTCTGATGGCATTACTGAGCTACCTGAGTGGCATTTTAATGAATTTGTTGTCCTTCCAGTGGTTAGTTTAAAGACATGTACTGCTGACTCTTGATTGCCTTTATTAATGACAAAAAAGCAGCAGAAACTAAACAAGTAGCTCACCTACAGTAGTTTACAGACTCTCATAACTTGCTCTGTCTGTCCTGATCACCTACAACAACCAGGCAGGGACCAGCTGCTGGAACTACACTGCTAGTTTTCAACATCTTTACATTTCATTCTGCAGTGGTAAAGCCAGCTTCGATTTCTTTCAAATGCAGCTTTATCCTTGTTAGGCCTTCAGGTGCTGCCAAAGGGGACACAAATACCGTATATACTCGAGTATAAGTCGTTCCGAGTATAAGTCGAGGCCCTAATTTACCACAAAAAAAATGGGAAAAACTTATTGACCCGAGTATAAGACGAGGGTGAGAAATGCACAGCTACTGTAAGTGGAAAAGAGGGTCAACAATGCCCATTTGCAGCATCACTGTGCCCATTTGCATGCCTCACTGTGCCCATTTGCAGCCATAGGTCCCCTGAACTTCAAACTCGGTAGTTAAGGGTTCCTAGATGCCCCCTAGCTGCAGCCAAAATTTGGGGTCTCTGAACCCAAAGGGTCCCGAAATGACATTGCTGCAGATGGACACAGTTGACCAAATTTGGGGCCCCGTATCTCGGGGCCACTTAGAGCTAAGAACCCCAAATTTGGTGTGCAAACCTAGTGGAACTAGCACCATAACATTTCCAAAGCTGGGGTTTCTAGCACGAAGTGGCCCCAAGATACAGGGCCCCAAAAATCAGTTCAGAAAATGTCAAGCACTTTTCTGCAGCAGAGAATGACATTTTCCGAACCGATTTTGGGGCCCCGTATCTCGGGGCCACTTAGTGCTAGGAACTTCAGCTTTGGATATGGATATGTTGTGGTACCAGTTCCACTGGGTTTGCTCACTAAATTTGGGGTTCCTAGTACCAAGTTGCCCTGAGATATGGGGCCCCAAAGTCGGTTCAGAAGATGTCAAGCACTTTTCTGCAGCAGAGAATGACATTTTCCGAACCGATTTTGGGGCCCCGTATCTCGGGGCCACTTAGTGCTAGGAACTTCTTCTTTGGATATGTTGTGGTACCAGTTCCACTGGGTTTGCTCACCAAATGGAGTTCCTAGCATCAAGTGGCCCTGAGATACAGGGCCCCAAAATCTGTTCAGAAAATGAAATTTTTTGCTTGACTCGAGTATAAGTCGAGGGGGGCACTTTCAGCACAAAAAAAGTGCTGAAAAATTCGACTTATACTCGAGTATATACGGTATGTACTGTATTTATTGGTGTATAATACGCACGTTTTCACCCTGAAAATCGGGTGCAAATTGCGTGTGTGATATACACCAATACTTCAATTTTAGCTGCCTCGGAGGGGACAGGGAGGGGGGGCGGGACAAGCACCATCAGATTACATACAGTGAGAATCTCCTGTTTACTTGGCAGCCTCTTTAATAGGAAGGCTCATCTCCTGGACCGCCATTGGACCACTGTTATGTCTATCATAGGAGATTCTCACTGTATGTAATCTGTCGGCGCTCGTCCCGCCCCCTTCCCTGTCCCCTCTAGGCTGCAGATGGGCATCGATCAGACTGCACTGATGGCAATGATGAGCCTGCTGCTGCATTGAAGGCAGTGGTCAGGCTGCTGCTGCATTGAAGGCAGTGGTGAGGCTTGCGCTGCATTGAAGGCAGTGGTGAGGCTGCTGCTGCATTGAAGGCAGTGGTGAGGCTTGCGCTGCATTGAAGGCAGTGGTGAGGCTGCTGCTCCATTGAAGGCAGTGGTGAGGCTGCTGCTGCATTGAAGGCAGTGGTGAGGCTGCTGTGCATTGAAGGCAGTGGTGAGGATGCTGCTGCATTGAAGTCAATGGTGAGGCTGCTGCTGCATTGAAGGCAGTGGTGAGGCTGCTGCTGCATTGAAGGCAGTGGTGAGGCTGCTGTGCATTGAAGGCAGTGGTGAGGCTGCTGCTGCATTGAAGGCAATGGTGAGGCTGCTGCTGCATTGAAGGCAGTGGTGAGGCTGCTTCTGCATTGAAGGCAGCGGCGAGGCTGCTTCTGCATTGAAGGCAGTGGTGAGGCTGCTGCTGAATTGAAGGCAGCGGCGAGGCTGCTCCTGCATTGAAGGCAGTGGTGAGGCTGCTGCTGCATTGAAGGCAATGGTGAGGCTGCTGCATTGAAGGCAATGGTGAGGCAGCTGCATTGATGGCACGTGTGAGACTGCAGATGGGCACTGACCCTTATTTTGCTTCTAAGTTCCTTATTTACATTTTTTTTTCCAGAAACTTCCCTCTTAAAATGAATGTGTGTGTTATACGCAGATAAATATGGTTTCTGCAAAATGCTGAAGCATAGACCCAGGAGACAGGAAACAGAAATTATAACAAAAAGTGTCGCGCAACTAGCTAATCATAAAGTTCAAACTATATGTATTACAAAGCTCATGCATTAATGTGCATACAATATCACATAAAATGTGATCTTATATGTACTTGCATAAAGTTATCTTTCTTTCAATTAATGTATGCTTGTATCTTAAAAATTATGTACCATCACATAATATAGCCATATAATACACAATATGAAAGAAATATTTGGTGACCAGAAAAATATCTGACGGCATAGTCCTTTTAAATGTGCTTCAACCAAGTATTATGCTTTGTGCGGTCTTCATACGTCCCTAATGGTCATAAAGAAAAGAGGATCCCACCACCATTCACACTTCACCTTGATAAATGGACCTATTTAGCTAAAAATAGGTCAGATGTGCATTCCCCATTAAGGGGCTCAATCCAGAGAGCAAGACCCTTCTCAATGATTATTGGGTATATCCCTCCAGTACCATACAACCTCCAGGGCTCCCCTACTCAAAAAAGAGAGGGTGACATAGTGCATTACCATAAAACACTAATGCTCCGTACACACGAGCGAAATTTCCGTCTGAAAAATCTTTGATGGTTTTTCCAATGGATTTCCGCTCAAGCTTGGCTTGCATACACACGGTCACACAAAAGTTCTCTGAACTTTTGACTGTCAAGAACGCGGTGACGTACAACACTACAACGAGCCGAGAAAATTAAGTTCAATGCTTCCGAGCATGCGTCAAATTGTTTCCGAGCATGCGTATTTTTTTGCGCGTCGGAATTGCATACAGATGAACAGAATTTCCGTCAAGAACTTTTTCCGTAGGAAAAATAGAGAACCAGCTCTCAATCTTTTGCTGGCGGAAATTCAGACAGAAAAAGTTGGATGGAGCATACACACGGTCGGAATATCCGACCAAAAACTCCCATCACACTTTTTTTGACAGAAATTCAGACCATGTATATGCAGCATAAGACCTTTATTAAAAGAAGTAAACAAGTCACACTCACAAGTAAAGTGCACAAAATGAGTAGTGCGCCAACTTAAAAACCCTGTTGCATAATGAAGTATAGGGATGGGCTTGATGTTCGAGTCGAACGTAAGTTCGACTCAAACATCGGGTGTCCGTTTGTTCTTAGAACAAACAAACTAATGGGGCGCTCGAGGCACGTTTGCCCATCGCCGAGCGCCTCATAATGAACTGCAAGTTCGCAATGCATTGATGGCTGCTGATTGGCCAAAGCATGCACCTGACCTGTATCCTTTGGCCAATCATGGCTCAGGGGCTAAGTCCACACCCCACACTATATAAGGCTGCTTACATAGCAGCCGTATGTAGTGTGTGTTAATGGAGATAGATTAGGCAAGTAGAGTGTATTGTGCGGTCAGTTAGTTTAGTGCAGTTAGTGTAGTGTCTATCATACAGTGTAGTGTATATAATGCAGTGCAGAGTATATAATACAGTGTAGTGCGGTGTATATAACACAGTGTAGTGCAGTTTATATAATACAGTGCAGTGTAGTGTGAATGTGTTGTGGTGCTACTTAAGTGTTGGTGTGTACAACACTTCTGTGTCACCACTGATTCCATTTTTTTTTCATTAATCATTTTTATTTTATTTTTATTTTATTTATTTTTTTGCAGTATCAGGTTGCTGCATTATTAGCACTCCCCCTTCTTTGTCACAGGTGTTATTCCTTCTGCGTCAACACAGCAGTGGTATACTTTTTTTTTTTTTTTTTTTGGCAGCGCAGCAGCACTATGAATATTTAGGGCAAAATTACTGTCCCCCTTCTGCGTCGCAGGTGTTCCCCCTTCTGCGTCGGCAGTGGTTCCCTTTTTTTTTTCTTTCAGCAGCAGCAAAAAAAAAAATTCTCCATAATTGCTGTTCCTTCTTCTGAGTTGCGGGTGGTCTTCCTTTTTCATCACCACTGTTTGTTTTTTTTACCTTTCTTATTTTTTTTACATTTATTTCATTTTATTATTTGTTGTTGCAGCAGAAGCAATAAAAAAAAAATCTCCACAATTTCTGCACCCTTATTTTCTTGAATAAATAAAACTATAATATACAGTTTATATAATATAATATAACAGTTTATAGTGCAGCAAGCACAAAAGTATTGCACCCAAGCACCATATTCCCATCCCACACTCTATAATAAAAAGTTATAAAAATCCCCCTCAAAAAATAAAAAACAGTAATAAAACAGTTTATAGTGCACCATGCACAAAAGTATTGCATCCAAGCACCATATTCCCATCCCACACTCTTTAATAAAAAGTTATAAAACTCCCCCCAAAAAATCCTCATCATGTTCGAAAGGTCGACAAGGAGAGGCAGACGTTCACAGGCCACTAAAAGAGTGCAAGCAGCCTCTGTGTCTACAGTGAAAAGTCGCAGACATGGTGCATCCTCTGCAGGCGGGGCACACTTCTCCTTTTTTTACAGTGCTGTCTGTGTTATTGAGCCACACAATGCAGAAGAGGCCCAAGTTTAAATTACATTTTTACCTTTAGAAATGTCATTATTGCTGAGGCATGTTCTACACATTGCACAGATGCGCTACTTTACAGGCAGACTAAGGGGACCCCCAGACACGATATTTAAAGGAATATTTCATTTTTATTGTTACACTTTAAGCATCATTAAATTCACTGCCCCTTTAAAAACAACCATTTAAAAAAAAAAAATTTGCATTGATACATGTCCCCCAGGGCAGTACCCAGATCCCCATACCCTTTTTATGGCAATAACTTGCATATAAGCATTAAAACGAGGACTTTTCATGTTCGTGTCCCATAGACTGTAATAGAGTTCGCATGTTCACTAGAACTTTTTGCCTGTTCGAGATGTTCTGGTGCGAACCGAACCGGGGGGTGTTCGGCCCATCCCTAATGAAGTACAATGTCCCCTTAAGACTCAGACTCCTATATCACCTTATCCAGCATATTCTGCAGCACTTCCGGGTAGTCGTGATGTTGTCACTAGGCACTAGCTAGTTGCGCAACACTTTTTGTTTGATTTGTTTACTGATTGTGTGGAAATGCATATTACAATGTGGCCAGCAACTATCACTTTTAACACTTATTATTTCATTTTGAGTTTCACATTGGTAGGATTGCGCAGAGGACACTTCAGGAGTACTGCACTAAACTATGTTTTTGTTTTGTAGAGCCATTCTGTTGAAGAATCTACGTTGCGTTATGAGGTAGGCATCAGGATAAAAGGAGGCCTGCAACTTCACACCATGAAGATCCATATGCTGGGTGTATCAGGGTTGCACCTTTTATTATTATGTTATACTTTTCACATTTAAAAAAACAACAAAAAACTGAAAAGTGTTGGATTAGTGGTTCTGTCTTGAATCAGATCTACAGTATATTGATTTTGGGGTATTTATTTATCCTTGAGCCTCACTGAGAACTGAAAACTGGCAGGGCAGGGGCTTCTTAGGCATTTTTTGATATTTTTTTAACCTGCAAGTTATAATGTGCTAGTATGCATCACATACTAGCACATTATGTAAAACCTACCTTAGAACAACACCCTTCCAGCGGAGAGCTGTAAACACTGACAGGTCTTCCATCTTCACTCGTCCTCTTTCCTAATTCATGGACTTCGACTGTGTGAGTGGCCGGAGCCGCGATGGCATCAGTCCTGCGTGTGCGAATGGGAGCCGCCATTTTCGGCACAGGACTCTGAAGGAACAGCCTGGGTGGCCCTTCCTTCAGAGCGCATGAACCGGTGATGACACTGTCTGCATGTACACTAAATATCTCCTAAATGGTGCATTCTTAGATGATATTTACAGCACCTATAGGTGAGCCTTATTATAGGCTTACCTTTAGGTAAAAGTCAGAAATGGGAGTTTATTCCCACTTTAACTTATGTAAAATGTTTACCTGTATTCCGTTTTTTTTTTTTTTTTAAGTCAGATTTTATCTGGAGTGCTTTTGGACAAAAAATTATTCGATCATTTTGAGAGCTCATTAACACAGTGTGTGTGGGGGGGTGTCTGACATATATACAGGTGTGTGTGTGGGGGGGGCGCTGACATATATACAGGTGTGTGTGGGGGGGCGCTGACATATATACAGGTGTGTGGGGGGCGCCTGACATATATACAGGTGTGTGTGGGGGCGCTGACATAAATACAGGTATGTGGGAAGGGCACTGACATATATATATATACAGGTGTGTGGGGGGGCGCTGACATATATACAGGTGTGTGTGTGGGGGGGCGCTGACATATATACAGGTGTGTGGGGGGGAGCTGACATATATACAGGTGTGTGTGGGGGGGCGCTGACATATATACAGGTGTGTGTGGGGGGTGGCTGACATATATACAGGTGTGTGGAGGGCACTGACATATATACAGGTGTGTGTGGGGGGGCGCTGACACATATACAGGTGTGTGTGGGGGGCACTAACATATATACAGGTGTGTGTTGGGGGGCACTGACATATATACAGGTGTGTGTGTGGGGGAGTGGCTGACATATGTACAGGTGTGGGGGGGGGCGCTGGGGCGGGGGGGTTGCCCAGGTCAAAAGCTGTGTAAGGGGCCCAAAAACTTCTAAAGGCTGCCCTGTGACTAATAGTTGTCCTGTGGACAGATTCTCCCCCCTGAGCTGTGGATCTCTGCAGCTCCTCCAGACAGTTACCATGGGCCTCTTGGCTGCTTCTCTGATTAATGCTCTCCTTGCCCAGCCTGTCAGTTTAGGTGGACGGCCATGTCTTGGTAGGTTTGCAGTTGTGCCATACTCTTTCCATTTTCAGATGATGGATTGAACAGTGCTCCCTGAGATGTTCAAAGTTAGGATATTTTTTTTATAACCTAACCCTGCTTTAAACTTTTCTACAACTTTATCCCTGACCTGTCTAGTGTGTTCTTCGGCCTCCATGATGCTGTTGCTTGTACACTAAAGTTCTCTAACTGACCTCTGAGGACTTCACAGAACAGCTGTATTTATACTGAGATTAGGGGGCTAAATACAAATGCACGCCACACTTTTCAGATATTTATTTTTAAAAAATTTGGAAAGCAATACATCATTTTCCTTATACTTCACAATTATGTGCCACTTTGTGTTGGTCTATTACATAAAATCCCAATAAAATACATTTATGGCAAGAAATGGGGTTGTGACCTGTCCACTTGATTTTTATGAGAATGCACCAATGTGCCTCCATCCCAATGAGAGACCCTTAAAGAGGAGTTCCACCCAGGGGGGCCGTAAAAAAAATAAATAAATAAAAGTCAGCAGCTACAAATACTGCAGCTGCTGACTTTTAATTGGACACTCACCTGTCCCTGGGTCCAGCGATGCGGGGGATCGAAGCCCCGCTCGTCCCCCCCCTCCGCTCGTCGGTGCCGGCATTTCAACTGTGGGCGCCGGGCTGTGGCTTCACAGCCTGGCACCCACTGCGCATGCGCGAGCGGCGCCGCGCGCCTTGATTGGCCGCTCAATCACCTGGGACCTGTAATGGGTCCCAGATGATTGACAGGAGGGAGGGAGCAGAGCGGAGCCCTTCCTGTGCCGACGAGGAAGTGATGTCACCAGCCCAGGCTAAGGAACAGGCAGACTACGAGGGACCACCTAGCAACAGGCATTTAGAGGTAAGTGAAAAAAAAAAAAATCCAAATTTTTTTTGGGTTTTTTTTTAGAATTTTTCCAGGTAGTTTTGTTTTTTGGGTGGAACCCCACTTTAAGTCTCTTCTGCAAGTATATATTTCTTATTTTTATTTTTATTATTTTATATATTTTTATTATTTTTATTATTTTATATATATATTTTTTTTTTCTTTTTTTTTTTTTCCCTTTAGTCAGGCAATACACTGATTTAATTCAGGGCTAAAGCTTTTTATTATTATTTTTTATTATCATTATCTATATCCCACACTTTCCTGCATATCGATCTAACTCTATGCAAGATAGTGTGTCTATTGTGTCCAATTGTACTAATCAATCCAATTCAAGGCAGAGACTATTTGCTTTTGCCTCTTTTGTTCTGCCTTTCTTTTTCTCTATCTCATTTTCTCTTCCCAGTTCCCTCTATAACATTATAATTCTCACCACAGTTTCATCCTAATACTCCCCTGATGCAGCTGATGCTGGGATCTATTCGATTTATCCCCCGGGGTTGCGATGCGCCCAGTCCATGACCCGTCACCCGTCCCACCACTGACGGGGGCGGGTCCTGACCTTGACGCATCGGCATCATGCTCTCCACGTCCCACTAGCGGCGCCGCCGGCTTCCGCATAGTGGGGCACCCAGTGGATTACCATCCAGCACTATGGCGCTGCGGGGCTTGGAGGTGGCCCCAGGTGTTCCCCGGCTGCCCCTCCCCCTGCTTCCCCCGTCGCATCATCACGTCCTTGCATGACGCTGGCGTGAGCACGCCCCTGGTCCGCGGCCATATAACGGCTGTCACTGGCCGGGTGCCTCGGGGTTTCGCCATGATCTTCTTGCGACATGCAGCCTGGCCCGCTTTTCCTTTCTCAGGTAATCCCTTTATACACCTCCACACCGCTCCACTGACACCAGCAGTGGCTTTCTTAGATGCACCAACATCTATTTCACTCATTCCCCCACACTTTTCTTCTGCTCTTATCTTTCATTCACACATGTACACTCACTTTCTCCTTGTCCTTCACTGCTGCCTTTTTTCCCCCCACATTCACTCTCCACCCCTTACATTTAGGATACCTCTCACATTTCATCTTATTTTTCTTTCACCCCCACAGTTCTTCTTCTGTCTCCTGGGCCTCGTTGTCTATGTCAGCCTGGCGACCCCCATGGGCGCCTTGACCCCATTATTGGCCGTGGCCGACGCCATCCTGGGGCTCGCTCTCTGCCTCAACCCCGGGGGAGATTTGGTGGACCCGGATCAACACTGCACTTTTTTACTTATGGGTCAATATTGACCAATGCACTATCTGTGAGTATATCAGTTACTTGCATCCCTAATATCTCTTTCCTATATACATGTGTACATATAATAATATACGGTTATTGTTTCAATGCAGCTCAACTGCATTATGACTCCTGACGATTGGTTACAAGCCAAGAAACGCGTAGAGTTAACAACCTATGATGCACAGAATATTTGGGCTTCCCTGTAGCTTCCCTCCTGCCTCTTTCCTGCTACTTCCTTCGTTACTTGGTTCAATAAAGCATTGAAAACGTATTCAAGTATTGGTGCTTTTATCGTCCAGAGGTAAACTCAACGGGACCCTAGACCCGGTGTCGGTGAAGCAGGGGTGTCGAGAGTGAAGGTAACAAGCCCGCTTAAACCAGCAGCTCCACCGAGAGTTATTGCTACACTAAGTTGAATAAAAAAAAAAATAGTAGTGTGTACTAGACTTAGGCAATGAATGCAGAAGTACTTAGACAGCCTGAATAGAGTGTTATTAGACATTTGAGTTTGATACCTCTTAAAATTATCCTTTGGTGGAGTATATTTATTGCTCAAAATGCTTTAAAAGTGTAAAGACTTTACATATGACAATTCATAGGTTTACCTGTGCTAAACAAGACATGGCAAGAAATCCTTTCAGACTTCAACATTTCTTAGTGTGCTCTAAGTAGTCAATGATGTAAGTATCAGATTACTCACCAAAGCATAGCTTTACACTTTACTACTGTTTTTAACCTTGACATCAGTAATGAAATTTCCCTGAGGATTACTGGTAATTAAGAGCCAGAGGACAGGTCCTGACTTGGGTGTGTATTCTTCAGCAATATTCTTCTGTGTGAGGACACCTTGTGGGAATTTAGTGTTTCGTCTTAAACATCCATCACTGGGGAGCCACCTGTCTTTGTATAAGAGTCATAACCCCACTTAAGCTTGTCTCTTGGTAATTACTTCTATAATTTATCTCTAAATGAATATTTACTTTGAAGGTAGCAGAAAGTAGTGACACCACAGCTGAGAATTTATCACATAACTCTGGTCCTTGACATACACCTTAGGAGTGTCAGAATGAACTGTTTATATAAGGGTGTGATCCTTTGGAAGACCGAAGGTTATTATGAATATCAACAGGTTGTCTTTCAACTGAAATGCACAAACTTAAAAAATGATCTGCTGTGCAACTAAATCTGGGAATTTTAAAAATAGTGAAAAAAATAAATAAATAGGTTGATCGATAGATAGATAGATAGATAGATAGATAGATAGATAGATAGATAGATAGATAGATAGATAGATAGATAGATAGATAGATAGATAGATAGATACATAACCAGGTAGACCATTCATTGTAAGGGACTGATGTCATGTGAAGGTACAAAATATATGTAAAGCGCTGCGTGAATTGATGACGCTATATATGTACCTATAATAAAATAAATAAGTATTACTACTATTATTATTAAATAAAAATAAGTAAAAAAAAAACATAAATTGGGCAGCTTCTCTAATGTGCAAAAATACAGCCTTGGCAGTGATTATTGTGGGAGGCTCTTATGGATAGAGCCTATCATGTGTTGTGCATGGGGTGAGGGCAAATATTGGTGCCGTGAAATGACTTGGTCATCTAACATATTGGTCGTACTTGCTCCATAATGGAAGATTCTTCTGCATGCCAAGCATGGCTGAAGAGACCCTGCAGCTGCTTTTTGGAAAAATTCTATAGTGCCATGAAGTAACATGCTCATCTGAGTCACTGACTACTAACTGTATTGTGAACAACAGTGTCATTTTTGAACGAGAACTGATGTAGCAGGAGGCATTCCATGTACAGTGTTTTCTTTTGTGAGCTATAAGGTTTCTCTTACAGGAGACTGTTCACTTCTGACTTTGCATAGCCATTCACTTGTAGCAGAGTTTAGAGTAAAACAGAAAAAAAAATTCTTTGGTCTGTTGCACCTCTTCTCTCCCATCATTCTGCAGCAGTTACATGCAACATTAAACATTGAAGCTTGTGGACTGAGTTATGTGACCTTCTGCAGCCCTCAAATTTATAGTGCAACAGTTTTGGAAGGCTGAACATGCAGAGGCTAGCAATAAATTGAAGGTGCTGCAGACAGTAGACGACAGCCTTCCCATCAGGTGACAATATAAAGTGTGTATTTCACTTGTAGCTGCCACACCTAATGCTTATTGGGGGTAACAATAATTAGAGAGGTTACAAAACATTGTCCAGGTACTCATATTCTCTGATAATTTTGTGCTGGAGGTGTCTACTTGGAGGTGACATTCATAGGCCTGAATATGTCAGTTAACTAAGATGACCATTTGTCTATAAGGATTAACTGACCACTCTTTGGTGTCTATAGCCAGCTTTATTCTCATACTATTAGAGAGGTCCCATGATATACAGTATTAACTATAAAACTAAACTAAATGCAAAACATCTTTAAATGATGAAAAGTTCATTGTTTAACAAAAACATTTGAAAGGCATTGTACACTTTCAAATTTATTTTTTTTTAGGTATTAGTGTAATTATATACTGTGGGGTTGATTTACTAAAACTGGAGAATGCATAATCTGGTGCAGCTGTGCATGGTAGTCAATCAGTTTCTAAGTTCAGTTTCTAAGTTTCTAAGTTCAGCTTGTTCAGTTAAGCTTTGACAAAAAAAATGGCAGCTGATTGGTTTCTGTGCAGAGCTGCACCAGATTTTGCACTCTCTAGTTTTAGTAAATCAACTCCTGTGTGTTGTTTGCCTTAACCACTTGCCGACCGATGTTGGTAAAGTGGCACGGGTGCGCAAAACAACGTACCCGTACGTTGTTGCAGGTCCCGCAGACTCAATGTTCACCGATGGCCCGCGATTGTGGCACGGAGAGGCAGAATGGGGAGATTCCTATGCAGGGCTTTTCTTCTCAGAAAGTAGGTGCAGGAACTCAACCACAAACCCTCCAACCCCCCCCCCCCCAGGGGTGCGCTACATGCAGAGTTACAGGATGCACTTGGTACATAGTACAGAGCTTAGGGATGCGCTACATGCAGAGGTCGGGGTGTGCTATGTACATATTGCAGAGTTTGGGGTTCGCTGCATAAAGAGTGCAGAGTTTAGGGGTGCGCTACACACAGAGTGCAGAGTTCAGGCTTTTTCCACAGCTCCCCCTTCACTTGACCCATACCTGCCCCCTAGGGTTACCGCTTTTTCTTCAAGCCAAACATGAACACTTTAGTGGCACACAGCACTTTTTTTTTAGCATACACTATAGGTTTGTAACAAACCTGGGACACCTTTGCGTGATCCAAATTGAATAGTAATGTGACGTGCATAGTGTCCCCTCACCCTCCTGTCAGGCCCTGTTTTGAGTCACATTCCTGTCTGAATAATGTGTACGGGTTTTAGGTGGACTGAAACCCGGACACATAATTCAAAACCCGAACTGTCCGGGTGAATCCCGGACAGGTTTCAACCCTACCGCCCCCCCCCCCACTTAAAAGCTCCACTATCTTCACATATCTTACTTTTGTTGCTGTATTAAGCTGAAGCACCCAGCCGGCTCTAGTACCTCCCCGCATACTGTACACACAACAGCTTTTCCTCCTCCTCTCTCACTTGTAGGGAGATCATCTAGTGGGGGTGTCGGCATCCGACATGCACCCCGGACACCTGCATCTCCCTTGTTCCCATTCTGCACTCAGTGGGAGCTGCTCAGGAGATCAGATCTGTGGGAGCCGTTGGCATACAAGCTATCACTGGTAAACGCAGAACTCCTGTGTTTATAAGTGATAGTGGGGAGCATGAGCAGAGGGCCTGAGCCAGAGGTGGTGGAACTGGGTTCCACCAGTTCCAGCTGAAAAAAAGCCCACAAGGCATTACCCTGTTCTGCCTAGCAACATGACAGGGATCTACTACCCCCAGTGATCGGGAGCAGTGATCTCTGTCATGTTCTAGTGAGCCCATCCCCCCTACAGTTAGAACATGCTGAGGGAACACAGTTAACCCCTTGATTGCCCCCTGGTGTTTAACCCCTTCCCTGCCAGTGACATTTACACAGTAATCAGTGCATTTTTATAGCACTGATCGCTGTATAAAAGCCAGTGGTCCCAAAATAGTGTCAAAAGTGTCCGATCTGTCCGTCGCAATGTCACGATAAAAATCGCAGATCGCCGCCATTTCTAATAAAAAAAATTATGAATAAAAATGCCATATATCTGTCCTCTATTTTGTAGATGCGATAACTTTTGCGCAAACCAATCAATATACGCCTATTGCAATTTTTTTACCAAAAATATGTAGAAGAATACATATTGGCCTAAACTGTGGAAGAAACTTGTTTCTTTATATATTTTTGGGGGACATTTATTACAGCAAAAAGCAAAAAATATTGCTTTTTTTTTCAAAATTGACGCTCTTTTTTTGTTTATAGCACAAAAAATAAAAACCTCAGAGGTGATCAAATACACCAAAAGAAATCTCTATTTGTGGGAAAAAAAGGATGTCAATTTTGTTTGGGTTCGACATCAGTTAAAGCGACGCAGTGCCGTATCGCAAAAAAGGGCTTAGTCAGGAAGGGGCTAAATCCTTCCGGGGCTGAAGTGGTTAATCTGTAATGATGGGCTCACATGTTATGGCTGCAGTTTGTAGTGTCATGGCTGTTCCTTGTATGTCCATGTATTCATTCACCTAGCTTGTCTCTATTTGCTAAAGGGGCAAGCAACTTTTTGTTTTAGTCACTGGCTGTTCGAACATGGACGAATGTGACAGCTTCCAGCTGTCAATGGTTGCTAAGGAAGCAGCAGGTGCTTGCACCCTCCGCATCCTTACCGACCACTGATGTCATCCGGCCCATTCACTTACATAGCCTGGAATCCGTCCAGGATTGTAAGGGTTACATCATTGTCTAAACATGGCCAAATACCAATATCTGAGCAATAACATTGCCCAAATATTGCCATGGCCATATATGGGCTGTAGTGTCACCACTTTCCCCACCCCTTCTCTTATACAGCTGATGACAGTTCAGCGAGCCTCATTCAGCTAGTAGCACCATCCTTTTTTTTTAAATAAAGGACTTGTCAAATGTTTGAGTGTCTTTAATTCTTGCTTACATCTATTTTGTGAATAAGTAGAGGCATTAGGTGTATTAAAGGGGGGTTTTAGATTCAGATAAGCCCCCCCCCCCATCCACAGACCCTCATAACCATGGTAAGGCCATGTTGAGGGCATGTAGCCTGGTATGATTCAGGAGGGGGAAGACATTGTGCTTTTTTTTTTTCTTTGCATGAAGATTCTCCTTAAAATCATTACAAAGCCCTTAGGATATTCTGTGGGATCTCAAATATTTTATATATTGTTTTTGTGAGAGGTACAATTTAAAATCCATATCAGATTTAAAGGGTGACATCAAAAGTGACATTCACAAAGAAAAAAACAGCACCCAGAGCCATCCAAAGGTCCCTCAATATACTGTATATAGCAGACCCTTAGAGAGGTCTGTGTGCTGAAAAAAAAAAAAGTTTAAAATAAAAAATTTCCATTGTTAATTTTAGTGATGCTGTAGCACTTTCTGTACATAACAAGGATCTGCCCCTCCTCCACAGAAATGATTAGCTCCTCCCCATACCCCAGTCATGTTATTTAAAGGAATTGAGTAGGGATGGACCCGTAAGTTCGACTCGAACCTCAGGTGTTCGCTTTTTCATAGAACAAACGAACATATGGGGTGCTCGCGGGACATTAGCCCGTCGTGGAGCACCCCATAGTGCACAGCGAGATTGCAGTGTATTGAAGGTTGCTGATTGGCCAAAGCATGCACCTGACCTGTATGCTTTGGCCAATCACAGCACGTACAGTGAGAGCCATGACTGGCCAATCATGGCTCAAGTCCATGCCCCACACTATATAAGGCTGCTTACACAGTGACCGTGTATAGTGTGAATTAAGCCCCCTTTCACACTTATACGACTTGGACTGCAAAATCGCATGGCAAGTCATTCTCCATGATTTTGAATGACTACCATTTATATTGGCATGACTTTAAGTCGTGCCAACTTCAAAGTAGTTCCTGCACTACTTTTTTTCTGAAGTCGAATCAAAGTTGGATTCCGTATTAACTGATCCGACTTTGGCATGCGACTTGTGCATAAAGGGGAACTCCATGCCAATTTTTTTTTTTAAGAAAAAACCAGCATGGGTTCCCCCTTGATGAGCATACCGGGCCCTTTTAGTCTGGTATGGATTTTAAGGGGAAACCCAAGCCGAAAATGCCCCTTTATGACATCACAGCCCAAGGCATGATGGGACCATGATGTCATAAGGGGGTGGGGTCACCGGTTGACATCACCCGGTGACCACGCCCCATGCCTATATAAATCGCTGTGCACCGCGCACACAGCATTACAGCAGGAGAGAGCATCATGTCAACATCGGAAGAAGAGAAGAGGGAGGAAGACGACGGAGAAGACTGGGCCAACGCTAGTAAAAGAGCTGGAAGAAGATAGCGGAGGAGCCCAGCAGAAGGCACGGGAGAGCGGGAGAAGAATCGGAGAGCGTGAGAAGACACCGGAGAGCGGAGAAGTCGGAAGAGACCCCCCGAAGTCGGAAGAAGACCCCCGGAGCTGCCTAATAAATTACTTTAAAAACCTGTCTAGTGTGTTTTTTTTTTTGACACTTTTCCCCCCAGGTGAATGGGTAGGGGTACAATGTACCCCATACTCATTCACATAGGGTGGGGGGCCGGGATCTGGGGGCCCCCTTATTAAAGGGGGCTCCCAGATCCCGATAAGCCCCCCGCCCGCAGACCCCAACAACCAATGGCCAGGGTTGTCAGGAAGGGGCCCTTGTCCTCATCAACATGGGGGCAAGGTGCTTTGGGGTGGGGGGGCCGCAGGGCGCCCCCTGCCCCAAAGCACCCACCCCTCATGTTGAGGGAATGCTGCCTGGTACGGCTCAGGAGGGGGGGAGCTCGCTTGTCCCCACCCCCTTTTCTGACCGGCCAGGCTGGTGCTCGGATAAGGGTCTGGTATGGCTTGTAGGGGGACGCCACACCGTTTTTTCAGCGTGTGGGTTCCCTTAAAACCCATACCAGACCGAAGAGCCCAGTATGCTCATGAAGGGGGAACCCATGCCGTTTTGTAAAAAAAAAAAATTGGCATGGAGTTCCCCCTAAATATTTGGTAATCAAAGTCGCGTCCCTGCTCATTGAAGTCGTACTTCAAGTCATGGGGCAAAGTCAGATCCACAGTCGTATGACTGTCTTGTCAAAATCGGGGGCCGTGAAATCGCTGTAAAATTGCGCGACTTTGGAGTAGCACAAGTGTGAAAGGGGCCTAATGGAGATAGATTAGGCAGGGCAGTGGATTGAGCTTGCAGTCAGTGTAGTATATATAAAACAGTGCAGTCAGTGTAGTGTATAAAATACAGTTTTCAGGTAGTGTAGTGTATATAATACAGTGTAGGCAGTGCAGTGTATACAACACAGTGCAATCAGTGTAGAATATATAATACAGTGCAGGCAGTGTAAAATATATACAGTAATACAGAGCAGTCAGTGTAGTGTATATAATACAGTGCAGGCAGTGTAGAATATATGTAGTGTAGAATATATAATACAGTGCAGTCATTGTAGTGTATATAATACAGTGCACTCAGTTTAGAATATATAATACAGTGCACTCAGTGTAGTGTATATAATACAGTGAAGAGTATATAGTGCAGTCAGTGTAGTGTATATAATGCAGTGCAGAGTATATAGTGCAGTGCAGAGTAAATAATACAGTGTATTGAAGTGGTTAAGGGGAACCCTATGACAGAATTAAGAAAAAAACACACGTAAATCCACTGTCAATCACACCACCCGTTGGACCCGAAAATTAGCCAAAAATTAAAGCGCTCTGCCTCCATGGGAGGCCTCCTGCTAACTGCTCTCTCGCCTCTTTGACAGCTCTTTTATAGGCAAGGGAGGGGGCCACCCAGTGAGGTAACCAGGTCACCCTGCCCCCGCCCCCTTCTGTCTCTTGTGGTTTGTACTTTTTGACACTTTTTTTGGTGAATGGGTAGGGGTACAATGTACCCGATACCCATTCACATAGGAAGGGGGGCCAGGATCTGGGGGCCCCCTTGTTAAACCCCCCCACCCACAGACCCCGACAACCACAGCCCAGGGTTGTCGGGAAGAGGCCTTTGTCCCCATCAACATGGAGACAAGGTGCTTTTGGGTGGGGGGTGCAGAGCCCCAAAGCACCCACCCCCACATGTTGAGGGCATGTAGCCTGGTATGGTTCGGGGGGGCACTCGCTCATCCCCCCATTTCCTAACCTGCCAGGCTGTATGCTCGGATAAGGGTCTGGTATGGATTTTGGGGGGGACCAATTTTTTTTTAAATTTTGGCACGGGGTTCACCTTAAAATCCATACCAGACCCTAGGGGCCTGGTATGGACTGGGGGGACCCCACGCCATTTTTTTTTTCATTTTTTTTCCATCTATATTTCCAGGAGCCTTCAATACATTACAGCTGTGAGCAAGTTTAAATTTAAATTTTTCCTTTAGAAATGTCATTATTGCTGTGGCATGTTCTATACATTGCACAGATGCAACACTTTACAGGCAGACTAAGGAGACCCCCCAGGCACGATATTTAAAGGAATATTTTAATTCTTTATTGTTTCACTTTAAGCATAATTAAAATCACTGCTCCTTTAAAAACTATTGTTTTAAAAAAATTTTTTGCATTGATACATGTCCCCTAGGGCAGTACCCAGGTCCCCATACACTTTTTATGGCAATAACTTGCATATAAGTCTTCAAAATGAGGACTTTTGACTTAGCATGTTCGTGTCCCATAGACCATAATAGAGTTTGCATGTTCGCTAGAACTTTTTGCCTGTTTGAGATGTTCTGGTGTTAACCGAACCGGGGGTTGTTTGGCCCATCCCTAGAATTGGGCATTTAAATGTTGCAATTTATTACTTTTTTTTTGCATTGGTACATGTTCCCCAGGGCAGTGCCCACCCTCCATGCTATTTTTGACACCGCCTTGCCTATCAGCCCTGAAAATATTTTTTAATTTGACAGATTGAGCTCCTATTGATTTCAATGGGGGTTTTTGAAGTTCACCAAATCTTTCTCAAACTGAACCCAGGGCAGTTTGACTAATTTATTACCTTCCTAAACACCGTCAACTTCTGCCTGTGCCTTCCACCTAGTGACTGAAACATGTTAGGATTAAAGTATTGTTCAATGAAACAGTTCCTGCTTGATTTACAGTTTCAGTCCCCATCAACCTGATTTCTGATAAGCAGGGAACCATGAGAAGTTAATACGAAGGTAAAGGTAAAAGATAATTATACTTGTAGAGTTAAAAAATGTATTTAAAGATACATGGAAGTAGGTGTTAGGCTGCAGTATCTCTGTTGGTCAGTAGGTGTCACTGTGCCATTTTTTCGGGCTGGCAAGGGACATTTAAGGACTAATTTGTCTTTTGTTATGGGCTCCATGCAGCCATCTTGGAGAGAACAGCGTCTCTTATTGGAGATTTGTGTGGCCATCTTGACAAAAAAGTGCTTGAAATGCAGATTTTTCATCATTCAATGTGCCCACAGTGTAATAGGGCGTACACACGGTCGGACTTTGTTCGGACATTCCGACAACAAAATCCTAGGATTTATTCAGACGGATGTTAGCTCAAACTTGTTTTGTCTACACACGGTCGCACAAAGTTGTCAGAAAATCCGATCGTTCTAAACGTGGTGACGTAAAACACGTACGCCGGGACTATAAACGGGGCAGTGGCCAATAGCTTTCATCTCTTTATTTATTCTGAGCATGTGTGGCACTTTGTCCGTCGGATTTGTGTACACACGATCGGAATATCCGACAACGGATTTTGTTGTCGGAAAATTTTATCTCCTGCTCTCCAACTTTGTGTGTCGGAAAATGCGATGGAAAATGTCCGATGGAGCCCACACACGGTCGGAATTTCCGTCAAAATCCGACCGTGTGTACGGGGCATAAGAGTAGGTCAGGGACAGAGCCCTGCTGGGTAGGGAGAGAGTAGGAGCAGTGATGGGGAGAGGTACCTGATGAAGATGTAGGCAGGTGCCTGCAAGGGATTAATATGTCTGCTGGTGTATGCCCTTGTTTCCCCTGGGTGTGCTCATTTCCTCATGTTAGCTGAGCCAGCCAAGTGCCAAGTGTTACAATGTTTGTAGGTTTCCTGTCCTCAAATTGATCTGAGAGCTGGGCCTGGGAGTAACCGGGCTATAAGGGTTTACATAGTTACATAGTTAATCTGGTTGAAAAAAAAAACACAAGTCCATCCAGTTCAACCAATATATATTAAAAAAAAACAAAAAAAAAAAACGCACAAATAGAGAATTTTTATTTGCACTATCCTATACTCACACTTGATCCAGAAAAAAAGGCAAAAAAACCTCAATGAAGCAGTATAAAATTTGTTGCAAAATTCCTTCCTGATCCGCCCAAGAGGCAATTGTATATTTGAACTTTACCGATAAATATTAGTAACCAATTATATTATGTGCATTTAGAAAATAATCAAGGTGTTTTTTTAAAACAATCTACTGAGCTGGCCAGAATTAGCTCTTGAGGGGCTCTATTCCACATTTTCACAGCTCTTACTGTGAGGAGGCCTTTCCGTATTTAGAGATTACTGCTCTTCTCCTCCAGATGTAAAGAATTACCACCCCCTACAGGTCAACCAACATTAAAAGAGCTGCCTCTAAGCCCCAAGTGTTTGGCCTGAGGAAATTCTACCAAAATGTAGCTGAATATGCTGCTGGAGTGATCACCCACTTTTGGGGGGGGGGTGATAGGGGCCTAATTGGGGTCCCTGGAGAGCGTCCCAAGCCTGGGAACCTTATGGACTTGTAGCTGCTAATTATGGACTTACTGCCGTTGTGGCTTACTGCCAATTATGGACTCTAATGTCCCGTACAAACGGTCGGATTTTCCGTTGGAAAATGTTCGATGGGAGCTTGTTGTCGGAAATTCCGACCGTGTGTAGGCTCCATCGGACATTTTCCATTGGAAATTCCATTACACAAAATTTGAGATCTGGATCTCAAATTTTCTGACAACAAAATCCGTTGTCGTAAATTCCGATCGTGTGTACACAATTCTGACGCAAAGTTCCACGCATGCTCAGAATCAAGCAGAAGAGCCGCACTGGCTACTGATCTTCAGTTTTCTCGGCTTGTCGTACAGGTTGTACGTCACCGCATTCTTGACGTTCGGAATTTCTGACAAGATTTGTGTGACCGTGTGTATGCAAGACAAGTTTGAGCCAACATCCGTATGAAAAAATCCATGGATTTTGTTGTCGGAATGTCCGATCGTGTGTAAGGGACTTATAGTGCTTATTGTGGGCTATTGCCTTAAAAGAAATTGCATTCTGAATAAGGTATGCACACTCTATGGATGTTAGAAGAGCTCTTCACAAGAATTATGTTGAACTGCTTTTGAGAACTATACTGTTTTCAGCAACCACCTCAGTAAAGGATCTTTATTGGTTTACTTGGGATCCTTGACCTGAACCCTTTAAAAGGGGTGCATGCTCAGTGTATCAAAAGAACAGGACTTGTAACACAACAAGGGGGCTGAGCTAGACGAAGATGCAATACATGGGCCTAACACACAGGGTACTGTCCAAAGGAATTTAATGTGTTGTTGCTGAGGACTACAGTGTTGTGTCACATGCAAAAGAGACTGTGGCTGGCAGTGGTGATTGTTCCTCTGGTAGTGGAGGGGGTTAAGCGCTTGGTACCTCCACTATTCGCCATTTCCCCACTCTTTGGGACTGGAGCCACAGCAGAATGCCTAGGGACCCAGCCTGAAGTCACAGAAAGAGGAGAGATGTAGAGGGGCCCCTGGAGAGAGAGCGCTAGTGTGGAGGATGAAGAGAGAGCGTTTCCTGTAGCAACAATGGGATTGGTCACTGGGAGAGAGGTGACATGAACTGCTGGATTGGTGAATGCCCATTAGGCTCAGTGGTACCGGCTTCAAAATGCTGCACACCCGGGAGTGGTGTCATCTAAGCATGAGAGCATCTGAATCACCTCTAATGTTGGGTGTCCTATGTGTGTGGATGTTGCTGTGTTATGTAAAACCAATAGTTTAGTGTTTAAAATTTTAGAATAGAATGCCTTGAGATTGTGCATAATTTTAAAGGGTGCCTTGAATGAAATAACTGGCCAGATTTGGAAAGCAGGTATCTCAAGGTATTTAATAAGAGGCATATCTTTTGACGATTTAAATTGTTGCCACAGGTTTGTGGAAATAAAGAAAGAATATAAAAATGTACTGTTTTCCACAAAGTTGTAACTTTATTTTATGACAGTGTGGTCACAGTGCCTATGCACACTCCAGTGTATGTCCACATGACAAAAAGGGCTGTTTATAAACACTCCACTCATAGGAAGAAATGCCCCCACCAGACTTTTACCTACTAAGGCTGGAGTTGGGGTGGTTAAAATAAAATAGAGTTTTTAACTGCAAGGCCTATTCACAATTAAAGCAGCACATGCTCACTTCTTATAATAACATTTAATCGTGCAGGACAGTACATTTGCAATGGTGAGGATGGATCTTTCCATGACCTATAATAACAGTCTGCCAATGCATGCAACAGGGTTTATAATTACTCCCATTCATCTTCTCTATTGTACTTGGGAGGCTTACAAGTTTGTAATTTGTGACCCAGAAGTCATTACCAAAAGTAACTGGAAGGGAACATTAAAACCAGAGAAAAGAGCAAATAGGCAGTCAGGAAATACAGCAGGGATCAGGGTAGGCTAATAGATATAAAACCAGCCCAAGCTAGGTAAATAATAAACGCTGTGAGAAGCACACCCGCAAGCTAACACATTTTAAGATGTGCAACATGAGAAAGTAATGTAAGTTTCCCTTTACAAATGAGCAGGGTTATTCGTGATGTATGCTGATGCCCGCTACATGATTGGTTATACCCCTATAGGTGTACAGTGTGTTGGAGGACATAAAGAACAAGCTGAATGAGTGTAAACACAAAAAGGAAAAATGCTGAGAGCAATATGCTGGTTGTTTTTGTTGCCATCTTTTAAAAAAAATGCTAGTTATTTGGCTGTTTTTAGCTTGAGTACGTTTGGAGCCACTGAACCAGACCAAAAAACAAAATCAGAAAAGTCACAGTATTGTCAGAACAGGCTGCCTATCAGACAGTTTTCCTATAAGGAATGTCACAAGGCAAGGGTGCCCATTGTCACCCCTGATATTTATTTTAACTCTAGTACCATTCCTTAGGATAATTAGAGCTGAAACTGACATTACAAAATGGTAAAGAAACATACAACTGCTGCCTACGTGGATGATATGTTTTTTTTTCTTTTGACCAACATTCAGAAGATGCTCCCCAGCCAGGTTAGGGAATTAAATTTATTTTCAGCTATCTTCGAATTAAAAATAAATTTCCACAGATCCATAGCTGTGAGAATCTACCCTTCCTCTGACTTCAATGATTGGAGACTTTTTTCAAGGAAACTCCAAGGAATTTATGTGTTCTTGAAATGAAACTATTCCCCACCCTGGGCGGGCAACTTTTTTAGACAGGGCTTGTTTCTCTCAAAACATAAGTAAAAAATCACGCTACCCATAAATAACTAACCAAAAACTGTGCAAATAATATTTAATATGATCCAAATCAATATACAGTATGCAATTATGATATTGCACATCATATATGATATATATAATAATATGTGAAATTAATGGACAGTGCAAAAGAATGCATATAAATACCTAAAAAACATATGATGTGAATTAATGTTAAGTATCAAAAATCATAGACAATTAATAAATTGAATGACAAATAATAAATAAATAAACCACACTAAGTGCACAAAAATAAACCATAAATAAAACAGTATAATGTAACATGCACCAGTGAGTGGTGAAAAAAAGTCCATAAAAGGTGAACAAATTGTAGTCTTCAAATACTGTGTGAAATCCACCAGCAATATCAGCAGGAATACGCCCTTACCAAAACACCGTGATCCCCCATCACAGAGGATCGGGGAGAGCGTGTTTTTTACCATAGGCTGGCTCCGCGGGACAGCAGGCAATATCCCAGGTACTGGATGGCCACCTCACAACAACTCAGATCAGCATATGGATGACGTGGTGCATGGAAGAAATAAATACTCCAAATAGTGTAAAACCAACGACAATTTATTTAAAAAAGAAGTAATTTACAAAGTAGTAGAACACAAGAATCAGAAAGTCTGTTGCGCCGGCCGGAGCACAAACAGACAGCCCGTTCCTACTGGATACATGAGTGGAGTATAAGGTGATGTCAGCACGTCGTTCCACCCTACGAGTTTCGTAATAACTTACGTCGTCCAGGGGCACGGGCGGCGCGCTGCGTGACCTCTATTATACTAAAAGAAAGCGTGTTAAGCCTCGTTCTGAGCCAACACACAAATACGAGCGTGCGCCATAGCACAAAAACAGTATCCTGCACGTCAATTTAAAACACAAACGTCCAAAGCAGCTAAGAAGCAAAGCCTGAACCTTTGAATAGATAAAAATAGTGATCCAAGCCTAAATGATCCGGATCTTTACAGATAAAGTAAACACTAAAAATATTAAAAATGAGCAGACACATTGACATATCGCGCACCCACACACCGGAAACATTTCCAATATGTATACAAGTGTCACACCTCAGCACTTAATTCAAGCGAAATCTAGTGGGTGACACGAGTAAAATTTTGTCTAAGGTAGCTGAAAAACAAGGCCCGAACGTATGAATTTAGTAAAAATAGTCCAAACCAATAAGGTCCAGAGCAATGAAAAAAACAAAAAATAAGAATAATAAAAAATAAATGAAAGCAATTGACACATCGCACACCCGCACACCGGAAGCATGTTCAATAAATATAAAGGTGTCATAAATATAAAGGTGTCATACTTCAGCTATTAAGCTGAGCAACCTCTAGTAGGCAGCTATCCAAACTACACCAAAGGACCACAATAACGTGGTCATCTGGGGTGGATGTAGTAAATGCTTACAACAAATGTAATGACTGAAAAAAAGAAGAGGGGGGGAGAATAGGCTAAAAATGTATGGAAAAAAATATATAAAGTGAAATACATCACCTAAGCGAGCTGCCAATTGAATATTATAAAATTACCCGCTATAAATAAAAAATGAAAAATAAAAATGTGAAGGCTCAGAACGAAGGTCGATCACAAAAAAGAAATGTATATACAGTATGTACAACCATGGTACACCAAACAACAATGGAAAACAGCGAAGGTCATACAAATAGAATTAACAGAATTGGATAATGAATGTGGACGATGACGCAAAACCAACAATTTAAGAATTATTAATAAATTTGTTAACGTCAACGTCCACATACAAACCAAAAGGTACAAAGGTTTTGAGGCCCTTCAGGTCTGGTATGGATATTAAGGGGAACCCCGGCCAAAATTTAAAAAAAAAATGACGTGGGGGGGTCCTCCTAAATTCCATACCAGGCCCTTCAGGTCTGGTATGGATATTAAGGGGAACCCCCGGCCAAATTTTTTTAAAAAAATGACGTGGGGGTCCCCCTAAATTCCATACCAGGCCCTTCAGGTCTGGTATGGGTATTAAGGGGAACCCCGCGCCAAAAATAAAAAAAAACCGGCGTGGGGTCCCACCAAAAATCCATACCAGACTCTTATCCGAGCACGCAACCTGGCAGGCCGCAGGAAAAGAGGGGGGAAGAGAGAGCGCACCCCCCCTCCTGAACCATACCAGGCCACATGCCCTCAACATTGGGAGGGTGCTTTGGGGTAGCCCCCCAAAACACCTTGTCCCCATGTTGATGAGGACATGGGCCTCATCCCCACAACCCTGGCCGGTAGTTGTGGGAGTCTGCGGGCGGGGGGCTTATCGGAATCTGGAAGCCCCCTTTAACAAGGGGACCCCCAGATCCCGGCCCTCCCCCCTGTGTGAAATGGTAAGGGGGTAACAAAAGTACCCCTACCATTTCACTAAAAAACTGTCAAAAATGTTAAAAATGACAAGAGACAGTTTTTGACAATTCCTTTATTTAAATGCTTCTTCTTTCTTCTTTCTTCTATCATCTATCTTCCTTCATCTTCTTCTTCTTCTGGTACTTCTGGTTCTTCCTCCGGCGTTCTCGTCCAGCATCTCCTCCGCGGTGTCTTCTTCCCTTCTTCTCCTCGGGCCGCTCCGCATCCATGGCATGGAGGGAGGCTCCCGCTCTTCTCTTCATCTTCTTCTCTTCATCTTCTCTGACGCACGGTGACTTGACGGGACTTCTGTGTGGCATCACAGCCCCACAACCACCGGCCAGGGTTGTGGGGATGAGGCCCTTGTCCTCATCAACATGGGGACAAGGTGTTTTGGGGGGCTACCCCAGAGTACCCTCCCAATGTTGAGGGCATGTGGCCTGGTACGGTTCAGGAGGGGGGGCGCTCTCTCGTCCCCCCTATTTTCCTGCGGCCTGCCAGGTTGTGTGCTCGGATAAGGGTCTGGTATGGATTTTTGGGGGACCCCGCGCCGTTTTTATTTTTAATTTTGGCGCAGGGTTCCCCTTAATATCCATACTAGACCTGAAGGGCCTGGTATGGAATTTAGGGGGACCCCCACATCATTTTTTTTTTAAATATTGGCCGGGGTTCCCCTTAAAATCCATACCAGACCTGAAGGGCCTTGTATAGAATTTAGGGGGACCTCCCACGTCATTTTTTTTTTTTAATTTTGGCCGGGGTTCCCCTTAATATCCATGCCAGACCTGAAGGGCCTGGTATGAAATTTAGGGGGACCCCCACATCATTTTTTTTTTTTCAATTTTGGTTCGGGGTTAATAGCCGTGAGTAGTTTTTTTTTTCCTTTGAAATGTCATTTTGCTGTCAGACTGTTCTAAACACGGGAAACATGCGCCCCTTTACAGGCATACTATAGACACCCCCCAGGTACGAAATTTAAAGGGATATTACACTTTTAATGTTTCACTTTAAGCATTATTAAAATCACTGCTCCCGAAAAAACGGACGTTTTTAAAACTTTTTTTTGCATTGATCCATGTCCCCTGGCGCAGGACCCAGTTCCCCAAACACTTTTTATGACAATAACTTGCATATAATCCTTTAAAATTAGCACTTTTGATTATTCATGTTCGTGTCCCATAGACTTTAACGGTGTTCGCGTGTTTGAATTAATTTTTTGCCTGTTCGCGTGTTCTGGTGCGAACCGAACAGGGGGGCTCATCCCTAGTCATAACCCTTCGTCCACATTCATTATCCAATTCTGTTAATTCTATTTGCATGGCCTTGGCTGTTTTCCATTGTTGTTTGGTGTACCATGGTTGTAAATACTGTATATACATTTATTTTTTGTGATCGATCTTCATTCTGAGCCTTCACATTTGTATTTTTTATTTTTCATTTATAGCGAGTAATTTTATAATATTCAATTGGCAACTCGCTTAGGTGATGTATTTCACTTTATATATTTTTTTCCATACATTTTTAGCCTATTCTCCCCCCCCCCCCCCTCTTCTTTTTTCAGTCATTACATTTGTTGTAAGCATTTACTACATCCACCCCGGATGACCACGTTTTTGTGGTCCTTTGGTGTAGTTTGGATAGCTGCCCACTAGAGGTTGCTCAGCTTAATAGCTGAAGTATGACACCTTTATATTTATGACACCTTTATATTTATTGAACATGCTTCCGGTGTGCGGGTGTGTGATGTGTCAATTGCTTTCATTTATTTTTTAGTCTTCTTATTTTGTGTTTTTTTCATTGCTCCGGACCTTATTGGTTTGGACTATTTTTACTAAACTCATACGTTCGGGCCTTGTTTTTCAGCTACCTTAGGCAAAATTTTACTTGTGTCGCCCATTAGATGCCGCTTGAATTAAGTGCCGGGGTGTGACACTTGTATACATATTGGAAACGTTTCCGGTGTGTGGGTGCGCGATATGTCAATGTGTCCGCTCATTTGTAATACTTTTAGTGTTTACTTTATCTGTAAAGATCCGGATCATTTATTCTTGGATCACTATTTTTATCTATTCAAAGGTTCAGGCTTTGCTTCTTAGCTGCTTTGGACGTTTGTGTTTTAAATAGACGTGCGGGATACTATTTTTGTGCTATGGCGCACGCTCGTATTTGTGTGTTGGCTCGGAACGAGGCTTAACACGCTTTCTTTTAGCATAATAGAGGTGACGCAGCGTGCCGCCCGTGCCCCTGGACGATGTAAGTTATTACGAAACGTGTAGGGCGGAGCGACGCGCTGACGTCACCTCGTACTCCACTCGTGTATCCAGTAGGAATGGGCTGTCTGTTTGTGCTCCGGCCGGCGCAACAGACTTTCTGATTCTTGTGTTCTACTACTTTGTAAGTGCATTACTTCTTTTTTTTAAAAATTGTCGTTGGTTTTACACTATTTGGAGCATTTATTTCTTTCCTGCACCACGTCATTCATATGCTGATCTGAGTTGTTGTGAGGTGGCCATCCAGTACCTGGGATATTGCCTGCTGTCCCGCAGAGCCAGCCTATGGTATATCACACGCTCTCTCCGATCCTCCGTGATGGGGATCACGGCGTTTTGGTAAGGGAGTATTCCTGCTGATATTGGAGGTGTATTTCACACAGTATTTGTTCACCTTTTATGGACTTTTTTTCACCACTCACTGGTACATGTTACATTATACTATTTTATTTATGGTTTATTTTTGTGCACTTAGTGTGGTTTATTTATTTATTATTTGTCATTCATTTTATTAATTGTCTATGATTTTTGATGCTTAACATTAATTCACATCATATGTTTTTTAGGTATTTATTATGCAAAGAAAATACCTCTAAACAGCAATGGGAAAAGGAGCAGAACATCTCACTCACTAATAAGCAATGGCAGACCATCTGTCAACAAATTCAATAGAGCTTGTTTAGTCCAGTGATATAAGAGATAAATTATAAAGTGGTGTCTATTTGATACAGGACCCCTCATGGTTACACAAAATTGACCCTAACATTTCTTCAACTTGCTGGAGATGCAATACTGAAAAATGCACCCTGTAACATATATTTTGGCACTGCAAACCTCTACAAAACGTTTTGGAAAAAAGTATATAACTTTACAGGGCAGATAATTGGTTCCTAACACCCATACTCCCTTGAACTGTATCTGCTACACACAGATAAAGAGCAACCCCCTTTTACCAGCTAAACACTTACTTAGGCATCTCAATAATGCAGCACACAGCTTGATCCCCCGATTATGGTGGACACCTACAGTGCCTTCCAGGAAAGGCTGGAAGATGGTTTACTTTTTTGAGATGCAGTACATTATGCATTACAAAATTGACAGATTGCAACAATTTAAGCACACATGGAATGCATTGGATACATTTCATAGATCAGCATCATACAGGGCAATCCAAAACTAAGATGAAAAGATTTTTTTTGCGTCACCTGTACACTGCACTCAGGGCCAACATTTACGCATGCAAAAACCTTGCAATTTTCCCTCCTATTTTTTTTTTTTAATGCACCCCGCCTTTCCACCATTCTCACCTTTCCTCCACCCCTACCCCATAGGGCTGTCTCTCCTGGCTCAGCTCCAGGCTCAACATAGCCAAAATAGCGAGGTGTGCTGGACCACGGGCAAAACCATTCACTATAAGGTTTAGCGTTATTTTGTTAGGTATTTGCTTTTCTTTCTTTTAACCTACTTCCCTTCCATAAGTTGATTATGCACTACCAAGTTTCTCTCCCCTCCTCCCATCTCCTTTCTCTACTCTTTTTTTCTCTTTGATCTACACAACACTCTACACTATTACTGTACTGAGCAGACTGTCAGGACTTGAATATATTCAGTTTCTCACTCCCCCTTCTTTTTGTGGGGACTTCAGTACCACCAGCAAACTGTTACTTGAGTATATTATCTCTCATGTCTAATCAAATAATAATTCATACTGTATGTACAAGTTTTATGTTTAACCGTTTATTTTCCCACAGCCCAAGCATGACAGTTTGGCCCATATCATATTCAGTTTTTGCATATCCTGATGTACGACCTGCTTACACATACTGTCCATGTTACATTATTTTGTGACGCGTGGAGATATGTGTATATTATTGTTAAAAATCAAAATTAAATAAAAAATGTTTAAAAAAAACAGACTCCAGGTGATTCAAAGTGTAGTAGCTATTGGCAGACAGTCAACTAGCATTTCTAGCCCCAGCATTTCTTACAGCAGAGGTTTACTTGAATTAGATCACAGAGTACAGGAAAACTCAGTAGGGGAATATGGAGAGTAGTGGGACCTGAGAGATCAGAGAGAGCAAAAGAAGAAGGATCAGCAGGGTGATCTAGTGAAACTCATTCTGCAAACAACCACACAACACTCAAATGTGCACCAGACAACTTACTATGAAGTGGGTGACCTCCAACTACCTAGCTGGAGGAACATACAACAGGTATATTTCTATACAATGGGATCCAACTATTTCCATGTGACTTTTCCAAATCATTATATGAAGCCAGTGGATGATTAAACCAACCAAGTTGGTTTCAGTTGCTATCAGTTTTGTGTGGACTTACATTTCACATATTATTTAAAGGCTAAGTTCACCTTTGTTCACTTTTTTTTCTCTAAATTCCAGGCCCCCTATGTACCAATATAGCATTAATGTACTTTTTTTGCAAAAATAAAACAGCTTTTCATTTATTCTACACACGCTTACCTCACTGTCTTCATAGCTGTTTAAAAAATATATTTTTTTTCGTCATACTTACCTGTAAAATCCTTTTCTTTGAGTACATCATGGGACACAGTTAGGCTAATATTCATTACCTGCTGGGTTATACTTCAACTCCAGGTGAATGGACACTGGTAGACCAAAGGTCTTTAGACAGGAAGTGATCCCCTATATAACCCCTCCCATACAGGAAGTACTTCAGTTTTGTAGCAAGGACTGAATCCTCAAAAAAGAGGGGAGGGACCTCTATGTCCCATTATGTACTAAAAAAAAAGGATTTTACGGGTAAGTAAGACGAAAAAATCCTATTTTCTTTTTTCATACATCATGGGACACAGAGTTAGGCTAATATTCATTACCTGCTGGGACATCCCAGAGCAATAGCCTTGAGGGGAGGGAGACACCCTGCCAAACAATAGCCATCAGACCTTATATGGCAGCCTGCGGTACACTGCGGCCGCAAGATGAATCCTCTGCTGCTCGAACATCCACTTGATAAAATTTTGTGAACGTATGCACTGAAGACCAGGTGGCAGCCTTACAAATCTGAGCCACAGATACCTGATGGCGAAAAGCCCAGGAGGCTTCTAAACCCCTGGTAGAATGAGCTCTCATCCTAAAGGGAGGAGCTTTACTTTTCAGACCATAGGCCTGAATGAGCAATTGACGGACCCAATTGGCAATGGCAGCTTTGGAAGCTGCCTGCCCCTTCTTGGGTCCTTTTGGTTAAACAAAAAAGAAGTCTGATCCTCGGATCTCCGCAGATCTAGACAAATAAACCTTGACTGCCTGGACAATGTCCAAAGAATGCAGTCGTCTCTCTTCAGCCAAACGAGGCTGAGAGAAAAAAGAAGGCAAAATAATGTCCTGATTTAAATGAAAGGCCGACACCACTGCAAAAAGGATGGAACAGGTTAGTAATACGACCTTGCCGTGGTGAAGGATCAAGTATGGTTCCCTGCACGAAAGGGCCACCAACTCCGAAACCCTTCTAGCCGAGATGATGCCCATCAGGAAGGCTAGCTTGCGTGACAGCAAGTCTATTGGAATTTCCTTGATAGGCTCAAATGGTTGTTTCTGTAACACCGACAGCACCAAGTTCAAGTCCCAAGGACACATAGGTGACTTAATGGGGGGAAACAAGCAAGTTGCCCCCTGCATAAACGTTCGGAACGATGAATGGGAGGCTAAAGGCCTTTGGAAGAATACTGATAGGGCCGAAACTTGACCTCTGATTGTACTCAAAGCCAATTTGATTTCCATAGCTGACTGTAGAAAAAAGAGAATTCTCCCAATCGCGTATTTCCGAGGATGACATTTTTTGGCTTCACACCAAGTAATATAAGTCTTCCAGACCTTATGATCAATCTTCCTAGTGATAGTTTTTCTAGAATTCACTAGGGTAGACACCACTGGTCCCAAAATGCCATGGTCCTTTAACATCCTGGCTTCAATAGCCATGCTGTAAAATTTAGAAACTGTAAATTTGGGTGGAATATAGGACCTTGAGACAGTAGATTGGGGTGACATGGAAGCGTCCATGGCCCGTCTATTGTCAGTCTCACAATCTCCACGAACCAGGGCCTTCTGGGCCAGGCTGGTGCCACCAGAATGACTGGAACCCCCTCTCTCCGAATTCTGCACAACAAATCTGGAAGGAGAGGGATCAGAGGGAAAGCATAAACCAGGGAGTACTGGCTCCATGGAACTGCCAGAGCATCTGCTCTAATTGCCACAGGATCTCTTGTTTGGGAAACAAACTGCTGTAGCTTGTTAAACCTGGATGCCCGTAGGTCAACTTCTGGCAATCCCTAACGTTGGCAAATTTCCTGGAATACCCCTGGGTGTAGGGACCATTTCCCCGAGCAGATCTGCTGGCGGCTGAGAAAATCTGCCTTCTAGTTCTCTACTCCCGGGATATGGACTTCCTATAGAATCAGCATATGTCCCTCTGCCCAGGGACATATGTAGTTCACCTCCTTCAGAGCTGGTACCACCAAGGTGGTTTATATAGGTCACTGCAGTGGCATTGTCGGACTGAACCCTGATAGGACAGTCCTGAAGCTCCACCGTCCAGGACCGTAGGGCAGATGTACTGCCCATAATTCCAGGACGTTGATGGGTAGGATCTGTTCTGTCCATGACCATTTCCTTGAGCTGTGAGCCCCTCTAGGGTCGCTCCCCAGCCTGAGAGACTGGCATCTGTAGTCAGTACTCTCCAAGTTACCAGGAGGAAGGATTTTCCCCTTTCACAGGTTCTGATCCTGCAACCACCAGTTTATTCTTAAGCGTGCCCGAGGAGATAAGAACATAATCCGGGGATTTGTCCTCTTATGCTCCAAGCCAACAAGATGTCTTGTTGTAAAGAATATAAAAAGAGAGCATTGCACTAGGTGCATAAACAATATGAGAAATACTTATGTAGAAAAACCGTGATGGATGTCCTGCTGCTGAACACTATAACCCCGATATGAGGGCACAAGAGATAGATATAAAATGGACAGTGCAGCGCTGGACATATATCACAAAATGTGAGATGTGATATATCAATGAATCAAATAACCAACAATAGTGATTAACATCTAATAGAGAATGATATTGACATCGAATCAACTAATATATAATAAATCAAATAAGTGCTAATAAAATATCGCAAAAACATGATAAAAAATAAAATATAGTGAAAAAACTGTTCATATGATGAAGTGAAGGTGAAGTAAAGTCCAAAGAATTATGATATTCAATACGGGACCCTGGGTTAGTATTCCACTGCTAGTGCTGCCCACCACCTGGTGATAAAGTAATGGAGGCTTACCGGAAAGCCTGCGACCACCCTTATTCAGGGGGGTCAAAACAGGCTTAGTAGAGATATAGGGACCACAGGGGATGTCTGTGACCAGCAGCGTCTCCTGCGAGACATCCCCTGTGGTCCCTATATCTCTACTAAGCCTGTTTTGACCCCCCTGAATAAGGGTGGTCGCAAGCTTTCCGGTAAGCCTCCATTACTTTATCACCAGGTGGTGGGCAGCACTAGCGGTGGAATACTAACCCAGGGTCCCGCATTGAATATCATTATTCTTTGGACTTTACTTCACCTTCACTTCATCATATGAACTGTGTTTTCACTATTTTTATTTTTTATCATGTTTTTGCAATATTTTATTAGCACTTAATTGATTTATTATATATTAGTTGATTTGATGTCAATATCATTCTCTATTGGATGTTAATCACTATTGTTGGTTATTTGATTCATTGATATATCACACCTCACATTTTGTGATATATGTCCAGTGCTGCACTGTCCATTTTATGTCTTGTTGTAAAGGCCTGGAATGGAACTGAGGATAGGGCACTGCCTCGAAGGAGGATACCATCCTCCCTGGAAGACTCATACAGAGCCGAACGGAGGGTTGTCTGGTGCAGCTTATCTGATGCACCTGATCCTTCAGGGCACAGATCCTTGCGGGTGGCAAGAATACTCTTGCTTGGACCGTAGCTAGGATCAGACCTAAATACTTTAGACCTTGAGCTGGTTTCAAGGCTGACTTTTCGGTATTTATGATTTAGCCTAAGCTTTTCAAATACCACACTGTGCATGTTATGCTCTGTTCTAAAGCCTGTAATGAGTGTTCTCTGAGCGGGAGGTCATCCGGATACCCGAGCACCAGGATCCCTTGGGCCCTTGAAAGACCCAGTACTGGTGCTAGGACCTTTGTGAACACCTGGGGAGCTATAGCAAGCCCAAAGGGTAGAGCCCCAAACAGAAAATGACATTCCTCTACTGCAAATCACAGGAACCTCTGATGAGGCTGAAAGATAGGTACATGTAAATACGCGTCTTTTATATCAATGGAGGCTAAAAAGTCTCCCATCTGGAGCAAGGCTACAATTGAGCTGACAGACTCCATCCTAAAGGATAGGATTAGTAGATACTGGTTCAGGGATCTTAGGTCCAAAAATGGGCCTTATGTCCCCGTTTGGTTTTTGAACCGTAAACAAGTTCGCTCTTTCGGATACAGGAACCTGTACACACACTCCTTGATGCACTAATTGATGTAGTGCCTGAAACAATAAGTCTTTTTTTGGAGGATCCGAGGGAACAATGGATCTTAGAAACCTCTGAGGGGGAACCCCCCGCAATTCCAGCTTGTAACCCCGGGATATAGTTGAGGTGATCCACTCATCTTGAACTATTGTTCTCCAAATGTCTGAAAAGTGCAGCAGCCTTCCCCCCACCCAATAGAGTGGGGGCGTCCCCTCAAAAGGAGGGGTTGGTGCTGGGTTTAGAAGAGTTTTGGACCCAGGGCTTTTTCTGGCCCTGGCCCTGCGGCTTGCCCCTGGCCCTAGCACCCTGTTGGCGGCAGAACTGTCTTGGCGCTGAGACATTTGAGGAAGCAGTCCCTAAGGTTTTAAATGAGGAACACCTGGTGCTTTTCTTCACAGGAAGTGGAGAACTCTTCCCTCTGGAAATCTTTTGGATATATTTGTCCAAATGATCACCAAATAAACGTTCCCCATGAAAGGGGAAACCTGCCAACAACTTTTTACAAGGAAGCTCGGCTGACCAGTTCTTAAGCCACAAAATTCTGCATATATGTGCAGACAAGAGAGCCAAACAAAAAACCTGCTGTATTGAATCCTTTTAAGGTGTCAACAGCAAAAACGCAGTTCTCTAGGAATATCTGTCTTATTTTCAGCCAGATCATCCTCCCGGTTAGGCCTGCCAGGCTGTCTGATCTGATCCTTTACGGACTGGCAGATACCAATTGCTGCAACAGCTGGAGTCATTTAATAATGACTCCAACTTCTTGTCAGGGTCTTTCAAGCCCTGTGCGTTATCTACCGGACAAGTTAAGTTCTTTGTTTAAGGAAGAGACTGCTGCATGTATGACTGGAATGCTCCACTTCTTAACAAACTTTTCATCCATGGGATATAAAAGGGAAAACCTCTCAAAGAGGAACAGAAATCCTGTCAGGATGTTCCCAATCAGTATACACTGCCTGTTCCAACAGAGGGTGTAAGGGGAAAACCTGTGTGGCCTGAAGAGGCCTCAGGGACCCCAAAGAGGACCAGGGGGGCTCAGTAACCTCTGCAAGAGGCAACTTAAAGGCAGAACAAACCATTTCAGTAAGAGTCAGGTTCAAAAGCCTCTGCGACTGAGGGGCAGAAATCAATTGGATATCTTCTTGTCCAGATTGCTCGGAAGCAGACTCATCCGCCAGGCCCTCCACAGAATCCTGAGCTTTTAGCTCTTCCCCATCCTCAACCCATTCCTGCTCCAAACTAGGAGGCTCCGGGGAGGGGGATCTGTCATGCTTCTTGCCACCCTGCAGGATGGAGGCTATCATGCCAGCAATCCTGTGCTCTAACCTGGCTAGGGCGGAGGACAGCTCAACCTTGGTGATAAAGGGTGAAGCAGCAGCGTTGACTGTAGGCACAATACCAGATAGGCGCTGCGACTCAGATTGCCCGGAAGCCTCTGGTCTTTCTGGGAATACAACACTAGGGATATGACTAGGTTCACCAGGAACTACTGATGACATAGGTGTGCCCTTCCCTGTAGTGTTAGTCCCGCTCCTCTTTTTTGAAGACATTTTATAGCCACAAAAAGAGAGTACCTGAGTGTAGTATTAAAACACCTCAGAAGGGAGACCCTTTAATAGGGCTCACCAAGCCCCTGTGTAACAATCCTGCTAAGCACCTTTAGCCTGCCAAGCAACACCTGGTGACTAGGGATGAGCTTCGAGTTCGAGTCGAACTCATGTTCGACTCGAACATTGGCTGTTCGCAAGTTCGCCGAACACCGAACAATTTGGGGTGTTCGCGGCAAATTCGAATGCCGCGGAACACCCTTTAAAAGTCTATGGAAGAAATCAAAAGTGCTAATTTTTAAGGCTTATATGCAAGTTATTGTCATAAAAAGTGCTTGGGGACCTGGGTCCTGCCCCAGGGGACATGGATCAATGCAAAAAAAAGTTTTAAAAACGGCCGTTTTTTCAGGAGCAGTGATTTTAATAATGCTTAAAATCAAACAATAAAAGTGTAATATCCCTTTAAATTTCGTACCTGGGGGGTGTCTATAGTATGCCTGTAAAGGGGCGCATGTTTCCCGTGTTTAGAACAGCCTGACAGCAAAATGACATTTCGAAGGAAAAAACTCATTTAAAACTACCCGCGGCTATTGCATTGCCGTCAATACACATAGAAGTTCATTGATAAAAACGGCATGGGAATTCCCCACAGGGAAACCCTGAACCAAAATTAAAAAAAAAAAAAATGAAGTGGGAGTCCCCCTAAATTCCATACCAGGCCCTTCAGGTCTGGTATGGATATTAAGGGGAACCCCGGCCAAAATTTAAAAAAAAAATGACGTGGGGTTCCCCCTAAATTCCATACCAGACCCTTCAGGTCTGGTATGGATTTTAAGGGGAACCCCGCGCCAAAAAAAAAAAAAAAACGGCGTGGGGTTCCCCCAAGAATCCATACCAGACCCTTATCCGAGCACGCAACCTGGCAGGCCGCAGGAAAAGAGGGGGGGACGAGAGTGCGGCCCCCCCTGAACCGTACTAGGCCACATGCCCTCAACATTGGGAGGGTGCTTTGGGGTAGCCCCCCAAAACACCTTGTCCCCATGTTGATGAGGACAAGGGCCTCATCCCCATAACCATGGCCGGTGGTTGTGGGGGTCTGCAGGCGGGGGGCTTATCAGAATCTGGAAGCCCCCTTTAACAAGGGGACCCCCAGATCCCGCCCCCCCCTGTGTGAAATGGTAAGGGGGTACATACCCCTACCATTTCACTAAAAAAGTGTCAAAATAGTTAAAAATGACAAGAGACAGTTTTTGACAATTCCTTTATTTAAATGCTTCTTCTTTCTTCCTTCATCTTGTTCTTCTTCTGGTTCTTCTGGCTCTTCTGGTTCTTCCTCCGGCGTTCTCGTCCAGCATCTCCTCCGCGGCGTCTTCTATCTTCTTCTCCTCGGGCCGCTCCGCACCCATGGCATTGGGGGGAGGCTCCCGCTCTTCTCTTCATCTTCTTCTTCATCCTCTTCTCTTCTTCCTTCTTCTCTTCTTCTCTGTTTCTCTTCTTAATTTTCTTCTCCGGGCCGCTCCGCATCCATGCATGGAGGGAGGCTCCCGCTGTGTGACGGCGTCTCCTCATCTGACGGTTCTTAAATAACGGGGGGCGGGGCCACCCGGTGACCCCGCCCCCTCTGACGCACGGGACATGACGGGACTTCCCTGTGGCATTCTCCGTGACGTCACAGGGAAGTCCCGTCAAGTCACCGTGCGTCAGAGGGGGCGGGGTCACCGGGTGGCCCCGCCCCCCATTATTTAAGAACCGTCAGATGAGGAGACGCCGTCACACAGCGGGAGCCTCCCTCCATGCCAGCATGGGTGAGGAGCGGCCCGGAAAAGAAAATTAAGAAGAGAAGAAGGAAGAAGAGAAGACGATGAAGAAGATGAAGAGAAGAGCGGGAGCCTCCCCTCATGCCATGGGTGCGGAGCGGCCCGAGGAGAAGAAGATAGAAGACGCCGCGGAGGAGATGCTGGACGAGAACGCCGGAGGAAGAACCAGAAGAGCCAGAAGAACCAGAAGAAGAAGAAGATGAAGGAAGAAAGAAGAAGCATTTAAATAAAGGAATTGTCAAAAACTGTCTCTTGTCATTTTTAACTATTTTGACACTTTTTTAGTGAAATGGTAGGGGTAAGTACCCCCTTACCATTTCCCATTTCACACAGGGGGGGGCCGGGATCTGGGGGTCCCCTTGTTAAAGGGGGCTTCCAGATTCCGATAAGCCCCCCGCCCGCAGACCCCCACAACCACCGGCCACGGTTGTGGGGATGAGGCCCTTGTCCTCATCAACATGGGGACAAGGTGTTTTGGGGGGCTACCCGAAAGCACCCTCCCAATGTTGAGGGCATGTGGCCTGGTACGGTTCAGGAGGGGGGGGCGCACTCTCGTCCCCCCTCTTTTCCTGCGGCCTGCCAGGTTGCGTGCTCGGATAAGGGTCTGGTATGGATTTTTGGGGGAACCCCACGCCGTTTTTTTTTTTTTTTTTGGCGCGGGGTTCCCCTTAAAATCCATACCAGACCTGAAGGGTCTGGTATGGAATTTAGGGGGAACCCCACGTCATTTTTTTTTTTAAATTTTGGCCGGGGTTCCCCTTAATATCCATACCAGACCTGAAGGGCCTGGTATGGAATTTAGGGGGACTCCCACTTCATTTTTTTTTTTTTTAATTTTGGTTCGGGGTTTCCCTGTGGGGAATTCCCATGCCGTTTTTATCAATGAACTTCTATGTGTATTGACGGCAATGCAATAGCCGCGGGTAGTTTTAAATGAGTTTTTTCCTTCGAAATGTCATCTTGCTGTCAGGCTGTTCTAAACACGGGAAACATGCGCCCCTTTACAGGCATACTATAGACACCCCCCAGGTACGAAATTTAAAGGGATATTACACTTTTATTGTTTGACTTTAAGCATTATTAAAATCACTGCTCCTGAAAAAATGGCCGTTTTTAAAACTTTTTTTTGCATTGATCCATGTCCCCTGGGGCAGGACCCGGGTCCCCAAACACTTTTTATGACAATAACTTGCATATAAGCCTTTAAAATTAGCACTTTTGATTATTCATGTTCGTGTCCCATAGACTTTAACGGTGTTCGCGTGTTCGAGCGAACTTTTTTCCTGTTCGCATGTTCTGGTGCGAACCGAACAGGGGGGTGTTCGGCTAATCCCTACTGGTGACTCACGTGACTTGGGTAAGGAGAAATTCACCGTTACAAATGCTTGGTTCAGAGCCTGCTCTGTGTCCCACAGCTGCCTTCTGGAAGCACCGCCTGCTTGGCATACACAGCTTAAATAAGCTGGCTGTGCGCCGGAATGTTCTGTACATGCATGCGCATGCACGAACGGGCATGGCTGTAATTGCGTATGACATGAATTTTGGTACGCCCAGATAAAGGCTACGGCGCATGTGTGGCAAAGCCATGTGTGCCATGGCCGCCAAACAAACTGCTAAGCTCTTGTGAACGCACATGCGCCCTGGCGAACCAAGGCGAAACGGCGGTAAAGACCGTTGTGCGCCATCATACAGGTAAAAAACAGCCAGACACTAGCAAAAAAAGATACACTTTGCAAACACGCACAGCTAGCCCAAAACTCCCCCCGTATGGTCACCGCACACAGGAGTCCAGCCTCTAGCTAGCTTAACTGATTGTTACAATCACTTGGACACCCCACAATAAGTAAATAAAAGGGTTTCACTTACCAATCCAGGCACAGGGCAGCTTAGAAACTAAGAGCCCAATCTTCACCCTTCATGGCGGGTTCTGTCGCTTGAGGACCTTCAAGGACTGGGTACCCTTTTCATGTTTAGGGTCCTCTCCCTTGGAACTGTACAGCACCCTGCAGGAATGCCTTAGCACTGGGGTGTCCAGGATTCCACTTTGCAGGGTCCAGCACCCGGAGGCCACATTACAGGCAAAACTTTGCAGGATCTTGAGTCTTCTTTGCAAGGCTCGGGTACTGTCAGGGACGTGCCGGTGCCCGTCGGGCAAACATGCATGCGCGCGTGCACACGAGGGGCTTTTCCAGGGTAGTTTAGCTGAATTCCCCACTGGGGGGCGCCCTCACGCTCCCACGCGCGCCCGTGCGCGCTAGCGCTGTTTGGCGCCAAGTACTCTTTAAAAGTTTGTCAGATGCTTCCATCAGGTGCTGTTCGTCTGCAGCTCTGCACCTGAAGTTCTTGTATCCTGCCTGTTGTTGTTATCTGCTATTTGACCTGGCTACGTCTGACCATTCTCCTGTCTCCAATCCGACCCGGCTTGCCTGACCTTGCTTATATCTGTGACCTGTTGCCGAACACCTGCCTGCCTGCCTGACTATTCTGTGATCATCCCTCCTGCCATATACATGCCTGATCTCCTGCCAAACGGACTGTCTGACTCTGCTTTGCCTGTGTCCTGTGACGCTGCTTCCAGCCTGCTCTTTCAGCTCCAGGTTTTGCTGCTGCCATATCATCTACCTGTCTGCTTACTGATCAGCTTCAGCCTGCCAGCATCCGCAGCTCAGCCATCCCAGAGGAACGTCTTCCCAACTCCTCTGTTGGCCACCGCAAGAACCCGCACTACGCACTCCTACCATTATTGATTCTTGGGCATGTAGCTGCTTTATTGACTCTGCCTTTGCTACTCAACAAGATCTTCCCCTGAAAGACAAGACACACAAACTCTCAGTTTTCCTGGCCGATGGATCCCACATAAGATTGGGACAAGTCTCTCAAGAAACCCTTCCTCTGTCTGCCACCTGTTTATCCCAGCATAAAGAATTCCTAATGCCCCGTACACACGGTCGGACTTTGTTCGGACATTCCGACAACAAAATCCTAGGATTTTTTCAGACGGATGTTGGCTCAAACTTGTCTTGCATACACACGGTCACACAAAGTTGTCGGAAAATCCGATCGTTCTAAACGCGGTGACGTAAAACACGTAAGTCGGGACTATAAACGGGGCAGTGGCCAATAGCTTTCATCTCTTTATTTATTCTGAGCATGCGTGGCACTTTGTCCGTCGGATTTGTGTACACACGATCGGAATTTCCGACAACGGATTTTGTTGTCGGAAAATTTTATATCCTGCTCTCAAACTTTGTGTGTCGGAAAATCCGATGGAAAATGTGTGATGGAGCCCACACATGGTTGGAATTTCCGACAACAAGGTCCTATCACACATTTTCCGACGGAAAATCCGACGTGCCCCTGTGTACGGGCATTACTCTGGACGTTATCTCCTCTCCATTATTCCCGATCATTTTGGGCATGCCCTGGCTCCAGGTCCATAACTCTCACGTTAATTGGACTACCGGTGAAGTCAAGTTTTTGTCACCCTATTGTCAAAGACATTGTTTACCTGAACCTTCCAAATCTGCTGCCACCTTACTTTGCATGGACGTTGATCAAGATCTGCTTCAAACCATACCAGAGGTCTACCAGGAGTTTGCGGATTTATTCAGCAAGAAGGGAGCGGACTCCTTGCCACCCCATCGTCCTTATGATTGCCCAATTGAGCTGCTCCCTGGGGCCAAGATTCCTTTCTGGCGCATCTTCCCATTATCTGAAAAAGAACAAGAAGCACTTAAGCTATACATTAATGAGAATCTCCAAAAGGGCTTTATTCGACCTTCTACCTCCCCAGCTGGTGCCGGAATATTTTTCGTCTCCAAAAAAGATCAGACTCTTCGTCCATGTGTGGACTATCGGGAGTTAAACAAAGTCACGGTTAAAAACCGCTACCCGTTGCCCCTGATACCTGAATTTTTTCAGAAGTTGAGGTCTGCCATCATCTTCACCAAGCTGGATTTAAGGGGAGCCCACAACCTGGTCCGCATCCGGGCCGGGGATGAATGGAAGACGGCCTTTCGGACGCGTTTCGGGCACTACGAGTATTTAGTCATGCCCTTCGGCCTATGCAATGCCCCTGCCACATTCCAGCATCTGGTCAACGACGTATTTAGAGACTTCCTGGACATCTTTGTAATCGTCTACTTGGATGACATTTTAATTTTCTCCAGTTCACTTAATCAACATCGGGAACATGTTCGCAGAGTCTTGGGCTGTCTTCGTTTGCACGGACTGTATGCTAAAGCGTAGAAGTGCGAATTCGAACAAGAGGACATTCAGTTTTTGGGGCTAGTGATCTCCCCAACTGGCATCAAAATGGACCCTCAGAAGGTGTTCGCCATGCTAGATTGGCCAGCCCCTCTGGACAAGAAGAGCGCTCAGCGCTTCATTGGATTCGCAAATTTCTATAGGAAATTCATTAAGGGATTTTCTGCCATCATTTCACCCATCACACAGCTAACCAAGCAGAACTGTCATTTTCATTGGAGCCCGGAGGCTCAGGAGGCCTTTGAAGAATTGAAAAGGCGCTTCACTTCAGCTCCGATCCTCAGTCACCCTGACCCATCTTTACCCTTTATCCTGGAGGTTGATGCTTCCGAAGTGGCCTTGGGTGCAGTCATCTCTCAACGGCAGGGCAACAAGGACCTGATGCATCCTGTGGCATTCTTCTCTAGGAAACTCTCGCCGGCTGAGCGGAATTATGACGTGGGTGATCGGGAACTACTCGCTATCAAGACAGCATTGGAGGAGTGGAGGTATCTGTTAGAGGGCGCAGTTCATCCGGTTCTAATATATAGTGATCACAAAAATCTAGAATACTTAAGATCTGCTAAGAGACTGAAACCCCGACAAGCTCGATGGGCCTTATTCTTTACACGTTTTTGTTTCCACATCACTCACCGGCCAGGAACTAAGAACATAAAACCAGACAAACTATCGCGCATGTTCGATACCTAAAGACCCTTCCGTACCTGACACCATTCTGCCGGCAAATAACTTCTTACTTCTTCAGACGGATCTCCTATCCTTGATCAGAGAAGCATCGCCAGAATCTTCAAGTCTCCAGGGAATCACTTTAACACCTCGAGATGGATTATTTTGGAGAGGAAGTCAAATATTTGTACCAGAGAATGTCCGAGTCAAGGTGCTGACTTTACTTCACGACCATCCACTTGCAGGACATTTTGGGGTTCGTAAGACCCTTGAACTCGTGCAACACACGTTCTGGTGGCCTGATCTGAAAGAATTTTGCAAGAAGTACGTCAGCTCTTGTTCTGTTTGCATCCAGAATAAAACCTCCAGGAACCGAGCCTGGGGACTGTTGAGGCCGTTGCCCATACCAGATAGGCCCTGGTGGATGATAGCAATGGACTTTATAGTTGAGCTGCCATGCTCTGAAGGATGTTCGGTGATCTGTGTGGTCGTCGATAGCCTGTCTAAGATGGCCCATTTCGTGCCCTTAAAGGGGACGCCTTCTGCTGTAGAGACGGCCCGTGTGTTCATCAAGGAGATCGTCAGGCTGCACGGAGTTCTTGCAAATATAGTGTCTGATAGGGGGGTGCAGTTTACTTCACGCTTCTGGAAAGCCCTGTGTGAGATCTTGAAGATTGAACTAGCCCTGTCCTCAGCATACCATCCTCAACGGGCAAACAGAAAGGACAAATCAGACGTTGGAGCAAAACATTAGGTGTTTTACATCTTTTGTACAAGGTGATTGGGTGTCCCTGCTGCCCCTAGCGGAATTCGCTTATAATAATGCCAGCCACTCTGCCACTGGTCAGTCTCCTTTCTTTGCCAATTATGGTTTTCATGTATCTTTTTTACCTGATTTTCTTCCAGAATCCTCAGTTCCAGCGGTCCAGGCCACAGTACAGTTTCTCAGTCACAATAATCAGAGGCTACAGGAAGCGGTATCCAAGGCACAAGCAGACAGTAAAAGGATCTTCGATCAAAAAAGAAGAGGAGACCTAAACCTTCAGCTTGGTGATAAGGTATGGCTGTCTACCAATAACATTAAATTGACTTGTCCTTCCAAAAAGTTTGCTCCTAAGTTTATTGGGCCCTTCCCGGTGAAAAGGAAGATTCATGATGTATCCTATGAGCTGTGTATACCTGACTCACCTAAAATCCACCCTGTATTTCATGTGCCGCTATTGAAGCCTGCTGTAGCCAATCCCTTTCCTGATAGGGGCACCAGGGTCCCAGGGAACCTGTCTTGGTGAACGGAAATGAGGAATACGAGGTGGAGGCCATCCTCGATTGCAGAAAAAGACTGGGGCAAGTACAGTTTTTGATTAAATGGAAAGGGTATGGTCCAGAGAATAATTCATGGGAACCTGACAGCAATATTCACACTAAACGTTTGATCCATGCCTATTTCTCTGCTCATCCTATAAAGAAGAGTTGTCTGGGCATCCGGAGTCTGCCCGTTGGGAGGGGGCAATGTCAGGGACGTGCCGGTGCCCATCGGGCGAACATGCATGCACGCGTGCGCACGAGGGGCTTTTCCAGGGCAGTTCAGCTGAATTCCCCACTGGGGGGCGCCGCTGTTTGGCGCCAAGTACTCTTTAAAAGGTTGTCAGATGCTTCCATCAGGTGCTGTTCGTCTGCAGCTCTGCACCTGAAGTTCCTGTATCCTGCCTGTTGTTGTTATCTGCTATTTGACCCGGCTACGTCTGACCATTCTCCTGTCTCCAATCCGACCCGGCTTGCCTGACCTTGCTTATATCTGTGACCTGTTGCCGAACACCTGCCTGCCTGCCTGACTATTCTGTGATCATCCCTCCTGCTATATTCCTGCCTGATCTCCTGCCAAACGGACTGTCTGACTCTGCTTTGCCTGTGTACTGTGACGCTGCTTCCAGCCTGCTCTTTCAGCTCCAGGTTTTGCTGCTGCCATATCATCTACCTGTCTGCTTACTGATCAGCTTCAGCCTGCCAGCATCCGCAGCTCAGCCATCCCGGAGGGACGTCTTCCCAACTCCTGTGTTGGCCACCGCAAGAACCCGCACCAGGCACTCCTACTCACTGTGCTCAAGAGACCACTGTTCCCACTCCAGTGGCTCCTGAACCAGCACTTAAGAGAGGTCTTCTTCTACCAGTCGGGCTCAACTACCAGGTACCTAACAGGTACCATTTATCTAAGCATATAGAGCCTGTGTCAAATGGATCCGATTGGTCAATCCCTTGATTCATTTAAGAACCATTTGTGGGACTAGAGACCTGGAACTCAGAGAGCTCAAACAACCATGCCATTCACCTTGCAGACACTGGTAAAAAACTGAAGTACTTCCTGTATGGGAGGGGTTATATAGGGGATCACTTCCTGTCTAAAGACCTTTGGTCTACCAGTGTCCATTCACTTGGAGATGAAGTATAACCCAGCAGGTAATGAATATTAGCCTCATGCCTCGTACACATGATCAGACTTTCCACCAACAAAACCGTGGATTTTTGTTCGAAGGTTGTTGGCTTAAACTTGTCTTGCATACACACGGTCACACAAATGTTGGTCAACAATTATTAATGTGGGAGGGCGTTCACGTACAAAACGTACGACGAGCCGAGAAGAAGAAAGTTCAATAGCCAGTGCGGGTCCTTCTGCTTGATTCCGAGCATGCGTGAAACTTTTGTGCGACAGACTTGTGTACACACGATCAGACTTTCCGACAACAAAGTTTTGTTGGCGGAAAATTTGAGAACCTGCTATCAAACATTTGTTGGCAGAAAGTCCGACAGCAAATGTTTGATGGAGCATACACACGGTCGGACTTTCCGACAACAAGCTCACATCCAACATTCCCACCGGAAAATCTGACCACGTGTACGCGGCATAACTCTGTGATGTATAAAAAAGAAACACTGCTGAATTACTTCTGCCTTACTTCCTGGATAGACTTTAGGTTATGATACAGGAAGGAGTTGACCAGCTGCATCATCTAAACTCAGCTGGTCAACTCCTTCCTGTGTCATGGCCTAAAGTCTGTCCAGGAAGTCACACAGAAGTAATCAAACAGTGTTTTTAAACAGCTACGAGTAAAAGAGAGTGAGGCAAGCGTGTATAAAATAAATAGAAAGCTGTTTTTTAAAAAAAAAAAATAAGTACATTAATATATATTGATAGATAGGGGGGCTGGAATTTACAAAAAAAAGAAAGGTGAACAAAGGTGAACTTAGCCTTTAAAGCTGAAGTTTAATCTGGACCCATTTTTTCTCTATACAGTGCAGGAAGATGTAAATAGCTTCCAGAAAACACCATACCCCCCTGCCTCAGTTCCTCTCGAAAAACCCTTAGCAAAATACTTTATGTGTATATGTCAGTCTAAAAAAAGTGGGCATTCCTGGGTAGGCAGCATTTTCAAGCAGATTGCCTTAAATGTATACATGTAATGTTGAGCCTCCATGAGTGAAAAAAAGAATATCCAACAAATGAAAGAGTTATGCCAGGGACAATCAGACCAGGGAGGAAGACGCTAGATGAGGCTGGACATCCTCCAGTCAGGAACAGAGGCTGGTTCTATTAGACTTGCTGCAGCTTCCCTATGCACACTATGAGAAGCTCACACTGTGGAGTAAAATCAGAGTTTGCAAATCCAGCACAGGTGAGGAGCCTGTACAAAAGCGCTAGACCAAAGGTACAGGTGGAGTTCAGCTTTAAACATGTGCTCTCCCTAGGACACAATGTTTGGTGAAGTTCAGCACTAATTAAAATAGGTAGAAAAGGAAGTCTCAATCAGGACTCCTTACCATTGGCAAAATGATTAATTTTACTGACAGTACATTCACTCCCAACCTAAATATTTCTAAATGAGGTCTACCAGTTAAATCTATTAAAATCTCAATTAATGTAATATGCATTCAATTAATTTCAGTTTTCAACTGGTTTTATAAAAGACCTAATAATGTGAAGTGTTGATACTCTAATGCAGCCTTTAGGCTAATGGACTGAATCCAAATACCATTGTGGTTAAGCATTAAACTATTATTCACCATAGAGTTCATCAGTTTATACTTAAATATTTCATAAAAGTAAAACTACTAATTTCAACTGAATGTTAAAATAGTAAGTGTTTCTCAATTTGGTTTCAGGAACCAATTGACTTTAATGTAGCAGCAATAGTTGATTTCAATAAGGGTATCTATTATGCAAATGTATTTGTTCAAATATAGTTGTCAGAGGATGTTACTAAGAGCTGCCCACTGTTCTACTTAGCACTGTTGTCACATGAATGGGTATCTGCTGATGAGGGATAGCTAGGATAGCTAAGCTCAGTATCAGGAAAGGTTTATGTGGAGGAGGGTCAACTTAAACTAGCATTAAACTAAAAAAATGAAATTTTTGTATATTGCCGCTTACCATTCCTCAAATACAGTGGCTGCATTTGTTTTCTTTTTTTTCCTTTCTTTATTTTGGCCTGTGATCTGGCCAGTAACACACTTCCTGTCTTAGGGTGGGTCCTCTATTTAAGGAGGAGCAATTGAGTCACCCTTACACAGCAGCATTGTGTGGAATGGGTAGTTTTAGATGGACTAATACATTTAGATGTGCTTTACATAGATGACTAACAAGTTCAAGCAGAACTCAAACTAATACTTTTAAAGCAGTTACAGTTACATTATTTTTTTCTTTTGGGATAAAGGTTTTAATTGAATCAATGAAAGCTGACCATTGTAAGTATCCTTGTCGGTGTTACATTTTTTGTCTCAACCCTCTAACTGCCCTTTTTGCTGCACAGTTGGTCTGTTAAAGTGGAACTAAACTCTTATGCCCTGTACACAAGGTCGGATTTTCCGACGGAATATGTTCGATGAGAGCTTGTTGTCGGAAATTCCGACCGTGTGTAGGATCCATCGGACATTTTCCATCGGAATTTCCGACACACAAAATTTGAGATCTGCATCTCAAATTTTCCAACAACAAAATCTGTTGTCGGAAATTCCGATCGTGTGTACACAATTCCGATGCACAAAATTCCACGCATGCTCGGAATCAAGCAGAAGAGCCGCACTGGCTATTGAACTTAATTTTTCTTGGCTCGTCGTACGTGTTGTACGTCACCTCGTTTTTGACGTTTGGAATTTCCGACAAGATTTGTGTGACCGTGTGAATGCAAGACAAGTTTGAGCCAACATCTGTCGAAAAAAAACATGGATTTTGGAAAATTCTATCCTGTGTACAGGACATTCGAATTACTCAATTCCACCTTTCGGTGATTCAGTGGTTTAATAGCTCACTTGTCGCTATCATCCTCTCCCTGGCCACTTCCAAGTGCCAGGTTTTCTCGCCCTTGATTGACAAATGATGGAATGATGTCATTCACATGCGCACGGGAATCAGTCATTCCGGCACAGACGGAATGTGTCGGAAATGCACGCTAAGCAGTGCATGCGCAGCTTATTATGCATTCAATAGAAGACTGCGGGCAGGCAGGTAAGTGTTTGTTATTACAGAAAAAACATTGCCTGCATGCAGTTTTTTATTACTTAAAGTGTATGCTACTCTAACATTTTATATTCCTGTTATGTGTCTGTATTACCTTGTACTTATATTAAAACGTATACTTTTCTCGTTACTTTTCTTACTTTGTGTAAAATACCTGGTGATCCTTCTAGTCCCTCTGCTTTCCTGTTTGAAACTGACCACACCAGGCATGGAAGCACAACTTGCTTGTAATCCAATGGTCAAACTTGTGCTCACAGGCCTCTTTGCACAGCCCTTCACTGTGATGATCAGTGTACTGCTTTTTCTCAGCCTCCTGCTGACACACCCCCATGCAGTCTCCAACCCAATCTCTCTAAGCCCCTTATGCAGCTGAGAATAGAGGTCATGTGATCATAATATGATCATCTTATTAAAAAGAAAAAGTAAAAATATATATATAGCACTGGTCAAATATTTTAGAACACCTCAATTTTTCTATTTTTTTTTTCTGAAATGGATACAGTTCAAGTCCAGTAAATAGCCTTCACTGGACTGGTACAAAGGAAAGCACTACCAGAGGTGAAAATAAAAAAAAGCTTAGGTACAAAAACTAAAAAATAATGTACATTTCAGACTTATACAAAAAGGCCTTCTTCAGGGAAGAAATCATGGATTAGCGCCTTAGAAAAGACATTTGGACGACACGCGTACTACAATTTGGTTTGTGCGATTTTGCTGCGATTTGCCAAAATTGCACTGTGTTTGGGATTCCATTGAGAAATAATGGCATCGCAAACGCAGCCCACGTTTTGGTGCAATTCTGGAATCGCGGGCAGAATCGCAGCAATTCTGCCCATGATTCAAATTGCCTAGGTGTGAATGGAGCCTTACAGTTCTTTTGTAGCAATGCAAGTAAATTAAGCATTGAAAGTTTATGATAACAATTCCTACTGGTGTCCCAACTTTTGTTGATTACTTACAAGCTCTCTGTCTGTATAAAAGCATTGTTGAAACAGACTGTGTTACCTCACCTTACTAATCAATAGTTGGACAGCATTGTACTGCACGAAATGTAAAAAGCTTTATTAAAGATAAAAAAAATGGCCTTTAAACAATATAAAGGGGATGGGTCACCGTCAGCATTCCAACACTACAAGGAATGCAACAAGAAGTGTAATGATGCAATCAGGGCAGCCAAAAAAGACTATGAGAGACACATAGTGGAATAGAGTAAAACAAATCCAAATAAATTGTTTAGATACATTAACAATAGAAGGCAAAATCAGAGCACATTTCCCATATAAAAGCAGATGAAGGGAGGATGGTTATGGATGACGCAGGGAAGGCAACTGTACTAAATGCCTTCTCCTTAGTTTTTACACAGGAAAAGGAGGGGTATACCGACCGCGACAGTACTGTTAGTGACACATCACAGGGCATACCCTCGTGGCTAACAGAGGCTGGAGTGAAGGAAAGACTTAACAAACCTAATACAAATAAATCATCAGGACCAGATAGCTTACACCCGTGAATCCTCAGAGAACTCAGTCAGGTTATAACCAGACCATTGTTCCTAATCTTTGTGGACAGCATACTGACAGAATTGGTACCAGCTGATTAAAGAAAAGCCAATGTGGTACCAATATTCAAAAAAGGACATAGACAAATCCCTGGAAACTACAGGCCAGTCAGCGTTAACATCAATCATTGGTAAATTATTGGAGGGGATGATAAGGGACTATATCCAAAAATTTACTGAAGAAAAACATATCATAAGTAGTTATCAGCATGGGTTTACGAAAGGTAGTACTTTCCAGACCAATCTGTTAACATTTTACAAGGAAGTGAGCTGCCATCTAGACAGGGGAATGCCCTTGGATTTAGTGTACCTGGATTTTGCAAAGGCATTCGATACTGTTCCCCATAAACAATTCATTTACAAGCTGAAGTCTACAGGCATGGACCATAAGGTTTGTTCTTGGGTAAAAAAATGGTTACAGGGGCGTGTCCAAAGGGTAGTGATAAATAATGTATACTCAGACTGGTCTGGAGTGGTAAGTGGGTGCCCCAGGGTTCTGTCTTGGGACCAATTCTATTCAATTTATTCATAAATGATATAGAGGATGGGATAAATAGCTCAATCTCAGGTTTTGCGGACAGGTCAATAACTTCACATCAGAATATAAAAATTTTACAGAAAGACCTGAACAAAATAATGGAGTGGGCAAATACATGGCAAATGAGGTTTAATGTGGAAAAATGTAAAGTAATGCACTTGGGGTCAAAAAAAATAAATGCAAACTACTCACTAGGGGGAGAACTGCTGGGGGAATCAAGATGACAGATTGAGCAATAGCATGCAATGTCAAGCTGCAGCTACCAAAGCCAGCAGAATATTAGCATGCATAAAAAAAGGGATATACTCCAGAGATAGAACGATAATCCTACCACTTTATAAAACTCTGGTTAGACCACATCTGGAGTATTCTGTCCAGTTCTGGTCACCAGTCTTCAGAAGGGATGTTCTGGAACTGGAGAGAGTCCAAAGAAGGACAACAAAACTAATAAGGGGACTGGATGACCTCGATTGACCTCGAACGACTGCAAACACTAAATCTATTCTTGCTGGAGAAACTACGCTTGAGAGGAGATATGATAGCGATTTACAAATACCTCAATGGCGATCCCAGCATAGGAAAAAACTATTCAGTCTCAAGGAGTGTAAGAGGACACGGGGACACACTATGAGATTGGAGGAGAAGCGGTTTAACCTTAAACTGCGCAGGGGGGGGGTTTCACTGTCAGGGCAATAAGGATGTGGAACACTCTTCCACAATTGGTGGTGTCTTCAGGGAGTATTGGTATTTTTGAGAGACTCTTGGATGTGCATTTTAAAGAACACAACATACAGGGATATGGGAAAAAATTATAGACACTGACACACGATGAGCTTTAACAACCGATGAGCCATCAACTGTCAATGAGCTTCCCCGCTGACAGCTGAATAAAAAAAAAACATCAATGAAAAAATGGCAATAAAAAAGTGAAAAAAAAGGAAGTGAGTTTCCCCCAAAATCCATACCAGACCCTAATCCGAGCATGCACGGGTGGACGAGTGAGTGCCCTGCCCCCTCCTGAACCATACCAGTATTGGGGGAGTGCTTTGGGGCAAGGGGGGCTCTGCCTCCCCACCTCAAAGCACTTTGTCCCCATGTTAATGGGGACAAGGGCCTCATCCCCACAACCCTGGGCCGTGGTTGTTGGGTCTGTGGGCAGGGGGCTTATCGGAATCTGGAAGCCCCCTTTAACAGAGTACCCCTACCCATTCACCTAAAAAGAGTAAAAAAGTAATAAAAACACAGAGACAGTTTTTGACAATTCTCTTTTAAAAAAAAAAAAGTAGTAGATCCATCACGCCGCCGCCGCACCGCTGGAACTGAAAAAACTACAAGACGCTCTACGTCAACTAAGGCAAACTGCCTAATGCCTGGCTTGCTGTTTGACAGCTCTTATATATGTAAGGGGCAGAGCCACCTGGAGATGGCACCTTGTGACATCACCGTTTGGTGCATGCTGGGTCGGTGACGTTACCTATATAAGAACTGTCAAATGGCAAGCCAGCTATTCAGTGGCTTGCCTTAGTTGACAGCGGAGCGTTTAGTTTTTTTCTTGTTTTTCTGGTCCGGCGGTGACGTCGTCGTTGTGATTCATGATGGATCTACAAGGGGGGCACTGTTTCTTTTATTTTTAATAAATGGATTGTCAAAAACTACCTCCTGTTTTTATTTATTTTTACACTTTTTTGGTGAATGGGTAGAGGAGCCGTTCTCCCAGCAATCGCGGGGGGGAAGAGAGCAGGTGGTCGGACGATCAGAGTGCGGGAAACATCACTGTAGCGGCTTTTATTTCAATTGCCTTGTGTTCCCCGCACTCGCTGTCACATACAGTCTCCTTGTCCAGGGGTATTTGATAGACAGATCACCTATCCAATCCAGGGACATGTGACGTTTGTCAAAGTTCCCCGGCCAGGAGGCAGGGCTTTATGTGACGTGACCGGCGGGAACACACAGCAATTGAAATGAAAGCTGTTGCAGTGATGTTCATCGGCACTCTGATCATCCAGTTGGCAATCTTCTTCCTCTCCTCTCTTCCCCTGCACAGGTAGGCTGCATTAATGGACACAGGCTGCATTGTTAGGCACAGGCTGCATTGGTGGAGACGGGCAGGTTGCATTGTTGGACTCGGGCAGTTTGCATTGGTGGGCATGGGTAGGCTGCATTGGTGGGCACAGGCAGGCCACATTTTTGGGCACGGGCAGGCTGCATTGGTGGGCACAAGCAAGCTGCATTGTTGGGCACGGGCAGGCTGCATTGGTGGACATGGGTAGCCTGCATTGATGGACACAGGTGAAGCAGTATTGATGGAAATAGGTAGACTGCATTGTTGGGCACAGGTGAGGCTGCATTGATGGACACATGTAGGCTGCATTGTTGGGCTCAGGTGAGGCTGCATTGATGGACACAGGTAGGCTGCATTGTTGGGCACAGGTGAGGCTGCACTAATGGGCACGGATAACATTGTTGTTAATATTTATTTTTATAACTTAATTCTACATAAACCATTTAAGTGTCATTTCATGAGATAATTTATGATGGTGTGTTTAGGGGAGGAATTAGGGGCGGGGCAGGGTAGGGGTTGGGTGGGGCAACTGGTGGCGAGCAACCCTTGAGGCCTGGCTAGTAGCTCAGGACTTGAAATTTTGAGCCCTGATGTACCCCATACTCATTCACATAGGGGAAGGGCTGGGATCTGGGAGTCCCCTTTTTCATTTATTTTAATAAAGGAATTGTCAAAAACTATCTCCTGTTTTTATTTATTTTTACACTTTTTTGCTCCTGCCCCAAAGCACCCCCCATGTTAAGAGCATGTGGCCTGGTATGGTTCAGGGGGGGGGGGGGGCGCTCGCTCCCCCTTTCCTGACCTGCTGGTCTGAATGCTCAGGTAAAGGTCTGGTATGGATTTAGGGGGGGGCACGCTGTTTTTTTACATTTTGATGTAGGGTTCCCCCTAAAATCCATACCAGACCCGGAGAGCCTGATATGGATTGGGCGGGGGGGCCATGCCATTTTTTTTTCTTTTTTTTTCTATTTTTCTATTACCAGCAATGGTATTGTATTGCCGGCAATTTAAATGTCATTTCACGATTTTTTTTTTCTTTAACCACTTCAGCCCCGGAAGATTTGCCTGCTAAATGACCGGGCCATTTTTTGCGATACGGCACTGCGTCGTTTTAACTGACAATTGCATGGTCCTGCAACGTTGTACCCAAACAAAATTTATGTAATTTTTTCCCACAAATAGAGCTTTCTTTTGGTGGTATTTGATCACCTCGGCGGTTTTTATTTTTTGCGCTATAAACAAAAAAAGAGCGTCAATTTTGAAAAAAAACACAATATTTTGTACTTTTTGCTATAATAAATACCCCAAATTTTTTTTTTTAAAAAGGAAATTTTTTCCTCAGTTTAGGCCGATATGTATTCTTCTACTTATTTTTGGTAATAAAAATTGCAATAAGCGTATATTGATTGGTTTGCGCAAAAGTTATAGCGTCTACAAACTATGGGAAAGATTTATGGCATTCTTCTTCTTCTTATTTTTTTTACTAGTAATGGCGGTGATCTGCGATTTTTATCAGGACTGCAACATTATGGCGGACAGATCAGACACTTTTGACACAGTTTTGGGACCATTGACATTTATACAGCAATCAGTGCTTTATAAATGTAGTAAATTACTGTGTAAATAACGCTGGCAGAGAAGGGGTTAACACTAGGGGGCGATCAAGGGGGTTAACTGTGTTCCCTCACTGTGTGTTCTAACTTTAGGGGGAAGAAACTGACTAGAGGAGATGACAGATCGTGATTCCCAGCTAGTAGGAACACATGATCTGTCTCTCCTCTCCTCACAGAACAGGGATGTGTGTGTGTTTACACACACACATCCCTATTCTGGCTCTCTTGCCCACGATCACATATGTCCGGCGGTCATCAGTGCAGCGGGTGTGCATGCGCCTGCTATTCCTGCTTAAAGGGCTGACATACAGCTACGGCGGCTCGCCGAACGTGCCGACCTGCCGCAGTATAATGACGGCGGCTGGTCGGCAAGCGGTTAAAAATGTCAGTTTTGCTGCAGTAGGTTCTAGCCATGGTACAGATATGCCACTTTACAGGCAGACTAAGGGGACCCCCCAGGCACTACAGTGCCTTACAAAAAGTATTCATACCCCTTGAAATTTTCCACATTTTGTCATGTTGCAACCAAAAACGTGAATGTATTTTATTGGGATTTTAAGTGATAGACCAACACAAAGTGGCACATAATTGTGAAGTGGAAGGAAAATGATAAATGGTTTTCAACATTTTTCACAAATAAATATGTGAAAAGTGTGGCGTGCATTTGTATTCAGCCCAAATGAGTCAATACTTTGTAGAACCACCTTTCACTGCAATTACAGCTGCAAGTCTTTTTGGGGATGTCTCTACCAGTTTTGCACATCTAGAGAATTAAATCTTTGCCCATTCTTCTTTGCAAAATAGGCCAAACTCTGTCAGATTGGATGGAGAGCGTCTGTGAACAGCAATTTTCAAGTCTTGCCACAGATTCTCAATTGTATTTAGGTCTGGACTTGGACTGGGCCATTCTAACACATAAATAAGCTTTGATCTAAACCTCTACATATCCTTGATCTAAAGGTCTGGCTGTATGTTTAGGATCGTTGTCCTGCTGGAAGGTGAGCCTCCACCCCAGTCTCAAGTCTTTTGCAGACTCTAGCAGGTTGTCTTATAAGATTGCCCTGTATTTAGCTCCATCCATCTTCCCATCAACTCTGACAAGCTTCCCTGTCATTGCTGAAGTAAAGCATCCCCACAACATGATACTGCCACCACCATGTTTCACAGTGGGGATGGTGTGTTCAGGGTGATGTGCAGTGTTAATTTTCCACCACATATTGTGTTTTGCTTTTAGAATTTAAGTTTAATTTAAGTTTAATACTAAAAGATTAATTCTATTTTAAATTCAACAGGTTAAAAGACAAGGACTGTCTATGGAAGGTGATTTTAAAAAGTGGCGGGCTGTAACCCTCACCTTGTTAGGACACATTAATGCACTAAAAATGAACATCTTTCCAAGGATCCCCTATTTCCTTTATACCACACCTATCTAACTACCACGTACGTTTTTTCAACGTTTACGCAAATTATTTGTTGCTTTTGTCTGGCAGGAGGCTTGACCCAGGCTGCCACATTTGATCCTGTGTAGAAGCAAAGCAGATGGTGGACTTGGGCTGCCAGACATTAACCTTTATTATCGAGCCATGACTTTAGTACTCATACTTAACTGGCATCATAACTCTTCTGCAATCTTGTGCTAACCCATATTTCATATATTAGTGGGAGGCCTAATTGGGTGTCACTTTTACTCCACCCCAATTACAAAAAATAAGTAACTTAACTCATGCCACCTCTAAAAGTACCAAAAGCCAAGAATTATGTTACAAGTTCCTGGCTAGGTGGTATTGGACACCCAACCGTTTAGCTAGGATTTTCCCACAGACTCCAGGTGTTGGAGAGGTTGTCCACAAGAAGGCCCCCATTATGCACCTATAGTGGACTTGCCCCAAGATAAAAAAAAAAAATTTGCAAGATATTTCCCTCTGTATACAAAAACCTACTCTCAAGCACATCTAATTTACTACTCCTTTTCATTATCTGTTATACTCCTCCCTAAAGCCCTATGAATGCAGCGTTACTCCTCATCTCCTAAACGCAGCTAAATTCCTTATTCCTAGGTACTGGAGGCAAATTATTTGCCCTACTCTAGAGGATTGCCAGAGGGAGGTCGAGAAGGTTATGGAGGCAGAGAGATGGACATCTGGTCTGGTGGATGTATTAGTCTATGCTTTGCCCAATCAGGGCTTAGAATGCACTGTGCAGCGTGCAGTGCATTATGGGGTGCTTGGTGGGCGAACATTCCGACAAGCGCCTCGCAAATGTGGGTGTTCGCTGAACGGGCAAACAGGCGATGTTCGGGCCAAAATTTTGCTTGGCCCGAACCGTTCGTCCAACTTTATTCCTTAAAAGCATCACTAAATATATAATTAAGATAAATGCAGACAACAATGTATTCCAATACTTTCGCACCCCTTTGAGGTAGAGGATTTTGACTGCATGCCACTGCCCACCTTTATTATGAACAAAGACTGATGGGACAAGGATAGATGTCTTGGTGAGACAGTTTCTATATGTTATGCATGCAGAGCCGTGAACTATGCATTGATGCATCTTAAAGAATTGTAACTGTTGTATCTGACTTTCCAGATAATAATTTGAAAGCAGCATGCACAATTTACACATGCATATGAGAACAATTGCACCTTGCAGCAGATGTCTGGTCCCTTCCAATTGGTACTGGAAGCCATTGAGCTTGGTTTGTATATTAGTGATGTACCATGTAGACTAGAGGGAATTAGTTCAATTATATACTGAAGAAACTTAAAGCAGGAACCCCTGCTAGCTGGTACTGTATACCACTGAGACATGTGATTGCTATTTCTAATTTGCCATAAGGACTAGATGGAAGCAGTGCTTGGCAGTTTGTCATTTATCACACATATGCCAATTTTTTTGGATTGTCAATTGCAACTTGTTATAGGCTTGTGTATAACACTTCAGGACTTTAGCCAAGATTAGATTCTCTGGATAGCTACAATACTTGTGATTCATGTTGGTGTGCTCATTGTATGTGGAATATAGTGTGGAATATTGCATGTGGAAGTTTCTGATCTAGAAGGATTTTATCATTTGTATATCAGAAATCTGGTGCTACCTTTGGTGTTAAGGTGGACATTTACTTTATTGTCATTTGTTTGGAAGATTTTTTTTATTGGGGTTGTACAGATGACAATTTTTTTGAATATTCGTTTATATTTATACACTGTGTTGATAAATGACTGAAGTAAAGACTTTATAGTAAAAAAAGACATAAGGTATATTCAACCAATGCGAAATCCAAAAAAACAAACAAGTTGGTTGCTGTTTTACAATATTGTGGTAATGTATTGAATTTCATTAGGGATGGGCGAACGGTTTGATCTGAGCATGGGTTCGGGCTGAACGTTTGCCTATTCAGGCGTTCGCTGAACACCCAAATTTGCAGGATGTTCGTCCCAACGAACACCCTGCAATGCACTGTGTGCTGCACAGTGCATTCTGTACCCTGATTGGGCAAAATATTGCCCAATCAGGGCACAGTGTAAGCTGGTTGTTAAGGTGCGGGGCCGGGAAGCTGGCCGCGGCGCCTTTAACAACCGATGAGTCATTATCTGTCAATGGATTTCCCCGCTAACAACTGAACAATAAAAAAAAGTGGCGTTTAAAAGAGAAAGAAAAAAACAGCATCCCCCCCCAGTCCATACCAGGCCCTTGGGGTCTGGTTTGGATATGTAAGGGAATCCCACACCGAAATAAAAAAAAAATCCATACCGGACCCTTATCCAAGCATGCAGCCTGGTAGGTCAGTTAGGGGGGGAGCAAGCGAGCGCCCCCCTCCTGAACCATACCAGGCCACATGCCCTCAACATGGCAGGGTGGGTGCTTTGGGTCTGGGGGGTGGTCACAGTGATTATGGGGGTCTGCGGGTGAGGGCTTATCACAATCTGGAAGACGGGGCCCTCAGATCCCAACCCCCCTATGTGAATGGATAACGGGTACATAATACCCCTACCCATTCACCAAAAAAGTGTCAAAAAAGTAATAAACACAAGAGACAAGTTTTTGACAAATCCTTTATCAAAAAATAAAAAAATAGTGTCCCTTGATGTAAATCCATCGTCAATCATGCCGCCCGCCGACCTGAAGAATCGAAAAAATCTGAAACGCTCACGCCTCCTGGGAGGCCTTCTGCCAACTGCCTGTCCTGCGCTTTGGCATTTTTTATATAGGTAAGGGGTGGGGCCAACTTGCCACTTCACCCAATGACCCCGCCCCCTGGTATTATCCTATACTGTCAAATATAATTGCTTACAACTATTGAAGAGAAACTATTGTATTACATTATATACAATGTGACTTCAGTGGTTACTACTGATTAACTAAAATTAAAATATCACTGATTCACTATAGATCCCGTTGATAAAGATTTGTTTTTTTTGTTTTTTTTAAACTGAACACCAGGCACAAAAACTTTAATTGAAATATATTCATTAATAGCCACAAAGGATTTAAATCTGCACTGCACTGTGTGCACCAAATGCCTTTGCAAAGTTATTACCTTGTAAAGTTAGTGGTGAAATCATCACTGGACACAGCTAGAGCTGTGGGAGGGACCCAGAAGGTCCACCCACTACAGGCTGCCTGTAGAAAACTACAGAAGAGGGTGGATACAAGACCAGTCTTTACTTCTGGAAACTCCTACACAGAGGAAAAGTTTCACTCTGGAATACTGCACAGATCTGGAAGAAATACAAAAAGCACATCCAGATTCAAGTAAGAATACACATGACTCTTGGACAGTATTTAGACAATACTTATCCTGGAGTTCAGCTTAAGGCTTCATGTACACTAGCCTACACTGGCAACTCCTAAACTTGAGCTTATGCGGTTTTTGTGCCAAAGCTCCTAAACTCAACTCTTTAAAGGCCTATGTGTAAATGTACATGTAGGCTTTAAGCAGAGTTTAGGGGCTACTGCATTTAAGTGAGCTTCACCATCCCTCTCCTGAACACGGCGGATTCTCGTTCAAGATAGGAACGTTTTGACCGCTGCTGCGGGAAACGCAAAACTCAGCAAAATCGCAAAAAAAAAAAAACTGCGTAAAAAATGTGCTGCAATTTTGCCACATTTTCCTACAGCCACGGTAAATGTAGACTAGTTTAACTGAAGCCTAAAACTGCCATTTGCTGCCAATAAAAACTGGTAAGAAGTGCAAAGGACTTTTCACTAGATCACATGGTAGTGACTATTAAATTCTCACATAGAAAACAGAGAAGGGTTACACTGCAATTTAATTTGACATAATCATAATACAAGGTCCACTTTAAAGGATAGTTATGTGTGTGTGTGAGTGTTTATGAGCATAAAAATGACTGAAAATAAGATATTAAAACAAAAGTAAAAACTCCCTTGTTCACATGAAACATACATGTTCATCACATATCATACATACTGCATATAGACTTGTGTCATATTTATACTTTTTCTGACCAACTTTTAGTAATAATTTCAAAGATGAATAGCAACATATAACTTGAAACATTCTGAGTTAGTCAGTAGTGTCTGTGCTGTTATGCATTGTGATGTTGTTTTATGTTTTAAAGTCCATGTAGTCTGCTTGTCTATGTCACTCTGTGGGTTGATGTTTCTCAACATTTGTGTATATTTTCCATGGTTTTCATTCTCCTACTAGTTGCGATATTCTGAATTTCCTTTTAAAATCCTACTAATTACATGCTATGGTGGTCCCTTCTAACATAAAGGGAAATGAATCCTTTTCTTGGTTTTCACATTGGTCTTGACAGTGAGCTTCACAGATACTGGTTGGAAAGTGTAACTTTTGAACTCATAATACAGGTAGTCTCATACATGTGTAGTATTTCTTTCACATTATTGCTGAAATGCATTTTGCCTTTCTTACTTAAGTGATTAATTTTCTCCAAGAGCAACATGTAAAAATCATTATTATTTTGACAGGATAAATAATAATTGGAGAGAAAAATAAATGAATAAATGCCTGAAAAGCAGCAAAAAAAAAAGAAAGGCAGTGGAAGGGCCAATTAATGTTGCGTGTTGGGACTCAGCTGAAGGAGTGTGTACCATTGAAGAACACACACAAAGAGTAAGGATGTGTTTAGAATTATCCCAGAAGACCACACACTTCCAACTGCCCAATGTTTTCCTCAGAGAATGGAGACTCACAGAGGCAAAACAGATGAGGGCAAAGGTTCCCAGCCCTTTTGAACAAGGCTCCTGAAGAAAGCATCTGTTTAGCTTTTGGAAATTCTTTTGTGTTGGGTGTTTGAGGTAAAATGGCCAACAATTGGTTATTTTTGCCTGCAAATCCCATTTTAAAACAAAAGGAATCTCACTTTGTAGAATAATGTATTGGTTTGTGAGTGCAGCGCATTGACCTTATTCACCTCTCCTTTTTCTCCTGGAAGCTGGGATGCAGTAAGGGTCATCAAGGTTATTTCAAGGATTTAAGTGGGCAGCTCCATTGTGTTAGCTGGCTTGCTGTATGCACCAAGTGGACATTGATCTCCTTCTCTATTGTTTGTGCTATAAACATTATAAGCATTCAGTTAACATTGCTCATTTCCAAAAAAAAAAAAATAAGAAAATGTCCCACAGTACAGTAAATATTTTACTTCATAAGGTGCAGCTTGGAAAACAAAAATACAAGCATCTGGAATAAAAGACATTTTGGTGTGTCTCTCCGAACTCTTTCTGGCCTCCTGTAGTACATTTTGTATGTGCTCACCATGACATATATAAACAGGTCACCTGTATTTTGTTGACCCATGCTCCTATTACTCAGAGTAGGTTTGTGATCAGTGTAGAAGCTGCAAAACAAACACAGTGGTTGGCAATCAGTAATTAATGTAATTGACCGGCATCTTGCTTTTCATGTAAACTTCATAATTTCCTCAATAAAATATATGGGGGAAGCCAGAGACAGCTTTTTAGCTGCAATATTTCAGAGCCGTTTTAAAATGCAAAATCTGCTTAGGTCTTGGTGAGATAGAACTTAAAAAAAAAAAAAACAGAACTTATTTTTAGGCATCTTGACTTTGATGAGCATCGCCTTGTGTTCTGTTCATGGTATGTTTAGCGTTTCTCTTTGACAAAGTTTTATATTTATTGACTCACTTGCTCACAAGTTAATGAGTTGTAGCATATTGCTGGTGCAGGTGAATGAAATGAAAACATTTTGGCATGGCTACAAGAATTAGTGCTAATTGGGGAGAATTACCAATTCTTTCATTTTTTGATTTGCCTTAATATTTCCATGTAGGTCTGGCTAATTGCCAGAGAATAATGAAGGCATCAAAAGAAATCACGTTTCATGAATTGTATGATTCTCTACAGATTGTACAATTATATAAATAGCAGCTCCACAATTAACTGGTTCACCCAGTTTTTAAAGTCATTCATTCACGACTATGCACAGTATTGTGAATAAAGGAAAATAATAGTATCTCTCTTTTCACCTATTAATTCACTACTTGCACAGGGCTTAAAGCAAAATTAATGTTTTGCCTTTGCATTGCAAACCAGCAGGCTCCCTTTATTACCCCTTTAAATGTACCTTCATTAGCAGCACCTACCCACACTCATTTTCTCCTCCACTGCTCCATTCACTTGCTAGGAGCAAAGAAAATAACCCATAAATTCAGGTATGGAGAAGCATGAGACTTACCTGTCTTCCCTATTGGCACTCTTGGCTCGCTGTTGCCATATCCCAGATAGCAAGCAATTGTGTTGCAAGTTTGAAAATTGCTATTGCTAGACTTGGCAGGCTTCACAAGCTTGTTGCACAATTGCAGCAAGTCCACATTGCATGACTCCAGATCAACTTTCTTTGCAAACATTCTGCAAGTCTGCTACAAGTTCTGGTTCAGTTACCCACAGGGGTCACTGTGGTTGAATTTTCATGCTGTAGACTTGCAGAGCTCTTGCTGTAGACTCCCCACTGCAACGTTGCTCTTGCTAGAGACTTACCACGCAAATTTGCTACAAAGTGGAAAAGTGTCAACTAGAATTTTTGTTTCAAGTGCTCTGCAAGTGTACAACTTGTAAGTGGAAAGTAAACAGACTTACAATTAAACACTGCCACAAACGTGTGACAAGTTATCCTTTCTATCTGGGACGATAATGTCAAAATAAGGCTTTTTTTCAATAATTTTGGCTGAAGGATCAGATTTATTATACAGCAGTGATAAGCCTGAGCTGAATGGAGGTTGTAGGATCTAAAGGCTACAGGAAACTTTATTCATCAGAATGGCACGGGCAGGCAAAGTAACGTATGGGTACGTTGCCCGAGGTGGTCGGCATCTGTCCCTGAGCGATCAGAGGTGAGGGGGAGGCCATCCATTCGTGGCACCCCCTCGCGATCGCTCCCAGCCAATGACAATCTTCCTCTGCTGCTGTAATGTAAACAGCGGCAGAGGAAGTGATGTCATCTCTCCTCTGCTCGGTATTTTCCCTTCCGGCGCCGAGGAGAGAAGACATCTGAGTAAGTGCACAACACACACACTTACAGTAAAACACACTAGGCACACTTTACACCCCCCATCACCCCCCGATCACCCCCTGATCACCCCTTAATCACCCCCCCCCCCCGTCACAGTGACACCAATAGCAGTTTTTTTTTTTCTGATTACTGCATTGGTGTCAGTTTGTGACAGTTAGAAGTGGTAGGGCAGTTATTGTTAGCCCCCTTTAGGTCTAGATTACCCCCCTAACCCCCCCTAATAAAGTTTTAACCCTGTGATCACCCCCCGTCGCCAGTGTCACTAAGCAATCGTTTTTCTGATTGCTGTATTAGTGTCACTGGTGACGCTAGTTAGGGAGGTAAATATATAGGTTCGTAGTCAGCGTTTTATAGCGTCAGGGACCCCTATATACTACCTAATAAAGGTTTTAACCCCTTGATTGCCCCCTAGTTAACCCTTTCACCAGTGATCACCGTATAACTGTTACGGGTGACGCTGGTTAGTTAGTTTATTTTTTATAGTGTCAGGGCACCTGCCGTTTATTACCTAATAAAGGTTTAGCCCCCTGATCGCCCGATGGTGATATAACTTAGGTTTTAGGGTCAGATAGGGTCTGCATCGCCCCAGGCAGTGTCAGGTTAGCGCCAGTACTGCTAACACCCATGCACGCAGCATACACCTCCCTTAGTGGTATAGTATCTGAATGGATCAATATCTGATCCGATCTATACTAGCGTCCCCAGCAGTTTTGGGTTCCCAAAGACGCAGTGTTAGCGGGATCAGCCCAGATACCTGCTAGCACCTGCGTTTTGAGCCTCCGCCCGGACCAGCCCACCCAAGTGCAGTATCGATCGATCACTGTCACTTACAAAACACTAAACGCATGACTGCAGCGTTCGCAGAGTCAGGCCTGATCCCTGTGATCGCTAACAGTTTTTTTGCTAGCGTTTTGGTGAACTGGCAAGCACCAGCGGCCTAGTACACCCCGGTAGTAGTCAAACCAGCACTGCAGTATCACGTGGTGATGTGGCGAGTCCCATAAGTGCAGTTCAAGCTGGTGAGGTGGCAAGCACAAGTAGTGTCCCGCTGCCACCAAGAAGAAGACAAACACAGGCCCGTCGTGCCCATAATGCCCTTCCTGCTGCATTTGCAAATCCTAATTGGGAACCCACCACTTCTGCAGCACCCGTACTTGCCCCATTCACATCCCCAACCAAATGCAGTCGGCTGCATGAAAGGCATTTTCTTTATGTCCTCCCGAGTACCTCTACCCAACGAACCCCCCAAAAAAGATGTCGTGTCTGCAGCAAGTGCGGATATAGGCGTGACACCCGCTATTATTGTCCCTCCTGTCCTGACAATCCTGGTCTTTGCATTGGTGAATGTTTTGAACGCTACCATACACTAGTTGAGTATTAGCGTAGGGTACAGCATTGCACAGACTAGGCACACTTTCACAGGGTCTCCCAAGATGCCATCGCATTTGGAGAGACCCAAACCTGGAACCGGTTACAGTTATAAAAGTTACAGTTACAAAAAAAAGTAATAAAAAAAACAAAAATAGTTGTCGTTTTATTGTTCACTCTCTCTCTATTCTCTCTCTATTGTTCTCCTCTTTTTTACTGTATTCTATTCTGCAATGTTTTATTGTTATTATGTTTTATCATGTTTGCTTTTAAGGTATGCAATTTTTTATACTTTACTGTTTACTGTGTTTTATTGTTAACCATTTTTTTGTCTTCAGGTACGCCATTCAGCTGCAGCGTGGATTTATTTATCTTGACAGCAACAGCGTTTGCTCCCACGATATATAAAGCCGTGACTCCAGCGGAGGTGATATATGCCAAAGCATGGGGGCAGCAGAGGCGGAGGAGCGATTTGCTCCTAACTTTTGGGGCGGATGCCCCCATGCTTCGGCATATATAAATGGCGCATGTATGCCCATCATTAGAAGTGGGTGGATGAAGGGAGGTATTCTAATGGTGGGCATACCCACCAATCAATCTCTTTTTTTCATGCAGCCCACAGGCTGCATGAAAAAAAAAGATTACAATATATGCCCAACAAGGACCAGCAACGTACTGGTATGTTGCTGGACTTTGAGTGGTTATACCAGAATGATGCCTGGAGATTTAGGTATCATCTTGGTATCATTCTTTTCAGCCAGCGGTCGGCTTTCATGTAAAAGCAATCCTAGTGGCTAATTAGCCTCTAGACTGCTTTTACAAGCAGTGGGAGGGAATGTCTCCCCCTCCCACCATCTTCCATGTTTTTCTCTGGCTCTCCTGTCCCAACAGGGAACCTGAGAATGCAGCCGGTGATTCCGCCAGCTGACCATAGAGCTGATCAGAGACCAGAATGGCTCCAATCATCTCTATGGCCTAAGAAACTGAAAGCTACGTGCATTTCATGACTTAGATTTCGCCGGATGTAAACAGCGCCATTGGGAAATAGGGAAAGCATTTTATCACACTGATCTTGGTGTGGTCAGATGCTTTGAGGGCAGAGGAGAGATCTAGGGTCTAACAGACCCCATTTTTTTCAAAAAAGAGTACCTGTCACTACCTATTGCTATCATAGGGGATATTTACATTCCCTGACATAACAATAAAAATGATTAAAAAATAAATAAATTTAAAGCAACAATTTAAAAATAAGCAAAAAAAAGCAAAAAAAAAAAGCACCCCTGTCCCCCCCTGCTCTCGCGCAAAGGCGAACGCAAGCGTTGGTCTGGCGTCAAATGTAAACAGCAATTGCACCATGCATGTGAGGTATCACCGCGAAGGTCAGATCGAGGGCAGTAATTTTAGCAGTATACCTCCTCTGTAAATTTAAAGTGGTAACCTGTAAAGGCTTTTAAAAATGTATGTAGTTTGTCACCACTGCACGTTTGTGCGCAATTTTAAAGCATGTCATGTTTGGTATCCATGTACTCGGCTTAAGATCATATTTTTTATTTCATCAAACATTTGGGCAATATAGTGTGTTTTAGTGCATTAAAATTTAAAAAAGTGTTTTTTTTCCCCAAAAAAATGCGTTTGAAAAATCGCTGCGAAAATACTGTGTTAACCACTTGCTTACTAGGCACTTAAACCCCCCTCCTGCCCAGACCAATTTTCAGCTTTCAGTGCTCTCACATTTTGAATGACAATTACTCAGTCATGCAACACTGTACCCAAACAATTTTTTTGTCCTTTTTTTCATACAAATAGAGCTTTCATTTGGTGGTATTTGATCACCTCTGGGTTTTTTAATTTTTGCGCTATAAATGAAAAAAGACCGAAAATTTTGAAAAAAAATGTTTTTTTCTTCGTTTCTGTGATAAAATTTTGCAAATTAGCAACTTTTATTCATAAATGTTGGCCACAATTTATACTGCTACATATCTTTGGTAAAAATAACCCAAATTAGTGGATATTATGTGGTCTGTGTGAAATTTATAGAGTCTACAAGCTATGGTACAAATCATAAAAAAATGATCACATCTGATCGCACCTGATGCACTGAGGCCCATCTCCTTTCTTGAGACCATAACAAGCCAGGAAAGTAGAAATGCCCCCCAAATGACCCCTTTTTGGAAAGTAGACATTCCAGGGTATTTAGTAAGAGGCATGGTGAGTTATTTGAAGTTGTCATTTTTTCCCACAATTCTTTGCAAATTAAGGTTTTTTTTTATTTTTTATATTTTTTTCAGAAAATTGTCATTGTAATAGCTTATTTCTCTCACATGGAATGTGCATACCACAAATGACACCACAAAATACATTCGGCTACTCCTCCTGAGTATTACAATACCACATGTGTGGGACTTTTTCACTAACTGGCCACATACAGAGGCCCAACATGCAGGGAGCATCATCAGGTGTTCAAGGAGCATAAATTACCCATCTAACTTGTTGACTACCTATTACACTTTTGAAGGCCCTAGAGCACCAGGACAATGGAAACGCCCACAAAATGACCCCATTTTGGAAAGCTAACACCCCAACGTATAATCTATGAGGCATAAAGAGTCTTTTGAACGGTTCATTTTTTTCCAGAAGTTTTTGGAAAATGTGGAAAAAAATGAAAACGCATTTTTTTTTACACAAAGTTGTCCGTTTATAAGATATTTCCAACACATAGCATTTACATAGCAAAAATAACACCCCGAAATACATTCTGCTACTCCTCCTGAGTAAAACGATACCACATGTGTGAGACTTTTACACAGCCTGACCACATACGGAGGCCTAACATTGAAGTAGCACCTTCAGGTGTTCTAGGAGCATAAATTACACATCTCGATTCTCACCCACCTATTACACTTTTGAAGGTCCTGGAGCACCAGGACAATGGAAACACCCACAAAATGACCCCATTTTGGAATGCTAACACCCCAACGTATAATCTATGAGGCATAATGAGTCTTTTGAATGGTTCATTTTTTTCCAGAAGTTTTTGGAAAATGTGGAAAAATATGAAAACGCATTTTTTTTTACACAAAGTTGTCCGTTTATAAGATATTTCCAACACATAGCATTTACATAGCAAAAATAACACCCCGAAATACATTCTGCTACTCCTCCTGAGTAAAACGATACCACATGTGTGAGACTTTTACACAGCCTGACCACATACAGAGGCCTAACATTGAAGTAGCACCTTCAGGTGTTCTAGGAGCATAAATTACACATCTCGATTCTCACCCACCTATTACACTTTTGAAGGTCCTGGAGCACCAGGACAATGGAAACGCCCACAAAATGACCCCATTTTGGAAAGCTAACACCCCAACGTATAATCTATGAGGCATAATGAGTCTTTTGAACGGTTCATTTTTTTCCAGAAGTTTTTGGAAAATGTGGAAAAAAATGAAAACGCATTTTTTTTTACTCAAAGTTGTCCGTTTATAAGATATTTCCAACACATAGCATTTACATAGCAAAAATAACACCCCGAAATACATTCTGCTACTCCTCCTGAGTAAAACGATACCACATGTGTGAGACTTTTACACAGCCTGACCACATACAGAGGCCTAACATTGAAGTAGCACCTTCAGGTGTTCTAGGAGCATAAATTACACATCTCGAGTCTCACCCACCTATTACACTTTTGAAGGTCCTGGAGCACCAGGACAATGTAAACGCCCACAAAATGACCCCATTTTGGAAAGCTAACACCCCAACGTATAATCTATGAGGCATAATGAGTCTTTTGAACGGTTCATTTTTTTCCAGAAGTTTTTGGAAAATGTGGAAAAAAATGAAAACGCATTTTTTTTTACACAAAGTTGTCCGTTTATAAGATATTTCCAACACATAGCATTTACATAGCAAAAATAACACCCCGAAATACATTCTGCTACTCCTCCTGAGTAAAACGATACCACATGTGTGAGACTTTTACACAGCCTGACCACATACAGAGGCCTAACATTGAAGTAGCACCTTCAGGTGTTCTAGGAGCATAAATTACACATCTCATTTCTCACCCACCTATTACACTTCTGAAGGCCCTGGAGCACCAGGACAATGGAAACGCCCACAAAATGACCCCATTTTGGAAAGCTAACACCCCAACATATAATCTATGAGGCATAATGAGTCTTTTGAATGGTTCATTTTTTTCCAGAAGTTTTTGGAATATGTGGAAAAAAAATGAAAACGCATTTTTTTTTTACACAAAGTTGTCCGTTTATAGGATATTTCCAACACATAGCATTTACATAGCAAAAATGACACCCCAAAATACATTGTGGCACTCCTTCTGAGTATGGCAATACCACATGTGTGAGACCTTTACACAGCCTGGCCACATACAGAGATCCAACATGCAAGGAACACCATCAGGTGTTCCAGGGACACATAGCATGCATATACCAAGACTTACACCCCAAAATACATTATGCTGAGCAAAGAGAAACAAAAGATTACCTGTGGTTTCAGTAGTATAGTTGTCCCCAGGAGGATAGCACTGGTCCAGGCAGCAGGCAGGGACTTGGTCAGCAACAGCGAACACAATTTTTCAGGCAGCAGGCAGAAATACTGTCCATAGTCAGTACAGGCAGCAGGCAGGGATACTGTCCATAGGTCAGTGCAGTGCAGGGTCAGTGCAGGCAGAGATTGTCAGCAGTGCCAAAATATTGGTCTTGGTAGTAGGCAGGAACAAGGTCCATGTGCTGTGGTCAGTGCGACAAACAGAGGCATGACAGCAGTAACTCCTACAGGCAGCAGGCAGAAGTAGGGCCTCGTTCAGGACAGAATGGGGACAGGGGTAGAGGCTTCTCCCACCCAAATCTCTTTGAAGCCTCCGAGTCTCCAGACCCTAATCTAGGAATGAGAAAACAAAGAAAATAGTTTTCTTCATCCAGAAAAACTATTCTGGAGCCCCTCACATATGTGAGACCCCTGTGTTGAATCCCACTAGTCCAGTTGCAGGGTACAAGATCAGTCCAAGAGGCAGGCAAGAGGCATGGTCAAACAGTCCAAGGTCAGTTCCAGATCAGGCAAAGGTATGTACAGAATCGTTAGGCAGAAGCATGGTCGAATAACAGTCCAGGGTCAGTTCCATATCAGGCAGAGGTATGTACAGAATCGTTAGGCAGAAGCATGGTCGAAAAAACAGTCCAGGGTCAGTTCCAGATGAGGCAGCGGTATGTACAAAATCGGCAGGCAGAAGCGTGGTCAAATAACAAGCCAGGGTCAGTTACAGAGCAGGCAGTGGCATAAGGGGTGTGAAGGCAGGAACTGAGGATTACGGTTACCATACTTCACTAATAATTTAGTGAAGTATGGTAACGGCGGAAGCATTCACCTATACAGAGGCCTGGTTCGGAAGGACATTCTGCACAATAATAAGATGTGTCTCTTCTGACCCCTGCTCTGGTACACACCTTACATCTTTTTTGGCGTCTTTGGCCTGTTGGTCTGGGAGGGAGTTTATCTGGAAAGTGGCGCTCGGAGAGTCGACTAACAACATCTGATCGGATGTTTACTGGTGGGCCGTTCAGGAATATAAGGGCAATGTAAATTTCCTCCAGGTAGCCAAGGAAGCGTTGGGGGTTTTGGGTGGATTTGCGGTAAATGATATAGGAGTTGTATATGGCCAATTGAAAAAAATAAATCGCTACTTTTTTGTACCAGTGGTATGTCCTTCTTGAGGCAAGATATGGTTCCAACATTTGATCGTTAAAGTCGACTCCCCCCATAAACAAATTGTATTGATGGATGCATGTGGGTTTCTGGATGGGGCCATTCCTTCTGGGGATTTCCACATAGGTGTTGTTGTGGATGGAAGACAACATATACACATCCCTTCTGTCCCTCCACTTCACTGCCAGAATCTCTTTGTTACGCAGACATGCCGTTTCTCCTTTTCTCAACTTCTTATTAACAAGACTTTGAGGAAAGCCCTTCCGATTTTTTTTCACGGTGCCACATGCTGACGTCTTCTTCCGATGAAGGTTGTGGAACAGGGGCAGAGAAGTGTAGAAGTTATCTACATACAGGTGGTATCCTTTGTCGAGTAGGGGGTATATGAGGTCCCAAACAACTTTCCCGCTGGTTCCCAAGTAGTCCGGGCAATTAGGGGGCTGCAGCTGGGTGTCCTTCCCTTCGTACACCATGAAGGAATATGTGTACCCTGTGGCTCGGTCACATAGTTTGTACACCTTCACCCCATAGCAGGCCCTTTTGCTGGGGATATATTGCTTAATTTTAAGCCTGCCGCTAAATTTCACAAGGGACTCATCTACACATATTTGTTGGTCCGGGGTGAACAGCTGGGGGAATACTTCGGAAAAATAATTTAATATTGGGCGGATTTTGTAAAGCCTGTCAAAATTTGGATCAGTTCGGGGAGGGCACTGGGTATTGTCACTGAAATGTAGGAACCTCATTATCATCAGATACCTGGTTCTGGGCATTACCGCGGAGAAGAGTGGCATGTGGTGGAGGGGGTGGGTTGACCAATAGGAACGGAATTCGTTTTTTTGAGTGAGCCCCATATTCAATGTGAGGCCCAAAAAAACCTTGAACTCCTCCACTGTCAGGTCTCTCCACTCATAGGGACGGGCATAATATGATGTGGGATTTTGCAAAATAAATTGCTGTGCATACAGGTTGCACTGGGCCACAATTGACGCCAACATGTCCTCCGTAAAAATTAAATTAAAAAAATTAATTGTGGTGAAATTCCCTGTATCCACCTGCACTCCTGGCTGGGCCGTGAAAGGGGGAACGCTAGCTTCTCCTGAATTGGAAGGAAGCCACAAGGGGTTCTGAAGTGCAAAGGGAAGGCTGGCATGGGACCTAACCCTTTGGGGCTGGGGTGACACCCCACTGGTACTTGGCCTTTCTTGCCGAGGGACTGCGGTGCTAGTGGATGGCACTGCAGTGCTAGTGGATGCCACTGCGATGCTGGCGGATGCCACTGCGGTGCTGGCGGATGCCACTGCGGTGCTGGCGGATGCCACTGCCTCCTCACTAGAACGCCTTCGTTTGGCGGGCCGAGTTTCTTCCTCCGAGTCTGTAAGTGTTTCGCTACTGAGGACTGGCTCGTAATTTACGTCAGAATCCAAATTGGAGAGGGAATCTGAAAAAGAGAGCTCCGCGTTGCTCTCATCAGCCGTAGAAAGAATTTGGTATGCCTCCTCGGCGGAAAAGCTTTTTTTGGACATGGCTGCTGGTGGTTTATGAGATTGCACAGCTGTGTGCTAAGCCTGCACTGATGAGGTGGCACTAATTGATGGCACAGATGTGCACTGATGAGGCGGCACAAGTGGGCACTGATCGCACAGATAGGCACTGATGAGGCGGCACAGATGGGCACTGATGGGCACTGATGAGGCGGCACAAATGGGCACTGAGGCAGCAGATGAGCACTGAGGAAGCAGCACAGATGTGCACAGATTTACACTAATGAGGCGGCACAGGTGGGCACAGATATGCACTGATGTGGCACAGGTGAGGTGGCACAGATGGGCACTGATGAAGCGGCACAGATGGGCACTGATGAAGCGGCACAGATGGGCACTGATGAAGCGGCACAGATGGGCACTGATAAGGCAGCACAGATGGGCACTGATAAGGCAGCACAGATGTGCACTGAAGCGACAGATGGGCACTGATTGGTACAGATGGGCACTGAGGAGGTGGCACAGATGGGCACTGAGGAGATGGCACAGATGGGCACTGAGGAGATGGCACAGATGGGCACTGATGAGGTGGCACAGATGCGCACTGATTGCACAGATGCGCACTGCACAGACGGGCACTGATGGGCACAGACGGGCACTGATGGGCACAGACGGGCACTGATGGGCACAGACGGGCACAGATGGGCACAGATGGGCACTGATGATGCACTGATGGCACAAGTGGGCACTGATGTGCACAGGTGGGCACAAATGGCACTATATTGGTGTCACTGTGGGCACTGTTGGGCACTTTTTGGGCACACTTTGCTGTTTTTATTACTCACAGAATCTCTCTCCTCACACGCTGTCTCTGTGTGAGGAGAGAGAGAGCCCGCAATGAGAGATGATCTCAATTGTTTACCTTTTAGATCATCTCTCATTGGAGGTGGTGATTGCGCTGTAAACGGCCGCTGTGATTGGCCGTTTACAGCGATCTGTGATTGGCTGTGTCCAAGGGACACGGCCAACACAGATTTTCCCCGAGGCGCGCTCACGAGAGCGCGCTGGGAATGAGGAAAGGGGACGACGTCAATGGACGTAGTCCCGGTTTTTCAGATCCGTCATTTGGCAATGGCCCGGATCTGAGCAGGTTAAAAAAAAGAAAAAGAAACACCCACCATTTTAATCTGTAGGGCCTTTGGTTTAAAAAAATATATAATGTTTGGGGGTTCAAAGTAATTTTCTTGCAAAAAAAAATATTTTTTCATGTAAACAAATAGTGTCAGAAAGGGCTTTGTCTTCAAGTGGTTAGAAGTGTGGGTGATATGTGACATAAGCTTCTAAATGCTGTGCATAAAATGCCAGGACAGTTCAAAACCTCCCCAAATGACCCCATTTTGGAAAGTAGACACCCCAAGCTATTTGCTGAGAGGCATGTCGAGTCCATGAAATATTTTATATTGTGACACAAGTTGTGGGAAAAAGACACTTTTTTTTTTTTTTTTTCACAAAGTTGTCACTAAATGATATATTGCTCAAACATGTCATGGGAATATGTGAAATTACACCCCAAAATACATTCTGTTGCTTCTCCTGAGTACGGGGATACCACTTGTGTGAGACTTTTTGGGAGCCTAGCCGCATACGGGACCCCAAAAACCAAGCACCGCCTTCAGGGTTTCTAAGGATGTAAATTTTTTATTTCACTCCTCACTGCCTATCACAGTTTCGGAGGCCATGGAATGCCCAGATGGCACAACCCCCAGCCCCCACCCCAAATGACCCCATTTTTGAAAGTAGACACCCCAAGCTATTTGCTGAGAGGTATGCTGAGTATTTTGCAGACCTCGCTTTTTGTCACAAATTGAAAAAAGGAAAAAAAATACATTTTTCTTTTCTTTCTTCATGTTCAAAAACAAATGAGAGCTGCAAAATACTCACCATGCCTCTCAGCAAATAGCTTGGGGTGTCTACTTTCCAAAATGGGGTCATTTGGGGGGGGTTTGTGCCATCTTGGCATTTTATGGCCTTCGAAACTGTGATAGGTAGAAATCCTGAAGTCGGTGCTTGGTTTTCGGGGCCCCGTACGCAGCTAGGCTCCCAAAAAGTCCCACAAATGTGGTATCCCCATACTCAGGAGAAGCAGCAGAATGTATTTTGGGGTGTAATTCCACATATGCCCATGGCATGTATGAGCAATATATCATTTAGTGACAACTTTGTGCAAAAAAAAAAAAAAGTTTGTCATTTTCCCGCAACTTGTGGCAAAATATAAAATATTCCATGGACTCAACATGCCTCTCAGCAAATAGCCTTCAAACCTGTGATAGGTAGTGAGGAGTGAAATAAAAAATGTACGCCCTTAGAAATCCTGATGGCGGTGCTTGGTTTTCGGGGCCCCGTACGTAGCTAGGCTCCCAAAAAGTCCCACACATGTGGTATCCCCATACTCAGGAGAAGCAGCTAAATGTATTTTGGGGTGCAATTCCACATATGCCCATGGCCTGTGTGAGCAATATATCATTTAGTGACAACTTTTTGTAATTTTTTTTTTTTTGTCATTATTCAATCACTTGGGACAAAAAAATTAATATTCAATGGGCTCAACATGCCTCTCAGCAATTTCCTTGGGGTGTCTACTTTCCAAAATGGGGTCATTTGGGGGGTTTTGTACTGCCCTGCCATTTTAGCACTTTAAGAAATGAGATAGGCAGTCATAAACTAAAAGCTGTGTAAATTCCAGAAAATGTACCCTAGTTTGTAGACGCTATAACTTTTGCGCAAACCAATAAATATACGCTTATTGACATTTTTTTTACCAAAGACATGTGGCTGAATACATTTTGGACTAAATGTATGACTAAAATTTAGTTTATTGGATTTTTTTTATTACAAAGAGTAGAATATATTGTTTTTTTTTCAAAATTTTCGGTCTTTTTCCATTTATAGCGCAAAAAATAAAAACCGCAGAGGTGATGAAATACCATCAAAAGAAAGCTCTATTTGTGGGAACAAAAGGACGCAAATTTCGTTTGGGTACAGCATTGCATGACCGCGCAATTAGCAGTTAAAGCGACGCAGTGCCAAATTGTAAAAAGTGCTCTGGTCAGGAAGGGGGTAAATCCTTCCGGGGCTGAAGTGGTTAATGCATTCTTTACATTAACTACTTGCCAACCACCCGCCGCAGTTGTACTGTGGCAAGGTGGCTCGGCTGCACAAATCGGCGCACTGGTACAGCGATTCGTGCACTAGCATTTGTGGGCGCATGCGCGCAACCAGCCACGGTCCGTTTGGCAAGCTGGGGAGCCAATCAGCGCATCATTCCCCGCAGAGACAGAACGGGGAACTGCCAAAGTAAACAAGGCAGATCTCGTCCTCTGTAAAAAAACAAATAAATAATAAAAATGCTATAAATCTATCTCCTATTTTGTAGACGCTATAACTTTTGTGCAAACCAATCTATATACACTTATTGGGTTGTTTCTACCAAAAATATGTAGAAGAATACATATTGGCCTAAACTGATTAATACTTTTTTTTATATTTTTTTTTTTGGATATGTATTATAGCAGAAAGTAAAAAATATTTTTTTGTTTTCAAAATTGTCTGTATTTTTTTGTTTATAGCGCACAAAATAAAAATCTCAGAGGTGATCAAATACCACCAAAAGAAAGCTCTATTTGTGGGAAAAAAAGGACGTCAATTTTGTTTGGGTACAACGTCACAGGACCGCGTAATTGTCAGTTAAAGTAATGCATGTGCCGTATCGTAAAAAATGGCCTGGTCATTAAGTGGTTAAGGTGAAAACCCTTCTGTTATTAGGATTCCCCCAGCCCTCTTATACTTTCCTGAGCCTGATCTGGATCCAGTGATGTGCATGAGAGCAGCGGCTCTTTTCTCCTCTCTCCTCACAGGACAGAGAGGCAGCAGTGGGAGCCATTGGCTCCTGCTGCTGTTAATCAAATCCTGTGAGAAGGGAGTGGGGGTCGGGCCCAAGCCACGCTGTCTGTGTCTATGGACGCAGGCAGCGTGGCTTGGGATTGAGCCCACACATGTACCCCCACATTAGGTGGCTTCCTATGGGGGCATTTGCCAAAGAGGCATGTTAAATTCTAATAAATTCTAACCTAACCTAAGATTTTAATGTAACCCTGCACCTAGCCCCCAATACTAACCTTAGCCGTTAAACTTGAGTTTACCTGACCTACCAATGAAAATGTTAGTACTGAATGCATTTTTACTGTGCTAAAGTCCCTGTCCCAAAACGCATTGTTTTTCAGTTTTTAAATTGTTTATTTGCTCCCTGATTTGCTTTTGGTGCTCACATGCACTACAGTCATAAGACTGAACACATTCATTATGCCATTTCCTACCTGCATTAAAGGTCAATTTCACTGAAACCTTTTGTTCCAGTTTTCAGTAGGTGGAATATAGACCAGATATCCTCTTTGAGATCACAATGGGGAGATTTTATTGCAATACTTGATTGCTCCCCTCTGAAAAAACAAAAACAAAACATAATGAAGTTGCTACTCTATTGAAGTGGGATTCTCCGGTGATTGTGTGTGTTTGATTTTTCTAAATTATGAAGAGTCCATCACAGAACTGTCATTTTTTTCCTGATAAGTCAGTATTGTGTCAAATAACATTTTACATTTGTAGTCTGTTTTAGCATGTTATGTACGATTTTCTGAACATATTTTTATTTTATAGGTTTAACTTAAGAAAAAAGAAAATAAATATTTGGGAAAAAATCAACAAAAATTTCCTAATACTAGTTTGACATAAATAGCACAGTGCTAGATATACAGTGGTATAACTGTCTCTTTAGTACAAAACATAAGTACATTTTTTCCTAACACACTAAAAAGTAAAGGTTCACCTTTTAATTTAAAAGATGGCTTTTCCTCATTTCAATGTTAAATCGTGACATGCATTAGTATGTTTGTGTAAAGTTTTAATATAGCACTAAGATATGAATGAGTTGGCTTTGTGCATATGTGAATGAGTACAATATCACTAATGTGACTAAAATTGCTGAATGATGTTAACCAAAGTTCTATGAGCATTTGATGCTCTCACAGTAGATGAAAATATTGTTATGTTATTGTTAACAAGTGTTTCGTGGAACAGGAGACTTATGCCTCATAGACACGAGCGGATTTTCCATCTGAAAAAACTTCGATGGTTTTTCCGACGGAATTCCGCTCAAGCTTGCCTTGCATACACACGGTCACACAAAAGTTCTCTAAACTTTTGACCGTCAAGAGCGTGGTGACGTACAGCACTACGACGAGCTGAGAAAATTAAGTTCAATGCTTCTGAGCATGCGTCGAATTGTTTCCGAGCATGCATAGGAATTTTGCGCGTCGGAATTTGTACAGATGAGCGCATTTTCGGATAGGAACTTTTCTCGACCGAAAAATAGAGAACCTGCTCTCAATCTTTTGCTGGCTGGAATTACACCAGCAAAAGACCGATGGAGCATACACACGGTCGCATTTTCTGACAAAAAGCTCTCATCGGAGTTTTGCTGGCAGAATTTCCGATCGTTTGTACGCGGCATTACAATATCTCACAAAAGTGAGTACACCCCTCACATTTTTGTAAATATTTTATTATACACAGAATATGGGGTCATGGTCGAGGATGTGGTGGGATCACCAGGTAGTTTCTTTGTATACTTTAGGGCTAAAAAAAAAGATGAGCCTGATGCCAATGTGCATTGTGGGGGCAGTTTGTCTTTTTTGCATGCAATTGAACTAAGGCTGACCATGCATGTAACAATTTTTAGTGAAATTAACCCACTTTCCACCATCTCTTAAAAATTACCAACTTGATTAATGCAACATACTAGTTTCCACCAACCATGAAAGGATTCACACCTGTTTGCGACAGGTTGCTTTGGTCCATTTTACTGTTTGTTCAATTAAAAACCTTGTTGAATGTGGATGTCATTTCTTGAAAATTGCATTGTGTTAGTAATATTAGGGTCATGTCAAGGTCATGCCTAACTCTGGCTAACGCTTTCCTGTCTTTGACTGCACACTGGTGGCAGACCACTGTGCCTGTTGGTGGTGGCACTAGTGTAAGAGTTCAAACTTCATCAGGAAGCAGGTCTGCAGCGCAAGAACAGCAGGGTTATCAAGCTTTCCTGCTCCACACAGCTGTGATGATAAACACAGCTCTGCCAACATGTTGCGGGCAATTAGATCGATGTTGGCCAATTGGTTTGGAGAGCGGGCAGTCACCAATGTCTCTGTTGGGTTCATTGTGACAGACAGAGGTTCAAACATGGTTAAAGCACTCCAAGATGGATCTTTTGTCGGTGTGCGCTGTTCTGCACACACTGCATTTAGTGGTCAAGGGTGCAATCCCAGTGGAGAAAAACAACAAGATTGCTCAAATCTTGGACCTTGCAGTAAGATTGCAGGGCATTTCCACTGCAGTGTAGGGGCTAGTCAACTGTTGAGGGAGGAGAAAGAACAATCAGGGCTCCCCATACATCGCCTGAAACAAGATGTCAGCACCCGGTGGAACTATACCCTGGAAATGCTGGAATGCATTTTGGAGCAAAAGACAGTCATCCACAATCTATCATCCCGCCACAGCATTGGGATTGATTCCACACTGGGACGTGATGACTGGTGTATAATTGGGCAGCTCGTTTGTGTCTTAAAACCCTTTCGGAATGTGACGGAAAACTTGAGTCAGAGCAATGCCAGCCTAGGACAGGTCATACCCTTGTTTACCTATCTCATACATAAGATGGGATTGTTCCTAGAAAACAGTGAGCCTGTTTGTGGCAGCCCACTTCATGCCGATGTAGCATCTTTCATCAGAAAGCTACAAGATAACTTAAAAGATCGGCTAAATGACCGTGTCCGCAAAAGCCCTGAACTCATGCTGACTTCCCTGTGTGATCCCAGGATCAAAGGTAAACTGGCACTCAGAGACAACAGCCTCTCCTACTGGAAAGAAAAACTGATTGAAAGGGTCCGTAATTTGCAGCAACAGAGATGTATGCAGGATGAGGCCGGTTTGGAAGATTCACCTGCCATGTCTGCTATTCCAAGGCCTGGCACCATCACTCAAAAACAACCGAGTGGAGCATGTGCATGTTGGGTAGAGGCACTTGACAATCTGGTGGATGCAGGTCAAGCAGCAGGTAATCGAGAGGAGAGCAGTGCCTCTGAAATGATCAGGGCCTACCTATATGAAGCACCTTTGCTTCCTACAGAGGACCATTTGACCTATTGGGGTGGTAAGAAAAGTTTGTGGCCTGGTCTTTGCATGGTTGCCCAGCAACTACTATCCTGTCCTCCAACCACTGTGCAAAGTGAGAGACTTTTCTCTAATACTGGGAATATCCTTAATCCACACCGTGAACAACTAACACCCCATTTGATGGAACAAATAACTTTCCTCAAATTTAACCTCCCCAAGCTGGGTTACCCTACCCTTAACTTGTGAGACCTGAATCATTGTTACCATGTGAAGATAGATGGGACTCACAGGAACCATCCAAATGTTGAGGAAAATCTTTTTTTTTATTTTCTTATCACTTGACACAATAGCAGTTGTCTACTTGTCTTTGGTGTGACCCCAAGATTCGAATAGAATTATATTGTTTTAAGCAATCCAAATGTTTCCCTTTATTCCTTCCATCATCCTTTTTTGTAATGAATGTTGTGTAGAGTGACTAGAGTGTGTGTGATTGCATGAATGAATGTTATGTGAATGGACAGTAGCAAGGGTTGAAGCCTTGATGTGGCGCTACTGCTCACGTGTTGCTGTCTTTGTAAATACAAATAGCAACGTGTGCTAATTTAACCATTTTTGTATGATTGTCTGGAAATAAGAGACAGTGATTAAAGATGACCTCAACAGCATAACAGTCCCTCTTGATGGAGAAACTGTCAACTCAAGAATCAGAATATGTTACCAACACAACATAGCACAAAGAAGCATACAGTTGGAAACGTGATTCTATGCAAGATAGATTAGTTGGTCACTGGCACTGCTGAGCTGCATCCAGATGCCCAGGACCCCTCCCATTTGCCATCTCTGACCCTGGGGACACAAGGGCCCTCTCTGATCCTCCGCCTGTTTCATGACCATCTGCAATTGTCTGAAGTCACCAGTGTGAGTAATCTACCCTGCTGCCATGTTACTCAAGCCCTGGAAATGATGACTGCCCTTTGAAATGTTGCCCCTTGTGATTGCGTTAGCCTGTGAACCTCTGTCCAGTTAACTGTTGCCCTCATGATTGCAAGCCTGAAACCTATGTCCTGTGAACTGTTGTTGAGGACTGTATGGTGGTTATGGTTAACCCCTGCTGTAACTATCTGCTGTGTATTCTGGTGGGGGGAAAGCTGAACGGCGTGACTGGACACAATACATGGGATTACCCTTTGCACATTGAAATAGTGTAGAGAGAAATCTCTTAAATGTTCAGCCTGCTGGTTAAATGTAAAAAAACTACAATTATAAGGCCTCTAGTAAGTTGCTAACAATAAATGGACTAGTTCTTTTAGATAAATATCACATGAATCTAACAAGGAATGCAAAACTCAAGAAAATAATTATTTCTGAATAAATTTTTTTATTTTTAACATAAACAAAACATAAAATAAAATAAAATTATAAAAATATATTCTCCCCCAACCTGGTGACCAGTCGCTGTAGGGACATCCACACCAGGACGCACTGGGGAGGAGGCACCAATAAGTGTGTCCAGGTTGGAAGATAGTGATGAAGGGTGGAGGAGAACATGCCCTGTAGAAACTGCTGGGGAGGAAGGACAGTCAGCCCAACCAGACGCGGGCAGGTCCAGGCCTTCGTCCACCGGGTGGAGGTGAAGGATGAAGACTTCACCTGTGAAGAAAATAAAATACATTAGACAGATAGATAATACAATACACATGGCTTCTTCACCCTAACATTATATAAAGGCAATTATCTCCCAGCCCTTGTAGACAATCATGTAACATCTTGAGATGTTTTCACTTCCATACCAGTTTTCCATTTTTGATATTCAGTGAGATGCACCTAATCAATTTTGTGTGTAGGAGATAGTGGTGTCTATGTCAATTCACTGCGTCATACCAAGTTTGCAGAGCTGTACAGGAAGGTGTATTACTTTACTGTACTCTGACCGGGGCGGAGCTGAGTGTCCTCCCCGGCCAGAGTACAAAGGGATTCCCCTCTACACATCGAGCAGTGTAAAGGGGAATCTCCCAAAGATTTTATCCGCTTGGTCGCACGGCCGGCTGGAGAAAATCTTAAGGTGTAATGGACGCCTAAGTGCTGACCGACCACTAACTAATCTACCTCATTCAGACTGACTGACTGTCACAAATATGGAAGATCAGTTGCACTTGCAGAAAAACATATCAGCTATACCAGCTTTTAACATTACACTCACCAAAGAGAAGCCATTCAAGCCATTGCATTTGGGATGACCTAATAAAAAGTTGTTTAATAAAATATAGCAGGCTACTTTTTAAAGTTGATAATTTTGTATGGCCACTGATTGAATAAGCCCCACTTCTGTTCTAGGCTAGGTAGGTTACTCACTCCTGGCCCAGGCTAGGAGGTATAACAGGTATAACATCATAAGAAAAGTGTTAATGCATGCATTAGGGGCATGCCAGAGATTGAACATGTCCAGGGACTGCCAACCAATAGCTAGAGATTCTTGTCCGACACACCCCCTCCAGCCTGCTGTGTTATTCACAATGATTAACAGTGATTGGCTCAGACTGGGAATCTGAACTGCAGCAAGAAGGTGGCGTGATCAGGGACATTGAGGAAATAACAAGCACAGGTCACGCTAACAGGAAGACTGGAATCAGCTGCAGAGGGGGACTAATAATTCCAGCTAAACTGAAGCCTTGCAGAATAAATCACAACCATTTCTAGACAAGGTATGCCATCAGCATTTCATATTTAAAATACTATATTTGCCTGGAAAATATAAAAAAATTTATACTTACTCCCTGGATCTGCCACGTCTGGCTGTTCCTCCGCATCCCCAGCAGCCTCTACAGGGCAGGTCTCCTCCACCTCCTGCTCAGCCTCAGCAGCTGTTGATTAATGATAGAAAAGAACATTACAATCTGCAGTGTACAACAATCTCACACATTAGTACAAGAACATTGAAACATGTATGATCATCACTCAGCAGATACCAGCAAGATTATACTAACTAGCTTACATGTGGGCGTTGCTGCCTCAGCCTCCTCCTCCTGAGTCTCCCCCTCTGATTGGATGAAACCTATTTAAAGGAGAAATGATGAATGTTACAATGTTCAAGCTTCAACTTACTATAAATAAATATACTGTAGTGTATATAGATAAAATGAATTATCCATTAGCATGGCAATACAGGGCAGGTCACTAACGTTTATCTACAAGGCAGGGACATGCATTCACCATTTAGAAAAAATCAGTAAAAAAAAAAAAATACGAGGCACTTACATGTCCTGGTTCCAGCGGCGCTGGCGAGTGCTAGGTGCACTGCCACTGATCAGGCGCCTCAGTTCAGAGCGGCGACGTTCTGTCAGATTACGTAAGTAACGCAATCGCTTGCGTTACCTGACAGAGCGTCGCAGAGGCTCTACCTGTCACTGCTTGAGCGAGAAGCAATGACACTGGAATCGACAATGGAAGGCTGGACAAATGGAAAAGGACCCACTGTATTAGTGTCACCACTACAGTACGTACTGCACGTTGCTGACGTGGAGGACTCCTGCTCCTCCGCCCTCTGCCTCCGGCGGCACTGGGGCTGGATACGATCTTTAAATAAAATCAAACACATCATGGTAAATGTCGCGTTGCATGCTTGACAAAAAAATGTTCTGCACACATTGCACAATGCAATGCTGACACCAAACTTGATGAGCCAGGAGCTGGGTGATCTCATCCTCCCCTACACCCGCTAGGAGCTCCGCCTCATGGGGGAGGAGAGGCACCTGCTTCCCTCTTTGCCCCAACTGCCTGCGTTTCCGTGCTATGGAACTGCAAAACAAAAAGAGAAGAGAAACGGGTTCCATAATTAAACTACAATTGTAATCTGAAAATGCCATCAACACATGAAACACATGTAGAATGAACCTGTAGAATGAAACAATGCAAATGACATTTTTGGATTAGGCACATTTTTTCATGTAGCACAAGATTTGAACATTTATTTATTAACCAAATTTATTTTAAGAAAAACGTATGCTTTTTTGGTGCACAATAAAATATAAAAGACAGGATTGGGATTGTGCCAAGTAAATATAGATGTCCAGTGCACCTTTCTAATTATTATGCTGCGCGCGCTTGTGTGAACTGTGTATGGTGTAAAATTTCCTTTCTTGTTTCTTTTGCAAAGCATTAACCCACTTGCGGATGTGGACCCCCCCCCCCATAGTAACTAAACATATGGCGGGTCCGCAAGCTGGTTAAGTCCAGCCACCGTAACACTTTTTTTATATATATATGTTTAACTCTTTTTATATTTCAATAACAAAAAATGTAAAACCCAGCAGTGATCTAATGCCACCAATAAAAGCTCTATATGTGGCGGGAGAAGAACATAAATTTAATTAGGGTAGTACATCGCAGGAGCGTGCAGTTGTCAGTTAAAGCTGCAACGCGCTAAATAGCAGAATATGGCCTGGTCAGAAAGGGGGCGTAACCTACAGGTGGTCAAGTGGAACTTAAAAGCACTTACTGCTCAGTTTAGTGATAACTAAGAACAAATAACGGCCATGGAAATATTCCTCTTACAATGATCGTGGCGATAATATATTTAACATGTGCAACTGCAAACTATGCTTTCATGTGTAGACTAGGCACACCTATGCGCAAATTTGGTTTTGCCTTTTTAAAAAAAAAAAATCACTTAACTTTACTGACATCACATGTGATAGCAATAATATATGTTTATGTGTGTGTGTGGAAGGGGGGGAAGGGGGGGTTTTTGGGCATAATATGTGATTTCATTTTTAACCACTTGCCGACCGGCTCACACCGATATATATCGGCAGGATGGCACGGCTGCGTAAAGTAACGTGACATCGGGGCCGGCGATCGTGTCACGGAGCTGAGGAACGGGGAGATGCCTATGTACACAGCATCTCCCTGTTCTGCCTAGTGACAGGACAGTGATCTTCTGCTCCCTGTCATCAGAAGAATCACTCCCTAGGACACACTTAACCCCTTTAGCGCCCCCTAGTGGTTAACCCCTTCCCTGCCAGTGTCATTTTTTACCCATTAAAATCAGTCCATTTTTTGAGCTTTGATCATTGTATAAATGACAATGGTCCCAAAATGGCATCAAAAGTGTCAGATGTGTCCGCCATAATGTCGCAGTCACAATAAAAATCGCTGATCGCCGCCATTACGCTTATTGCAATTTTTATTACCAAAAATATGTAGAAGAATACGCATCGGCCTAAACTGAGGAAACAATTTGTTTTTTATTTATTTTTTGGGGACACATTACTTATATAGTAAAAAGTAAAAAAATTATTGCTTTTTTTTCAAAACTGTCGCTCTTATTTTGTTTATAGCGCAAAAAATAAAAACCGCAGAGGTGATCAAATACCACCAAAAGAAAGCTCTATTTGTGGGAAAAAAAGGACGTCAATTTTGTTTGGAAGCCACGTCGCACGACCGCGCAATTGTCAGTTAAAGCGACGCAGTGCCGAATCACAAAAAGTGGCACGGTCATTTGGCAGCCAAATCCTCAGGGGCTGAAGTGGTTAAAATGTAAAAAAAAAAGTAATCAGACACGTTACTTACTGTTTTATGTCGCAGAATTTTTTGCGTCAGGCAGTCGGGTCACGCCGATGGTGATAGGTCTCCTCAACCCTTCTGGAGATCTCCTCCCACTTCTCCAGCTTCCACTCCTGAGTGGTTTCCCTGGAGCGGGGGGGCCACACAGCTGCATCCAGCAAGGAAGCGTTTCCTTTACAAGGACCTTTACATAAGGTTACGCTTCCTGCTGGTTGCAGCTTGTGTCCCCCTCCTGCGCCCATTTTTGGATGATGGTGTTGGGGATGTTGCTGCTGCTGCTGCCTCCATAGAAGGCCCAGGAAGTGGAACATCCTCCATGTCATCGAAATTCATTGATGCCTTTGAGACTGACACAGACACAACATTGGATGCCGCGCCCGCCAGTGCACTTGCGATTGAGAAACGAATTTGAAAGTTAACTGACTGTTGGGGTAGAGTAGACCAATGAATGAACGATGAAGATTCGACAAAGCAACGAAAAACATACAAACGTCGAATCTTTGGCTTATGGTGTCTGTCGAAAGTTCTAAGAAGATTCGACGGAGCAGCTAGTAAACTGTACAATGCTGCAATCGTACATTTCCGGTCAAATGCATCCGCCCACTAGTAAAATAATTAATAAAATATAATTATTAATTTATTACTAGTCATACAACATTAGAATTCTACTAGAGCTAGCTTGTAGGTGGAAAATTTGACCGGAAATGTATGATTGCGGCGACGTACAGTTTCCGAAACGAAATATTTCAGTGTGCACATGTCTATTACAGGCCTCCTCAGACCTCCGTCAAGAGCACTATGCAGCATTACAGGCCTCCTCAGACCACATCCCAGAGCACTCTGCAGCATTATAGGCCTCCTCAGACCACATTCCAGAGCACTATGGAGAATTACAGGCCTCCTCAGACCACTGTCCAGAGCACTCTGCAGCTTTACAGGCCTCCTCGGACCACCGTCCAGAGCACTGTGCAGCATTACAGGCCTCCTCAGACCACACCCCAGAACACTGTGCAGCATTACAGGCCTCCTCAGACCACTGTCCAGAGCATTGTGCAGCAATACAGGCCTCCTCAGACCATCCAGAGTGGCTAAATCTGAATCTATGAGTTTGTTCAAACCTTAATACCATAAATAATAACATGATATTTGATGTTTTTACTCCAGGAGTGTATAATGAGTTTTGAAATTCTAGAAAATGCTTAAATAATGCATTATTTAACTAAACACATTCAATTTTAGTCGGTAAAAATGATTTTAGTCGACTAAAAAGTACTGGAGATTTTAGTCGACTAAAATGCAGGACATTTTAGTTGACTAAAATGTACTGGAGATTTAGCCGACTAAATACGACTAAAACTAAAACAATTGCAGAAGACTAAAATGGGACTAAAACTAAAATACCATTTCAGTCCTAAGACTAAAACTAAATTGAAATTTGCTGCCAAAATTAACACCGTTGGCTTCACATATCCAGCCTGAAAACAGGTGGCACAGGTACAAGTATATGAAAATTAAAACATAAAGTACCTGCTGGGGTGCATGATTGGGGGAGGATGAATGGCTGGCACTGGTTGAGGTGATCCAGAGCTGAAAAAACATACTTGGTCCATGTCTAATGTCTGCCTCCTGCCAGTTTAGATTTTCTTCCTGTGGTCTAGGCATGCATCTACCAGCTACCCAAAGACTTTGGTGTGACTGTCCCTGTTTGCTTGCCTTGGGAAAAAGCCCTATAGAAGTCTATGGAAATCTACTGTACACATGTGAACATTGGGATGAAGGTCCATGCTGGCATTAAGAAACTTTGCAGTGGGCCATGCCTGCAAGAACTCAGTAAGTATGTAGCTGGGACAGGGTAATTTTCAATAGTTAAACTAGAAAGGAGGGTGAAAAAAATATTTGAAAAGTATACTTAAAGTGGTTGTTAAGCTACTCCAACCTGTATACACCATCAGCGCTGCCTCCTATTGTAGGATCCCTCTCTGTGTGTGATTTAAAAAAAATAAATGCTGCAAATACCTTATTTCACTGCCGAGATTGCGATCACTAACCAGCCATCTTTCTCCTTTTCTCCTCTGAGAGATGCAGTGGGCGGGGCTGAGATTCCTCTGCTGATGTCAGTCTGAAGGGGAGGAGAAGAGGAGCTGGCTGGTCATGCGATCGCAATCTCAGCTCTTAAATGAGGTATTTACAGCATTTATATTTATAAATCATTCACAGAGGGGGATACTGCAATAGGAGGCAGTGCTGATGGTGTATACAGGTTAGTGTTATGAGAGCAGCAAGGGGGGGGGGCACTCACAAACAGACAGAGAGGGAGGAGGAGGACACAGGAGCAGAGAGGAGAGCAGATAGCAGGCTGCTGATGACAGAGGCACGTAAACTGACCACAGTATCTGGTCTCAGCAGCCATGATACACCGTGGTCAGTTTACAGAGGTGTGGGGAGAAACTGTCAGGATCAGGCAGGTTTTTTAGGTGTTACAGGGGGCCAAATGACACAGGACAAGCACTGTGTCATATAACATGCTTTAAAGGAGCAGGATCCTTTTTTAACCTTTAAAGTGTTAGCTCACCTTTTAGTTTTCTTCTGAAAAGGTGAACTAACACAGTACATTCTCCCACCTTCCAAGCCTTTGGTGTACTTACCTACAGGAATGCTGAGCTGTCAGTGCCCATGCAGCAGGCTTAGCGATCCGGGGATCTGAAATCTTCACTTCTCCCTCTTCTCTATGCAGTGATTCTGGAATGGACAAGAGCAATTCACTGCATAGACACTGACCAATCAGAATCACTCTGATCTGTCCCTGAACAGCTGCACAGAGAAGAAGGAGACGAGCGGGGACTTAAAATTCCAGACCGTTGGACTGTCAGCATAGGCAGTGACAACTGAGCATCCCTGTAGGTAAGTACAGCAGGGAAGGGGGGGAGGTGGGGTGTATGGTGTACCTTTATGTTTTTTTTTTTTTTTTAAAAAGCAGATACTTTAGGAATTAAGGCTTTATTTTAGGGTTTGGGTTATTTGTTAGATGTTTAGGCAAGCAGAGGATTAAATGTCAGGGTGCGCTAAAGTGTTAGAAATAATTTGCAATGCAGGGAAACAGGTGAGCTGTAGAATTAACACATGTACTTGGTGAAAGAACTCGTCGATCACAACCAACAGCCCTGAGCTGTTAGCTTAAAAACTAATATAACAAAAAACTGTGCATGATGTGCTTACTATTACAAAAATACTAAATGCACTTTTAAATCATACATATTTTTTTAAATTCAATATAGGGGCTGGTTTGGACATATCGTGCATTGAGCAATGATAATGTGCAAAGTACTGGGGCCTATTCTTTACTGTGAGGAATGGATTGCCTGATTGCTATGGGTTTCTGCACTTTGCTTCCCATCACTGCACTCTGATGAATGACCCAAGCCTCAGGTGTTTTTTTTTTTTTAATTGGAAAAAAACAACTTTATTGAGAAATATATGCATGGTACATACATGAAGTATTAATAAATACAAAATAAAGTACATACTAAAGCGTTCTTGGTTGTTTGACATAGTAGACTCATAAAGTCTCATATACCAGGTATATTTAACACAAAAAGACACCAAGGAGAGATACCGCGGGCTATGTAGTCTGTCACTGTGAAACATAAAGGAGGGTGTCAGGTCAACTACATGTTTCCCCATCTGCCAACCATCTATCCCATACTTTGTCAAATTTGAGAGGACAGCCTATGTGTGTATAAATCAGTTTTTTGTATGGAAGGGTGTCATCAATATTCTTTTTCCAGCTCTGAAGTATAGGGGGCAGGGCCTACATCCATGTCCGAGCTACGGTTTTCTAGGCCAGGCATAGTGTTTCATGCAAAAAGGTGGCAAGGGCTTGTCTATATTTGGGTCTGGCAAAAGTCAGAGTAAGCATAGTTTTGGCTCTAGAGTGATTGTTGAGCCCATTTGATCATGGAGAAAGCAGATCACTTGAGTCCAGAATGTTTGGGTAACCAGGCAGGTCCAGAGTAAATGATAGAAAGATCCGGGCGTCTTGACACATAACAAGCACCCTGGGTTACAGGTAGGCCGAAAACGGGCAATTCTCTGGGGCGTTAAATATGTCCTGTGTATAATATATAGTTGTGTTAAGCGGTCTGATAGCTTAGGGGATACTGTTTTTATATCCTCCAAGATTTCCTCCCAATTCTCGTCTTCTATCGCTCCAATGTACATTTCCCATCTAGTTTTATAGGCTAGGGTTGTGGTGGCCTCAGGTATTATTTTAAAGAATAAATGTGCACTGCTGACATAGGAGGTCACAGTCTTTCAATCTACATGCACAACCGATAAAAGCACCAAACTCCTATAACAGTTACTGTGAAAGTCAGGGAAAAGTCACAGCAAATATCAAATTAATATTTAAATGTGTATTGAATGGAAATATATGGTGGAAATATGTTACTGCTGTGTGAGGTATAATAGGATTCTCAAAGCGTTAGCATTTGTCTCTCATTTCTGAATCTAATGAAGATATTCTGTATACCAACAAAGAGTGATTTACATGTTATCGCAGAAGAAAGCTGCCATTCTGATATTCAATGAAGGTTAAAATTTTCATTTTTTTTATCATATTTCACAATTGATTTTAATGACAGGCTCAGAATTATGCAGGAAACTTGTGGTTTTTATCAATAAGAATATACAATCCGCCATTCTTTGTTGAACCAGTTAACTCATCCATTGCTGCTGATGCTACGTAAAGCAGAACACCAGGCAAATGCACAGTTGAAATAATAATGTTAATTGTTTTACCCGCCAAATGATATGCTGTTCAGTTTAGTCACTCTTGTGAGTCATGCTATTCACATTACTTAGCCAAGGTGGTAGTCCCCAGAAAATTTATCTTATTGATAAACACTGCAGGTAGTCAAAGAGATCATATAGAAAAAAGGATAATACAGGAACAAGGACTACCATTCTTTTGCTCATTAAAAAAAAAAAGTAAATTAACAAAGTGAATTAGGCCCCAGGTTCCCTTTTGTAGAATGGTGATAACATCACCTGTAATAAAGAAGACACTGCATCAGGAGTGGTGATAGGTAATAATAAATGAAAATGGCCAAACTTTTACTGAAAATTGGGAAACTGCAGCTAAAGGCATTGGACTAATTGGGGAAACTAAAAGTAAGGATTTTTTTTAGTGGTCATAAGGCTTTAAAATGCTTTCCTGACGCATCATGGCAGCACACACATTGGGTTGTAAATCCGCCTCCACAACCTGATAGGACTGGTTAGATATAAGTTTTGAAGAGGAGTCCACCGCTGTATTCTCCTTTTTTTCCTAACCTAGATGGTTGGACCGGTAAAAGCTTGGAAACCCCTTACCGCTTCGCCCCAGCTAGGTTCAGCCTCTCCTAGTTGAAAGCCCTGACTGTACAGTCTCTAAATGAGCTTTATGCAGGGAACCCCACTCTGGTGGTCTCAGGGGTATGTAAAATTATCTATACCTTACAAACCTTAAAGAGGTTTTGGTGACATTTGCAGCGGTCTCCAGATCTTTTTTTTCCTCTTCTCTGTCATCTAGCACACGCTTTCCTTGGCTGGGCTCTCCTGTATGTATATCTTAGCCTGTGTCTTTGTTTATGGTGCCGGGCGCTGGGCGCTGTAGTCCCTCGGTGTTGTCATTCCCATCATGGCGCCGGCTCAATGGCGACCAGGATCTGACACAGGCAGCATCCTCTCTCGCCAGGTTCCAGGATGGCGTTGGACGCCGCAAATGGCTACTGCGCATGGGCGAGCGTGACGTCAGAGCCGCCGCAAAGGCGGTCTATTTAAAAAACTGAAAATTCTGTCTTTCAGCCCCTATGAAGGCAAGAGCTTTCCTACCTCACTGGTTCTGCTCCCCACATTGCTGCCTTGAGGCCACAGCTTTATTTCTGACACTGGTAAGTCTTTATCACCCTTTCCCTTTCCAGCACTGTATGACTAACTTTTGCACCTCTTACTTAAAGAGCTTTTCCTTTCAGGTACACTCTATCTCCTTCCATGGAGGCCGCTGCTCCAGCAGACCATCCACGAGCTGCAAGGTAAGGGGGCATACATTGGGTAAGTAGTGAAGAGGAGAAAAAGAGAGCCTTGCCACTAATGCTATCTCATCCTGGTAGCTCTGGCAGATCATCAAGGTCATCGCACTCTAAAGGCAAAGACCACTCACCTTCAAGACACTCCCAGCCCCAAAGAAGTCGGTCAAGAACCTCCTCCCATCACCACAGAGATGTGGCTTCATCCCGTCAACCTCGCGATGACCAATGTACCCGTCCTGCGGCCAATGTCTGCTGGGTCTGCGGGGCAGTAGCGCTGCCTAGTAAACTAGTCCGCCAAACCTGTTTGGATGAAGCAACCGTGATAAAGAATCAGATGCAAGGGAAGCATCCAACATAATAAGAGAGTCAGTAAAAGAATCTATCATGCAAGTGGCAGCTCACGAACCAATCAGACAACGTTCAGTGGCCTCAACTTCTTATATTCCCCAAGAACTCTCCCCGTCAGTCTCTCATATTCTTCAAGAGGATTCTCCAGAAGAGGAAGAAATTCTAATGCCCACTTCATTTGATTTCTCACTCATAGATCCTTTTGCAAAATCCGTAAAAGTGGCAATCGGTTGGGAGGAGGAGAAGGACGCCCCACGCAAGTTAAGGAAGTACTTTCCTAACCTGAAAAAGGACCCTGAAACTTTCCCTTTTATTGAAGAACTCGAGGAGTTAACAAAGGATGAATGGCAGAAACCAGATAAAAAATCTGGTCTAAACAACAGGATAGCTAAGCTCTACCCGCTAAGGGAACCAATGGTAAATCCTCTAATCTATGCTCCTGTGGTGGATTCCTCATTAATGCGCTTGGCGCCACATGTAACTCTCCCGATTGAGGATGCTATGACCTTCAGGGATGTAATGGATCAGAAAATAGATCTCAATCTTAAGAAAGCCTACTCAGCGGCAGGAGGAGCATGCAGACCAGCAATCACTCTGGCAGCGGTCGGCAGAGCGATCATCTGCTGGGCATCCAACATTGAAAAACTGTTGCTGGAAGCAGCGGACCAAGAAAAAATCATATCCGCTATGCAAGAACTCAGCCTAGCAGGAGACTTCGTGACTGAAGCAGCGGTTGATATAATAAGATCCTCAGCAAGTGCAAAGTTGGCATCAGTAATGTCTAGGATAGCGCTGTGGTTAAAACCCTGGGTCGCAGATGCGACTTCTAAATCAACTTGGTGTAGAATCCCCTACGACGGCACCAACTTATTCGGTCCTAAGCTTGATACAGCAATCTCAAAGGTTACAGGAGGGAAATCGGGTCTCATTCCTTCCGATAGAAGACCCAAACAGCAAAGAAATCCACCTTTTAGACGCCATCTGCCGGAAAGATACAGAGAGGTAAGATCTTACAGACCGGGGAAGGAATTCAAACGAAACTGGCAAAATTCCCAACCGTCCTTTGTGAGGGTGTAAAAACCGAAAATCCCCAATTCAGGAGATCAACAGAAGTCATTTTGATGGCACGCACGCCCAGCCCGCAATAGTAGGAGCGAGGTTGAGGCTATTTGCTCATGTATGGTCAGATAAAAGACCCCTGGACGATTTCCACCATCCAAGAGGGTCACAGATGGACATTCAAATTCAAACCTCCCAAGGATCACTACAGACCTACCAGACAACCATCTTCTCTCCCAAAACGAAACGAAATCCTAGTCAGTTATATTCTGGAACTGTTACAAAAACAAGCAGTTGTAGAGGTTCCACGGGAACAGAGGGGCATAGGATTCTATTATCCGCTCTTTCTAGTAGCAAATAAGACGGGAGATTTGAGGCCGGTGCTAGATTTGAAAAACCTAAACGAAACGATTTCAGTTGAATCCTTCAAAATGGAGAGCCTCCAATCCATATTACTAGCAATAGGAACAAAGGACTGGATGCTCTCGGTCGATTTGTCCAACGCCTCTGCATATTCCGGTGCATCAAACCTTCCAGAAATACCTACGCTTTGCAATAGGTCGCCAGCACTTTCAGTTCCAAAGCCTCCCGTTTGGGATATCTACGGCCCCCAGAACCTTTACAAAGGTCTTGCTACCGGTGATAGCGCATCTGAGAGAAAAAGGACTGAGAGTCCTTGACTATCTCGACGACATTATCCTCCTGGCCGACAGCCAACAAACTCTCCTTCAACATCGAGCGATTCTAATTTCCACACTTCAACAGTTCGGCTGGAAAATAAACTGGAAAAAGAGCGGTCCCAGCGCAAAGAATGATCTTCTTAGGCGCCAAATTGGACACCAGCTCCAATACGGTCGGACTTTCCAAAGAGAAGATAGGACCGTTGGTTCGCAAAATAAAGAACCTTTTGGCGACGGAACACCTTCCTACCAGAGTGTGTCTGAGCATCCTGGGCTCAATGTCTTCCACCTTCCTAATGGTCCAGTGGTCCCAGTGGAATTCAAGGATCTTCCAAAACTCATTCCTGTCACAATGGAAGGGGTCTTCAATGAACCAGCGAATAGTCATTAGCCAGGCAGTAAAAAAATCTGCATGGTGGTGGACATGAGTCAGCAACCTAACACGCTGTCGACCCATAGTCCCTCCATTACCAGAAATAGTCACGACAGATGCCAGCTTCCAGGGATGGGGAGCACATTACCAACATCAGGGAGCACAGGGACGTTGGTCCTTTTGCCCACAGGGCATAGTCTCAAATGTCCTGGAACTCAGGGCCGCCTGGCAGGCCATCCTAACATTCGGGCCATTCCTAGCAGCAGGAAAGAACGTTCTCTTGCATATGGACAGCACTGTGGTGGTGAACTACATCCACAGACAAGGAGGTACCAGGAGCAGAACGCTCATGGAAGAAGTTCGACCCATACTCGAGTGGGCTCAAGTTCACCTGGTGGACTTGAAGGCGATCTACGTTCCGGGAATACAAAATCAACTAGCGGACGACTTGAGCAGGATATTTGTAGCGAACAACGAGTGGTCTCTCAGTCCCCAAGCCTTCGCTCTCCTTAGTCGCAGATGGGGAACTCCCGATATAGACCTGGCGGCAACCCCAGAGAACAACAAATGTCCCCGATTCCTAGCGAGGGCCGACTATCCTACAGCAGCAGGGATCGACTGCCTTCACCACCCATGGAAATTTCACCTGGGTTATATTTTTTCTCCGATTCCCCTAATAGCCAGATTTCTGGCCAGACTGAGGAACTCGACATCCACGGTCATAGCAATGTTGCCATTCTGGCCTTGGTTCACGATCGTATTACAGTTGAACACAGAGAAACCGCTTCCGCTCCCAGTGAGCCCGGATTTGCTCTCGCAGGGCCGATTCCTACACCCGTCACCAGAACGTTTACACCTAACGGCCTGGAGGTTGAAAGGGAAAGGCTGCTGGATCAAGGATGTTCACTTAGAGTAGTGACCACGCTACAACAGGCCAGGAAAAGGTCAACAAACAGCACATATAACAAGATCTGGGAGAGATTCACTGCTTTTGCTCAGCAACAGTCTTGGGATCCACTCTCCCTGTCAGTCTCTCATATTCTAGAGTTCTTGCAACGAGGCCTAGAAAGGAGACTAGGTTTGAGCACTCTCAAAGTACAAGTCTCTGCCCTGTCCGCAATGATGGGAACCAGATGGGCATTAGACCCCCTCATAATTCAGTTCCTAAAGGCATGCCTGAATATCAGACCACCCAGGAAACCAGTCTTTCCGGCCTGGGACTTATCCATCGTTCTAGAAGCTCTGTCGAAAGAGCCATTCTTTCCTCTTGAATCAATATCCTTATGGGATCTAACGCTCAAACTATCATTTCTGATCGCAATAACATCTGCCAAGAGAGTCTCAGAGCTGCAAGCTCTATTAATCAAAGAGCCACATCTAGTCTTTTATCAGGATAGAGTCGTCCTCAGACCCTCGGAACAGTTTATACCCAAGGTGGCATCTACGTTCCACTTTAACTCAGAAATCAATCTTCCAGTCTTCCTCTCTAATGAGGGGCATCCACACCCCTTGGACATTAAATCTGTCATTTCTTCCTACCTAGAAGCTACTAGACCGTTCCGGAAGGCCGAAAACCTGCTAGTTATTCTGCATGGCCCCAAAAGAGGGCAGACAGCCCCCTCAAGAACAATAGAGGCTTGGCTAATTAAAACCATCAAAAGGACATACCTTATACAATCACTCCCAATACCGGATGGACTGAAGGCCCACTCGACCAGGGCAGTGGCAAACAGAGTGTCAACAGAAACCATTTGCAAGGCAGCAACTTGGTCTTCCAAAACCACGTTCATGTCACACTACAGAATAGATCCGGCTCAATTAACTACGGTTGAGTTCGGGAGATCAATCATTTAAACTAACTCTTCTATACCTTGTACGCGAGTAAATAAAATATTCTGAAAGCACCCACCCATGTAGCGAGTTATTTCCCAATGTGTGTGCTGCCATGATGCGTCAGGAAAACGGAAAATTGTATACTTACCTTCTGTAATTTTCCTTTCCTGATGCATCCCATGGCAGCACACAGAATCCCACCCTTCTAAGGTGATAGTTACTGAGAATACAGCGGTGGACTCCTCTTCAAAACTTATAGCTAACCAGTCCTATCAGGTTGTGGAGGCGGAGTCACAACCCAAAGTGTGTGCTGCCATGGGATGTGTCAGGAAAGGAAAATTATGGAAGGTAAGTATACAATTTTCCGTTTTATGGAAGTACCCTTTATAGGCTTGATTGACACATTTTTGACATGCATCAATAAACATTGCAGTGAACTTTGCGTTGTGCACTGTTGTATGCAAAAACACACATCAATGATTGCCTATGCACATTACCCCACAGATATTTTTTGTGTGTTTTACAGTTTTCTATAGGTTTTTTTCACCAAAAAGAAATGAAAAATACTACAGCACACATATGTATTTGTATTTTATTTTTCGTTTTGTATTTATTGATTGTTTGTTATTTGACTTTTTACATAAAATACACAAAAATACATTCTTGAGTACTATAAATTTTTATTGTCGTTCTTTTTTGCCTTTTTTTTTTTTCTGTGAAAAAAAGACATTAAATTACATTCAAATACACAAATATGTACTGTACATAAATATATACATTTAAATATACATTGCATACATTGCAAAGTAACATGTAAAGGTTTTATTAAAGATAGGTTTAAGCCCTTTTCACCTAAGCATTCTTCATGGCAAAAAGTAAAGGCTGTTTTGCCAAAATCAGTGTTTTTGTGCCTAAATCCATTTTCCCAGTCACCACTGGCAATTTACACTGCTGGTGACACCCCACAGACAATTGAGAAGCAATCACATGGTTTCCTGGTCCCATGCAGGCTGGAGACTTCATTAAAAAAATATGCCCCCAGCCTTGGCTCTTCAGATACTGCTAAAGCCTGAAAAAAAAGTGTTGTTTAGCCGTATTGCATGCCCATTGCATGCCATTGTGTGAAGTTTTACAAATTATTTCCATAATTTTTGCATATGTGATTGCTGCTTGTTTCAAGTCATCCCATCCTGATACAGATCTTCCTGTCCTGTTATTCTTTGCTGATTTTGATGCATATGGGCACTACACTAATATTAATTGGCACTCCAATGGCTAAAAAGCATCTTAACAGTGCTCATTTAATTTTACTACTTACACTGGGCACTAGGAACAAGCTAAATTAGTGGAAATACTGACAGGAATTCTGTTTGTTTTACAAAACACTACATTTTCTGTAGCAACCAAATATTACTTCAGAGTCATATACTGTACTAACAGAGCACATTGGATTTTTTTTGCTGGATAATAATGAATATATTTTGAAAAAAAACCTCAGCAATATTCAAAATTTCAAAATGTAATATGTATCCTATAATTATATTAAAATAATAATACAGGAGGTAAATGCAATTTTCTTTCCTCCTTAGTTTTTGGTTGAACTTCATATTGAATGTTCATGATGCAAATTTAGGAAAAACATTAGATTAGCTGGCTAGAGACACAAGATGTTTCCATAGTTCAAAGAAAAAAGTTCACTTAAAAAGGCAATTTAAAAAAATACAGATTAAACTCCCCCCCCCCCCCCCCGGTCTTTTCCAGGATGGGGCCTTGGTTCCCTCTATCAAAATAGCAGATGGGCATGTGTGACACAAAAAGACGCTAGTATTTTCGCCTAACTCCACTGGAAATTTCACTCCAGCTCTCCCTAAAGTATCCCCATGAATTCACAATTTATATTGGTACGGTCCCACACATGAGTACTGTTATCTATTGCTTTCACTTCCACGCTCTTGAATTTCGTCTTTCAGTATGGTGGCAAAATCTTGCCCCTGTCCTGTATTAAATGCCACTGAGATCTCGAACATGTTCAGTAGTAGGAACAGTGGCCGCTGGTGCTCAAATTTTTTTTTTGGGGGGGGGGCACAAACAAACTCAAAAATACTGAAACAAAAACTTCAATTGCAGCCACTGTGACCATCATATGCAGCCATTCTGTCCATCATATGCAGCCACTGTGCCCATCATATGCAGCCAGCTGTGCCCATCATATGCAGCCAACTGTGCCCATAATATGCAGCCAACTGTGCCCATCATATGCAGCCAACTGTGCCCATAATATGCAGCCAACTGTGCCCATCATGTGCAGCCACATTGCTCATCATATGCAGCCAACTGTGCCTATCATATGCAGCCACTGTGCCCATCATATGCAGACTCTGTGTCCAGCAAAAGCAGCCACCTGTGCCCATCATATGCAGCCAACTGTGCCCATCATATGCAGCCAACTGTGCCCATAATATGCAGCTACTGTGCCCCCCCTGCCCGCCCGCTGTCTGCCCAGCACTTACCCCGTTGTGGTGGTGGGTCAGGCAGTGGGACAGGTGGCGAGCTGTGTTATGGGTAGCGCAGCGATGGCTCCATGTCCTCCATGTGTCCTCCATGCGTGTCTTCTTCCTGCTTTGCTAGGTAGCCAATGAGATCGCCTCTACCTTCAGCCAATCAGGTGCCTGGTATTACATCTCGGCCTCCTGATTGGCTGACAGGCGATTCTGTGTTAGCAAAGCAAATATTCATTTGCTTTGCTAACACACCTGGGTGTACTGCAAGCACAATGGTTTGCGCTCGCAGTTTACCTTTTTTGAGGCCTAATAGAGCATATGGCTCTAATCAGGTGCTTCAAAAACACACACCCCCCCCGCCGCTGTAATTCAAGCGCCCGGTGCCCGAAAAGAAGCTGGATGTCTGAATGGGGGTGGCTACAGCAGCCGTGGATAGATTCATGAAATGCATTAATCTATCCATAGTACACAGAGGGGGTGACTGGAGAGAGGGGGCGGTGCCCAAGCGCCCCTAATGGACACACTGCCACTGAGTTGGAATACAGCATGGCCACTACCAAGCATGTGTGGTATTTCTCTGCCAAAACGATGGCAGACTTTTGAGAGTGCAGAAGTAAAAATCTCACATTCACAATTTTTACTGCTCATGTGTGGGGATCCTTTATGGAACTCAAGAGTCAAATTCACTCTCATGCGTGTGATAAACTCCTGCTCACACCACATTGCTACCCCCCCTCACCACTTCCCATTTGAATAGTCTGCCCCTTCCACCATCACTCCACCACATGCACACCCATTTACCCCTCTCTAACCACTTTGCTGTCCCCTGTCTTCACCAATTTTTCCTCTCAGTCACCCAGCCACCACTGCCCTCACAGGCACCAGACTTCACCACTCTTCTCCCCACCAACCCATTTACTTCTATCCTCACTACTGTTCCTCCCACCTGTTCCTACACTAATTGCGCTTCTCCCTGTCCACCCCCTTCACCCCTGGTCTCACCACTCTTTCCTTCATTGCACTATTTCAACACCCCCAACAACACATGACCATGCTTGTACCCACCAGATCTACTGTCACCACTCCACTAGCAACCATCTGAATCCACCTGATCTCAGGATCACACCTACTAACACCCCCCCCCCCCTCCCCACACATGCTTTTGCTGGTAATTAATAATAATAATGTAATTTTAACTATTTTAATAATAACAGTTGGCTCATTGAAAACCATGCCCTGCTACAGATATGTTAGACACCTTTACAGTACAATCTGAATTTGCCTATTTTTACTGGCTGTCATCAGTGAAACATATCTACTAAAATACCACAAGTTTTGTCTGCTTCTTCTGTTGGAATGACCCGACCATACAATATAACATTTAACAGTTTCCTGCACCCTTGCATTACTTTGACATGGCTGTAAGATTCACTGTAGATAGATAGATAGATAGATAGATAGATAGATAGATAGATAGATAGATAGATAGATAGATAGATAGATAGATAGATAGATAGATAGATAGATAGATAGATAGATAGATTTATCCCAAAAAGACATAATCCCAGGGCTTACAACAGACTAAGAGCAGGACCACTTAACATCAAGTCAAGTTCTAATATTGTGCGCTGGTTGGCTAGTTTTCATTTGCATTGTAAGCAGGTAGGAGATGATTCTTCTGTCTGACCAGTCCTGTTATACCTGAAATGTCTCCATTGTTTTTTGCGCTGTCAGTATCCAGTCTCAAGTCACAGTGTAATGTTTGCACTGTTCAAATTGTATGTGGTCAGCTTTGATCAAGTTGTTAATATTATTGACAAGTTGTTAGTTACATGTGGGAGTCATAGTATAGTATAAATGCCATGTATACCATATATGTAAAGCAGAAATTATCACTTTAGTAAGCTGTATATTGATAGTAGTCAGATGGCCAAATTATCTGTGATCATGGCCATGGCTAATGCATTTGTGACCAGGATAATTTGGTTAGGGGCAGTCTCACATTAAACCCAAGCAATGTCATGTTCTCTCACCACTGATTGCCTGGGGCCCGCCAGTGTTTGTATCCAAGATGTACAGAGCTACATGAGTTGAAAACCATCATTTGCATGCAGGTCTCATTTTTCTTTCTCTGTTATAAAAAAAAAAACCATAGGAGATGATGTCTTGTACTGACAAAGGAAACAACGAAGTGTGTAACACACACTAACTAGGATAAAAAGGGACTCCTGCTGCACACCATGGGGATCCATAGTTCTCTAATCACAGAGACAAAAGAGGGGAGGCTGCACAATGAACAGAGGACTCTGTTGCCCTTTGCCTAGAGGGCAAAGCAAAAGGGCAGTGAATGATTTAAAAGTAGACAATTGTTGGGAGCTGCACCCAGATTGAAGTGGTAGAAAGTGTTCCTATGGCACCTGGCTACTGTTTGGAGTTAAAAATACATGCTGTAGCTTCTACCAACAGCCTACTTTGTGTTTAAGTGGGTCCTAATAAACTTTATCCATTGGGACCATATGTTGTAGGTCCTGCACCACTTTGGTATTGCAAAGACATCCTGCTAAAGCTTTACTTCTGAGGGTGGATTGAGAAGGGACCATAAGGAGGCCGAGGGTATACTGATACTCACTGATCATTAGGAGTGACAAGGGGGTTGAGGTACAACTTTAATTGCCACAAAAAGGGTACCTAAGGGTGAAAAAGGCTCTATAATTTCTGATGTTAGCTCTGCCAGCAATTACAGGAGGGCAAACTGAGTGTCAGTGGGATGCATACAATAATGCCCCCTGGTCACATCTCATATAAATAATAACATGATATTGCTGTGTAGCCATATAATAACATTTATTGCATATTATCTCCATTCCATTCTATCAGTTACAAATGCAATGTCAGCATAATCTGTTAACAACACGTTTTTGCCTATACTGTAACATTTTAATGCACAGCAGCAGGGCGCTACACTGTGCACAACAACTGCATGTTAAATCTCTGGCTATAGCAAAATAAAATAAAGAAAGCGGCAAATGATTCCAATATGGTACTTCTGAAAACTAGAGAACAAACCACATTGAGATTGATTTCATTAGCTGCCCATTAACTAGATTTCCCATATTTCTCAAAAAAAAAAAAAAAGTTAAAAGCCAGCTATGTACTTATCACTGATGTGTAAAGATTGAAATGATGATGGACTGTGGCTTTCAAATTATTAAAGAAAAAAACAACATCATGTTTATTTTATCTGCCCATAAAAGTCTAGCAGTTCTCCATGAATATGCAAACTGATTTGGTTTAATTAGCATGATTGGCTTCTGCAGAAGCGGAGTCGAATGTGTTTAGAAGGATATGAGGCAATCGCTAATGAGGTCAGGGTAATGGGCTTGTAAAAGAAAGCTTCAACTGCTGGTCCATCTGCTACACAACCAACATAAAATCATACAGTATGTCTCTATTGAATCTTTTCTGTGATTGTAAGAGGAATCATGGAGAAGTGAGGATGATAATGAACTGCCATAAACATGTTGAATGGGCATGCAAAGGTTGATACTGTCTGCGCTTGAACTTGCTTCATTGTTGGGAAACACATTTAACATATTTTTGTCTCAATATATACAAAGATAAGATGACCTTGTACCCTCAACATTTGACCTTGAGCAAATCCGTTTTCCTTTGCAAATAACAAGCAATTTTTGTTTTCGTTGTGACTTGCATCTAAAAGTTAAAAAAGCATATACAGTAACTTTAAATAAGGGCATTTACATAGAAACTTTCACTTTTTTTTAGATGCAGCCTTGTGTCTAAGTTGTAATTTTAAAGGGCAAAGGTCTGAGCTTCCTCTGAAAATGCTATTTGCCTGACTGTTTCCAACTTTAATTCTTAATTAATTCTTATTTAAATGTCTCAGAACAAGCATGAAGCAAATTAAAGAATATCTGAATTCAAAAATGTTATATATTTCAGGTTACCAGTCCTTGCGGTGGTTGAAATTGTTTTTTTTTTTTCCCTTTATTTTCACCTGTGACTCATTGTACTGTCTCTACAGAAGGTAATAATTTTCTCTCTAGGAAAGGAAGTGCATTGGGATTACAGAACAACACACCTCCTCATCTCCATAACATGTGAGGCAGGTGTTCTGAAGTCCAGAAATGAGAACTGACGACAACAAAATATTTCTCTCTCGTAAAGCATACACAGTCTGGTCCCAGTCTTCTGAGTGTAGATCTGGCCATCTTTGCTGCCAATTCCTGACATACTGGGGAGGATTTACTAAAACTGGTGCACTTGGAATCTGGTGCAGCTGTGCATGGTAGCCAATCCACTTCTAACTTCAGCTTGTTCAATTAAGCTTTGGCAATAACATCTGGAAACTGAGAGTTTGCACTCTCCAGTTTTAGAAAACAACCCCCTCAATGACAACCCACACAGACATCTTGGTGCCCTGGACAGCCTAGAATTATGAATGGATGTGATTGGTGGCTAACAAGTCGCCGATCACATCCATTCATAAAATTATATACACTCTCCCACAGCTGCATGTCTATACTTTTTTGCTGGTCTAATTGCCTGCCTCTTTTTTTCTCAGTGTAGAAACCTGAAGGCATTACCGTTTACTGATCCTTTGCAGAATGAAACTGAACTGGAAGTGCTCAATCATGAGCTCTTCCAAGTTCAGTGCAGCGCTGGGTGCTGGCAGAGAAGTAGACTGTTTCTTTCTCCAGCTCAAAGGGGAGAAATCTGTTAGAAAGAGGATATGCCTTTTACAGAGGAACTGCATTTGCATGTCTACTGTCACCAGGGGTTTGGCTCCCTAGTGACATTAACAAAAAATGAATTAAACATAAGTAAAAAAAAACAAACACTTCCACTCCTAGTATACATACTAATTTTAGACTGGTTTCACAACCCTTGCACATTATTTTGGTGCGTTAGTGTACATATGTTAAGGCACCCTGCATCACAGATACCCATTGATTGAATGAGCTGCCAACCCCCCACAAGGCAGACAAAAACTTGCATCGCCCATTTACATCTTTGTGCAACACATTGGAGTTAGTTTACTAAATGCAAATAGACTGTGTACTTTTCAAAGTGCAGTTGCGCTCTGCAAAAGCAGTTGCTCCAGAGCTTAGTAAATAAGCAGAAGCTCTGCTGACTTCCATCACCCAATCATGTGCAAGCAAAAATGCTATTTTTTTTTTTTTTTTCCTTGCATGTGATTAGGTATTCTTTGCAAAGGGAATCTTTACCTCATTTACTAAGCTCCGGAGCAACTGTTTTTGCAGAATGCAAATGCACTTTGCAAAGTGCACAGTTATCTCCCACATTACCCTGTGTTGCATTAAGAAATTCCTTTTAAAATTAATGGACTGCCAATGCACCCTAAAGTGTTTTAAAATGTACATTGCTCTTTTTTCTAATGTAAAGCAAAACTACTACTGTGCATTACACAAGCTATGATAAAGGTGCGTAGCCTTAGTACATAGCACCACAAAGTGGAAATGTGAATAAACCTTACCCTTTTTCCCCTTTTTTATGAAGCAGCACACCACAATATGTGACGTGTGTTGTGATGTGCTGCAGTGTGGGTACATTGCTCTATAGCATATTAGAGTGCTTGGGTTCCATGTAATGCACTGCAGTACATGTGTTGATGCATGTGTTTTACCAACCATTAATACAATACACAAGTGTGAATGGGCCCTTGGGGGGTCCATTTGGGGCAAAATGATAGTGTCTAAGAAAAGCATTTACCTTTCCCTGGACCACTAATACTCATCACTCAGCAACACTTCAATATGTAACGGTGCTATGGTTTGGGGTCCAATCACTAAGATGTTACACCACTGCTCCGTCTATACTCTGACCTTGGGTATTTCACTGGAAAGGGGAGTATCACTGGCTTTCTACAGACACTGTCACTTTGATTTTTTTTTTTTTATCATTTAAAGATCTTTATTGATTTTCAGTAAATTACAAAGAAAGGGTGACAACATAAAATATAACTGAAATATAAGGAATAATAAAAACAACAAAAAAAGAAGGAGCAAGAAGAAGCACATAACCGGAGCAATCATATACATATTTCCAGAATTATGAGAAACTTTACAAATATACATAGATGTAATTATAATTATGCATTATGGTATTTATCAGTCCATATTGCCCACAATTTGTCAAATTTATTGCATCTAAGTGAATTGATTGCTAGAAGTTGTTCAAATGTGTAATTTCGGTGGACATTCCTAATAACATCAGAAATGTTAACCGTTAAGACGTTTTTCCAGTTTCGAAGTATTAAGGACCTAGCAACTAATAGGATATGGGATACTACATGCCGCATGTTGTAAGGGAAGTTCTCTAACCCAATCAGTAGTATAGCCAGTGTGGGGTTAGGGGGTGTGATTATTCCAGTAATGGATGAAATGAGTTTAAATGTTTGTTTCCAAAAGCTAGTTATGCACGGGCATTCCCAGAACATGTGGAGAAGATGACTAGACATGTGCACACTGAAATATTTCGTTTCGGAATTTCGTTTTCGTCTGAAAAATAAATTTATTTAGTTACTCCCGAAATTCGTTTTTATTTATTTTGTTTTTCGTTAAAAATTGCATTCGTCCGAAAATCCAAATTAAGGTCGAATCTGTCATTGAAGGCTTATGGTGTCTGTCGAATGTTCAAAGAAGATTCGACGGAGCAGCTAAACTGTACAATGCCGTATAGTTTACCTGCTCCGTCGAATCTTCTTAGAACTTTCAACAGACACCATAAGCCAAAGTACGGGTGTACTTAGTTCTAGCTATTTTACTGCTCCACCTCTTTGGTTACAATCAGCCAATAACATTCATCATCATCATTATTTTTATTTATCTTTTCTCCCCTACGTCGAATCTTTTCTCCCCTACGTCGAATCTTTCCTCCCCTACGTCGAATCTTTCCTCCCCTACGTCGAATCTTTCCTCCCCTACGTCGAATCTTTTCTCTCTATGTAGAATAATCTTGGACTAATAGAGCTAAGGTTAGGCACATTCGACCACAGGTTTGATGGACACAGATTGTTATTGTCATCATCATGTCGAATCTCCTATCTATATCGAACTGTTGTAGCAACGAAAACGAAAATAAAGCATTTGTTTATGTCGGATCTTTCGTTTTTCGGACTCTGCACTTTCGTTATCGTTTGTTAAAACGATAACGAAAATACCTAAAATTCGGACGAAAATGCATTCGGACGAAAACGAATGCACATGTCTAAAGATGACCTTTATGGCCACAGGTTCTCCAACAGAGGGGTGAAGTGTTAGGGAACATTTTGGCAAGTCTGCATGGGGTATATTGCCAACGGTTAATAATCTTAATCGATGTTTCCCAGTGGTTTATACAATGTGATGTGTGGAGTATAGTTTGAAACGCGAACTTCCATTGATCGCCTGTGATCGTTTTTCCCATATCCTTGTCCCATTTCAAATGTGCTGTTGATTTTTTAAACACTTTTTTATTCTGTAGTAAGTTATAGTAAAGTGAGATGCCCTTGTTGTGTGTATGACCTCGTGTAAGGTGTTGCCATACGGGGGTTGGAATGTGGGTGATACTTAATGGATTATCTTCCATAAAGAGTGCTACTCGAATACAGGTAAAAAGCATGTGGTGTGGCATATTGTGATCCTTTATTAAACGTTCTGCAGATTTTGGACTATTGTTGTGCATTAGGTCCTGTACCTTTTTAATCCCATGGGCGGGGAATTGTTTCAGTGATAGCATTGGAACATTGGCTTCAATCATACTTAGTGGAAGGGTGAAATCTACAGCCTTATGCCCCGTACACACGGTTGGACATTGATCAGACATTCCGACAATAAAATCCTAGGATTTTTTCCTACGGATGTTGGCTCAAACTTGTCTTGCATACACACGGTCACACAAAGTTGTCTGAAAATCCAATCATTCTGAACGCAGTGAGGTAAAACACGTACGTCGGGACTATAAATGGGGCAGTAGCCAATAGCTTTCATCTCTTTATTTATTCTGAGCATGCGTGGCACTTTGTGCATTGGATTTGTGTACACACGATCGGAAATTCCGACAACGGATTTTGTATAGCCTGCTCTCAAACTTTGTGTGTCGGAAAATCCAATGGAAAATGTGTGATGGAGCCTACACACGGTCGGAATTTCCGACAACAAGGAAAATCCGACCGTGTGTACGGGGCATAAGTATTACGAAGCTTGCGGGTTAGGAGATATCTCCAAGCTTGTAGTGATATGTTGATAGTTGAGGGCAGGTTTTTGGTACTCCATGGTAATCAATTGTCTCCCATGAGAACCGTTGGCAAGTCTGGTATAGGGGCTAGTGATTGTTCAATTTCTACCCACAGTGGTACATCAGTGGAGGAAAACCAATATTTAAGTTGGTCAAGTCTAGTGGCCCAAATGTAATTGTGCATATCAATTAAGCCTGCACCCCCTGCTGTTTTATGAGGTAATAAATTGGTTTGTGAGCACCTTGCTTTCTTCATTCCCCACAAAAGTTTCCATTGGATACTAGAAAGGGATTTTAGATATAGAGCAGGAATGGTTGTCGGGAGCACTCTGAAAATACATAGGATTTGTGGGCGTATTAGCATTTTAAATGCAGCTAGTCTGCCCAACCAAGATAATTCCTTTTTGGCTATGTGGCTAGATTGGGCTTCTATTTTGGTTATGAGGGGCTTTAGGTTAGTGTCTGCTAGTGAACTAGTATTGTTAGTCAGGGTGATGCCCAGGTATGGTATACTGTTAACGCTCCATGAGTACGGAAGGGATTGTTTCAACTGCAGACAATCACTTGTTGGTACCCCTAGATTGAGGATGAGGGACTTGGGGAAGTTCACCTTATAGTAAGAAATGTCACCAAAGGATTTCAATATGTCATGTGCCTTAGGTAGTGAGGTAAGTGGTTTCGTTAGCATTAGTATCACATTGTCTGCAAATAAATTTATAACGTGGTGAGTAGATTTAAATTGAAAACCAGTAACATCGACATGTGTTCTAATGGCCTCCACTAGGGGTTCAATCATGAGATTGAATATTGTCAGGGATAAAGGGCAAACCTGGCGGGTTCCATTAGTTATCTGAAATGGAGTGGAGAGCATGCTAGACGTGTACACCTGTGCCGAGGGGCAGGAGTACAAGGCCAGCACTGCATTTGGTATACGATCACATAAGCCAAATTTAGACAAAGTTGTTGACATGTAGTTCCAGTGTACTCTGTCAAACGCCTTCTCTGCGTCTATGGAGAGCAGCAGAGAAGGCGTTTTGGTTCGTTCAACATGGTGGATTATATTAATTATCCGTCTGGTAGCATCTGAGGTTTGTCTCCCCTTCACAAAGCCCATCTGATCGCGTTTTACAAGGGATGGGATAAAGTCTGCTAGTCGTTTGGCTATGAGTTTAGCGTAAACTTTGACGTCTGTATTTAGCAGAGAGATCAAGCGAAAGTTAGGTGGTGTGGTAGGTTCTTCACCTGGTTTGGGCAAGGTGACTATGTATGCTTTGAGCATTTCTGGGGGAAACGACGCGGTGTCCACAGCTCTAGTAAAGACAGATTGCATATGTGGTGCAAGGTAGGATTTGAAGATTTTGAAATACTCATTTGAGAACCCGTCAGGCCCTGGTGATTTGCCATTGGGTAGTGTGGCTATTGCATCCTCTATTTCGGGTATGGTGAATGGAGAATTCAATGAGAGAAGTTGGGTCTGCGATAGGGAGGGCAGATGTAGGTGTTGGAGGGAGTTTTGAATGTTTTCTTGAGTAGGTTGATATGTGGAAGGGTCGTCTTTGATGTTGTATAGCTTGCTGTAGTAAGTGGCGAATTGGTTGGCAATGTCTTGTGGGTTAGTGATTTTGTGTTTGAGAGTAGGGTGTAGCAAGTGGGCAATTCTTGTCTTAGTGTGTGCAGTTTTTATTCTATTGGCTAAGTATTTACCTGCTCTGTTGGCATTGGCATATGAGGTCAGTTTAAGGCGTCGTAGGTGATAATCATATTGCTGGGAGAGCAGTTCTCTTAGTTTCTCTCTTAGTTGAGATATTTTGTGAGTGAGTGTAGGGTTAGATGTTTGTTTGTTCAGTGTTTCTGCAGAGTGAATATCAGTTAGTATAGAGTTAAGCTGAGCCGTGTGCCTTTTTTTTCCTCTAGCACCTAGCTGTATCAATATGCCCCTCATGTAAGCCTTATGGGCATTCCAGAGGGTGAAAGGGTTCTCCACAGAGTCCACATTATTGAGAAAGAATTCGCTAAGGTGTTGGGAGACCGCTGCTGAGGTATTGGGTTCTTGCAATAGTCTAATGTTACAGCGCCAGATGGGTGGGGAAGAGGAGACAACCTGGTCATTAATGGTAATAGTAATAACTGCATGGTCAGACCATGTAATGTCATGTATCTGTGCAGAACAGACTTTTTGTAGCAACCATTTATCTGTTAAGAATAGATCAATTCGTGAGTATGAGCAATGCCTGTGGGAAAAGAAGGTGTAGTCCCTTGCATTCGCATTTAAACATCGCCAAACGTCAAAAAGTTCCGCATTGTGGATTGTTTTACTCAAATATGAGGAGCTGTTTTTCTTTTGGGTGGATGTATCAAGTCTGGAATCTACTATGAGATTGAAGTCCCCACACAAAATGAGATTACCATATAGTTGAGTGTTAATTTTCTTAAGGAGCCTACTGAGAAAGCGGATCTGGTGTGAGTTAGGAGCGTACAAAGATACCAACGTATATGGTAGTAAGTTAATGTCTCCTTTAAGTATGATGTATCTACCATTGGGATCGAGGATGGTTTCCTTGAGTTGGAAGGATAGGGTATTCCTTACTGCCAGTAAAACTCCTCCTTTTTTATGACCCGCCGTGCATGCCATAAACACATGGGGGTATTCTTTATGTGAGCTTTTGGGAGCTTTGGATTCCTGGAAGTGAGTCTCTTGAACACACAGGATGTCTGCCCTGTGTTTCTTGGCCTCCGCCCACATGGAGAACCTCTTTGCTGGGTTATTTAGGCCTCTGGCATTGATGGATAGACAATTAATTGGCATGGTAACGATATTGGAAATTCGGTAGTGCTATGCGGTGCATATACTCACTGTGCCCAAGGTAGGACTTCAGAGCGGGAAGGTCGATTTTGGTTAAATCTGGGACGTGACGAGAGTTTCTTGCTGGTTGGTGTGCTTCAAACAGAGAATGAGGAAAATAAAAATAACAGAAAAAAAAACAGAGTTAACGTTGTAAGTTCAGTGAACATAGTAAGAAAAGGATCCGGAAACTGATCCATGTGCAGACGTAACTGCTGGTAAGGATCTAGAGGGGAAAGAACAGGGATTTATCATGGAACCCCTGTGTCCGGAGAGAACTTTAGTGACATAAATTTTGCTAATTCATGTATTGCCACCGGTGGTTTTCTTAGAGGAGCGTTTGCGAGAAACCACTTGCCAGTCCTCCTGTAAAGAGGCAGGTGTAGGAGTAGTGGCGGCAGGCGGAACGTGGTCAGGCAATATGCCCCACTGACGCAATGCAGCAATACCTTCATCCAGTGTGGAAATCATCACAGATATACCATTATGTGTAACAGAGAGCTTGGCAGGATATTTCCATTTATGGATGATATTATGGTTCCTCAGAGCCTTCGTCATTGTCGCCAAGTTGCGACGTTGTTGGAGGGTATGTCTGGACAGGTCTGGGAGTAGGTGTATTTCAGCATACTGCGGGTGCTTGTTGTCGGTTCTGCGTGAGGTCATTAAGATTTGTTCCTTGACATGGTAGTAATGTACCCTAAGCAACACATCTCTGGGGGTTTGTTCAGGAAGGAAGGAAGGTTTGGGAATACGGTGGATGCGGTCCACAAGGAGATTCTGTGGTGACAAGGATGGTAGTAAAGTTGAAAACAATGCCTGGGTGTATGACAGTAGTTGCGTAGCAGGTACAGATTCAGGAATCCCCCTAATCTTTATGTTGTTCCTTCTGGAACGATCTTCCAAATCTGCTACTCTATTTTTCAACCATGCGATTTCCTCAGTGTGGTTGCTATGGGCATCTACCATGGTATTGAAGGATGAGGTAAAGTCACGCATGCGTTGTTCAATGTGATCAACTCTGCTGCCTAGGGCCTGCACTTCTCTCTGGCAGTGGTGTATCCATGCAGTCATGTCAGCACGTAGTGAGGCTCTCAGGAATAGTAGCATGTCCTTGAGAACAGTGTCTGACACTGGCTTGTCAGAAGTGGGGAATGTTGCTATAGGGTCTTGTGCAATTACTACTGCAGATTCCTCAGCAGTATTAGGCCTGCTTACCTCCATTGCCGGGTCCCTCAGCGGTCTTTCTGGTGAGGAAATCCTTTGTTTCTGCTTGGCTGGGCTCCTGGTTGTTGGACTAGAAGCTCCAGAAGAGGATCCGCTACAGGGAAGGGTACCGGGATGTTTGCTGAGAGGACCGGAGCGGCTGTTAGTCGATGTTGCGGCCCGTTGTTGTGTCAGGCTCCCTGAAGCGCCGGCGCCATTTTGCTGTGGGTCGCACGCTCTGAAGAAATACTGCAGCTTTTGAGGCACTTGCAGATTGTCAGGTTTTTTCTGCTGACGAGTCATCTCGCCGAATACAGCGGGACACGGGGAGTCCGTATATGCTTTTAAAGCTGCGAATGTCACCGGTGGACGTCGATGTGGCTGGATTCTCTCCGGCGGCTGAGCGGAGCTCTCAGATCAAGCGTCCATGTTGGAGCTCGGTCGCCACGCCCCCCCTGTCACTTTGATTTTAATGGGTAAAAGAACAGTGTCACTTTAACATGCATTATTTTGTGTTTTAACATGTATTTCATTAAGGCAGCCTATTCTTATGACGCATGCATGGTGTGCTGCTTGATAGCGGTAAACAAATACTCTTGCGCACAAGTGTGTTGATCAGGTGATCTAAAGTTCAGGGTGGATAATGTCTCAGGCCTTGTTGCCCTCCAGGGTAGGGGTATCCTAGCAGTCAGAAAATAAAGAAAGAAAAGAGGGCGCACCAGCTTTGTGCATTATCCTTTGATAGGTTTATTAAAATAATGAATTAAAAACTACTCACTAGCATGTGAAAGAAACCGGCAATATAAAAGCCTTTAACCAATGGTAATCAGCCCAATATCAACAGTCTCCAGGCAAGGAGGACCTGACACCACTGCAGAGACTGTGGTGGAAGTGATGTGCAGCATTGGTTTTAAGGGTTCTAGGATCGGTGTCTACACAAGGATGAGGGTGATGACTGGCTGGTGATGTACCCCAAGCTAGTGGAGGAAAGAATGGGGACAGAGAACCTTCTACAACTAATACAATACACTCAGTTTAGCCCTGAGCAACTGTTAAAGGCTGGCTTCTGATACACTGGTATTTAATGGGGGTACTATGTACTAGGGAACTCCACCAGAGACCATGACTGTCACCCATACCGTGTTCATAAAATAGGGCTGTGCCAGGCAGTAGTAGTGTTAACTGTCTGCAGGTCTAAATTTCCATTATTTGCTTCCCTAACTGCACAATTTTCAGACAATAATAGTTATTGCATGGGAATATGATGGCTGTATAAGGTCAGTCACACTCCAACTTTTTAAGCCCTTCCCACCTCAAAATTTGGCCACACTCATCATTTCAGCTCACCTTTCCACCCCCTACTCTACCTTCATTCTCAGGAATGATGACTTTCAAAAGTTCCCAGATATGCACATAGGTAGCTAAATTATATTGCTTTACTTAGGTATATGTGATATTAACTGCGAATCATGCAATGTTGCTGGGATTTTAGTACTGCTCTGGGAAATGCTAGCGCATCTTTAATCAGAGTGTGTCTGTGTGTGTGTTGTGAGAGATTAGCTCTGCAGCAGGGTGTGAGTGTGCATTTGCCTGCTGTTGATTGGTAAGCTTTCTCAGTAACTTTTGCTGGACCCTAACTACAGCTTACACAGATGCCCAAATCCTCTGCCATGCGTGAGGAACTATCACGGCAGCAGGGTCTGCTTGAATCCCTGGGTAGGTTCAAAACACTTTAAACAGGCACAGCAAACAGCAGTTCTCAGTGAAACACACTTGCAATTTATTTGTATGTATGTAAAAAAAGAAAAACAGTAAAACATTGGCCATTTACTAACACACAGGATCCCTGGCTAACAGACCTGGAGCAACATACTGCTGCCCAGTCAGCTAACTCTCTGCGAAGTAAAACTTTATTGCTCAGGCTGTGTCTCACTAAACATGAGCTGTCTTTGACTACATAGGTAGTTTATTGCTCCCCAGTCTGATGGGCAGGGAAACTGGTTCCAGGGACAAAGCAAAATTCTTAAGTAGGTTGAGAGTTCTACAGAGTCCAGAATAACCAGACTTGGTTCAGTTGGGCTTGTTATCTAAATAGCCAGGCCAAAAACCTCAGCTCCCTCATTTAATCAGAGAAAATAAAAAAAATGTTCATTAAACTATGTGCAGTATATAGGCCATGTGGTCCCTACCAGGCTTGCTGCATTTTGATTTACTTTCTATTTTGTAGTTTGTCTTGCAGACAATTGTACCCAGAGATGATCTGTATGACATCAACTGTCAGTTATTCTGTTGGAAAGGCTCCATAATCCTGTGTCAGAGGAGAATGCAGAGTCCTGTCTGTTTTTCTGGCCAACCCCTTGTGAGCTTGTCATCAGTGTTGGATCTTGATTTGACCACACAGGGTTGCATTGTTCTGGAAGGGTCCTTTTGTAGCACTTCTTCCTGGGGAGATGATGTGCCTTTTCTCTTCTTCTTTTTTTTTTTAATAAAGGACTTGTCAAATGTTTGGGTGTCTTTATTTCTAGGTTACATTTTTTTGTAACCCTTACTCATTCACATGAAGGGTCATATTATTAAAGGGGACTTCCAAATTCTGATAAACCCCCACCCACCAACCCTCACAACCACCAATCAAGGTTGGGGAGGGGGCCTTTTGTCTGATATGGTTAAGGATGGAAGAAAGCGTGCTCTCCCCTTCCTCTTCCCTGTCAGGTTGCATTGATATTAATGGGGTGGTATGGAATTTTAGGGAGACTTCACCCTTTTTTTTGCTTGAAGATCCCTATTAAAAATGTTCTGGCATGGATTTTCTGGAGGATGTAACACATTTTTTTTAATGGGGTACCCACTTGAAATCACACCAGATGCAAAAGGTCTAGTATTTTGAGGAACTCTATGCAATTTGTTTTAATTGTTGCTGTTGGAGGTGCTACAGTGAAAGTGGCATTTACAAAAAAAAAAAAAAAAAACAGCACGCAGACTTCTCCAAAGGTCCCCCAAAATACAACCCTTGGAAAAGTCTGTGTGCTGTTGAAAAAAAAAAGAAATAAAATTGGTGCAATTTAAAGAAAAAGTATTTAGAGTGTAACATACAGTATAACATGTTCAGCATCCTCCTCCTCTCCCCATGATTTTCTCCTCCCTGTGATAGAAGAAGGGGGATCTTCTCCCCGCACCCGCTGTCACAATTTGAAAACAGGGCAGCCATACGTGCCCACACAGCCGCATCATTTATTTACAGTTTATTGTGAATGAATAGACTAAAAGTACTGTCAGTCGTTACGTCTGCTTGTAGTTATTAATAAACTGCAAGGGCACTGGTGAGTGCTCTTCTAGTTCATTGAGCTTTCTGGTCTCAAGTAATTGCCTGCCGGTATGGGTAGCATGGGCAGACAGCTATCTTGAAAGTGTGCAATGCTCTGCAGACTCCTTAGAAAAAATGAATAAATGCTATTTTTTTACCTGCAAAAATTGTGCATTTATAATTTTTTTTCCAAAAGGTGAGCTTATCTTTTAAACACTTTTTACCTTTGTAAATGTCAGTGCTGCTGCAGCACATTCTGTGCATCACAGAAATGCACCCCTTCACAGGCAGGACTAGGGGACCCCCAAACATGTTATTTAAGGGAATTAGTCATGTTTTAGGTTTCACTTCCATACCGGGCCTATTCTGGTACTCCTCTCATACATGTAAAAATCATATTTTTTTTGCTAGAAAATTACTCAGAACCCCCAAAACATTATATATATATATATATATACTTTTAGCAGAGACTCTAGGGAATAAAATGGCGATTGTTGCAACTTTTTTTGTTACACGATATTTGCGCAGGAAAAATTTTATGAGTTTCATGAATTAAAAAAATACAAAACAGTAAAGTTAGCCCAATTTTTTTGTATAATGTGAAAGATGATGTTACACTGAGTAAATATATTCCTAGCATGTCATGCTTTAAAATTGCGCACACTCGTGAAATGGCACCAAACTTTGATACTTAAAAATCTCCATAGGCAATGCTTTAACATTTTTTACAGGTTACCAGTTTAGAGTTACAGGGTCTTGGGCTAGAATTGTTGCTCTTGCTCTAACGCATGCGGCTATACCTCACATGTGTGATTTGAACGCCGTTTACATATGTGGGCACAACTTACATATGCGTTTGCTTCTGTGCGCGAGTACACAGGGGCGCTTTACATTTTCTTTTTTTTTATTTTACCTTTATTTTTTTAGTTTTAACATCCCTTGTAATAGGAATAGTGTGTGACAGGTCCTCTTTATGGAGAGATCTGGAGTCTATAAGACCCCACATCTCTCCTCCAGGCTGGAAAGACCAAGATAAAGCCATGTCCCTGGCTTTGTTTACATCCGCCGGCCCAGATGTGATGTCATAACGTTGCGCCTGGGCCTTCCGAGGGTCATAGAGATGACTGGGGACCATCTGGTCCCCAGACAGCTCATCAATAGTACGATCGAGCCCGGAGAAGCACCGGAGGGCAGCCTGAGGAAACTGCCGCTATGATTGTTCTTACAGTGCACAGAATCGCCAGTCGAAAAAGATGATATCTGAATGATGATGCCTGTTACTACAGGCACCATTCAGATATCCCCACTCCCTAGGGTAGTGCCCAGACCTTCCCATGCTATTTTTCTTTTTCCACCTTGCCTATTAGCCCAGAAAATGGGCATTTTTAATTTGACAGATTTACAGATTTGGCTTCCATTAATTTAAGTGGGATTCTAGTTGATCACCCGAGCTTCTTTGAAGTTTGCTGAACACTGTTCGGACAAAATTCAGGGCAGTTAGTCTCATCCCTGCTTACAAGCTAGGGATGATCTAAGTGGAGGAATTAAAGTGATATTAATGGCTGATTTAAAAAACAAAAAAAAACAAACATATCATACGTACCTGCTCTTTGCAGTGGATTTGCAAAGAGCAGCCCCAATCCTCTACTTCTCGGGTCCCCCGCCAGTGCTCCTGGCCCTTCCCTCCTGATAAGTGCCCCCACAGCAAGCAGGTTGGCCCTCTAGAGACCATTTTGTTTATACAGGCTAGTTTTCATGTCATATTACTAGCGTCCCTTGAAGATGTGTGTTGGCATGAAACGTGTCGGGTTGGAGCTATATGCTGATTTTATGCCGTTTTCGTAACTGGTGGCCATCTGAGTAAGTGCACTGCTGTATGTTTTTACTACTTGGCATCTGGATGTTTTTTATCATTTTTATATGATTTTTATGCATCAGTTATTAATTACTATTTGGCTTCTTGCGGGAGCGCTTCTATTCCAACTAGTAGCAGTGTGGGCTTTTCCAAATCTCTCCCAGTGGTGGACTGCTGCTGCTACAGTCAGAGGACCTCAGGTGGATGGATGGAGATGCATTGGCATTTAGTGAGCTGGCGAGTGCGGTCTTATCCTCAGTTGCACGTGGTGTCTGCTTTTTTTGAATGGTGGAAGCAATATACTGACATTTCTGGAGTAAAAAGGACTTCTTAGTTCTTTTGTGCATTTTTTGTGTGTGATTTTTACTTTCACGTTTGTATGCATATGATTTACAGTGGATGTTTTAATTTATTTTTTACTTGGTTATTTAATATGTTGCTGCTTTATTAAAATGCTTTACCTTTATTACTACTAATTTGTTTACATGCCTGGGAATCTGAAACAACATTTCTGGGTGTTAAGGACTTCCTTAACATTCTTGACAGCGGTAGAAGAAAGTGGTCATATATACAGTATTTACAGGTAAAAAAAACTGCTACTACATATGATGTTTGATATTGCCAAATGGGCTGAAAATGCAATTTCTAGGTAAAAGCCAAAACAAGGAAAGTTCAATCTGAGCCTGTGTTTGGACTGAACCCAGAGCTCATGCCTAATTGGGACCGTTTCCCCACCTAAATGCCTGGCCCACTCTTTGTGTTGAACTGAAAACTTCTTTAACATGAAGCACTGGTCTAATCATAGCTTGATACCTATTCAGATAACAGACACACATCTTAATATTTAAAACATATTTTACCCATAAACAAATATTTGAAAGGTTGCAGCTTACCAGTTACTAGGTGTGGTGGCTGCATTAGTGTTGTTATTTCAGCCTTTTTTCCCTTTATTTTTACCTAGTAATCCTGCAAATATTACACTTCCTATCCTTGAGTGGCTATGCCAACTCCTTCCCTGTATCTATTGAGGGAGCCATGATTGTCATCAAGGCTGCTCCCCCAATTTATACTACAAACTGGTCTTTTTCTGTTTATCTACATTACATTGGTAGTTATGTCTGCTTGCTATTATGCCTTGTATTGTTTTAATGAATATGCCAAAAAGTGTCACACTTAAGAACAAAAATAAGATGAATACCGTTAAAAATGTGTTCTTTGTACCCATGTGTTTAATTGTTAAATGACAAGAGAACAGATAGATCCAAGCTAACTATGAGACATATATCACAAGATGAGGTGATACAATGACTGTGTCCTGCGTGGTCTGCTGTCAATCAGTAGTGTCATGAGTGCTGTGCTTTCTACAAACAGCAAAGAAAATCTATTGGCTTGTGAAATGACAAAGCAAGCTGAGCATATGCTGCTATATAATGTACCCACACAAGCTAATTTCAGAATGCCATCCAAAGTGTCTTCTGCTCTATAAATAAGTGGAAAACAAGTTAGACATATTTCACATAACAGGAAAGTCCCTTAAAATAATCACAGCTTGAACTTGAAATAAAATACACTGTATTAAAGGAATGGTAAAAAATCCGTGTTGAAGATTTGGTTATTTCTATAGAAAGTCCAGTGAAATATACAATACACTATATTGTCAAAAATATTGGGACACCTGCCTTTACATGCAGATGAACTTTAATGGCATCCCATTCTTAGTCTGTAGGGTTCAATATTGAGTTGCCCTAGCCTTTGCAGCTATAACAGCTTCAACTCTTCTGGTAAGGCTGTCCACAAGGTTTAGGAGTGTATCTATGGGAATGTTTGACCAGTCTTCCAGAAGATCATTTGTGAGATTAGGCATTGATGTGGACAAGAAGGCAGCAGCGTCTGCTCTAATTCATCCCAAAGGTGTTCTATAGGGTTGAGGTCAGGACTCTGTTCAGGCCAGTCATGTTCCTCCACCCCAAACTTGCTCATCCATTACTTTATAGACCTTTCTTTGTGCACTGGTCCAAATCATTTGGTGGAGGGGGGATTGTCGTGTGGGTTTTTTTTTCAATGGTTGGGCTTGGCCCCTTAGTTCCAGTGAGAGGAAGCCTTAAGGTGTTAAGCGTACCAAGACATTTTGGACAATTTCATGCTCTCAACTTTGTGGGAACAGTTTGGGGGTGGCCCCTTCCTGTTCCAACATAACTGCGCACCAGTGCACAAAGCAAGGTCCATGAAGACATGGATGAGCGAGTTTGGGGCGGAGGAACTTCACTGGCCTGCATAGTGTCCTGAACTCACAAATGCGCTTCTGAAAGAATGGTCTAACATTCCCATAGACACTTTCCTAAACCTTGTGGACAGCCCTCCCAGAAGAGTTGAAGCTGTTATAGCTGCAAAGGGTGAGTAAACTCAATATTGAACCCTACGACCTAAGACTGGGATGGCATTAAAATCCATGTGTGTGTGTAAAGCAGTGGTTCTCAACTCCAGTCCTCGGGACCCACCAACAGGCCAGATTTTAAGTATTACCTTGGGGAGTTGCAGACTAGAATACTGCAATCACTGAGCAGCAAGTGATATCACCTGTGATGTATTTCAGCTATCTTGCAAACCTGTCCTGTTGGTGGGCCCTGAGGACTGGAGTTGAGAACCACTGGTGTAAAGGCAGGCTTCCTAATACTTTTGACAATATAGTGTATCTTCATTAGCAAAGTAAGCATAACACTGTATAGCTCCTACCTTTATTGAGGGCTTTCACCAATCCTAGACATAGTATTTCTTGATATGGGACACAAGTCTACAATCAGGGCCGGTGCTACCACTAGGCAAACTAGGCAACCACCTAGGGTGCACTGCTGCCTAGGGGCGCCCAGCCACTGGTTTCCCTCCGCGTCTGCATGCTCTGCAGGCTGCAGCATGTAACTAACTCAGTCTCAGGCAGCTGCTCCATCCAACTGGTAGTGTAATTAGAGGCGCAGTGCAGCACTGGAGCCAGCGCTAGAGGAAGCTGAGCCGATGCTTCCTGTATAGTGCCCCCTTCTGTCACATGGGCAGGGGTGGAGCCAATGGGGACAGCAAAATGAGGTTTCGCCTAGGGTGTCAAAAATCCTTGCACCAGCCCTGTCTACAATACCACTTGCCACCCAAAGGTAAAACTTAAGCCAATAGCCTTTCAAGGAAGTTGGAACTCTCCCTTTTTCTGACCTATCTCTCATGTTCTGTAAGTTTATATCCTCCCTGTGGATTACTCTGTAGCCTCAGTGTGCCCATCAATGCAGGCTCACTGTGCCCATCAATGCAGCCTCACTGTCCCCATCAATGCAGCCTTACTGTCCCCATCATTGCAGCCTCCCTGTGCCCATCAAATGCAGATTTACGGTGCCCATGAATGCAACCTCACTGTCCCCATCAATGCAGCCTCACTGTGCCCATCAATGCAGCCTTACTGTGTCCATCATTGCAGCCTCACTGTGCCCATCAAATGCAGCTTTACGGTGTTCATGAATGCAGCCTCACTGTGCTCATAAATGCAGCCTCACTGTGTGCATGAATGCAGCCTAACTGTCCATCAATTCAGCTTCACTGTGACCATCAATGCAGCCTCACTGTGTCCACGAATGCAGCCGCACCATGTCCATGAATGCAGCCTCACTGTGCCCATGAATGCAGCCTCACTGCCCATTAATGCAGCCTCATTGTGCCCATGAATGCAGTATCACTGTGCCCATGAATGCCCATCAATGCAGCCTCACTGTGCCCATGAATGCAGCATCACTGTGCCCATGAATGCAGCCTTACTGCCCATCAATGCAGCCTTAGTCCATCAATGCAGCCTCAGTGTGTCCATCAAATGCAGCTTTACTGTACCCGTGAATGCAGCTCCACTGTTCCTGTGAATGCAGCCTTACTGTGCCCATGAATGCATTCTCACTGTGCCCGTGAATGCAGCCTCACTGTCCATCAATGCAGCCTCGTTGTGCCCATGAATTCAGCCTCACTGTGCCCATGAATGCAGCCTTACTGTCCCCATCAATGCAGCCTCACTGTGCCCATGAATGCAGCCTTACTGTGCCCATCAAATGCAGCTTTACAGTGCCCATGAATGCAGCCTCATTGTGCCCATGAATGCAGCCTCACTGTGCCCATGAATGCAGCCTCACTGTCCCCATAAATGCAGCCTCACTGTGCCCATGAATGCAGCCTTACTGTGCCCATCAAATGCAGCTTTACAGTGCCCATGAATGCAGCCTCATAGTGCCCATGAATGCCGCCTCACTGTGCGCATGAATGCAGCCTAACTGTCTTTCAATGCAGCCTCACTGTGTCCATCAATGCAGCCTCACTGTGTCCCTGAATGCAGCCTCACCATGCCCATGAATGCAACCTCACTGTGCCCATCAATGCAGCCTCACTGCCTATTAATGCAGCCTCACTGTGCCCATTAATGCAGCCTCACTGTGCCCATCAATGCGGCCTCATTGTGCCCATTAATGCAGTCTCACTGTGCCCATGAATGTGGCCTCATTGTGCCCATGAATACAGCCTCACTGTGCCCATCAATGCAGCCTCACTGTGCCCATGAATGCAGCCTCACTGTGCCCATGAATGCACCCTCACTGCCCATCAATGCAGCTTCAGTCCATTAATGCAGCCTCACTGTGTCCATCAAATGCAGCTTTACTGTGCCCGTGAATGCAGCCTCAATGTGCCCATGACTGCAGCTTCATTGTGCCCGTGAATGCAGCCTCACTGGGCCCATGAATGCAGCCTCACTGTGCCCATGAATGTAGCCTCACTGTCCATTAATGCAGCCTCATTGTGCCCATGAATGCAGCCTCACTGTGCCCATGAATGCAGCCTCACTGTTCCTATCAATGCAGCTTCACTGTGCCCATGAATGCAGCCTCACTGTGCCCTTGAATGCAGCCTCATTGTGCCTGTGAATGCAGCCTCACTGTGCCCATGAATGCAGCCTCACTGTGGCCATCATTTCAGCCTCACTGTGCCCATCAATGCAGATTCACTGTGCCCATCAATGCAGCCTCATTGTGCCCATCAATGCAGCTTTACTGTGCCCATCAATGCAGCTTCACTGTGCCCATCAAATGCAGCCTCACTGTGCCCATGAATGCAGCCTCACTGTGCCCATGAATGAAGCCTCACTGTGCACGTGATTGCAGCCTCACTGTGTCTGTGAATGCAGCATCATTGTGCCCAGTAATGCAGGCCCACTGTGCCCATCATTGCAGCCTCACTGTGCCCAGTAATGCAGGCCCACTGTGCCCATCATTGCAGCCTCACTGTGCCCACCAATGCACCCTCACTGGGCCCATGAATGCAGCCTCACTGTGCCCGTGAATGCAGTCTCACTGTGCCCATGAATGCAGCCTCATGGTGCCCAATTATGCAGCCTCACTTTGCCCATCATTGCAGCATCACTGTGCCCATCAATGCAGCCTCACTGTGCCCATGAATGCAGCCTCACTGTGCCTGTGAATGAAGCCTTACTGTGCCCATCAATGCAGCCTCACTGTGTCTGTGAATGCAGCATCATTGTGCCCAGTAATGCAGGCCCATTGTGCCCATCATTGCAGCCTCACTGTGCTCACCAATGCAGCCTCACTGTGCCCATGAATGCAGCCTCACTGTGCCTGTGAATGCAGTCTCACTGTGCCCATGAATGCAACCTCACGGCGCCCATCAATGCAGCCTCACTGTGTCTGTGAATGCAGCCTCATTGTGCCCATTAATGCAGCCTCTCTGTGCCCATCATTGCAGCCTCACTGTGCCCATCAATGCAGCCTCACTGTGCCCATCAATGCAGCCTCACTGTGCCCATCAATACAGACTCACCATTGCCTGGATCACACACACAGCGGGCATCTCCCACTGTGTGTCACGGAGCTGGGTCTGTGTTCGGCAATGTTGTAACAATGTCCCGCCACCCTAGACCTGCTTATGTGATAGACAGAACACTGATTCACACACAGTGGAGATGCCCACTGTGTGTGGCACATAAGAGGAGGAGGAGAGAGGGAGGGAGGGGAGCGCTGCAGCCACAGCTCAAAGTGGCCTCAGGGCAGGTGACCTGCTGGGAAATTTCCTGGTATTCCGGTAGGCCAGTCTGGCCCTGATCCCAGTTCATCTGCGGCCCTTATGCGCATGTGCTACATTACAAAATCCCATATGCAAATCCCAGACATGGAAATTCCCTACTTTTCTTTCGAAGTCCCCACAGTTCAGGGCATTGAATTGTGGCGAACCTGAAAGCTGGTTATGTGGTTAGGTGGTATGTGGTTAGGTGGCATCACATCGTAGTGTATGTTGCTCTTTAGGAAAGTACTTAAAAAGTATTTGGACATACATATAAACTTACACAGGTTTATAAACATCACCTTGAGCATAATACAATACAGTCTAATACAGTCTAAATGGGAATGGCAGAAGGCAATGATCTATCTTCCAAACGTACAACCCTGGAACTCTGATTGCTAGAGTAGGAATATCCAAATAAATTTTGGAACAGCCTGACATTTTACCACTGATGATGTCCAGATAGAAATTAGAACCCAGACTAACAACAAGACCCTGGATTTAATGAAGCACATACTACACTAATAATGAAGTAGGTAAACTTGAGAGCTGTGGATAAAGGGGAGAGACAGAGATGAAAGCTGTAGATGGAGGGGGTGTGCAGAGTTGATATCTGTAGACAGAGGTGAGGGTGAAGTGAACAGGTGAGAGCTGTGGGTTAAGTGTGGAGATACAGAGGTGAGAACTGTGAAGGGAGCTGGGTGCAGAGTTGTGGACAGGGGAGGTGGTGTCCATAGATGAGATAAGTGGATGGGAATGACTGGGTGAAGAAGTGAGAGCTTTGGGCAAGGGAAACTGTAGTTAAAGCGGAGCTGCACCCAAAAAGGGACACTCTGCTTGTTTGCTCCCTCTCCCCTCCGCTGCCACATTTGGCAACTGTGGGGGGGGGGGGACAGGTACCTGTTTTTGACAGCTACCTGACCCCACTTCCGGTAGACCTCGCCACAACGAGGTCCCCTACAAGTACAGCACCCCTCCTTCTTTCCACCGCTGCCAGGCCATTCAGAAAGTGCAGTGCGCTTCGCGCATTCACAGTAGGGGACCAGTTTCCCTTACAGGGAATGGCAGCGGCAGCACCCGAGAGCCGATTGAAAGATCAGCTGGGGTGCTGACATTGTGAGATCCCTGGACAGGTAAGTGTCCTAATATTAAAAGGCAGCAGCTAAAGCATTTGCAACTGCTGACTTTTAATTTTTTGGTGGGGGGGGGGGGGGGGGGGGCTGGACCTCCTCTTTAAGGTTGCAGAAATGAAACTTCTCAAAGAAGTTTAATGGTCAAGTGTATGTTATGTATGGGATGGCATACAGGATGCAGCAGTCAGGATTTTGTATCATAACATGTACAGTATATTACATACACAGAATTGCTATATGTTACGCATTTCTTATTGTCATATAATAAATATTAATGGCTTCTGGACTGTACTCCTGAATGCTACACTCTGTAAGATGAGTTGTATATTACATATTACTAAACCCTGACCTGTATGCTGGGCTGCACATTACATTATCTGTCCAATGCACTCTTTATGTTAGACTGTATGATACATACTTCTGATCACTGCACTCTGTACACTAGGCTATATAATCCTGGCCAGTGGCGATGCGTCCATAAGGGCGCACAGGCGCCACCCCCTCTCTCCAGCCACCCCTCTAGCACCAATAAATGGATTCAGGCATTGCCTGAATCTATCTATGGCCGCCACTGCCACCCCCTATTCAGGCGCCCGGGCCCCTTTTCGGGCGCCAGGCGCCTGAATTACAGCAGCAGGGTTTTTTTAGGCACCTGATTAGAGCCATAGGCTCTATTAGGTGTCAAAAAAGGTGACCTGCGATTGCCATGCTAGGCGCTTGCAGGTCACTCAGCTGTGTTAGAAAAGCGAATCAATATTCACTTTCCTAACACTAAACCACCTCTCCGCCAATCAGGTGCTCGGATCTGTTACCCGTCACCTGATTGGCTGAAATGACAGGCGCTGTGATTGGATGCCTATCAGGCGTCCAATCATAGCAGAGGATGGCAAGAGAAGATGGGAGAAGACATCAAGGAGCTGTCCCACCGCCACAGGGTGACAGGGTAACTACAGACGGCGGGCACACTGGCAGCATTTGATATGGCACAGTGGCTGCGATTAATGGGGCACAGTGGGAGCATTTGATGGGGCACAGTGAGGCTGCATTTGATGGGCACAGTGAGGCTGCATTTGATGGGGCACCGTGAGGCTGCATTTGATGGGCACAGTGGCTGCATTTGATGGGCACAGTGGCTGAATTTGATGGGCACAGTGGCTGCATATGATGGGCACAGTGGCTGCATTCGATGGGGCACAGTGGCTGTATAAGATGGGCACAGTGGCTACATAAGATAGGCACAGTAGCTGTATTTGATGGGGCACAGTGCCAGCATTTGATGGCACAGTGGCAGCATTTGACATGGTACGGTGGCTGCGTTTGATGGGGCACAGTGAGGCTGCATTTGATGGGCACAGTGAGGCTGCATTTGATGGGCACAGTGAGGCTGCATTTGATGGGGCACCGTGAGGCTGCATTTGATGGGCACAGTGGCTGAATTTGATGGGTACCGTGGCTGCATATGATGTCACAGTGGCTGAATATGATGGGCACAGTGGTTGCATTCAATGCCGCACAGTGGCTGCATTCGATGGGGCACAGTGGCTGCATAAGATGGGCACAGTGGCTGCATAAGATGGGCACAGTAGCTGTATTTGATGGGGCACAGTGGCAGTATTTGATGGCACAGTGGCAGCATTTGATATGGCACAGTGGCTGTGTTTGATGGGCACAGTGGCTGCGTTTGATGGGCACAGTGCCTGCTATGGATGGCACAGTGGTGGCAATTGATGGGCACAGTGGCTGCGTTAGATGGCACAGTGGCTGTGTTTGATTGTACAGTGGCGGCAATTAATGGGCACAGTGGTTGCGTTTGATGGCACAGTGGCTGCGTTTATTCTGCTACCTGGATTCCATCAGTGAAGCGCAAAGGGTTTATGGGGGCGTGGCTTGGCTTTGGTACGATGAGCAGTTCCAGCAGCGGAAGGCTCTTCAGCCGTCTTTGCGGTGGGACCACAAAGATATCGGGTTGTGGATGAAGCTCACCACCCTTTCATGGAGGGGCCGGGGGTGCCAACACCTCATCACCATTGGCCGCAAAGCGTAAGGGGTTCTGCTGGCAGTTTAATGAAGAGACCTGACAATTTTGGGGAGCCTGCTGTTTCCGACATGAGTGTTCGGGTTGCGGAGGTGCCCACCCTTGGTCAAAGTGCTTCCAAAAAGGTAAGAAACCGGCCTACGCTGGAAATAGGGATGACTTCTGTGAAGGTGGAAAAAATGGCGCCATACCTAAGTAGGTATCCTAACAGGGGGGCTGCCCGGTTGTTGTGGTTGGGTTTTCAGGAGGGCTTCCCCATTCCAAGCACATTAAATAAGGTCCCCCCTGTTTTGGCTAATCTTAGATCGGCGTACGAGCATCCGGAGGTGGTGGGGAGTAAGTTGCGTAAGGAGGTTGCTTTGGGGAGGATGGCTGGCCCTTTCGATAGGCCGCCGGTGGGGAACTTGGTGGTTTCCCCCTTGGGTGTGGTGCCCAAGAGGGAGCTGAATCAATTCCGGCTGATCCACCATTTGTCTCATCCGATCAGTGAAAGATGCGATCGATCCGTCGTTGTGTACTGTGTCTTAAGCCTGGTTCGATGAGGCAGTGCAGTGGGTGCAGAGATTTGGAAAGGGGGCGCTCATGGCCAAAACCGAGTCAGCTTTTCGCCTGTTGCCGGTTCATCCATATAGTGTTCAATTGATTGTTGGGCTGTTTTTGGGAGGGCCAGTTCTTCATGGATAGGTGCCTACCTATGGGCTGCGCTATCTCTTGTTCCTACTTTGAGTTGTTCAGTTCCTTTCTGGAATGGGTCATCAAGGACTTTATCCGGCCTTGGTTCTGTTTTTTTCTTGGTGATAGGTCCACTGGGGGAGCGGTCTTGTCTCATTCTGTTGGCTACTTTGCAGCACATCTTTCAGGTTTTTGGGGTTCCCCTGGCTTGAGAAAAAACTGAGGGCCCAACCACGGTCTTGAAGTTTTTGGGTATCATAATGGATACTACATTGATGGAACTGAATTTTGCGTGCAGAATTATGCCAATGGGGAGGGTTTTTTGCAGGCACCTGGCAGCCGCAACTGCGGGAGTCAAGGCTCCTCATCATTTTGTGCGTCTGGGTCGGGACCATTGGGATGATCTGCAGGTGTGGGATTCGCTTTTGGAGCAGTTTAAGCCTGGGTTCACACTATAATGCGCTGCGGATCGCACAGGAGCGCTGTGCGTCCCTGTTCCCCGTTTCAGGGACGAATCAGGGCCAATTCTATGCCTGAATTTGGCCCTGAAATGGAGCCAAAGACACACAGCGTTTTTGTGCAGTGCGCTCCGCAGCCCCCCCGGAGATATGTGAACCGGCTCCATAGGGAGCCAGTCACATTCTCCTACTATGCGAATTAGATGCGGAGAAACGCACATCTAATTCGCATAGGTGTGAACCCGGGCTAATGGTCCAGGCTGCAGAGTTTGAGCTATTCACCGATGCGGCGGGGCCGGTGGGATATGCGGCTTACTTTGATGGGTGGTGGTGTGCGGACTGGTGGCCGGAGGAGTTAGGGGGGTCTGCTCTCGTCTGTAACCTTATGCTGTTGGAGCTGTTTCCTATAGTGCGTGGAACTTTGGGGCTCGGAATTTGCGAACCGGAGGGTTCGTTTCCATTGCAATAATTTGGGGGTGGTACAGGCCATCAATTTCCTGTCAGCATCTTCTTTACCGGTAGTACAACTGCTGTGACATCTGGTATTACTGTGTTTGCGACTGAATATTTGTGTGTGTCTGCCGTGCACATCCCTGGGGTGGAGAATGAGGTGGCTGATGCGCTTTCTCGTTTACAGTGGCAACAGTTCCAGCAGTTGGCACCGGGGGCGGAGCAGCAGGGAGTCCCATGCCCCAGGCATATGTGGGAGCTCGTCTTGACACCGTGATAGCATTGGTGCAGCGCTCAGTGGCGGACGCTACGTGACATGCGTATGAGCGGGTATGGCAGGAACGGCGTGAGTTGGTGAGTAGTGTCTGTGGTTTTTCCAGCGAGGAGGTAGACTACAGGTACTGTTGGATTTCCTGGGTAAGAACTGTGAAGAAGAGGTGTCCTTTGCTTTGGTCAACAGGAAGATGTCAGGCCTAGCGTTTATGTTTCAGCTGAGTGGGGTGGAGGATGTTACGAAGGCGTTTATAGTGTGTAAGGCTTTGAGGGGTTACAGAAGGGGGCGCTGCAACCCGGATTCCCGGCGACCAGTGTCGTTGGGGATGTTAGCTGTTTTGGTGGGTGTTTTACCCCAGGTCTGTTTTTCGCCATTTGAGGTACAGTTGTCCAGAACAGCTTTTGTGTTAGCTTTTTCCGGGGCGTTACAGGTGGGTGAATTGGTTAGCCCCTCAAAGTCGGTTGTTGGGGGTTTGGCGGTTTCGGACATGTCTGTGGAGGACGGATGGGTCCAATTGGTCATCTGTAGGTCAAAAACGGATCAGTTGGGAAAGGGGGCTAGGTTGGTGTTAGGTGTGGTAGTTGGTTTGGAGTTATGCTCGGTGGCAGTTACCCGGGAGTGGCTGGGGGTACGGTCTTCCGGGGGGTTTCTCTACTTGTGCATGCTGATGGTTCACCATTGTCAAGATATCAATTTGTGTCCATTTTCCAGAAGAGTTTAGCGGCGGGGGGGTTTCTCCCTTTGGGACTATTCTTCCCATTCCTTTAGAATTGGGGCGGCTACGGAGGCAGCGAGGTGGGGTGTCAGTGACCAGATTCTTGAACGTATTGGTCGCTTGGAATCTCAAGGGTCCTGGCTCTATGTACGCCCTCATTTACTATGATGGGTTGGGGAGGTGGTCTAGGGGTATGGTAATGCCCAGGTCCTGTCTGGTGTTGTCTGTGTATGTCTTTCTGTGGGGGTTGTTGTCTTTGGGTAATGTATGTATTTTTCATTTTGTGGGGTGATGTGAATAGTGTGTCTATGTTTCCCTTTGTGTTTTCTGTCTTACAGGCTCGGTGTGCCTGATGTGGATCCTGGAACACTCTTATGTCCATTGTGGGGCTAAAAGGGCCCTGGTCAGACAGGAGGGCAGGCATCTGGGTTTCTCAAGGGAGGAGGCTTCAGTTTGTTGGATTGTGATTCCGGGCAAGTTATGGTCCCACGTCCTTCCTGAAGTGTAGCGTTATGCTAGGTTGGATAGGCCCCCGGATGTGCTGTTGTTGCACGTCGGGGGTAATGACCTGAGTATCAGGGCCTCTAGGGATCTTATTTGGGATGTTAAATGGGACTTCCTTCATTTAAGATCAGCTTTTCCTGAGACGGTGGTGGTGTGGTTGGATATAATAGGCAGGACAGCTTGGAGGGGGGCCCGGTCGGTTGCATTGATCAACAATACCAGGATAAAGTTCAAAAAGGCAGTGGTGCGTAATGGGGGACTGGTAGTCCGCCACTGCGAGTTGGAGAAGAACATTGGCCTGTATTTGAGGGGGGATGGGGTTCTCTTGTCAGCAGTGGGGATTGACATGTGGTTCCTGGGGCTCCAGGATGGGCTACAGCGGACCTGACAGCTGTGGTGGGTCTCCCACGCGTGAGGTGGTCACTAGTGGGAGTCTGTGGCAGGGGTCTATGGTTTGTGAAGGTTGGAATGGTGGAAGGTAAACAGGATATGGTGTGGGGAAGGGTTGGACCTATCTCGGTATGGGTACCCTCCCTATCTGGAAATAATGGGCTACCGGTCATTGGGCTGCAGTGGCAAGAAGGTGGCAATAGTTCATACCTGAGCTGGTAGGATCATAGCTAGGGACCAGGATGCAGAGGTGGTGGTGGTGCAACCGATGCGGTAGATTACTTTCCTTCATGAACCTTAGACATAGCAGTAGTTTAAAATGTTGGTGTTATTATATGTTGTGTATATATATATATATATATATATATATATACATATATATATTTCAGTTTATATATATATATATATATATATATATATATATATATATATATGTAGTAATGGTGAGAGTCCCTGTCACTATGAAAATGGGGTTAAAGTGGACACAGAATATGCACATTTGCTTGGTGCAAGGCTACAGAGCATAAATGTGGACTGGAGAAAACTGCTTTCGCAGCTTTCTCCAGATTTTGAGATCCACCAGCATATTGACAGGTGTGTGTTGGGCTATTTGTAGACACCTGACCATAGTTCTGGGCTCCACCCTCCCGAGGAGTCCAGGCAAGCAAGGGAGAAGTGTGCATGTCTGCACAGGTCTGTCAGAGTAGACAGAGGGTCCAAGCCTGTGGGCTGGAAAAGGAAGCTGGAAAAGAGTGCTGAGGTACTGGATTTACAGAAACTCTGTTATAGAGCCGAGAGGGCTGAAGCATAATGCTGGCCATACACTATACAGAAAATCGGCCGAACCCATTTTCGAAAAAAGAACGTTCGGTAATGACCGCAAACGATCACGCCATCAGGTAAGTAAAGATTTTCGATCGTTAAATCGTTTATGAACAGCAATGTATCGTTTTTTCGTTCGTTTTTTTCATTTATAAAAGGAAGTGTCAAAATGTGTTTGACCTCTGCACTGTGGCTTCCTGTGTTTGACGAGGAGCAACATACGTTCGTGCGTACGTCGGAACGAACCCTCTACCTACAATATGGATGTGGATGAAAGGACCATTGGCATAGTCATGCTTGGAGTGATGGCTATCCAACAAGCAGAGGAACCCATAATCAAAAGGCAAAGGTTATGGAGTAAAGAGTGGCTCAAGAACCGGGATGACTTCTCTCATATGAGATTGGTTCGAGAGCTCAAGGAAAACAATCCCGATGACTATCGGAACTATCTCAGGATGCCTGATGAGTCCTTTCAGCTCTTATTGAGTAAGGTGTCACCCCTTATTACCAAAAAAGACACCGTTTTAAGACCAAGCATCCCAGCAGAGCAGAGACTGGTAGCAACACTTCGGTTTCTGGCAACTGGCCGAAGTTATGAAGATTTAAAGTTCACTACCGGAATCTCTGCCCAGTCACTTGGCCGCATCATACCAGAGACCTGCCAAGCCATTATAAAGATCATGCAAGAGGAATACCTAAAGGTAATGACACACTGCTTTTATTTTTAACTCTCAAACACTGTACAGCTTGCTTTGTTTAACTTTGATTTTAGAAGCTCTAAACATATCAGTAAACTCAAACTAGTTCATAACATGTCAAACTGACAAACATAACATATTTAAACTCAAATGTATGTTATTCACAAAGATGTGTACTGATAATCATGTCCCCAGTTGCTTTGTTGACGATCCTGCTGTGGGAATGGTAAGTTCCACTGATGCATTTGTTGAGGTACTTGCAATGATTGTGGGTGTGTGGTTTGCAATGATTGTGGGTGTGTGGTTTGCAATGATTGTGGGTGTGTGGTTTGCAATGATTGTGGGTGTGTGGTTTGCAATGATTGTGGGTGTGTGGTTTGCAATGATTGTGGGTGTGTGGTTTTGTGCTCAGCTAAGTGTGTATTTGTGGTCAGCTCCCCCCTTAACCCTTTATTAAGAAGTTGAATGAGTAATGGTTCCAGTAATTGTTTTTGGTCTTCTGACATCCTGCGCATTTTCTTTGCTGCAAATGCACCCAGGTCATCACATTCATCCTTCTTCTGATTTAACGCTGCAGATGCTTGTAGTAGAAAGTTGCCTGTTGCATCTTGCTTTGTCTTTCTCTTTTTGGTAATGCTTACTGGTGGTGATGTGACAGTTTGTGTTTCACTGCCAAATAGATCCTGTATAATAAAGCCAATTGTTTTAATTTTTGGACAATTAAGCCTTAGATTTTTTTTGTAACATATATTTTTATCTTTGCACAGCTGCCATCATCTGTGGAGGAATGGAAAGCAACTGCCAAACAATTTGAAGACTATTGGAATTTTCCAAACTGTGGTGGTGCCATAGACGGCAAACATGTTCGGATAATACCCCCAGCAAACTCAGGCTCATTCTTCTTCAATTATAAAGGCTACTTTAGTATTGTCCTAATGGCAATTGTCAATGCCAAATATGAATTTATTTATGTTGACATAGGGAAAAATGGCAGAAATTCCGATGGGGGGATACTAGAGAAGACCTCTTTTTTCCATCACTTAAAAAATGGACTTCTACATCTCCCAGCCCAAGAGGATACAGTTGAAGGTCTCAACTTTTCATTTGTTGCGGATGACGCGTTTGCGTTATCAGAGCATATTTTAAAACCTTTTGCCCTCAAAAACCTGACCCCTGATCAAAACATTTTTAATTATCGGTTATCTCGGGCTAGACGAGTGGTTGAAAACGCGTTTGGCATTATGGCCAACCGTTTTAGAATATTTCACACTGCAATAAATGTAGCCCCCTCAAGAATTGACACAATAGTACATAGTTGCTGTGTGTTACACAACTTCTTACGGCGTACTAGCTCCACCTACATGACCCAATCCCAGTTGGACCGGGAAGATATTTTGTCTGGGGATGTCACGCCTGGTGAGTGGCGTAATGACACCGAAGGCTTATTAAACCTAGGCCGTGCCCCACCACGTCTCTCCAGTCAAGTAGCTCGCCAGAGTCGCATTGATTATATGCAGTATTTTCTGGGTCCTGGAGCAGTCGATTGGCAAAACAATGTCTAAATGATATGTACATTTGAGTGGCTGCATTTATATATTATTTCATTTCTTAATACAGATGTTATGTAAGATTTTTCTTTAAATAAAAAAAATTACCAAGTTACATGTGCTTTGATTTTTGGCTGTATTCTCTTAAATGTTTAGTTTCAGATGTGTACATATAAAGGTGTATATTAAAACATAATATTATGACTTTACCTGACTGTCTGCCATTTCGTCAAATGTTCCATCTTCTTCATCTCCTGAAATATTCTCACTGATACTGTCTAAACTTGACACAGAGGGTCGCGCTTCCTCCTGGTCAGTCAGAAAACGTAGACTCTCAAAATACCACAGGCGTGGCACATATACTTCATCTGCACCTGCACCAGATCTTTTGGATTCATTAATTTTATTTAATTCTTTTTTGAAGATCGTACGCAGATTGGCTATTTTTTTGGTCACATAGGATATATCTGCTTTTGCATACACAACAGTGCATAGTTCCACTAATTTAGTATACGCTTCTTTACGTTTTTGACGATCTGAGTAGTCTTTGGAGCGCACTTTCCATAGACATGTAAGGTCTCGGTACATTTCAATGAATTGTGGCAGGAAATGTGGTGATGTAAATTTGTCCACCATTGCTCCTGTAATAATCAAAAATGCAGCATTGTTCAGTTGCCAATCTACACCTAAGAATTAATACCCTAGAACTATTGTACTGGTCTGCTTACCTTCACTTCTTCAAAATCTTCTGTGTATTGGGCAGTGTAATCCTTTTGTCTGGTTAGTGGCAAGACAACGTTCTGTTCAGTGTGTGTTAAGCACCATACACACGATCGGACCTTGTACAAACTTTCCCGTTTTTTTTTTTGGAAAAAGGGCCTTGTCTCTCTGAACTTGGATTGCATGCAGACAGTCTGACGTTTAGGCAACAACCACGAACGTAGTGACGTTACAACGTATGCATGACACTTCCAAAGAAGACGTTAAATTCTTCTGCGTCACGCTTCGGGCTCCCTCTGCTAATTTCTAATTATACGTTTGGTCAGTGCAGATTCGTGCGTTATCTTGCGTTTACGACCGTTTGTAAAATTGTATGACAACCAGCCATGTTACACAATCCTAGGAGAGAGTGTGTTGTTTATGGGCTTGCAGTTCTTGCTGTGACTCTAGCCCGGTCCAGGAATAGTCAGAGTAGTAGGATGAGGATTATTTGGGCCAAAACTTGGCTACTTAAGCGTGACCAATTTAGCCATATGCCCTTGCTGCGTGAGCTGCAGGAGAATAATCCAAATGATTCTCTGACTTATCTCCGGATGACGGACTCCTGCTTTCAGCAACTATTGTCCTTGCTGTCCCCCTATATCATGAAGCAGGACACCTGCATGAGGGCTGCTATTCCAGCAGAGCAAAAGCTCATAGCTACCTTACGTTATTTGGCGACAGGGAGGGGTCCCCAGGATATCAAGTTTACCACTTGGATCTCTCACAAGGCTCTGGGAGAGATTATTCGTGAGACATGTAGTGCTATTATCCAAGTCCTGCAGAAGGACTATATTCGTGTAATTTTTAGGATTTAATATCACCTTCGTGTTTTTCTAAATTATTTTAGAAATTTATTATTCCATCCTTCCCATTTTTGTAATATGCTGTGAATGAATGCCCTCTTTTTGTCCTCATGCATGCTGTAACTTTTTGGTGGCCTACATGCATATTTTCCTTCACTAACCTCACCAGCATGCTACCCTTGGCCCACACACACCTAGCCTAGTAACTTTAAACTGTATTTTTTTAGGCTTCATTTTTATGTTTACCACAAACACCCTCTAAAATGTGTCACAATATTATTCCTGTCCTTTAAATTCATGCAGAGTGCAAGATTCCCTTTTTGGTTGTGCAAATACTTATCCCCCCCCCTAAAAAAACACCCAAAAAACAGTCAACCAATATAACTACTCTATCTGTTGATTTAGCAAAACACATACATAGTATACCTTATTTTTTAAGGTAAGATTGCTGACTAAATTCTCCAAAGCATGTAGTGCAAGGGCCTGCAAGATTACCTACAAAAGGTCAAAATGATACGTTCGTTATGATGAATTTAGCATTATGAGGGGCTCACACCATCCCTGTGCTGTGCTGACTTCCTGTGTTTATAACTTGATCATAACAAATAATCCTAATTAACGAACATTGTTATTATTTTGACCGATGTATGTCCAAATGTGTATAGATTTGAACAATGTGCCTTCTGATTTACGGATTTGCCCACTTCTTACCTGGCCACTGGCCTGACAATGTTCTAAAGATGGATGGTCAGGCAAAATAATAAATAATTTTGGATGCATTTAGCTCTCATGGAAGTGTAGAGGTTTACTTGTCAAAACCAGCTACCAATTCAACTCCCCCCCCCCCCTTAAAGTTTAGGAATGTGCCACCAGAGGGGGTGAGGGAGCATATAATTAGAATTTAGCCTTTTTTGGATGTTGGGATGAATGGACGCCACTCTGACGGAGATGTGATGATACGTACTGAATTTTAGGATAGTATACAAAAAGGGACCTTAATTTTTTAAAATGCTCTTGACAATATTGAGGTACTAAATTTTGGCTTTGGGGCAGATGAGGCTACATTGCCTCAGAGAAAAGTGATGAGCCTTTTTCCCCACCAGCTCAATAGGCTGTGATGCCAGCTATGGCAAGTGCATGTGCTGGTTTGGGCTCCCAGAATGCCCGTCTTGTCATTGAACAATATATGGACTACTTTTTTACTTGCTGATTAATTAGTTTACTTCTTAATAAAATGAGATTTCCAAGGAAATACTGTTGTCTGTTTACTAGCTTTGCAAATAGCCTTGATCTTTTTCTTTTTTGCCACTAGTGCAAACCAACCTGATGTGCAACATGAGGTGACAATCTCACTTTGAGCTAACTATTATATTGTGCTGTGTCTCAGCTACACACATTTTAGAGTACACTGTCAATGTAACCACAGCAACTTAACAAATATACTGGTATTGAGCATTGAAATAAAAAAACACACATTGTTTTGTTTCAAAAATGTTTTTATATGTGCACATTCCTGTGCGTTTTTTTCTTTGCACAAACAGGCATATTCTAAAAGTGAACTTTTATGACAACCTCGAACTTACAAAGTTCAACATTAACAAAATATGTTAAATTTTTATTTTCTTGATTTATTATAAACAATTATTTACACAAATTTTAGCAAAAAAAATCTTAAGGTAAAATTTTTGATTTTTTTTTTTTTTTTTTTGATATTTTGTGTGTAATTATTTTTTCATAATATATATTTTTTTAATTGTTTTTAATTTTTTTATATGATTTTTTAATAGAAAATTTTTGATAAATATTTAGATCAAATTTTTTTATTTTTTTGGATAAAATTTGTATAAAATATTTAGATAAAATGTAGGTTTTATTTTTTTTTTTTTTAACATTATTTTTTTATCATTTTTTTGGTCATTCTTTTTTGGGTAAAATTTTCTTCATTATTTTCTTAAATTTTTTTTATTTATTTTTTTTTTTTTTTGGCAATTAACAAACATAAACAATAATTTGAACATTATCATGCAGCAGGAAATGAAGAACATGATAGATGTTTATGGACGTCAAAAGTGTTTAGATTCTACCCAAAACATCTATCATGTCCTTCATTTCCTGCTGCATTGTGTTGAGACGAGCTCTCATGGCATCTATTTCGGCATTCCAGAGCATTATCTGACCTATGAGCCTTTGGGCGCTGTCTGTTGTAAAGTGGTCAGGTGGCCCCTCCACAACCAGAACATCACCTAAAAAAGTGAGAAAAAAACATGTATTTAGAAATATGCAGGCATACATAGATTACCTGAAGCTGGGGTGTCAGACACTCACCTGGTGAGGTACAGGCTCCCACTTCCCCCACCTCTCTTTCATCATGTGTGATGCTGGTGCTGGGTTCAGGTTGGGTGTCCCGGCGATGTTGTGGCTCCCGGCGATGTTGTGGCTCCCGGCGTGGTTGTGGGTCCCGGGGATGTTGGTTGTCCCGACGAGGTTGGGGGTCCTGTTGACCCTGTTGTCGGCGTCTTTGATTCCCTATGAACAATTAAAAAAAGGTATACTTAGCACACAGATATTTATGGCCCGAAATAGGAATATGAAACATTGCTTTCAAGTGGTGTACAATTGTCTGTTTAGGAAGAGAACCAAGTTGAAGACATGAAACCGAGCCCTTTCTTTGATGGCCGTCTCCATCCAGCCTACCCTACCGCATTTGGGTCGCACGCAATATCTATGCTTGTTTGTTGTTAACCATTTTATTGCTCTCTCTATGTATTTAATATTGTTAAATAAAAAGTTTATTATTTTACATTCTTTTCTCTTATTCACCTGGAATACTTTAGCACCGCTATAATCCCCTGTCCCTTTACTCATTGGTTATGATTAAAAAGACCTTTGACCCCAAATTCAATACTTACCTTTTTGTGTGAAGTTTTTATGGTGTCCCACACTAGTGCTCCTGAGTCCAGATGTGTAAACAGCTGCTGTGTCCTCTCCTTACATTCCACTGAATCTATTTATCAATTAATTAACATTTCAAAGACATCTAGACAACAATGTCTTTTAAATTCGTTCAATCACATAAATGATCATGACCAAAACAGTCATAAGCCTATATCAGTTTCAAAAAGTCGTATTCATTGGCAAACGATCACTGTTGGTCCTTACGAACGTTATTTCATACCCACGAACGTTATTTAACCACCTACGAACATTCAGTATAACAGTCAAGAAAAGCACATGGAGAAGCAGGCAAGTGAAGAATCATAAATGGGACACACAAGTACTTACTTTTTCGAAGTTCCTTCCTTATTTTGAGGTACTGATCTGGCTCCCTGTTTTTCAGGTCAGACCAGCGCTTCCTCAGTTGGTCCTTTTTTCTATGGACCCCAAACTTCCGCTCCAAGGCCTTCACCACATCAGTGAGGATTTTGTCCTTGACCAAATTGGGATGTGCATATGGGCCATGTTTCCCATCATAATCTTGTTTTTTCAAGATTCCAACCATCTCCACCATCTCCTCAAATGTCATGTTGGTGGCCTTCCTGGATCTGCATTCAGACACATGTGTCTCCGCCATTGTTGCTCCTCACTACGCACCGAACAGAAAAGGGGCGGGCAATATTCAAGAAAAAGAACGTCAGGGGCGGAGTTTCAGGCATGCGCCGTCTATGTCAAGTTAACACGCGGTACGAACGAATGCGTGATGCCGTTCGGGTAGCGGAGTTTTCACGCATAGATAGTGTATATCAATCGAACGAGCGTGGGATGTAAGATTACGTTCTGTTTGTGTGCGAGACAAAGGCAATCCGAGAGTCCCCGCGAAAAGAAGCTGGTTCTAAATTCTGTCGCTCCCGTTCGTAATTTATAATGACATTTTTTTAAGTAGAAATGTCATTTTGCTCTCTAACTGTTTTAAACAGGGGAAACATGCGCCCCTTTACAGGCATACTATAGACACCCCCCCTAGGTAATACATTTAAAGGAATATTACACTTTTATTGTTTGACTTTATTCATTAGTAAAATCACTGTTCATGAAAAAATGTGTTTTTGGTAAACTTTTCTGTCCATTCATACATGTCTCCTGGGGCAGGACCCAGGTCACCAAACACTTTTTATGGCAATACCATGAATATAAGCCTTTAAAATTACCACTTATAATTATTCATGTTCAACTCCCTTAGACTTTAACGGTGTTCACGTGTTCAAACCAATTTTTGGCCTGTTCAAATGTTCTGGTGCAAAACTAACAGGGGGCTGTTGGTCTCATCCCTAATGGCAATTAGCTTGCATATTATGTCTTAAAATTATCACTTTGGAATTCTACCATAGACTTTTATAGGTTGGCAAATGAGAAAATGTTGTATGGGGCACACTGCAAACAGCCCCCCCCCCCCCACAGCTGCCCTACTGGCAATGCAGCGTGACCTGTGACCAATACAGCGTGACCTGTGCCACATACAGCATGACCTGTGCCCAATACAGCCTGGTCTGCCTGTGCACCATACAGCCCCACATATGCTGAGGAAGAGGCAAGCTACTAGGATCAGCAGAGAGCGGGATTGGCCACTGTACTAGCTTTCATTTGAATTATCCCGTCTTCCCGGGGCTCATCACATAGCCCCACCTCTTGGCCCGACGCCTTTGATGACGTCACATGTCCCGCATTGGATCGGCGTTCTATGAAATGCACTGGCCCAAAAGGTGGAGCTATGTGACGTGAGCCCCGGGAACATTGGAAGTCCTAAAGAAAGCTCTTACATCGGGCAATTCAGCTCTGCTGATACGGACAGCTCGCCTCTTCCTCTCCTCTCTCTTCCCCTGGCTGGGAGACTGTGCCGGCGGGGCTCTTATCCTCACTGGGCCCCACTCGGCTGCGGGCCCCGTAGCGCCCGCATGGGTCAATATGGTGGTAGTTACGACCCTGAATGCATAGTACTTTTTTGGGGTACAAAAAGTGAGTCCCATATCAATAGACAGCAGTGGCCAAAAAGGATTAGGACAAGAATGAGAAATGCTGGAGTCAGAATGATCTTCTTTCCTATTTGGACACATTACAAATTATAAAGTCATGACATAAAAATTGTTGATGAATGATGTCCAAAAATTAAAATGATGTTGGTTTTACACACACAAGAACTTTAGAGCCAAGAAGAGCCTGGGCCCAGCAGCCAGACAACAACTGAGTGCAGGATCCCTCCCCTGCGTCCTCCCAAAAAAAGGGCCAGGAAGAGCCAACATCTGGATGAGGCCACAGCTGAGTTCTTAACTAGGGCTACTTCTCTGATAAACACAGCACCCGATAGTGCTGAAGGGTTTGGCAGTTTTAATGCTAGTAAGCTCCGTGAGCTTGACGCAGATCAAAGGGAGCTATGTGAGGCTCTAATCCTCCAGCTCTTCAGCAAGGCCAGGAAACAAGAGCTAACCACTAAATCTCATGTGTGTCATTTGAACAACACTCCTCCACAACAAACCTACCCACCACAGCAAGCCCACCCACCTGAGCAGCATGGTGGTCATTGGCAAAATCAGCCCCAAGGATCCACAACAAGGCCACTGGTGTGGGGAGTTTAGGGGCTAAGAATTTAGCAGGTTGAATTTTTGGATTTCAGTATGATTTAATAAGCTATATTTTTTCGTTTGATGTGTATCGTTTGCTCTTTTTCTTTTTAAATTATATTTTTAAATTGTGAGGACAGAGAACATGTCTAATAATATTGTAAGTTTATTTATGTTGTGAATGCACAATAAGCAAAATGGCCTTAAAAAACAAACAAAAAGGATTGATATCACTAGAACACAAATCATAACTAAAATATGTTTGTCTGTACTCTGTCAGTATAACCAGCAAAGCAGATTTATTCTTAAGCCATTAAAAATTCGTGATGGTCCTTGCTTCCGACCATGCATACGTGTTTGTACTTTGGACTAAAGTCCGATGGTATTTTGGGCACACACGATCGGAGTTTTGTTGTCAAAAAGTCCGAGCGTGTGTACAGGCCTTTATATAGTTGGTGTTGACGATTGGTCATGAGGTTTGGACGCGAACGTATTTGACACGAATATTTCCCTTCCGGGTTAAATTATTTTCAACCATGCGCAGTAGCAACCATTCGTTTTTTCACGGACGAATAACGCATTAAACTTGCAATTTATCGTACGTTCGGCATAAAATTTCCAAACTTGCCGTTCGTTTTTTTTCCACAAAAACGTCACAAAAGATTATCGATTTGTGCCCATTAACTTGCCGAAAAACGAACGAAGTGTCTATATGAACGATTTTTCGGCCGATTTTCTGTATAGTGTATGGCCAGCATAAGTCTGAGTAGCAGTGCTGCTAAAGAGAGCCAGGTGGCTTGGTATTTTTGATTGAACTTACATTGTTGCTGTGGAAAGCTGAAACCCCTGTGTGGGCAACTCTTCTGTTATCGGACATTTTCTTTCTTTAATAAAAGTGGGCCTAAAAGCCCTTAAAACTGCATATTTGGCGTGGACTCAGCTCACTGGTAAGCTCTACCTTTAAGCTAAACCAACCCCCAATGTTACAATATATTTAAATAGAGTTAATTTTATAAAATTTGTAATATGTTAATAAAGGGGCCGGATGGCCATTTAATCCAGATGGTGTGATGTACTTACCCTGTTTCCCCGAAAATAAGACCTAGCGTGATTGTCGGTGATGACTGCAATATAAGCCCTACCCCCCAAATAAGCCCTAGTTAAAGTCCTTGTAGGTCTTATTTTCAGGGTAGGGCTTATTTTTGGGGAAACAGGGTAGGGCTTTTTTGGGGGGTAGGGCTTATATTGCAGCCATCACCAACAATCACGCTAGGTCTTATTTTCGGGGAAACAGGGTATTTATTAAGTAAGGCAAGATAAATAAGTTGGGGTTATGGTTTGAGGTGGGGCATACGGGACATCAGTTATACACCTGTCAAGAGTGTAGGCTCTACTAGAGGTGTGTTACTGGCCATATCACAGAGGAAAAAAGTCTAAAACAGAAAACTAGTTTAGCCACCACATCTAATGATTGGTAATCTGAAATATATGACATGTTTGGTTTTGGGTTTAATACCGCTTTAAAGGGGTTGTAAACCCTGTTTTTTTTTTTGGGGGGGGTTGTTTTTTAAATAAAAATAACAAACATGCCTATACTTACCTGCTCTGTGCAATATTTTTTTACAGAGCAGCCCCGATCCTCTTCTTTTGGAGTGCCCCTGGTGCTCCAGGCTCCTCATCTTCATCTGGTGCCCCCACGGAAAGCCACTTTCCCTGGGGGCACTCATGCAGGCTCACTCCCAAGTTCCGCTGCTGCGTCCATTGACACAGACAGCGGGAATCGACCCCGCCTCCCTCTCCCGAGTCACTGGATTTGATTGACAGCATCGGGAGCCAATGGCTCCTGCTGCTATCGATCTATCCAATGAGGAGAGAGACAGTGGCTGGAACAGCTCCGCTCATGAACATCACTGGATCCGATCGAGCTCAGGTAAGAAAAAGGAGAGGGGGGGGTCTGAGGAGAGCTGCAGCACAGAAGGTTTTCACCCTAATAAATAGAATGCATTAAGGTGAAAAACCTTGAGGCTTTACAACCACTTTAACTTCCCATATTTGGAAGTATAGAACCTAGCAGCATGGGTGTCCGCAGAAATTTTTTCAGACATTATTTTAAGGTCACCTATGCTCCGCCCCTTTTCGACAATGTCATAATCACGGCCAGACTGCAGACATAGTACAGGAGATGGTCAGAGACTGCAGACATAGTACACATACACCCAGATACATTACACCCCCATACACCCAGATACATTACACCCCCATACACCCAGATACATTACACCCCCATACACACAGATACATTACACCCCCATACACCCAGATACATTACACCCCCCATACACACAGATACAGTACATTACACCCCCACACACACAGATACAGTACACCCCCATACACCCAGATACATCCCCGACCCTACACACACAATTATTAGTATGGAGAACTCCCCTCCAATTTCTATATTGCAAGCTTCAGACAACATTACAGAGAATTAAATGAATTACTAACCCCAGAAAAGGCAGAAAGAAGGCTCCAACAACAGCTGCACATGCCAAGCACCTCAGATGAGGCTGGTGTCCCATGCAGTAAGTGCTCTCGGGGCCCCTATCTAGAAGGGAGTGCTGGGCCTTTCATACATGTCTCTAGGCAGAGTGCACACAGCTGGCAGTCTGAGCCGAGGAGGAGGAGAGAAGGGGAGGGGAGATAAATCATCAGTGATCTGCACGGCTTGAGCATTAGCAGACGCTGTCCACTCCAGGCAGCAGGTGAAAGGTAACAGGCAAGCTGCGGGAGAGCTTTGTATTTCCTGCCTCTGGCCGCGCTTCCTTCCCCCCAGCTCTGGGGCTGCAAACGCCATCACTCCCTGACACTCCATATTGTGTATGCGACTCCCGGCCCTGGGACATGCAGCGCGGTGCCCCCAATTGATATGCGCACTTGTCTATAGGTATCGCCGGCAATGCCAGGGGGGCACTTGACCCCCCTTGCCCCTGCCTGCAGACGCCCATGCCTAGCAGCAATTTCCTGAGAGATTACCCCCAGAGATTCCTTCTAATGCCGCGTACACACGGCCTGACATCCCGACAGAAAAAGGACTTTTTCTGTCGGCATTTCCGATGGATTCAGATACAGAACATTTTCTAAATCTTTCCGTCGGAAATGTGTATGCGGCATAACGCTAACTTCTTTACCCTTGCTAGACAATGTGCACAGAGGTTGGAACAAACTCCCGTTAAGCATTCAGTCTTTTTTTATAGTTGTTTGCAACACTGAAAATTAGCTTCTATCCTCAATAAAAATGTTTTTGGAAATGTAAAAAAAAATTATAATAGGGTCCTTATTCTTCCCTGCCACATGTTGAGTTTTTCCTTTTCTTTGTAAAAAAAACATCAATTGTTAAAGTGTATGCATAGCCAAAACATTTTTGGATAGGGTAGGAAGGGGTTAAAACCTCTATTAGGTCTATGTCCCTTTGGAGAGATTGCCCCTCACTTTCTTTACTTAGTACCCCCCTTAGGTTATATACAGTACCATTGGAAAAGTTGAGCCAGTTCATCATTAAGTAATACTCAAAGATCACCTCCCTAGATTCCTATTGAACAATGGCTGACGACATAGCCCTGTTTTCCTTGGAACTTTAGTATGTGGTTGATATTGGGGAGGCTCCCATTACACATATGTTTCCAATTACAGATATACCTGCTTGCTGTATCAATACCTTTGGCGAAGACCTGATTATTCCTACTGGAACTAACGCATGAGCTATTACCATACTATGTAAGTCACTGCTTTGATGGTAATGGCTTTTTGGTATGTATAGCCAATTCAACATATACTACATATCTGCCTCACTGTTGATGTGTCCCCATACCTACTCTTTGGGGTTGTTCATGCGATCACGGTCCCCTCTGCTTTCCATTTACCCGAGTCATTCCTACATTTGCGATTTGCAGGTCTAACTTCAATGTTATAAATTTGATGACCAATACACATACGTTTTTTGGTCATTGGCCTTTTTGCTCACCTGTTTGTGCTTAATGGTTTTCCTTTTTGTATTTCACCAACCTTGATGATTTTAATAAATCTCCTGAAGAAGCGCGTTAGTCGTGAAACATGTTGAGCTGGATCTAGAGCTGGACTTACCCATCCCAGGCTGTGGCCTTCCATGACCATTGAAATCAAAAAATTATTAAAAAGATAGTAATGTCGCTATTCATATGCAATTCATCAAAATTGTGACATATTATTGCTAATCATATAAACATAAATCCTCTAGAAATATATATGTGTGACCATGTGAAAAAACATTAATAGCACCAATATATAAATTACAACATTAGTCCTTCAACAGAAATACCAGCAGACTTCAATCCTCCAATCCAAAAGTTGATACCAATCAGACAAGATGCTATGTGGAAAATGGAGATGAAGTGAGGCTTGTACTGCTGACACTGTATTAGGACCTTGAGAGCCGCAGACCTCGCGTTCCACCAAAAGGTAAAAGAAAATAGATATAGTGTAATCCTGTCCGGAACAGATAAGCAGAGCAGGCATTCAGATTGTGTCAGTGTTCGCCGCTGCCCAGCATGCGTTCCACTGACTACAGGAAGTGATGTCACTGGTTCTCAGGCGTAAGCCGGATGTTGCGTCGACGCGTTTCGCCCCTCCCCCAGGGCGTCATCAAAGACTTAACATCCAGCCCACACAAGATTGTATTTATATACCGCTTCCAATGAGTGACAGCCAATCACGGCCAATGGATAAAAGTTATCCATCTCTTCCTCATTCATCATATCCTGTTGCTCTTAAACAAACTTTAATGGATGAACAGGAACACAACATCCCTGTCACCACAACACAACAGTATATGCGTTCATTTTTCTTCTATAAAAAGATAAAAAATACAAATATATTTCAACAGAATGTCTGCACAAATAGAATATATATATATATACAGTGGCTTGCAAAAGTATTCGGCCCCCTTGAACTTTTCAACCTTTTGCCACATTTCAGGCTTCAAACATAAAGATATAAAATTTAAATTTTTTGTGAAGAATCACCAACAAGTGGGATACAATTGTGAAGTGGAACGAAATCTATTGGATATTTTAAACTTTTTTAGCAATTAAAAAACTGAAAAGTGGTGCGTGCAAAATTATTCGGCCCCTTTACTTTCAGTGCAGCAAACTCACTCCAGAAGTTCAGCGAGGATCTCTGAATGATCCAATGTTGTCCTAAATGACTGATGGTGATAAATAGAATCCACCTGTGTGTAATCAAGTTTCTGTATAAATGCACCTGCTCTGTGATAGTCTCAGGGTTCTGTTGAAAGCGCAGAGAGCATCATGAAGACCAAGGAACACACCAAGCAGGTCCGTAATACTGTTGTGGAGAAGTTTAAAGCCGGATTTGGATACAAAAAAATTTCCCAAGCTTTAAACATCCCAAGGAGTACTGTGCAAGTGATCATTTTGAAATGGAAGGAGTATCAGACCACTGCAAATCTACCAAGACCTGGCTGTCCCTCTAAACTTTCACCTCAGACAAGGAGAAGACTGATCAGAGATGCAGCCAAGAGGCCCATGATCACTCTGGATGAACTGCAGAGAACTACAGCTGAGGTGGGAGAGTCTGTCCATAGGATAACAATCAGTCGTACACTGCACAAATCTGGCCTTTATGGAAGAGTGGCAAGAAGAAAGCCATTTCTCAAAGATATCCATAAAAAGTCTCATCTAAAGTTTGCCACAAGCCACCTGGGAGACACACCAAACATGTGGAAGAAGGTGCTCTGGTCCGATGAAACCAAAATCGAACTTTTTGGCCACAATGCAAAACGATATGTTTGGCGTAAAAGCAACACAGCTCATCATACTCAACACACCATCCCCACTGTCAAACATGGTGGTGGCAGCATCATGGTTTGGGCCTGCTTTTCTTCAGCAGGGACAGGGAAGATGGTTAAAATTGAGGGGAAGATGGATGCAGCCAAATACAGGACCATTCTGGATGAAAACCTGTTGGAGTCTGCAAAAGACCTGAAACTGGGACGGAGATTTATCTTCCAACAAGACAATGATCCCAAACATACAGCAAAATCTACAAAGGAATGGTTCACAAATAAACGTATCCAGGTGTTAGAATGGCCAAGTCAAAGTCCAGACCTGAATCCAATCGAGAATCTGTGGAAAGAGCTGAAAACTGCTGTTCACAAATGCTCTCCATCCAACCTCACTGAGCTCGAGCTGTTTTGCAAGGAAGAATGGGCAAGAACTTCAGTCTCTCGATGTGCAAAACTGATAGAGACATACCCCAAGCGACTTGCAGCTGTAATCGCAGCAAAAGGTGGCTCTACAAAGTATTAACGCAAGGGGGCCGAATAATTTTGCATGCCCCACTTTTCATTTTTTTATTAGTTAAAAAAAGTTTCAAAAATCCAAAAGATTTCGTTCCACTTCACAATTGTGTCCCACTTGTTGGTGATTCTTCACAAAAAATAAAAATTTTATATCTTTATGTTTGAAGCCTGAAATGTGGCAAAAGGTTGAAAAGTTCAAGGGGGCCGAATACTTTCGCAAGCCACTGTATAGTAAATACTCAGATGCCATTATTCCTACAAAAACAAAAAATATACATGTGTCCGCACAACAACATAATTTGTTTCAATTATTCTAATAGATAATAATTCTTTAATATAAACAAACATAAAAAAATTTAAAAAAATTCTTTAAAAAATATATAATATATCTAATTAATACTTTTGTACAATGCGGAAAAAATTTATATATAAATGAGAAATAAAAAATAAAAATAAGGATGGAAAAAAAACAGAGAAATATATATATGAAAAAATAAAATTATAAAAATACATAAATATTAAATTTATTAAAAAAAAATAATTTTAAAAGATATATATATATATATATATATATATATATATATATATATATATATATATATATATATATATGATGAGTTTATTCAATTTAAAAAATTTTTTTTATATATAAGACCAAAAATTATTGGCAAATATTAAAATTTGATGAAAGATACAGTAATGGGCGGAGTTACCAATTAGATAAAAAAAACTATTTAGGTCCAACTCAATATTGAGGCCAAACGGACTCAGCGTACGTAATCTATGGGTCCACTGAGTTTTGTTCTCAGAAATAGCCTTTTTGAGATTGGAACCACGCCACTGCTCCTCGACCCTATCAATCCCACAGAAAGTAAGCACACTCGGATCTTTGTTATGAAACAACCTGAAATGGTTGGAAAGGCCATGATGTCTATACCCTTTCTTGATCCTGTTTACATGCTCTCTAAGGCCCCTTTCACACTGGAGCGGTTTTCAGGCGGTATTGCGCAAAAAATACCGCCTGAAAACCGCCCCTAAACAGCCTCCGCTGTTTGTTCAGTGTGAAAGCCCGAGGGCTTTCACACTGAAGCGGTGCGCAGTTAGGGCGGTGAAAAAAGTCCTGCAAACCGCTTTTTTGGAGCGGGGAAGGAGCGGTGTATTCACCGCTCCTTCCCCGCTCGTGCCCATTGAAATCAATGGGACAGCACGGCTATACCGCGGCAATACCGCGGCTATAGCCGCGCTGTACGAGGGATTTTAACCCTCTTTCGGCCGCCAGCGGGGGGTAAAACCGCACCGCTAGTGGCCGAATACCGCTGCAAGAACGACGGTACAGCAGCACTAAAAATAGCGCTGTTGTACCGCCGACGCCCCCACCGCCCCAGTGTGAAAGGGGCCTTAGCCTTACACTCAACTGTCTGGTAGTTCTCCCCACGTACTGGAGATTACATGGACAGGACAGGAGGTAAGTAACATGTGTAGTGCTACATGTTATAAATGTATTAATCTCATAAGTTCTGCCATCTGTCAGAGAGCTAAAATGGGTGGTTTTCCGCCTACGGAATTTAGATGTCGTACACATCACACATCTGCCACAACTATAAAACCCAATACCAACCAAGAAGGTACATACCTTCTTAGGGGGGTTGATGACATTGTGTGGTAATTGTAACCTCAACGTAGGCGGTTTGGTATAAACAGAGAAGAGCAGAAATTTCTTCAGATCATTGTCCTGTAGAAGGAGGGGCCAATACTTCTTAATAATTCTTTCAAAATCTTGATATTGTCTGTTGAACCCAGTCATAAAAGCCAGACTATAGTTCTGTTCCTTTTTCTCTTTTGATTTAAACAGATCATCCCTATCCATTTCACCAATCATTTGTTTTGTCTTCTCTAGATTTTCAAGACTATAGCCTTTTTCCTGGTGTTGTAGCGAGAGGAAGAGGAGCTACAACACCCAGAGGATGGGGGAGAGATCAGAGTCCACCAGAGGAATGGAGACCATGGTATCCCATGACCCCTTTACCACAAGATCTAGAAAGAAAAGGAGAACAAGAGGCTGCAGAGGAGGGAAAAGGAAAGCGCAAAAGAGAAGTCTAATGGAAGGAATTTTTAAGCTTAGTGATGCCAGTTTTTCTCAAGAAGAATTAAAAGTATTGGATTTGGGTCTAAAGTATGCTATGGATAAAAATCTCAATAAATTTGATGTTTTTATCGACTTTCAGAAATTCATCAGGAACGTTAATATTAAAAAGTTTTTTGCTAACAAAGAAACAACTTTGAAGAACAATTCTATTTTCAACCCTCAGATCAACAATAACCATTTTGTTGGAGTGTTCAAGTCCTTGGTCGAGCAGGATTTGGATAAACTTATTGTCAAGCCACAGAGACGTAAAAAAGATTTAGAAAAGGGTTTGGAGTTATTAGAAAAAAACAAAAATATAGTCATTAGGGCAGCCGACAAGGGGGGGGGGGTGTAGTGATACTTAACAAAACCGATTACCTGGAAGAATTGAATAGACTAGTCAGTGACCAAGATACATATGAAAAGCTGAAGAGTAACCCCACAAAGAATTTTAAGGCTAAACTCAAAAATCTAATTAAAAACAGCAACTGAGGAGGGGGTTCTGAAGAAGAAGGAAGCCAGATATCTCATCCCAGACTCACCACGAGTACCTGTCATATATCAGTTACCAAAAATACATAAGAATCGTTCCAAGCCTCCCGGTCGACCGATAGTCAGTGGTATTGGATCACTTTTCTCCAGGCTTGGTTAATACCTAGACTATTTCTTGCAACCGCTCACTAGAAAATATCCTGCATACCTCAAGGATAGCAAAGAATTAATTGAACTAATCAATACAGTGACAGTGGACGAAAATTGTCTGTTGGCAAGTATTGACGTCAATTCACTGTATACGAATATCCAGCAAGAACATGCCTTACAAGCAGTTGAGTGGGCATTGGGGAATACCAACATGAAACGTAAACAGAAAAAGTTCATTTTGAAGGCACTTGATCTGGCAATGAGCCATAATTTCTTTTGGCATGAAAAAGAATATTACAGACAGAAGAAAGGAGTCGCGATGGGGGCCAAGTATGCACCCTCAGTGGCCAACCTGTTCATGAGCTTTTGGGAGGATGGAGCTATCTATCAGTCCAACATACCGGAGCTCAGACTATACAAAAGATATATAGACGATATCCTGATCATTTGGGCAAGATCACCAGATTCGTTTCTAGAATTTCTTACTAGAATAGGGACCAATCGGTTTGGCATCTCTTTCTCTGAGAGTTTCAGCTACCATGAAATTAATTTTTTGGATCTGACGCTATTCAAAGAGGGGAATAAATTACTCACGCGTACCTTCTTTAAGGATAATGACAGGAATGGATATATTCCTCTGACAAGCTGCCATCATCCTAGATGGCTAGGGGGTATCCCTAAAAGCCAGTTGCTTAGGATCAGAAGGAATTGCAGCAACCTAGAGGATTACAACTCACAAGCCAATGTTATTATGGAACGGTTCCAAGAAAAAGGTTATAGTCTGGAAAATCTAGAGAAGACAAAACAAATGATTGGTGAAATGGATAGGGATGATCTGTTTAAATCAAAAGAGAAAAAGGAACAGAACTATAGTCTGGCTTTTATGACTGGGTTCAACAGACAATATCGAGATTTTGAGAGAATTATTAAGAAGTATTGGCCCCTCCTTCTAGAGGACAATGATCTGAAGAAATTTCTGCCAAATCAGCCTAAATTTGTTTATACCAAACCGCCTACGTTGAGGTTACAATTAGCACACAATGTCATCAACCCCCCTAAGAAGGTATGTACCTTCTTGGATAGTATTGGGTTTTATAGTTGTGGCAGATGTGTGATGTGTAAGACATCTAAATTCCGTAAGCGGAAAACCACCCATTTTAGATCTCTGACAGAGAGAACTTATGAGATGAATACATTTATAACATGTAGCACTACACATGTTACTTACGTCCTGTCCATGTAATCTCCAGTACGTGGGGAAAACTACCAGACAGTTGAGTGTAAGCACACTGTTCTTCCAAATACCACTCTAAATGGGGATGTGATCCCTGGCTAGGGATAAACCTCTCTGTTCAGAAGAAAATGCTCTTGGGCCCTTTCAGAACTGAACAGTTCTGAAAGGGCCCAAGAGCATTTTCTTCTGAACAAAGAGGTTTATCCCTAGCCAGGGATCACATCCCCATTTAGAGTGGTATTTGGAAGAACAGTGTGCTTAATCCAAGCCAAGTGGCGTGCCTCTCCTTGATGGTTCCACCTTGAAAGGCCCCGACCGGGTTAAGGTCGCAAGCTCTTCCAAGCTTGCCATTTGGTAAGCGCACATTTTTACTATCACAGTGGTGTGGTGAAGGACTCATTGATTTCCATATTCACGCTCCTTCTATCTACCATCAAGATTGGTTTTTGAATAGGACGGTCCAGTTGTTTATGTAACCTATGAACTTGGAGCCTATCCCAATTTTGGGCTTTATATTTTCATTATTGTGGTCTGGTTTTATCATATAGAACATTTTTTTCACAGCGCTGCTCCTCTTGTATTTATATTGTTATGTGTGTATCTCACGTTTTAGCGGCTGCTTTATATTGATTTGATCACTGATTTGTCACATTAGATTGTTTTCATTTTCTGTTTTTCAATAGGTGATTTGCACTATTCAGTTAAAGTATAGCGCGGTGATTTGCTCTCTTTTTTCCAGTTGAGTGTAAGGCTTAGAGAGCATGTAAACAGGCTCAAGAAAGGGTATAGACATCATGGCCTTTCCAACCATTTCAGGTTGTTTCATAACAACGATCCGAGTGTGCTTACTTTCTGTGGGATTGATAGGGTCGAGGAGCATTGGCGTGGTTCCGATCTCAAAAAGGCTATTTCTCAGAACAAAACTCAGTGGACCTATAGATAACATACGCTGAGTCCGTTTGGCCTCAATATTGAGTTGGACCTAAATTGTTTTTTATCTAATTGGTAACTCCGCCCATTATTGTATCTTTCATCAAATTTTAATATTTGCCAATAATGTTTGGTCTTATATATATAAAAAAAATGTTTTTAATTTAATAAACTCACCATATATATATCTTTTAAAAAAAAAATTTTAATAAATTTAATATTGATGTATTTTTATAATTTAATTTTTTCATATATATATTTCTCAGTTTTTTTTCCATCCTTATTTTTATTTTTTATTTCTCATTTATATATAAATTTTTTCCGCATTGTACAAAAGTATTAATTAGATATATTATATATTTTTTAAAGAATTTTTTTAAAATTATTGTATGTTTGTTTATATTAAAGAATTATTATCTATTAGAATAATTGAAACAAATTATGTTGTTGTGCGGACACATGTATATTTTTTGTTTTTGTAGGAATAATGGCATCTGAGTATTTACTATATATATATATATATATATATATATATATATATATATATATATATATATATTCTATTTTTGCAGACTTTCTGTTGAAATATATTTGTATTTTTTATCTTTTTATAGAAGAAAAATGAACGCATATACTGTTGTGTTGTGGTGACAGGGATGTTGTGTTCCTGTTCATCCATTAAAATTTGTTTAAGAGCAACAGGATATGATGAATGAGAAAGAGATGGATAACTTTTATCCATTGGCCGTGATTGGCTGTCACTCATTGGAAGCGGTATATAAATACAATCTTGTGTGGGCTGGATGTTAAGTCTTTGATGACGCCCTGGGGGAGGGGCAAAACGCGTTGACGCAACATCCGGCTTACGCCTGAGAACCAGTGACATCACTTCCTGTAGTCAGTGGAATGCACGCCGGGCAGCTGCGAACACTGACACAATCTGAATGCCTTCTCTGCTTATCTGTTCTGTGAGTAGCGCTGTTATGTGCAATTGATCGTTTGGTTTACAGGATTACACTATATCTATTTTCTTTTACCTTTTGGTGGAACGCGAGGTCTGCGGCTCTCAAGGTCCTAATACAGTGTCAGCAGTACAAGCCTCACTTCATCTCCATTTTCCACATAGCATCTTGTCTGATTGGTATCAACTTTTGGATTGGAGGATTGAAGTCTGCTGGTATTTCTGTTGAAGGACTAATGTTGTAATTTATATATTGGTGCTATTAATGTTTTTTCACATGGTCACACATATATATTTCTAGAGGATTTATGTTTATATGATTAGCAATAATATGTCACAATTTTGATGAATCGTATATGAATAGCGACATTACTATCTTTTTATAGTCGCATTCTATCAGCGATATCACCACTGACAATTAATAATAATTTTTTGATTTCATATTCCAATTTTTTGTAGAGGTTGCCAGCGCAGGTTTTGTTTGTATTATCACTCTAAGTCACAGTACTTGTATCCAGCAGCTGCAACACAAATGATGGTGTATATATTTAAATATAAAATTTTTTGCGAGCGCTGTTTTATACACTTATATATCTTCCACGACCATTGCTTACTTTGAGGAATTTTAGTGCACAATTACTAATAGGGATAGCAAGTTGGCTCAGCTTCCATCTAAACGAAAGGGAAAAAGGGGGAAGTGGGACTTTATATGAAGTATGTGGTTGCAAAACAACAAGTTGGTAAAAAATTATATTTATTGGTACATGTAATGTATAATATAGACAATACTTACATAGGTCTGCATCAAGGTACAATTGTACATAACAGTAATGGTATTAAATAAAATAAAATTCATACACATATTACAAAATAATACCTAGGTGACCTGTATTTTCTCTAATTCCGGCCATTGTTGTTCGATAAAGATCATAGAATTATAAATCGCATGATTGTATGGAATTCATGCAAAAATCCTGGAATACATGATACATGTCGAAAGGTTCCATAGAACCCCTGTAAAAAGTATGATAATATTGAACACAGCATCTGATAGCTTGACGGTATGTTGGTGGTAAGGTGCTAAGAGTTGTATGCCCCCTGGAGGGATACACATCCACCTTGGCCATTGTTTGTGCTGGCTCTCTGTCGCAGAACACACTACCTCAGTTCCTGGAAATTGTACCTCCAGGGTGCAAACAACTCTTAGCACCTTACCAACAACATACCGATAATATTTGTAAGTAATATAGGGGGGCCCTTTTACCATTTTTGTTTTCATATCATATTGTATATCCTTTTACCATGCTAGACCATTTAGGAACCCATGTGATTTATTGCAGATACTTACCACGTGCTTGCTCCGGAAGAGTGGCTATAAGCCATGAAACGCGTCAAGCTATCAGATGCCGTGTTCAATATTACCATACCTTTTACAGGTGCTTTATGGAACTTTTCTACATGTATCATGTGTTCCAGGATTTTTGTATGAATTCCATACAATATATATTTTATTTAATACTATTACTATTATGTACAATTGTACCTTGATTCAGACCTATGTAAGGATTGTATATATTATATGTGCCAATAATTATTTTTTACCAACTCATTGCTTTGCAACCATGTACTTCATATAAAGTCCCACTTCCCCCTTTTTCCATTTGTTCATATTGACAGGGATGGAGGCATATGACTAGGACATTGCCTCATATAAAGTCCCACACTTTTCTTTTTTTATATTCCAGATTCCATCTAAGGTTGGGTATTAAATCAGCTGTTTTGTATGCTGTTCATTACTTTTATATGTTTTATTATTTTATGTATTTTAAATGTTCTTTTTTTAAAAGTCTATGTTTAATAAAGCTAAACTATTTTAAAACAATCTATAATTTTGGTGCCTAAAAAGTCCTTCTCTGTGTAAATCAATTGTGTTCAATATTAGGACATGGCACAGTTTACTAATTGATGTCCACAGTACCATGCTGTGGGGACATAACCATTTTCTTAGTTCTCTCTTGAACCAATGTCCCCATTGAATAATTTCACTTCTGGTTCTGGTGACAACTTTAAAATGTAGAATTTTCCCTAGACAGAGAGGTGACACTCCTTCCTGGGAACACAGACAGCAATAAATACTCTTCAAACAACACATCTAAAGCAAAACAGTTTTGCATTTACATACGTTGTACACTTTACTACAAGTTCACATGGTATGACTGAGTCTCATAGATATTCTTGATTTGAATTCTCTTCAATGGGTAACAGATAGTGACAAAAACTTGACAGGTGCAATGGGGTTTTTTTTTTTTTTTTTTTTCCATAATAGTTTTTATTGAAAAAAAAAAGGTATGCAAAATAATATCTTGTACAGTAGCAAGGGTATCATATAGAAGATTTTGTCACAATAGTCTCAAACAAAATATTTTACATAGATACAGAGATGTACATGGCAATTCAGGGGTTATATTAGTTATCGACATATTCGAGTGACTTAGTACATAACCTTTGGTGGGGTGTGCATAGATATTTGTCTTATGGCCCCTTCACTGAGTTAAAGAACTTAAGTAAAAAATAAGAAAAAAAAGGGGGGGGCACAAAGGTGTGTGTACAGGATATGGAAGGAAAGTAAAGGAGAAAAAAAAGAAAAAGAAGAATGGCGGGTTGGGGAGAGGGAAAATAGTGGAGTTTGGAGGGGAGAGTGGCGACAGAGTGCTCAGTTCATCCAACCTCCTCCATTCGGTATAGCCACCCCGACTCGGACCGGACTATCTTTAATTCTTGGTAGTCTAATCAAAAGAGTATTTAGGGGCTATACAAGCCATACCGTTGTGAGAATTTGAAATGTGTCCAGCAGGCCCATGTGGTCGTAAATTTCTGGATTCTCTCTTGTGATATGTGCACCAGTTCCTCCATTTCTTCTATCTTGGAGATCCTCCGAAACCACTCTCCAATCGTGGGAGTAGAGGTGGATCTCCAGTGTGTTGGGATACAAAGTTTGGCTGCGTTCACCAAGTGCATAGCTAAAGATTTAAAGTACTCATTTCTAGTCAGGTGAGTGTGATGTAGAAGGTATTGGGCTGGTGAGTATGTCAGAGTGTAAGTTGTGATATGTGTGATGAGGTCGTGGACCTCTTTCCAGAAAGGCTGTATGGATTCGCAGTTCCACCAAATGTGTAGCATTGTACCTTTTGCTTTCCCGCATCTCCAGCAGGTATCTGGGATGGTTGGCGAGAATTTATGTAAAAGCGAGGGAGTCCTATACCAACGTGTTTGAATTTTATAGCCATTCTCCTGAATGGCTACATTAAGGGAGCCCTTGTGTATACATTCGTTGATATGTGACCATTCCTCCTCCGTGAAAGTCATCTGGAGATCTGCTTCCCATTTTGCTTGTGCGGAATCTGGAGTGCAAGAGGTATCTTCTACTAGTATGTTGTACATGTACGAGATTAGGTGCCTTTGTGGGGAGGTTTTGGTGCACAGTTCCTCAAATGAGGTTAATTGTCTAGTCCAAGTCAGCGTCGTTCCTTGAGCTGATAGGAAGTGTCTTATCTGTCGGTATGTCCAGAAGGGGAAGGATTTGAGGGGGGATGAGTCGACTAAATTCTCATACGTTCTTGGGGTCTTGTCTGCATAGAACTGATAGGCTAACATTCTGTCATGTGGCCATGTCTGGTTTAGAAAGGATGGGGAGAGCCCCGGGGTGAACTCAGGGTTGCCTCTCAGGGGGGTTAATGGGCCAGGAACAGAGGAAATTGGTCTAATTCTGCCTGTTTGTCTGAAGGATCTTAGCGAAGCTGAGATGAGGGGATGTGTCAAAATCTCCTGTGGTACTTGTTTTGGGGAGATCCAGGGAAGAGACTCCAGCGGGAGTTGGGAGATCGATTTTTCCAGGGTGACCCAAAGCTTACCCGGCTCATGGACATTCCAGTCCACGATTCGGGTAAGGTGGCTCGCAAGGGAGTATTTGTGGAGGTCTGGAAGTCCAATGCCCCCGTCCAGTCTAGGTCGCGTAAGTCTAGTGTATCTGATGCGTGGGGGGGAGCCTTTCCAAAGAAATAGTGTGCACATCTTCCTGTATGTTGCAAAGAAGGATGCTGGAAGGTGGATGGGTAGGCACTGAATAATATAAAGAAATCTTGGTAAAGTTATCATTTTTAGAAGAGCGGAGCGACCAAACCAGGAGACATTGAGGTTCCCCCAAGCTTTTAGGTCAGTTTGTGCTTTCTTTAAGACCTTAAGGAAATTGGCCTTGTATGTGTCCTCCAATTTAGTGGTGAGTTGGATGCCTAGGTTATTTCCTGTTGGTTCCACTGGAATGGAAAGGAAGATTGGCAGTGTGTAAGCTCTTGTGTTGTAAGGGTGATATTTAAGGCTTGGGATTTCGCATAATTAATCTTCAGATGTGATAGGGTTCCAAAGTGCTCTATGTCTTTGAGTAATATATAACAAGGAGTTTGGGACTTTAAATGAAGCAATTTGGAATGCGGAGGATCAACATTATAGTATTTATTAATAGTAAATATATAGTAAAGGAATTTCATGTGTATATGCAGACATACATATATAATTGGCACAAAATTATAGGCATAATAGATGGAAAAGTACAAGCAATGGAATATGTAATTACACTGGATAAGTCATGGCCAAAGTAATATAAGTACAAAATAACATATGGCCTATAGGTGCCAGGGATGGCATATCCAGAAACTGATAATAGGATTGCATAGCAAGTAGATATAGTCATGATTTAAATAAATTAGTCACATCAGGGTAACAATGGATAAAATTCTGGCATCAATAGTAGCTCGACGCGTTTCGTGGATGATGTTGTCCACTCATCAGGAGCTGATGCATAGTAATCCTGTAGGATATATACAAAAAGTCAACCTCAATCCATATAGAGAGGAATAGAACAAAAAATGCTGGAAAGATTATGGCCAGACAAACACTTACCAACCCTGACACTGAGCGTGGCACGTGACAGATGGCCTGGAGTGGGCCGGGGGCAACAAACCCCATAGCGGGAGCTGAGGCAGCATGTGATGTATGGATGACATCAGGTAATAAAATGACAATGTATGGGTGGTGAGATGATATCCATGTGGCAGCAATGATGAAAAAAATAAAATTGTCAAAAGTAGAGATACCTGGGGATAAATGTTAAGAAATGTGGTATATCAGTATCTATACAAAACAGAGTAGATTATATTGAGTATTATATAATATAAAATAAAAATTGTATACAAAGGTATTTGTATATAGAGATTACTGATAAGTAATGCAGTATAAGTCATATAATGAAGGAAGTCTAATTGAGGGAATGAATGTAACTATAATGATGGGGCAAAGCTTGTCAGAAAAGAATATCTGGGAATAAATATTAAAAATGGTGTATGATTGTATATTGATTAAATTGAATCAAATTACATAGGGAAATAATATAAGTGATGTGTACCAGAGATACCCATATATAAAAAGTGCTCATGAATAATGCGGTGAGGGTTATATACTAAAAAAGGGATGTGATAGAGAAACTAATAGGTGGTGGAAAATATGAATATGTATAAGTTAAAAAGTAGGGGAAATATAAAAAGGGGTGTGTAAAAAACTAGTACAAAAAACAGAGTGTAAAGTGCAGCGGAGCAAAAGGCATGACAGTGAGAGTAAGCATAGACATGAAGGGTTTACCTGATGCTAATGTACAACTAGCGAGATGAAATCAGCTAGTGTGCAGAGACCCCCAGGGGAGACTGGCCGTGTGAGCAGCTGGCTCCGATTGGGGAACCTATATACACATGCCGCCAACGCCACGTGCGTGAGCCTACGGGAGGAGGGGAGCGGCGTCCGCACCTGAGCTGAAATGACTGCTCAGTGTTTGGCGCCAACAAACCCTCCCCCCAATGGTAATCGCGCAGATGACGCTCCAGACGTCAGCGCGGTGACGTCACAAACAACGTCCCGCGTATGACGCAGGGAACGTGGCGCCGATGCGCTAGGGGTATCCGCCCAGACCTCCTAAGGGGGAGGGGGAGGAAGGATCCACAGGGCGCATCGCAGCTCCCGCACCGAGGAGAGACAAGCCCCAACGCAAAACCACACCAAATGGACATGTCGGCTCAGAGCAGTGGCAGAGCAATGGGAAGTAATAAAATGACAAAACATGAAGATTGATAATGATAACAAATAAAATTGTATATAGCAACCAGTGCTGGAAATGCCATCAATGCTAACATTGTGTACAGTAAATAAAGGTATAGATAATATGTACAGAATGTATGACTAATTCAGAAATTCAGCCCCAATTAGGGCATATGTTAAACCTCTCGCGTGGATAGCAGGGGAACACTGCTAATCCAACTTTCCAAATGCTTCCATCCCGGTACTTAGTTTGCAGAAAAAAAGGGGGGAAATGGGACTTTAAATGAGGCGCACTAGTCGCCTCCATCCCGGAATCAGGTATATATAACAAGGAGTTTGGGACTTTAAATGAAGCAATTTGGAATGCGGAGGATCAACATTATAGTATTTATTAATAGTAAATATATAGTAAAGGAATTTCATGTGTATATGCAGACATACATATATAATTGGCACAAAATTATAGGCATAATAGATGGAAAAGTACAAGCAATGGAATATGTAATTACACTGGATAAGTCATGGTCAAAGTAATATAAGTACAAAATAACATATGGCCTATAGGTGCCAGGGATGGCATATCCAGAAACTGATAATAGGATTGCATAGCAAGTAGATATAGTCATGATTTAAATAAATTAGTCACATCAGGGTAACAATGGATAAAATTCTGGCATCAATAGTAGCTCGACGCGTTTCGTGGATGATGTTGTCCACTCATCAGGAGCTGATGCATAGTAATCCTGTAGGATATATACAAAAAGTCAACCTCAATCCATATAGAGAGGAATAGAACAAAAAATGCTGGAAAGATTATGGCCAGACAAACACTTACCAACCCTGACACTGAGCGTGGCACGTGACAGATGGCCTGGAGTGGGCCGGGGGCAACAAACCCCATAGCGGGAGCTGAGGCAGCATGTGATGTATGGTGCCAATTATATATGTATGTCTGCATATACACATGAAATTCCTTTACTATATATTTACTATTAATAAATACTATAATGTTGATCCTCCGCATTCCAAATTGCTTCATTTAAAGTCCCAAACTCCTTGTTATATATACCTGATTCCGGGATGGAGGCGACTAGTGCGCCTCATTTAAAGTCCCATTTCCCCCCTTTTTTTCTGCAAACTAAGTACCGGGATGGAAGCATTTGGAAAGTTGGATTAGCAGTGTTCCCCTGCTATCCACGCGAGAGGTTTAACATATGCCCTAATTGGGGCTGAATTTCTGAATTAGTCATACATTCTGTACATATTATCTATACCTTTATTTACTGTACACAATGTTAGCATTGATGGCATTTCCAGCACTGGTTGCTATATACAATTTTATTTGTTATCATTATCAATCTTCATGTTTTGTCATTTTATTACTTCCCATTGCTCTGCCACTGCTCTGAGCCGACATGTCCATTTGGTGTGGTTTTGCGTTGGGGCTTGTCTCTCCTCGGTGCGGGAGCTGCGATGCGCCCTGTGGATCCTTCCTCCCCCTCCCCCTTAGGAGGTCTGGGCGGATACCCCTAGCGCATCGGCGCCACGTTCCCTGCGTCATACGCGGGACGTTGTTTGTGACGTCACCGCGCTGACGTCTGGAGCGTCATCTGCGCGATTACCATTGGGGGGAGGGTTTGTTGGCGCCAAACACTGAGCAGTCATTTCAGCTCAGGTGCGGACGCCGCTCCCCTCCTCCCGTAGGCTCACGCACGTGGCGTTGGCGGCATGTGTATATAGGTTCCCCAATCGGAGCCAGCTGCTCACACAGCCAGTCTCCCCTGGGGGTCTCTGCACACTAGCTGATTTCATCTCGCTAGTTGTACATTAGCATCAGGTAAACCCTTCATGTCTATGCTTACTCTCACTGTCATGCCTTTTGCTCCGCTGCACTTTACACTCTGTTTTTTGTACTAGTTTTTTACACACCCCTTTTTATATTTCCCCTACTTTTTAACTTATACATATTCATATTTTCCACCACCTATTAGTTTCTCTATCACATCCCTTTTTTAGTATATAACCCTCACCGCATTATTCATGAGCACTTTTTATATATGGGTATCTCTGGTACACATCACTTATATTATTTCCCTATGTAATTTGATTCAATTTAATCAATATACAATCATACACCATTTTTAATATTTATTCCCAGATATTCTTTTCTGACAAGCTTTGCCCCATCATTATAGTTACATTCATTCCCTCAATTAGACTTCCTTCATTATATGACTTATACTGCATTACTTATCAGTAATCTCTATATACAAATACCTTTGTATACAATTTTTATTTTATATTATATAATACTCAATATAATCTACTCTGTTTTGTATAGATACTGATATACCACATTTCTTAACATTTATCCCCAGGTATCTCTACTTTTGACAATTTTATTTTTTTCATCATTGCTGCCACATGGATATCATCTCACCACCCATACATTGTCATTTTATTACCTGATGTCATCCATACATCACATGCTGCCTCAGCTCCCGCTATGGGGTTTGTTGCCCCCGGCCCACTCCAGGCCATCTGTCACGTGCCACGCTCAGTGTCAGGGTTGGTAAGTGTTTGTCTGGCCATAATCTTTCCAGCATTTTTTGTTCTATTCCTCTCTATATGGATTGAGGTTGACTTTTTGTATATATCCTACAGGATTACTATGCATCAGCTCCTGATGAGTGGACAACATCATCCACGAAACGCGTCGAGCTACTATTGATGCCAGAATTTTATCCATTGTTACCCTGATGTGACTAATTTATTTAAATCATGACTATATCTACTTGCTATGCAATCCTATTATCAGTTTCTGGATATGCCATCCCTGGCACCTATAGGCCATATGTTATTTTGTACTTATATTACTTTGACCATGACTTATCCAGTGTAATTACATATTCCATTGCTTGTACTTTTCCATCTATTATGCCTATAATTTTGTGCCAATTATATATGTATGTCTGCATATACACATGAAATTCCTTTACTATATATTTACTATTAATAAATACTATAATGTTGATCCTCCGCATTCCAAATTGCTTCATTTAAAGTCCCAAACTCCTTGTTATATATACCTGATTCCGGGATGGAGGCGACTAGTGCGCCTCATTTAAAGTCCCATTTCCCCCCTTTTTTTCTGCAAACTAAGTACCGGGATGGAAGCATTTGGAAAGTTGGATTAGCAGTGTTCCCCTGCTATCCACGTGAGAGGTTTAACATATGCCCTAATTGGGGCTGAATTTCTGAATTAGTCATACATTCTGTACATATTATCTATACCTTTATTTACTGTACACAATGTTAGCATTGGTGGCATTTCCAGCACTGGTTGCTATATACAATTTTATTTGTTATCATTATCAATCTTCATGTTTTGTCATTTTATTACTTCCCATTGCTCTGCCACTGCTCTGAGCCGACATGTCCATTTGGTGTGGTTTTGCGTTGGGGCTTGTCTCTCCTCGGTGCGGGAGCTGCGATGCGCCCTGTGGATCCTTCCTCCCCCTCCCCCTTAGGAGGTCTGGGCGGATACCCCTAGCGCATCGGCGCCACGTTCCCTGCGTCATACGCGGGACGTTGTTTGTGACGTCACCGCGCTGACGTCTGGAGCGTCATCTGCGCGATTACCATTGGGGGGAGGGTTTGTTGGCGCCAAACACTGAGCAGTCATTTCAGCTCAGGTGCGGACGCCGCTCCCCTCCTCCCGTAGGCTCACGCACGTGGCGTTGGCGGCATGTGTATATAGGTTCCCCAATCGGAGCCAGCTGCTCACACGGCCAGTCTCCCCTGGGGGTCTCTGCACACTAGCTGATTTCATCTCGCTAGTTGTACATTAGCATCAGGTAAACCCTTCATGTCTATGCTTACTCTCACTGTCATGCCTTTTGCTCCGCTGCACTTTACACTCTGTTTTTTGTACTAGTTTTTTACACACCCCTTTTTATATTTCCCCTACTTTTTAACTTATACATATTCATATTTTCCACCACCTATTAGTTTCTCTATCACATCCCTTTTTTAGTATATAACCCTCACCGCATTATTCATGAGCACTTTTTATATATGGGTATCTCTGGTACACATCACTTATATTATTTCCCTATGTAATTTGATTCAATTTAATCAATATACAATCATACACCATTTTTAATATTTATTCCCAGATATTCTTTTCTGACAAGCTTTGCCCCATCATTATAGTTACATTCATTCCCTCAATTAGACTTCCTTCATTATATGACTTATACTGCATTACTTATCAGTAATCTCTATATACAAATACCTTTGTATACAATTTTTATTTTATATTATATAATACTCAATATAATCTACTCTGTTTTGTATAGATACTGATATACCACATTTCTTAACATTTATCCCCAGGTATCTCTACTTTTGACAATTTTATTTTTTTCATCATTGCTGCCACATGGATATCATCTCACCACCCATACATTGTCATTTTATTACCTGATGTCATCCATACATCACATGCTGCCTCAGCTCCCGCTATGGGGTTTGTTGCCCCCGGCCCACTCCAGGCCATCTGTCACGTGCCACGCTCAGTGTCAGGGTTGGTAAGTGTTTGTCTGGCCATAATCTTTCCAGCATTTTTTGTTCTATTCCTCTCTATATGGATTGAGGTTGACTTTTTGTATATATCCTACAGGATTACTATGCATCAGCTCCTGATGAGTGGACAACATCATCCACGAAACGCGTCGAGCTACTATTGATGCCAGAATTTTATCCATTGTTACCCTGATGTGACTAATTTATTTAAATCATGACTATATCTACTTGCTATGCAATCCTATTATCAGTTTCTGGATATGCCATCCCTGGCACCTATAGGCCATATGTTATTTTGTACTTATATTACTTTGACCATGACTTATCCAGTGTAATTACATATTCCATTGCTTGTACTTTTCCATCTATTATGCCTATAATTTTGTGCCAATTATATATGTATGTCTGCATATACACATGAAATTCCTTTACTATATATTTACTATTAATAAATACTATAATGTTGATCCTCCGCATTCCAAATTGCTTCATTTAAAGTCCCAAACTCCTTGTTATATATACCTGATTCCGGGATGGAGGCGACTAGTGCGCCTCATTTAAAGTCCCATTTCCCCCCTTTTTTTCTGCAAACTAAGTACCGGGATGGAAGCATTTGGAAAGTTGGATTAGCAGTGTTCCCCTGCTATCCACGCGAGAGGTTTAACATATGCCCTAATTGGGGCTGAATTTCTGAATTAGTCATACATTCTGTACATATTATCTATACCTTTATTTACTGTACACAATGTTAGCATTGATGGCATTTCCAGCACTGGTTGCTATATACAATTTTATTTGTTATCATTATCAATCTTCATGTTTTGTCATTTTATTACTTCCCATTGCTCTGCCACTGCTCTGAGCCGACATGTCCATTTGGTGTGGTTTTGCGTTGGGGCTTGTCTCTCCTCGGTGCGGGAGCTGCGATGCGCCCTGTGGATCCTTCCTCCCCCTCCCCCTTAGGAGGTCTGGGCGGATACCCCTAGCGCATCGGCGCCACGTTCCCTGCGTCATACGCGGGACGTTGTTTGTGACGTCACCGCGCTGACGTCTGGAGCGTCATCTGCGCGATTACCATTGGGGGGAGGGTTTGTTGGCGCCAAACACTGAGCAGTCATTTCAGCTCAGGTGCGGACGCCGCTCCCCTCCTCCCGTAGGCTCACGCACGTGGCGTTGGCGGCATGTGTATATAGGTTCCCCAATCGGAGCCAGCTGCTCACACGGCCAGTCTCCCCTGGGGGTCTCTGCACACTAGCTGATTTCATCTCGCTAGTTGTACATTAGCATCAGGTAAACCCTTCATGTCTATGCTTACTCTCACTGTCATGCCTTTTGCTCCGCTGCACTTTACACTCTGTTTTTTGTACTAGTTTTTTACACACCCCTTTTTATATTTCCCCTACTTTTTAACTTATACATATTCATATTTTCCACCACCTATTAGTTTCTCTATCACATCCCTTTTTTAGTATATAACCCTCACCGCATTATTCATGAGCACTTTTTATATATGGGTATCTCTGGTACACATCACTTATATTATTTCCCTATGTAATTTGATTCAATTTAATCAATATACAATCATACACCATTTTTAATATTTATTCCCAGATATTCTTTTCTGACAAGCTTTGCCCCATCATTATAGTTACATTCATTCCCTCAATTAGACTTCCTTCATTATATGACTTATACTGCATTACTTATCAGTAATCTCTATATACAAATACCTTTGTATACAATTTTTATTTTATATTATATAATACTCAATATAATCTACTCTGTTTTGTATAGATACTGATATACCACATTTCTTAACATTTATCCCCAGGTATCTCTACTTTTGACAATTTTATTTTTTTCATCATTGCTGCCACATGGATATCATCTCACCACCCATACATTGTCATTTTATTACCTGATGTCATCCATACATCACATGCTGCCTCAGCTCCCGCTATGGGGTTTGTTGCCCCCGGCCCACTCCAGGCCATCTGTCACGTGCCACGCTCAGTGTCAGGGTTGGTAAGTGTTTGTCTGGCCATAATCTTTCCAGCATTTTTTGTTCTATTCCTCTCTATATGGATTGAGGTTGACTTTTTGTATATATCCTACAGGATTACTATGCATCAGCTCCTGATGAGTGGACAACATCATCCACGAAACGCGTCGAGCTACTATTGATGCCAGAATTTTATCCATTGTTACCCTGATGTGACTAATTTATTTAAATCATGACTATATCTACTTGCTATGCAATCCTATTATCAGTTTCTGGATATGCCATCCCTGGCACCTATAGGCCATATGTTATTTTGTACTTATATTACTTTGACCATGACTTATCCAGTGTAATTACATATTCCATTGCTTGTACTTTTCCATCTATTATGCCTATAATTTTGTGCCAATTATATATGTATGTCTGCATATACACATGAAATTCCTTTACTATATATTTACTATTAATAAATACTATAATGTTGATCCTCCGCATTCCAAATTGCTTCATTTAAAGTCCCAAACTCCTTGTTATATATACCTGATTCCGGGATGGAGGCGACTAGTGCGCCTCATTTAAAGTCCCATTTCCCCCCTTTTTTTATGTCTTTGAGTAAGTTAGGTATGGAGATGGTCGGAGAAGTCAGGGAGAGTAGAACATCATCTGCAAAGGCAGATACCTTATACTCCTTCCCCCGAATTGTCACACCTGTAATGTCAGGATTGTCTCTTATTCTATTAAGAAGGGGTTCCAGGGAGAGTACAAAAATTAAAGGTGAAAGGGGGCAGCCTTGTCGCGTACCGTTTCTTATGGGGAAGGCGTTCGACAGGTGGCCATTCACTCTTACAGCTGCACTCGGATTCGAGTATAGTGCCGAGATGTAGGACAGCATGCGTGGGTGAAGACCGATCCTCTTCAGGACCTCCTCCATGTAGTCCCAGGCCACTCTGTCGAACGCCTTCTCAGCGTCTAAAGACAGAAAGAACCCTCGGGTTTTTGTGGTCGTGAGCCAGTGGTGGATATTCAATGCTCTAATGGTGTTGTCCCTGGCCTCTCGTCCAGGGACAAAACCCACCTGGTCTAGTGAGATAAGGCTTGGCAAGAAAGTGGACATTCTGTTGGCCAAGATTTTGGCATAAATCTTGATGTCCACATTGAGCAGTGAAATAGGTCTGTAATTTTGTACTCGTGTCCTGTCCTTCCCTTCCTTAGGGATTACTGTTATGTGTGCCTCCAACATGCGTCCTACGCTCATCGTGGGGTTCGCTAGAGAGTTAAAGGCTGATAACATTTTTGGGGCTAGGGACTGGGCGAAGCATTTATAATATTGTAGGGTGAACCCATCTGGGCCTGGGCTTTTACCTGGTTTCATCTGACGCATAACGGTCTGCAGTTCTTCAATCGAGAGGGGTTGCTCTAATTCTTCTGCTTGTTTTTGTGAGATTGGTTGTGGGCCATACTTGGTCAAGAAGGTCTTTATCGCTTCCGTTCTATTTGATGCTTGTTCTGGGTTTGCAATGGGGGTCCTAAGATTATATAGATTTTTGTAATATTGTTCGAATTCATGGGCTATATCTTCATTTTTAGATAGTGAAGTGTCCTGTTGGGTCTGTATGTGGTGAATTGTGTTAGACGGTCTAGAAGTACGTACTGCTCTGGCCAGTAATCTGCCACACTTGTTGCCTTGCTCGTAAAAGATTCGTTGGTGGAGAACATACTGGCGTCTGGTGCGTTTACCTAGTTCTTCTAATAACGTTGAGCGCGAGTGCATCAGTTCCTGCAGTGTCTGCTGGGAGTGAGATTGTTTATGTGTAGACTCCAGACGTCTGATATCAGCGATCAGGTTATCTATGGTGGCCTGCTGTGACCTTTTAATTTTCGCAGCCTGGGCCATCAGCTCCCCCCTGATCACACATTTGTGAGCTTCCCACAAAGTGGTCGGGGATATATCTGGGGTAGAGTTCTCCCTGAAATATGTATCAATACTTGCTGTCAGGCGTGAGGTAAATTCTGTGTCTTTTAGTAGGGAGGAGTTGAGTCTCCATGTTTTCGTTTTAGGTGTCAAGTCTGGGAAGGTCAGGGTAACTGAGATAGGGTGGTGGTCAGATAGGAACATGGGATCGATCGTGGTCTGTGTGAGGTAGGTTAAGTCAGGTTGGGATAGAAAAAAATAGTCCAGTCTTGAATATTTTTGAAAAGGGATAGAGTAGAAAGTGTAGTCCTTCATAGAGGGGAACATTGTGCGCCATGTGTCGTGTAGTGCTAGCCCTTGAAGTTCTAATTTAATTTGTCTCAGGGCTCGGTAGGATAGCATTGAGGTTCCTGAGGAGGTATCAAGGTTTGGGTTGAGGGGTACATTGAAGTCCCCTCCTAGTAGCACAATACCCTCTTTGAAGGAGGTCAGAAGGTCCCCTATTTTCCTAAAGAAAGATACCTGGTGTTCATTTGGAGCGTAAATGTTTGCCAATGTTATCGGCTTAGAAGCGTAGGTGCCTTTAATGAATACAAATCTACCCTCAGGGTCCACGAGCGAGTCTGAGAGCTGAAATGGGGCCTGCTTCGAGACAAGTATGGAGACTCCTTTTGTCTTAGCTATGGGATTGGTGGAATGGAAGGCAGTTTGGTAGATATGATTGGAAATTTTTGGAATGGAATTAGAGCGAAAATGAGTCTCCTGTATGAAGATGAATTGGGCCTTTTGTTTGGTGAGGGAGGACAATACCTGTGAGCGCTTTTCCGGCACATTAAGGCCTTTTGCGTTAAGAGAAACACATTTCAACACTAGGGGAGCGTGGTGAGGCATTGTGAGAGATCAGGTCCCGTGTGTTTATTTATTACCTCTACGGAGTCCGTTCGAGCCGGGGTGGCCCAGCCAACTGTTGCGAAATGTGTTGGAGCGAAGCGAAAGGGAGGAGAAGGAGGGGGAGGGAAGGGATCCACCAAAAATAAATAAAGTTAGAGGGATAGAGGGTCAGAGGGGGTAGACAGAGTATAAGGTGGAGAGAAATACCAGAGGTGGAAAAGGAAGTGCCAATCCACCTATAAGAATAGAGATCTGGTTGGTCAGCAGACTAACTCTTAGTACTGCTGCTGGGGGTTGGTGAGCGTGTCTGGGGTCCTACTCCTTGGCCATATAGAGGAGTGTGCAAAGAAGGTAGTGTAAGAGGGAATAGTGCAAATAAGAACATATATATGGGGCGAATGCATCCTATTGACATTAAACTTGACATAAGTATCTTAACATAAGTATCTTGAGCCTACCAGTGGGGAACATGTATAGGTCTTATATCTGGAAACTAGAAACTGAGAGAGATTCAGAACATAATTTGTACCAAAAAAAGCACAAACAAAAAAAAACAAAACAAAACATAGATATCATGACCCACAGGTCCAAATACTCGCTTCCCCATCTAAGTTTTATAGGGGCTGCACATCGTTATGGATGTGCAGTCTAATTCCTCCTCCCGTCTTATAAAAGCATATAGGGACATGTAACCTTAAGTCTGCGTTGCTAGATTGAGCGATAGGGATAAGGGCATGGGATATGGGATTACTTCATTTCCTGGAGTCTTTTTTCTTATTCTAGGGTGTTACCATCTTGGTCATGTTATACCCGTTTTTGTGTTGGTGGTGCTTATTAAATCTTACGACATCATGGTATCATAGCTCTATGAGCCCCCGAGGCACAACACGCGTCCCCCTGGGAATGCACAGTAGGGTAGTGCGTGACATCCTAGGATATTGTTCATTTAATATGGCTCAGTGCCGTTATCAGCTTCATTGAATGGCAGATAATAATTGTGATCATATGGGAAAAACATGGGAGCCGCATGTGTTTGCCTCGGTGACCCCCAAGCGTCATACATATTTATACGGTAAGGTTATATTGAGATAGTTAGCTTATATATTCATATGAAAAGAGGTTGGGGAGCGGGGTATGGGGGGGGGGAGAAGGAAGGGGGGGGGTAAGAGGGTAGGAGAAGGAGGGGGGGAGGAAAGGGAGGTGATGGGGGGAGGGAGGAATGGGGTAGGGAAGAGTGAAGGTAAGGGTGGGAATAGGGGGGGAGGGTGAAGGAGTCCCTAGACAAAACAAAACAAAAAAAAAAAAAAAAAAACAGTCACTTTACCCATACAGACATTTTGAGTCCCAGATATCTAAGAGCAATGTATGTATTCAGCGTATACAAACGTTGTCATCCGAGGCGTTGGTGTGTGTGCAATCCTCAGAAGACCTGGTGCACAGGGAAAGTCTCGGGAAAGCGAGGTGCTAGCTGCTGAAAATGCTGGTAAACCGCATCTGCAGCAGTATGCTCGCAAGCCATAGGAGATGTTGCCCAGAACTCAGGAGTCCGGTGAGATGAAAATGTTCCGATTCTTTGCTGCGTGGCCAGAAAATGTTCTGTCTGCGTAGGCCTATAAGGGCTTTTCATGCTATTCTGGTTACTCCGCTCTGGTCAGGGAAAACCTGCAAGGCCTAGGTTAGAGACATAGTGCCCGGAGTTTTAAAGGGCAAAACCTTGAGCTGGGGAGTCATGGACCTTTCTGCACAGGCGAGGTTTTGCAACGTTCTAGCGTGTGTACTGGGGATGGGTCAAAAATTCCATATACTAAAAAAAGGTGAAAAGATGAAAACTATGAACCAAAACACGAAACTGGATCTCTCAAAACAAGAAGAAGAGCAACAGACCTACTTTGATAGTGTCCCGCTGCCATAGTGAATTGACCGTGGTTCTGTCAGGCCTCCTGATGATTCCTGCGTGGGGTTACCGGTTGATCTCTGGCTTGGTATTCCAGGTCTCGCCGGGAAGAGTGTGCTCCGGGGGACGAGGGTCCCGATCTCCTGCGTCTAGAGCGGTGCCTCTGTGCTTTGGGTGAGGGGTTGTGTGTCACCGGCTTCCACGGCTCAGACGGGAAATGGAACGCGCACCAATCCGGAAGTTCTATCGCTGGTAGATCGAGTTGCTCACAGAAACCCTGAAGGTCATCTGGTGATCTCAGGAGGGCAGTGCGACCTCTGGCGGTGGCGGACAGGCAAAACGGGAATTTCCATCGATATGGTATATTCCTTGTTCTAAGAAGATCCAGTAGGGGGCGCAGGGCGCGTCTGTTCTGTAGTGTGGTAGGAGAAAGGTCCTGAAAGAGTTTAATCTCAGTTCCATTGTGGTGTAAATGGCCTCTTTCCCTGGCCTTTCTCAAAATTTCTTCCTTGAGCGGAAAGTTCACTACACAGCAAATAACATCTCTCGGGGGTTCATTATCTCGAAGTGGCGGTCTGAGGGCCCGGTGAAGTCTCTCCATCTCAATGGGGGAGTCTGGCGGCCGGTCCAATAAATCATTAAAGATGTTGCAGATAGCCTGGGGTAGTGATCCTGCATCTAAGTTTTCCGGTACCCCCCTCACTCGAATGTTATGTCTCCTGCCTCTGTTGTCGAGGTCTTCGACTTGACGGTGTAAATCATAAAGATATGAGAGTTGTGTGTCGTACGTGTGCTGCACTTGCCTGATGGCAGCTGTATGGAGCTGCGTGGTCTGCTCTACGTCCGTTATGCGGGCCGCCACCGCCTGAATGTCCGTTTTAAGGTCTAAGATCGCGGCTTTCAAAGTGCCCGTTATGTTGTTGGTGATGTCCATTGCGACATGGTGCAGATCCGACAGACTAACCACTGAGCTGGGGCGACGAGCTCGAGTAGGCTCGTCCTCCATCTGTGAGTCCGAGTCTTGGCCAAGGCCTGAGGCCTGTGGTGTCTGCTCGGCCTCGTGATCCCCGGATCGAAGTGTCCGGAATATCTCCGGAATGTTGCGGCTGAGCTGCGTGGTCGGTTCTTTCGGTGTCCGGGGGACCGAGACACTTCTGTTGGGTTTCCCCATCATGAGTTCGGGCGGTTGTTTCCCGTTGGAAGCTGTTTTTACTCCTCGGATAGCCGGAGCTCTGAGTTCAAGCGGCCATTCCGGATTCCAGCCAAGCCACGCCCCCCGCAATGGGGTTTTTATAGAGAGTTAAAATACCTATTACGTTTGATTGCTTTTCCTGTCTTCATTAGGGAGATTTCTAACTTTGTATCTCAGTGACCAAAGCAGCAAGAGGAAAACATTTTACTATAGACATAGCCAACAGTAAAAACCTGAAAGAGTTTATAAACCTTCCCTACTCTATTAATCAGTTCTATGCCTATGTCCCTGTTGTAAAGTTCTATCCTAACTTCCTGTCCAATGACCACACAAAAAGGCACAAAAAAGGAGAAAGAAAATGGGTTTTTCATGGTACTCTACAGTACATGTCCATCATACACCATACAAAGATTTTTTTTATTTTTTATAAAGCAATAGTTTTTATTAAAAAAAAACATAGTAAAAATGGGATATCCCTTACATACAAAATATGCTGAAAATAGAGCCTCCAAGCCTAATGGAAAACTCTCCTAAAAATAATATCAAACACTCTGGGGGAGATTTACCAAAACTGGAGCACTCACAAACTGGTGCAGCTCTGCATGGTAGCCAAACAGATTCTAACTTCAGCTTGTCCAATTAGGCTTTGACAAAAAAAATGGAAGCTGATTGGTTTCCATGCAGAGCTGCACCAGATTTTGCACTCTCCAGTTTTAGTAAATTAACCCCACTGTCTACCATTTCATTATCTATATATGCATTTATGTTGATAGGTCTGAAATCCAGTGGAGGAGGTAGTAAACTCTACATGTTTCATGGATTAATGTCCACTTCTTCAGGAGACAGATTCTTCTAAAATCTGTGTAATCAATCCTGATTAGTACAAAGGGAAATTTCTCCAGTGGGGACACAAAATTTATAACTTCCCCACATTTTCCCCCCAAAAAAAGTTTGAAAAAGTTGAAGAGTTTACAGATGTGGTAAGTAATTGTAGTACAATGGTAATCTCTTGGCTTGCATATCACAGCTCGACAATGGCATTTACAAATACAACATAAGGATGATAATGGTCCCACCTCCAGACTAGAACAGACGGGTATAGTATGCTAGCTTAGAAGTGTCTAACAAAGGCACAACACACTTCCTGTTTGCTTGAGTAGGTATCTTGCAAAGCTGACCTTCTCCATCACTTTGCCCATGTAAAGCCTCTGAGCTAATTTCAAACGGAGTACAAATCGTCTACTGTTGCCTAAACACATCTGAATCACAGGAAGCATGTGTAGGACCTCCTTCTATACTTGATCAGAGTCAGAGGAAGTTTCTATTTTGTTAATATTTCCATAATCCTAATTTTGTATCTGATATCAACCCAAGCTAGAATCAAAATGAATCAACCAACCCTCCATATTCTTTATCTATTCTTTGAAACAATACATGTAGCGATTCTTTATTTTCACGGCCAAAAGAGAGAATTACCTATGAAAATCTGAATCATTAACAAATTCCACTCCTTGCTCACCTAAATGTTGCCTGGAGTCCCTTTGTATCAGTTAGTCAGGATGTCATATCAGATGATTCAACTGTCATTTTAAATGGTGTCCTTTTTTGTGCCATTTTATTTAACAGGCTTAATGATCATTTAATTTTCCCCCCAAAAAAAAAAAAATTAGAAGATTCTCCCATAAAATATGCAAAACTATCCATCCTCTCAAGACTTAATCCTTCTCATGAGCATTGCGTAGATAATATATGCAGAGTGGCAGAATCCTGGGACACAATTAACTTAATCATTTTATGCCATGGAATAAGAGAGCATTCATTAAAGCCCCTGGCAGGTAAGGGCCGTTAGTACATGTAGAATAAATTGGACAATCTAGAATATTGTTTCTAAGCGGCTGGATGGGGTGGATGTTTTACAAAGAGTTTATTAGATAAATTTGAGAAATCCACTGGTCCTTTAAATCCAAATCATTTCGCAAGATTGTTCAGAGGCATTTTGTTGCAGAGACATCCACGTGTGCAAATTTAGAAGAAAAAAGTAAAAAGTGCAATAATATCTGAGATGTAAAACCAACATACATTATGAAGAGCATACACTATGGGGGTCATTTACTATAACTCCAGGAAGTACTGGGCACTATGGCAAATAATAGAGCCCATTTTAGCCAAATGGAAACAAAACGGCGAATTTGCGCATGAAAATCAGCGATATAAGCGGAGAACAAACGCTTGCAAATTCTAAATTGCCGCTAATTAGCGCTTCCGCGTATATACAAATGCCAATTCTTATCAAGTTGTTATATTGCATTGTACTGTAGCCATGATCCATGTATGTGAAAGAAACATTTTTTATCAGAGATGTGCTCTAGTTCCCGTGCATCTATTGATTTATATTGCAATTAGTATTCCTAGTTTTTTTTTCATTCTTTTGCTAAGAAATGCAGTTCTGAATGATTATTACATAGTAATGTCTGCTATTCTGTAAAGTTACATGTATTAATCATTTAGGTTACCTATTTGTTGTAGGTTGTTTTTTTCATGTTTTTGATTTATTATTTATTAATTTAGTTGACTATAAAGCAGTATTTATTTATGTTCATTCTTTAATAATACTACACTATTATGCAGGTCTTGTACTTAGCACAATGGCTTAATGGTCTGCTTGGATATCTCCACACCACTCATGGTATGAGTTCAAACAACAGCCAACCTACCATCCACCAGCTGTGTTTATTTTTTCAGTGCACAAGTGAATTAAAATAAACAAACAAAGAAATGTAAACTGCCCTTTAGCTAGTGTGTGGTGTTTGGAATGTCACATCATAATATAATTGAATATTTACATACCATTGCATGCATTTAAAGGGTTAATACAATAAAAAACTTTCATATTAAACTGCATTGGCTACTTGGCAATCACCTATTTTCAGTAAATATATATACATGTATATTTGTGTTGCTTTGGCTAATTGGCATTCTCCTTTTCCCACCAATGCAAGCTTTTAGGATTTTTCTGTGGGATTTGAACCCATGAGTCTTTCAATACCTGAATGTTTGAAGGTAGAGGTGCTAACTGCTAGCCTATTGGGCTGAACACAATTATACATACAAAATACTTTTACTAGTGTTTGATGTGTTTGATGTGTTATATACTATACAATAAAGTTTATCAAATGTAAACTGCCTGTTGGCTAGTGTGTGGTGTTTGGAGATTCACACCATAATATTAGTGAATACTTACATACCATTGCAAGCATTTGAAGAGTTAATACAATAATATCAACCACATTAAAGGCTACTTGGCATTCACTGTATGCTGCTTTGGCTAATTGGCTAACTGGCTAACAGTAATTCTCCTTTTCTCCACCAATAGTAATCTTTTAGGATTCTTCTGTGGGATTTGAACCCATGAGTCTTTCAATACCTGAATGTTTGAAGGTAGAGGTGCTAACTGCTAGCCTATTGGGCTGAGCACAATTATATATACAAAATACTTTTACTAGTGTTTGATGGTTTATATACCATACAATAAATTTTATCAAATGTAAACTGCTTGTTAGCTAGTGTATGGTGTTTTGGAGATTCACACCATAATATTAGTGAAGACTTATTTATTTTTATTTAAAGCGGGGGTTCACCCACACCACCCGCTCGGTTCTCGGCAGCTGCCGCCACCATCCTAGGTGAGGGAATCAGGAAGTGAAGCATTGCGGCTTCACTTCCCGGTTCCCTACTGCGCATGCGCGAGTCGCGCTGTGCGTCCCTAGTAGTCGCCGCTCTCTCCTGGGAGCTGTGTGTTCCCAGCAGACAGCGCGGTCGGGACGGGAAGAGGCATAGACTCCCATGGGAGTCTATGCCGGAAGTGGGTGCAAATACCTGTCTTAGACAGGTATCTGCACCCCCCTCCCCCCTGAAAGGTGCCAAATGTGACACCGGAGGGGGGGGGGGGTTCCAAAAAGCGGAAGTTCCATTTTTGTGTGGAACTCCGCTTTAAGGTACTTCTATAGTGCCGTCAATTTACGCAGTGCTTTACATATACATTATACACTAATATGGGCCCCTACCCTCAAGGAGCTTACAATCTAAGGTCCCTAACTCACATTCATATACTAGGGCCAATTTAGACAGAAGCCAATTAACCTACCAGCATGTCTTTGGAGTGTGGGAGGAAACCGGAGTACCCGGAGGAAACCCACGCAGGCACAGGGAGAACATGCAAACTCCAGGCAGGTAGTCTTGTGGTGTGGTTGGGAATACGAACCAGTGACCATTTTAGCCAAATAAAATTTCAACAGGCGAATGTGCGAATGAAAAACTAGCGCTATTAGTGAAAAACACATGTTAGTAAATTCTAAGCTGGCGCTTATTAGCGCTTCCGCGTATATGCAAATGCCAATTCCTACCAAGTTGTTATATAGTACTGCACTGTAATCATGATCCATGTATGTGAAAGAAACATTTTTATGTGAGATGTGCTCTACCTCGTGTGCATCTATTGATGTATGTTGCAATTAGTATTCCTAGTTTTTTCCTTCTTTTGCTAACTAATGCAGTTATGAATGATTATTACATAGTAATGTCTGCTATTCTGTAAAGTTACATGTATTAAACATTTAGGTTATCTATTTGTTGTATGTTGTTTTTTATTTTTTAATTTAGGTGACTATAAAGCGGTAATTATTTATATTCATTCTTTAATCATACTACACTATTATGCAGGTCTCATACTTAGCACAATGGCTTAGTAGTCTGCTCAGATGTCTCCACAGCACTCATGGTACAAGTTCAAATACCAGCCAACCTACCATCCCCCAGCTGTGTTTATTTTTTCAGTGCACAAGCGAATTAAAATGAAAAAACAAAAAAATGTAATCTGCCCATTAGTTAGTGTGTGATGTTTGGAATTTCACACCATAATAGTATTGAATACTTACATATCATTGCATGCATTTGAAGAGTTAATATAATAGAATCAGCCAAATTTAAAGTGCATTGGCTAATTGGCATTCACCTATTTTCAGCATATGCTGCTTTGGCTAATTGGCTAATAGTCATTTTCTTTTTTTTCACCAATTCAATCTTTTAGTATTGGGATTTGAACCCATGAGTTCTTCAAGGTAGAAGTGCTGACCGCTAGCCTATTGGGTGTAGCACAGTCATACATAGAAAATACATAGAAAATACATTCACTAGTGTTTGATGTTTCTTCTCCCTGAGCTGTCTCTCCTGCTGCCACCATCTTCTCCCGCTGATGTGTTCTTCAGCGCAGCCGGTTACCCACTAATAAAAAAAAAGCCGCTCTTCTTGTGGCGGTCTTCTGTGGCCATCCGATAATGTCATCCGGAGAGTCCGCTCCATGGCTATGTAAGAGACGCCACACAGTGGGTGACAACACAGCGGAGGAAGACCACCATGGAAGAAGAGCAGCTTTTTTTTATTAGTGGGTAACCAGCGGTGCGGAAGAACACAGCAGATGGCGGCGGCAGGAGAGACGGCTCTGGGAGAATACAGCTCGGGGAGAAGATGGAGGAGGGAGAGACAGTGTCTGGAGAAGATGGCTCAGGGAAGAAGACAGCTCGGAGCTATTCTACAATAAAGGACTTGTCAAAAACCGGCTATTAATTTTTTTACATTTCACTGCTTTTTTTGGTGAATGGGTAGGGGTAAAATGTACCCCATACCTATTCACATAGGGGGCAGGATCTGGGAGCCCCCTTGTTAAAGGGGGCTTCCAGATTCTGATAAACCCCCTGCCTGCAGACCGACAACCACCGACCAGTGTTGTCGGGAAGAGGCCCTTGTCCCCATCAACATGGGGAAAAGGTGCTTTGGGGCATGTGGCCTGGTAAGGTTCAGAAGGGGAGGGTGCTCACTCGTCCCCCCCTATCCTGACCTCCAGGCTGCATGCTCAGGTAAGGGTCTGGTATGGATTTTGGGGGCCCCACATCAAATTTATTTTACATTTTGGTGTGGGGTTCCCCTTAAAGTCCATACCGAAGGGCCTGGTATGTACTGGGGGGACCCTACGACATTTTTTTCCTTGAATTTTGGAATTCCATACCATATTATTGAATAAGTACATACCATTGCATGCATTTGAAGAGTTAAAATATGGAATAAAGCAAGCTGATGTGCTTTGCCTAATTATGCTTCTGAGTACAATGCACACTTCTGGGAGGTGATGCTGTCAGTGGGATTTGAATTCATGGCTTGAACTTTTGGGGGCAGCAGGGTATACTGCTATGCTACAGAGCTGAGCACTTCCCTACAGAGAAAATACATTTACTAATGTTTGATTCAATACAATAATGTTTTGCATTTCAGGCATTAATATTATAGTAACAACCATGCTCGTGCCGATGTGGCATTGGCTAATAGGCATTTGCCTCTTTTCAGCATATGCTGCTGAGTACAATGCAAGCTTTCAGTAGGTGATACCATCTGTGTGATTTTCAGCCATTTGAGCACAATTATATTGAGAACATATGTTTACTAGTGTTTAATGGTGGGACTACTTTATATTCTAGGTATAAAATAGTACTCAGCACAGTGACTTAGGCACCTTTCACACTTGTGCGACCTGAAAGTTGCGAGATTTTAATGTGACTTTAAGCAATGCTTATGTAATCTTGAGGTCTATGGACACAGGAGTCACAGGGAAAGACACGCAACTTTCCCATGATTTTGCATCAGCAATTTTGCTGCAATTCCAGGGAATGCCTGTGTAAACTTGAGGTCTATGGACCTCAACTCGCATCAAAGTCAGACCAAAGTAGTACAGGGACTACGTTGAAGTCAGTGTTACTTGAAGTTGAACAGATATGAATGGTACACATTAAAAATCATGGGGTATGACTTGTCATACGACTCTGATGTCCAAAGTCGCACAAGTGTGACTCAGCCCGACTTTGTCAGCGATTTCAGAGACATCAGTGCACTTTCCTGCACAGATGTCTAGTGAAATCACATAGGTCCCAACTGTTCTCCTTTAAGAAGGTGTCCTATGCCTACCTACTTTTGCTAATAGGTGTCCCTTATACCCATCTCAAAAAGTTGGGAGGTAAGAAATCGCCCCCTGAAGTCGCCCAAAGTAGTGCAGGAACTACTTTTGGGAATCGTTGTGGCGTCGCACCAATTCGGACAGTTCCATTGCCATCAATAGGCGCCGATTTGGCCTACAATTTGACATGTCAATTCAGACCTATGTGAACATGGGTGAAGTTGCATAGATATTAGAGCTGCACGGTTCTGGCCAAAATGAGAATCACAATTTTTTTGCTTAGAATAAAAAGATCACGATTCTCGCGACGTAAAATCTTTCACATTATCCCACAAAAAATTGGGCTAACTTTTCTTTTTTTTTAATTCATTAAAGTACTTTTTTCCAAAAAAAATTGCATTTGAAAGGCGCAAATACAGTGTGACATAAAATATTGTAACAACCACCATTTTATTCTCTAGGGTCTCTACTAAAAAAATATATATATAATGTTGGGGGGTTTTAAGTAATTTTCTAGCAAAAAAAAAAATGATTTTAACCTGAAACCAACAAATGTCAGAAAAATGTTTAGTGTTTAAGTAGTTAAACTTTCCTCACTTACACAGAATTCTATTTAATTGACAAATTGTTACAAGGTTTCTAGTTAAGTTCACTGATAAAGAATGTTCTAATTCTTGGCAGACTTCCTGGTTTTTCGACTGTGGCTTCAGAAGAGCAGAGAGAGTTCTTTGCATAGCAAGAATCGTGAAACTCTTTTTTCAAGATCGTAAAGGGGAAAAAAATCACGATGACGATTAATCGTGCAGCTCTAATAAATATGCATGGAAATCAAGGGGGACAACTTTTCATGTGACTCTGAGGTCCAAAGCTCCATGAAAAGTCACCCATGTGTGAAAGTAACCTAATGCGATTAATTGATAACACCTTTGAATAAGGCCCCATTTGCACTTGTGCGACCTTAAAATTGCACAGATTTGTCAGGACTTGAAGCAATGTCTGTGTAATCTTGTGGTGTATGGACCTCAAATTGCATCAAAGTCAAACCAAGGTAGTGCAGGGACGAATTTGCTACACCTTCAGGATGCACAAGTGACAATAGGGCCAAATTCAAAGGTGTTATCCTTGAATCTCATTCACACTGCTGCGGCCTGAAAGTCACACTATTTTGCTGCCACTTTGCCGCTGCAACTTGGCCCCAACTTCTGGGAATTCCTGTGTAATATTGTACCCGATATACCTCAAGTCACACCAAAGTAGTACAGGGACTACTTTGAAGTTGGTGCGACTTAAAGTAGCACAGATATGAATGGTTGTCATTGAGAATCATGGGGTACAACTTGACATGCAACTCAAAGGTCCAAATTTGCTGGAAAATTCGCCCAGCTGTGAAACAAGTCATATATATTTTAATAAAAAGAGCTCTCATTTATACTTGCCTAGTCCTTACTGATTTACATCAGCAGAACAAATGCAGGAAGTGATGTGTGCACATGGGACGGAAGCAAATGTGTGGTGATGCCAAACAAATCAATGAACCCCACCCACACCAAATCTAACTATGACATCCACCCCCGCATTGATTAAGTACAAGTACATATCCTACACTTACCCGGCCAATAAGCAGCACCTCCTCTCTGCTAAAGAGACCTTGCCATGTCCACCTAGATGGAGATCCTGACCAGCACAGGAACTTCCGGGTGCATACAATGACTAATTTCCAGGTCAGAAGGTGAAACCACGCTTTTGATTGCCGCTGCGAATATTTGATCTCAACCATGATTAGTATTTTTTTATTTTCAGATATGCAAATCTGTATTTCTACATATATTTGAAGGTAAACTTAAGGGAGTTTGCTAAGAAATGGTGTCCCTGGGTTAGCAGCAGGTGAATTACAAAGGCAAAAGGCCCAGTTTGAGCCCTGGTTCACACTGACAGAGGGAGGAAATCGTTCAGCTGAAATCACACAATTTCATTCCTGCATGTCAGTCCCGACTGTGGGGGCAACATCAGAGACATCAGTGCAGGTTTCTGCACCAATATCAATACAAATCGCACCAATTAGAACAGTGCAATTGCCACAGATTTGACATGTCAAATCACACCAATGTGAACCAGAGCTGACACATTCAAACACTGCCTATCCACCAGCTGAATTCATTACCTGCAATTCTCCACAGCTGTTAGTGATAAAGGTGGAATCTTTATATATAACTTGCAGTTGTGCAGAAGCCTAGGTTTACATTGGAGCGATTGGTCATGCAATTTGAGAGATCAAATCGCATGACTATTGGCAATGGCACTGTTCCAATTGATGCAACATTTTTTTTGTGGCACCGCATCAATTTGCTAAAGTAGTTCCTGCACTACTTTTGCCGATTTCAGGTGCAACTTCAATAGACATGTGTATGAAGCCACCTGAAATCACGCTGACCTTGCTACTTTGAAATCGTGCTACTTCAAGTGAAGTAGCGCAATTTCAAAGTAGCATGTGAAGCAGGGCAAAGAGATTAGTTTTTTGGTGCACAAATACATATTGAAATAAAATATAAGAGATATTGCACTTTCCCAAAACCACCACCCACAAAAACTAAAGAAAGAAAAGTAGAAGGAAAAAAAAAAATAAAAAAAAATAAACCACACACACACACCACAACAAAAGCTCAATGTACTTTTATTTTACCAGCAGAAAAAAAATAAATTTACATTTACTAGCTTCAAAAAAAAATTGACAGGATATATGGTACTACATTTAGCAACGGAATTTTAAGGGCCCTGCTCATAGGAGCTTACAATCTAAAATTAGACAAAACCTTAGAGTGGACACAGCTTTAATTTCAGTGTATAACGGGCAACACATCACATTATCTGAAAGATTATAGAAACATACTTAACAGTCATTCTTACAAAGCATTCCAACATAATATTGCAAAAGACTTATTCAAAACACCCACCACCAGCCCACAATCCACACATACATACAATGGTGACCATGTTCTGCTGGAAGCTGCATTTCGGTGTACACGATTAAACGAGATAAAAAAAAAAAAAAAAGAGTAGGTCAGCAGATGCTTCCAAACGATGTTTGCATGATCAGACAGGAACAATACACACATAACATTGACAGCATGGCCACATAAACCCACTTTTGATTGAAAAAATGCACAAGAATTTCATCAAATCTCCCAATATCATTCCTTCTCCCTGACAACAAAAAACCTGACCTTCTCAGGCCAAACGAACCCCCCTACTGCAGGCCTTTATATAAGAGAGGTTGTATTGTTAACACACTGACACACCCAAGAAGTACACGCCCACCAGTATCTTTCAATCTGTCTCTTCATGTATGTCTAAAGTGATTGCACCTGATGAGCAGGAACACATAATAGGATTTGCAACTGTGTTAAGTTGGCCATACACCATACAATTTTTTTATTCAATTTTCTTTAGATTTACCTTCAACTATGTAGTGCAAGGGCCTGCCTGATTGCATACACATTGAAAAGGTTTAGGTTTCACCTCATATTATATGGTTTTGGTAAATCTAAAGGAATGTTGAACAGGAAAATTGAATAGTGTATGGCCAGCCTTAGCCTTGGCTATGTGCATCAAATCTCCAACTACAGGACAAAGATCAAAGTCCATTTGCATCCACATAAACAAAGCAACAGTTTTCTAAGCATATGTACCTGTGCAGTGTAAACCCTAAAATTTGAAATGTCCAAGTCCCTGGGCATGATTAGTGCTAATAAACATTAACATCAGTCCCTGGCTGCAATGAGCTTCCAATATAAAGTCCAAAATTAACTTTCTTACATTAGAACCTATTTCGACAGGAGACAAATAAGATGCCAGCATGTCTTTAGATTGTGGTGAGAAACCCACACAGGGAGAACATATAAACTTCAACACAAGCATTAGCATGTTGGGGAATTGAACCAACATCCCAGGTGCTTCTAGACAGAACTGCTACCCACTAAGCCATCAGGCAACCCCACACATGTTCTCTGCATCTCTGTGGTGTGAACCAGCCCTAAGTCCATAGCCATGCTCAGTGTCACAAGCAATATACAGTATATTGGCCTAAGTATTGGGATGCCTGCCTTTAAACACACATGAACTGTAATGGCACCCCAGTATTAGTATTGGGTTCAAAACTCATTTGGCCCACCCTTTGCAGCTATAACAGCTTCAACTCTTCTTGTCCACAAGGTTTAGGAGTGTGTCTATGGGAATGTTTGACCATTCTTCCAAGTGCATTTGTGAGATCAGGCACTGATGTTGGACGAGAAGGCCTGACCTACAGTCTCCTCTCTAATTTATCCCTAAGGTGTTCTGTTGTGTTGAGGTCAGGACTCTGTGCAGGCCAGTCAAGTTCCTCCACCCCAAAATCACTCATCCATGTCTTTATGGACCTTGCTTTGTGCACTGGTCCAAATGATTTGGTGGAGGGGGATTATGGTGCGGGGTTGTTTTTCAGGGGTTGGGCTTGGCCTCTTAGTTTCAGAGAAGGGAACTCTTAAGGCGTCAGCATACCAAGACATTTTGGACAATTTCATGCTCCCAACTTTGTGGGGACAGTTTGGGGAAAGCCCCTTCCTGTTCCAACATGACTGCACACCAGTACACAAAGCAAGGTCCATAAAGACATGGATGAGCAAGTTTGGGGTGGAGAAACTTGACTGGCCTGCACAGAGCCCTGGCCTCAACCCGATAGAACACCCTTTGGCTGAATTAGAGTAGAGACTGCAAGCCAGGCCTTCTCATCCAACATCAGTGCCTGGCCTCACAAATGCACTTCTGGAAGAGTGATCAAACATTCCCATAGGCAGACTAAACCTTGTGGACAGCCTTCCCAGAAGCTGTTCTAGCTGCAAAGGGTGGGCCAAATCAAATTTTAACCCTACGGACTAAGACTGGGCTGCCATTAAAGTTCATGTGTGTGTAAAGGCAGGCGTCCCAATACTTTTGGCTATATAGTGTATCTGGAAAAGACTTACAACCCTCCTACACATAACTACTACAATTAGGCATAGTTATAGGACCTGGGAGATGAGACAACTTCTCTACATGAAGTAATATGGTTGGGATTTGAACCCAGACCCTCAGAGATACTAAGCAGAAGTTCTAACCTCTAAGCCACAGAGCTGCCACATGTGAGACCCTCCTACACATAAAAACACATAAATACTGCATTTCTATGGACATACAGGTGATGGAATTACATTACTCAAGAGTTATTCTTCTTGATTTATTCTGTGATATTTGGTGTTTTTTTGTGGGTGAGAGTAGAATATTACCCTCAAATTTTGGGGAATTACATTTTGATTTCTGATGTTGGTACACATATCACATTTTTTGGGCTCAAATTATGAATATTTGGAAATAATAAAAAGCACAAAAAATTGTGATTCATTTTAAATTTTCATCAGCAATGGTATTGTTTGTGGATTGTAAAGACACCTGTGTGAGTTTAGGTTAAAGATTGTTGTGAGATGAAGAGTAAAAAGTGAAAGTGACAGAGAAAAATATATTTTACCAAAACATCAAAACATTCCACATTGTAGCATTCTTAAAATCAAAATATTTTAAGTAGAAGCAACAATGTTGCAAAGGAAAATGTATTTCACAGAAAGATACATTTCATCTCAACATTAAAAGGTTTTTTTGTGAAAGTTAGAATTGTTCCATTAGAATCAATGACTGAAACTTCATTTGGACTAAATTAGAGCAGATTTTAACTCCCAAAAAATGCTCTCTAATTAGCTCTCATTTTGGTATTTACTATACCTCCAGGTAAAAAAGACACTTGAGTTAAAATGAGAGTTATTTTCAGGTCTGAGCATGCTCAGTTGTGTTGGCACCTAGTTGTCCAAAACGGGGAATTTTTCACTTTTCAGACTTTTAAAGATATTTCAGTGTAGAAATCACTTTTTCACACAGTTTAAAAGCAGATAATCTTTAAATAATATACCGCATATTTCAGTACCATTTAGGCAATTATATCATGCTCTAAACATTATTTCCATGTGCAATTCTCTAGGTTTTAGCAGAGTAAGGGTTTGGGCTCTATTTAGTTTCAGGGAGCTATAGTAAATTCGATTTTGGGAGTATTTTCTCACCAGCGCTATAGTGAATACCGTTCTAGCGCGAATTAGCGCTATTAGCGCTAAATCGCGCAAAATTGCCGCGAATTAGCGCTAATTCGCGGCAATTTGCGCGAATTAGCGCCATAGCGCTATAGTAAATGACCCCCTATATTACCAAAAGTGTTGAGATGCCTACCTTTACAGGTACATGAACTTTAATGGCATCCCAGTCTTAGTCCGTAGGGTTCAATATTGAGTTGGTCCACCCTTTGCAACTATAACAGCTTCAACTCTTCTGGGACGGCTGTCCACAAGGTTTAGGAGTGTGTCTATGGGAATGTTTGACCCTTCTTTCAGAAGCGCATTTGTGAGGTCAGGCACTGATGTGGACGAGAAGGCCTGGCTGGCGGTCTCTGCTCTAATTCACTGCAAAGGTGTTCTATTGGGTTGAGGTCAGGACTCTGTGCAGGCCAGTCAAATTCCTCCACCCCACCTTGCTCATCCTTGTCTTTATGGACCTTGCTTTGTGCACTAGTGCGCAGTCTTGTTGGAACAGAGAGGGGCCATCCCCAAACTGTTCCCACAATGTTGGGTGCATGAAATTGTCCAAATTGTCTTGGTATGCTGATGCCTTAAGAGTTCCCTTCACTGGAACTAAGCCAAGCCCAACCACTGAAAAACAACTACACACCATAATCCCCCCTCCAGCAAATTATTTGGAGCAGTGCACAACGCAAGAACAATAAAGACATGGATAAGTGAGTTTGGGGTGGAGGAACTTGACTGGCCTGCACAGTCCTGACCTCAACCCGATGGGATGAATTAGAGCAGAGACTGCGAGCCAGGCCTTCTCGTCCAACATCAGCGCCTGATCTCACAAATGCGCTTCTGGAAGTATGGTCAAACATTCCCATAGACACACTCCTAAACTTTGTGGCAGCCTTCCCAGAAGAGTGGAAGCTGTTATAGCTGTAAAGGGTGTGCCAACTCAATATTAAACCCTACGGACTAAGACTGGGATGCCATTAGAGTTCTTGTACGTACAAAGGCAGGTGTCAAAAAATACTTTTGACAATGTAGCGTATCTAGTAATTTTATACAGTAGTCTATGATGCTTTGAATAACTTTTGAAATGAAAGAGGCTGAAAGCTATCTACATTTTCTTTAGACTAGAATTACACCTGGGTGTGCACATTGTAATGCATGTTGGCACTCTCCTTGTGTGTGTATTCCTATTCATTTCTTTTGTAATAATTTTTTTAACATGAGAGATAAATTGGAATAGCAGTAATTGAGGGTTTATATGGCAAACAAGTATGTAGCAAGTCAAATATAAACATTAACAGGTATTCCATTTTTTTTAAATTTGACCTTGCTTAGTCATGATGGGGTAGGTTGCATGGGGAGTCCCACACAAGATAACACAAGGTAGTCTCCAGCTATCAATGCATATGCAGATGCATGTGCAAGAATGCAGGTGGTTGTACCAGGAATGGTATGAAAGGGCTTATGTGCTACTGAGGTTGGAATTGTTATTTATGGAGGGTGAGAAAAGGGTAATGAGAAAGTAACAAAAAAAGGGGGGGATAAGGAATATAGGAAAAGTAGGAGGGGGAAGAACAAAAGGGGGGGGGTAAGGGTATAGGGGTTGGAAGAGGGTCAATGAGGCATTAGGAGAGGAAGGAATGGGTATAGGTAGGGAATTAGGGGAATAAGGGGGCTCCTAGGAATTTCTGATGGGCCCCCAAGTCTTATTCACACAATAAACAATGCACCTGTTCTTAGTGCACTACAACTCATTCATCAGAAAATACATGTTCTATGTTGCAGTGTGTTGAAAAAGAGATTTGGCATGTGGACCAGCGATGAGCAAAACTACCCTGGGTTCAGTTAACCAGGGGTTTGCGGTTTGGGTGCCTAACTGAAACGCCATTGAAATCAACCCCATGGAAAGCAATCGGAGCAGAATAAGTCAAATTAAAAATGCAAATTTTCTGGGCTAATAGGTAAGGGGTATCAAAAATTAGCATGGTGGTGAGCACCACCCTTAAGAACATGTGCCAATGCAAAAAAAAAAGAAAGAAATTTCCAACGGGGAGCAGTGATTTTTACAAAATACATTTACAAATGAGAAAATTGCAGGCAAATGACATCTCTCTCTTGCTTCTTTAAAAAACCAAATGGCACACAGACCCCAAAGGTTCCCCAAAATACATAGCAGACCCCTAAGATTTGTGTGATTTTTTTAAGAAGCTGTCAATGCAGTTTTCTTTGCTGGCAATTTAATTTTTTTTTTCATACATCAAAGTTTATTGCAAGAGGAAAATGAGAATACAAAAAAGGAGTCGCAGCTCCAATTGAACAAATGGCAGATATTTGTAGAAATAATTTATTATAGAGCATATACAATCAGATCATTAATAGTGCTTAGATAGCATGCATATTTAGTTAAGTAGGATCAAGTGATTGGATATCATTTGTATGTATATCCTCCTTTGAAGAGTATTGGGGTTTCAGATTAGAACAACTGGAGTTATTTGCCTTGGAGAGGTAAGGAAATAGACCAGAGAAAAGTAGAGAAAATTTTGAGAAAAGAAGTACGGGAGGGTAGGGTTGGGGGGTAATTATCCAAATGTGGTTTATTTAGATCATTTACTATATGAGTATATCTCTAAACAACATATATACCATTCATAATATCATCAAGTGTATATACAGTATCTAGTCAATAAAATATATTCATAATTTGTACAGTGTTTTAGATCTTACTCATGGAACACCTAGAAGGTAGGGCCATTCCACACTGTCTACCTGTGTGGTTTTCAGGTTTTCATATGCCTGGGAGTGTTTAAACGTGAACCAAGGAAGCAAAATTTCATGTTTTTGCTTTGTAATAATAATTTTTGCTGTAGCACATCTTACAGTAAAAATTAAGAAAAAACTGCATAGAGTCCCCCCCAAAATGCACATCAGACCTTTTGAGTCCAATATGAATTTGAAGGGGGACTCATACATAGAAAAAACAAAACAAAAAAATCATGAGGTTCCCCTAAAAATCCATACCTGACCCCTAATATGAGTATTCAGCCTGGCTTGCCAGAAAAGGGAGGGACAAGCATGCATGCCCCATCCTGAACCATACCAGGCCACATGTACTCAACATGGGGGGAGTGAAGTCCAGTGGCTGTGGGGGTCTGTGACTGGGGGGCTTATTGGAATCTGAAAGTCCCTTTTAATAATAAGGGGTCTCCCAGATACTGCTCCCCCTACAAGGATGAGTAAGGGGTACATAGTACCCCTACTTATCAAAAAGAAATGTAACCTAGAAATAAAGATACCCAAGTGTTTGACAAGTCCTTTTTTTAAATAAATAAAAATCCACCAAAAAGTCCCTTGTTGCAAATACATCATCAATCATGATATTATTGCCCAAATATGGCCAGTGGCCATATTCAGGCAATGATATAAGGCTCCATCCTCTGCCCATTTGATCACGCAGCCAGGGATTCCTGGCCATGTAAGTGAATGGGCCTGGTGACATCAGTTTTTGGTAAGGGCATAGTGATAGCAAGCATTCGCTACTTCCTCAGCCACCATTGAAAGCTGTAAACTGCCATATTCATTAACGCTGAACTCACTAAATGTATAGTGTTCAGAGAAACATCTGAACAGCCCATGTTTGGTTTGAACTAACTAAGGTTTGGACAGCACACTAAGCTCATCCCTAAAGTGGACTCATGTTGAAAATGAATGGGCACATGTACAACAACAAGAATCGAAGTTTCAAGCCATGCATGTAAATAGGTGAGAATGGTGCTTGTTATATTTTGTGACTCCAGTAAGTGCTCAGTTCAGAAGAATTTATACTAGATTTTTTTTATTATTATTTGAAGCCATTATTGTATTGTTTATAAAGGAACCCTACCACAAGAGAAACCTGTGGTGCTCATCTGCTAAGTTATTTCTGATAATGCAGTTTTCATCGCTTGCTGCAATGCTGATTTTAGCTTCAGGGCTTCTTTCCTGCGTCTGCATTTTTTTTTTTTTATCCTCTTTTTTTCCAAACAAGCTTTATTAAGAGAAAATGAAGTGGTACAAAGGTCTGTTACGTTACAGTAACAGTATTTGAGCCATGTAAAAACTTGTCAGAATTGTACAAACATGCATTTTATATAAACTGAGAGGGAATGTCAAGTACATTCGAACATACTGGGTAGCTGGATACCAGAGTAACGATGAAGTTTCCATGTCCTATTGTAACAAAAACAGTATGTTGCCTCTGTTCCTCATGTGTAAAATGAAGTGTACCGAATGTTCAAGAGCATTACATTTAACTAGAGTCTTGAATTTGTACTGTAATGTTTAGGTCGGTAATTCTGTGTCATCTAGGAGACTGGGTCTATACCCGGTCATCAAGGGGGATGTGTGCATTGTACGTAGATGTGTCATGTGCGTACAATCCAGTATGGTTTGTCCAGTGTGAGGTGGTAGCAATGACAGTCGACCTGGAATCTCAAAAGTTGTCTTTCAACCGTATGGAAGCGGTCACCGGACCTCTAGCAACCAATACGGAGGCCTAGTTTATGCTCGAGTCTCTCGGGTGAGATAATTTGGATTGTTTGCTACCTACTTTAGAGGGGGAACTTGGAAGTGTTTCGTATCGGGTAAGGGGGGTAGTGAAGAGAAATAGTGGGTCTGGGGGAGAGGGGGAATTATATGGTTAGGAAAACATTCTCTGGGGGATAGAGGCTATGTAGGGGATATTATCATTGGTAGAGAGATAGGAAAATTGGGAGGGAAGGGGGAGGAGAGAGACTGGGGGGGCCTTCCTCCTCCTACGATCTGGTAAAGTGTATGATCAATCATTAAAGGATCATTATTTGGGAGTACTCATTAGTTGTTTTAAAGTGTCGCCAACAAGACCAAGTTTTCCAAAAATTGGAGGATGTGTCATTGGCTTGATGGACCAGGTCTTTCATTTCCTCAACCTAGTTTATGCGCCTGAGCCAGTCCGCAATGGTTAGCGAGTTGGTTGATTTCCACTTGGCTGGTATGGTCATTCTGGCTGCGTTAACTAAGTGTAAGGTAGCTTGCAGTCTTTTTGAAGAGTAGAAGAATGATGTAGGAGCATTTGGGCAGGAGAGAAGTCGATTGAGTAGGTGGTGATATGAGTATTTAGGTGGTGTAATTCTATCCAGAAGGGTTGGATTATGGGACAGGACCACCATATGTATAGAAGTGATCCTTCCTTGTCTGAGCAGCGCCAGAAGTTTGGGGGTGTCTGCATTTTTTGTTTGAGTACACTGGTAGAAATGTGGTCCAACCTTGAGCCTTCTGTAACTTCACAAGGCTGCTTGCTGGGATTTCTGTATATGTCCAGAACCACTGGGACCCTGAATATACACAGTCTGAGTCATAAGAGCAAAAAGTAGCCCCATACAAAATGTAGTTAAGCCAATGTTACATTGGCTTAACTCCAATGTAAAAATGCATATAAAAGAAAAAGAGAAGGCCTTCAAAAAACACAAGGTTGAGAGATCATCATCAGTATTCAGACTTTAAAAGAATGCAACAAGAAATGTAAGGGTGCAATTAGGGTGGCTAAGATAGAACACAAAAGACACATAGCGGAGGAGAGCAAAAAAAATCCCAAGAAATTCTTTAAGTAAGTAAACAGTAAAAAAGGGAGGACAGACCATATTGGCCCCATAAAAAATGGTTACAAAGGATGGGGAGATGGCGAAGGTATTGAATTTATTCTTCTCCTCAGTCTTCACGAGGGAATAAGGGGGCTTCAGTAACCAAAACTGCAGTGTTTATCTACATGACACATCACAGGATGCACCCTCATGGCAAACAGAGGACAGCATTAGAATTAGACTTGGGAAACTTAACATTAATAAATCACCTGGACTGGATGGCTTGCACCCAAGGGTACTTAGGGAACTCAGTCAAGTAATTGCCAGTCCATTGTTCCTAATTTTTACTGACAGTCTACTGACTCGAATGGTACCAGCGGATTGGAGAAAAGCCAATGTAGCCCCAATATTTAAAAAGGGCACTAAATACATTGTTGGGAATTACAGACCAGTTAGCCTAACATCAATAGTATGCAAGCCCTTGGAGGGGATGATAAAGGACTATTTACAAGATTTTAGTAATGAAAACTGTATCATTGGCAGTAATCAGCATTGATTCATGAAGAATTGTTCTTGCCAAACCAATCTATTAAGCTTCTACGACTAGAGGAGTTGCCATCTAGATAAAGGAAGGCCTGTAGACGTGGTGTATCTGCATATTGCAAAAGCATTTGACACAGTTCCCCATAAATGTTTACTGTACAAAATAAGGTGAGTTGGCATGGACCATAGGGTGAGTACATGGATTGAAAACTGGCTACAAGGGCAAGTTCAGAGGGTGGTGATAAATGGGGAATACTCGGAATGGTCAGGGGTGGGTAGTGGGGTCCCACAGGGTTCTGTGCTGGGACCAATCCTATTTAATTTGTTCATAAACAACCTGGAGGATAGGGTAAACAGTTCAATCTCTGTATTTGCGGACGATACTAAGCTAAGCAGGGCAATAACTTCTCTGCAGGATGTGGAAACCTTGCAAGAAGATCTGAACAAATTAATGTAAAATAATGCATTTGGGTGGCAATAATATGAGTGCAATCTATACATTAGAGGGAGAACCTCTGGGGGAATCTAGGATGGAAAAGGACCTGGGGGTCCTAGTAGATGATAGGCTCAGCAATGGCATGCAATGCCAAGCTGCTGCTAACAAAGCAAACAGAATATTGGCATGCGTTAAAAAAGGCATTAACTCCAGGGATAAAGCGATAATTCTCCCACTCTACAAGACTCTGGTCCGGCCGCACGTGGAGTATTCTGTCCAGTTCTGGGCACCAATCCTCAGGAAGGATGTACTGGAAATGGAGCAAGTACAAAGAAGGGCAACAAAGCTAATAAAGGGTCTAGGGAAAAGTAGTTATGAAGAAAGGTTGCGAGCACTGAACTTATTCTCTCTGGAGAAGAGACGCTTGAGAGGGGATATTATTTAAATTTACAAATGCCGTACTGGTGACCCCACAATAGGGATATAACTTTTTCGCAGAAGAGAGTTTAACAAGACACTTGGCCACTCATTAAAATTTGAAGAAAAGAGGTTTAACTGTAAACTACATAGAGGGTTCTTTACTGTAAAAGCGGAAAGGATGTGGAATTCTCTTCCACAGGTGGTGGCCTCAGAGGGGGCATCGATAGTTTCAAAAAACTATTAGATAAGCACCTGAATGACCACAACATACCGGGATATACAAGGTAATACTGACATATAATCACACACATAGGTTGGACTTGATGGACTTGTATCTTTTTTCAACCTCACCTACTATGTAATGTAAAACATTCATAAAAAAATTTGTACAAAAAAATATGTACTTTTTTAACTCTCCTCATTTGTGTCTTCACATTACACAATGCTAAGGAATAGTTAGTTGATGGCTAACTAAAGATAAATGAAATTAAATGAACTGAAGAGATATTTTGAAATAATCAACCACAGCAGCATGCGGCAGTCCTACCCATGTTATCTTTGCTGTGTCCTGTAGTTTTAACCGGTTCCGGACCAGCCGCCGCAGTTATACTGCGGCAGGTTGGCCCGGCTGTGCGAAGAGTGGTACCTATACGTCGCACGCCCCCTCGCTGGCCGCAACGATCGGATTCGATCCAGAACCGATCAATCACCAGGCCCAGGCCAATGAAATCTGGCGTGGACCTGGTGATCGGTCCTGGCGAATGAGATCCTTCCCCTGTCTGTGTAACTGTAAACACTGACAGGGGAAGTGATGTCATCTCTCCGCGTGTAGGTCTTTTCCGTTCCAGACCGAGGAGAGAGAGCATCTCAGAGTAAGTGCACCAACACTACACTGACACCAGTTCACGTACGTACACTTGCCACGCCCGATCACCCTCAATCACCACCCCAGTTAACCCCTTCACCCCCTGTCACTGTGTCACCCAGTGCAGCATTCAGATTTTTTTTATCGCTGTACTGGTGTCATTAGTGACAAAAATCAGTGTTGGGGTAATTAGTATTAGGCTCAGATAGGTCTAGGGACCCCCCCTAACCCCCCCAATAAAAGTTTAACCCATTGATCACCCCCTGTCATCAGTGACCACTGTATAAGTGTCACGGGTGGAGCAGTTTAGCTAGTTTATTTTTTATTTTACCTAAATAAAGGTTTAACCCCCTGATCACCTGACGGGTGATCAAAGTTAGTTTTTACCATCAGATAAGGTCTGCGTCGCTCCAGGCAGCGTCAGATTAGTGCCAGTAGTGCTAACACCCACGCACGCACCATACACCTCCCTTAGTATAATAGTGTCTGAGCGGATCGATATTTGATCTGATCAGGTCTATATTAGCGTCCCCAGCAGTTTAAGGTTCCCAAAAATGCAGTGTTAGTGGGATAAGCCCAGATACCTGCTAGCACCTGCGTTTAGCCCCTCCGCCCAGCCCAGGCAACCGGAGTGCAGTGTCAATCGATCACTGTCACTTACAAAAACACAAACCATATAACTGCAGCATTTGCAGAGTCAGGCCTGATCCCTGCGAATGCTAACAGTTTTTTTTTGCAGCATTTGAAGCAGTCGCTGACAGTCAGGAGCTTTTTTTCTTGTGAGTCTCAATACTTTACCAGTAAATTTAGAGACCAAAATGTCAAATCGAAGGTACAGTAATTAAGAGGCCTACACGTTTCTGAGCATGACAGATGGTGAAGAGGAAGTCACTCATCTGTCAGATTCAGGCTCAGAATACGAACCTGTAGAGGGCAGCGGCTCCCTGACAGATAGCTCTGATGACGGAGTTGTGGTCCCTGCCAATGTCAGGCGTACCAGACCCCGTTCTTCTGCTGTCGTTGAGGTGCAAGAAACACAGGGCTCTCATATGGAGCAGAGAGCCAGTATTAGTGCCGCTCATCCTTCTGGTGAACTGGCAAGCACCAACGGCCTAGTACATCCTGGTCGTACATCTAGCACTCCAGTAACACTTGGTGATGTGGCGAGTCCCATAAGTGCAATTCAAGCTGGCAAGGTGGCTAGCACGAGTAGTCTTCCGCTGCCACCAAGAAGAAGACAAACACAGGCCCGTTGAACTCATAGTGCCCTTCCTGCTGCATTCGCCAATCCTAATTGGGAGCCCACCACTTCTGCGGCACCCGTACTTCCCCCATTCACTGGCCAACCTGGAATTCAGGTGGAAACAGTTGATTTTACGTCACTTGATTTTTATTTGCTGTTTTTCACCGAAGATCTCTATAGATCTATTGTGGACCAAAGCAATTTGTATGCTGGTCAATTCATCGCCGCTAATCCCCATTTGACTTAGACAGGAGAGAGAGCCTGCTTGAAGTGTAATAATTTGTTATCAATGAAGTGGGGGGATTTACGGAATGTTTTCGTTCTGTCCTTTGTTTACACAGATACGACAGTCCAAATTCCTACGGTGACTGGTGTTGTGGAGAAACCCCTCTGTGTCCACGAATACAACCTTAATATGGGAGGGGTGGACCTCAACAACCAGTTGTTGGTGCCGTACCTAATTGCCCGTAAGGCCAGACGCTGGTACAAAAAAGTGTCTGTTTATTTCAATTGGCTCTTCTGAATGCTTTTGTGCTATACAAAGCTTCAGGATGGACTGGATCCTTCCTTAAATTCCAGGAAGAGATCGTCACAACCCTTCTGTTTCCAGACAGTGCTTTGGCCCACCTTCCCAACGCAAATGCAGTGAGCCGGCTGCATGAGAGGCATTTTCCGCATGTCCTCCCTGGTATCCCCACCCAAAGAACACCCCAAAGAAGATGTCGTGTCTGCAGGGCGTGACACCCACTTTTATTGTCCCTCCTGTCCTGACCAACCTGGTCTCTGCATTGGTGACTGTTTCAAATTCTACCACACACTAGTTGAGTATTAGTGTAGGGTACAGCACCACACAGTCCATGACACACAAACACAGGGTCTCGAAAGATGTGATGGCCATCACATTTTGAGAGACCCTAATCTGCAATGTTCAGTTTACAGTTTTTTTACAGTTTTTATAAAAGTGAAAAAAGTGAAAAAAACACAAAAAAATCTAAACTAAAAAATCCAAAAATAGTTGTGGTTGTATTTTTCTTCTCTCTCTCTATTGTTCTCTCTCTTATGTTCGCTCTCTACTGTCTGCTCTACTATTCACTCACTATTGTTATATATCTATTGTTCTCCCTCTGTTTTATTTTTACTATGTTTTATTGTATTTGCTTTGCAGGTATGGTATGTTATACTGTAATGTTACTTTGTTTTATTGTTAACCATCATTTGCTTAGCAGGTATGCCATTCAGCTGTAGCACAGGTTTATTTATCTTGACAGTAACAGTGTTTGCTCCCACGATACGTAAAGCCGTGACTCCAGCGCTGTCAGAGGTGATTTAACCACCACAGTTAAAAAAAAGAGCATATATGCCGAAGCATGGGGGCAGTGGTGGAGGAGTGATTTGCTGCTAACATTAGGGGCGGATTGCCCCCATGCTTCGGCATATATTTTTTAGGCACAGATTGCAATGTTTTATTTTTACTGTTTTATTGTGTTTGCTTTGCAGGTATGGTAAGTCTTATGCCCTGTACACACGGTCGGATTTTCCGACGGAAAATGTGTGATAGGACCTTGTTGTCGGAAATTCCGACCATGTGTGGGCTCCATCACACATTTTCCATCAGATTTTCCGACACACAAAGTTTGAGAGCAGGCTATAAAATTTTCCCACAACAAAATCCATTGTCGGAAATTCTGATCGTGTGTACACAAATCCGACACACAAAGTGCCACGCATGCTCATGCTCATGCCCCGTTTATAGTGCCGACGTACGCGTTTTACTTCACCGTGTTCAGAATGATCGGATTTTCCAACAACTTTGTGTGACCGTGTGTATGCAAGACAAGTTTGAGGCAACATCCGTCGGAAAAAATCCTAGGATTTTGTTGTCGGAATGTCCGATCAATGTCCGACCGTGTGTACGGGGCATTACTGTTATACTGTAATGTTACTTTGTTTTATTGTTAACCATCATTTGCTTAGCAAGTACACCATTCAGCTGCAGCACAGGTTTATTCATCTTGACAGCAACAGCGTTTGCTCCCACAGTACGTAAATCAGCGACTCCAGTGCTGTAAGAGGTGATTTCACCACCACAGTTAAAAAAAAAATGGTGCATGTATGCCCATCATTAGAAGTGGGTGGATGAAGAGCGGTATTCTAATGGTGGGCATACCCACCGATCAATCTAATTTTTTTCGTTCAGCCCACAGGCTGCATGAAAAAAAGAACATTGCAATGTATGCCCAACAAGGACCAGCAAAGTACTGGTATGTTGCTGGACTTTGAGTGGTTATACCAGAATGATGCCTGCAGGTTTAGGTATCATTCTTTTCAGCCAGAGGTTGGTTTTCATGTAAAAGCAATCCTAGTGGCTGATTAGCCTCTAGACATTTTTTTATAAGCAATGGAAGGGAACGTCCCCCCCACACCATCTTCCATGGTTTTCTCGGGCTCACCTGTTCCAACAGGGAACCCGAGAATGCAGCCGGTGGTTCCGCCAGCTGACCATAGAGCTGATCAGAGACCAGAACGACTCCAATCATCTCCATGGCCTAAGAAACCGGAATCTACGAGCATTTCATGACTTAGGTTTCGTCGGATATAAACAGCACCATTGGGAAATTGTCAAAGCATTTTATCACACCGATCTTGGTGTGGTCAGATGCTTTGAGGGCAAAGGAGAGATCTAGGTTCTGATAGACTCCAATTTTTTCAAAGAAGAGTACCTGTCACTACCTATTGCTATCATAGGGGATATTTACATTCCCTGAGATAACAATAAAATGATAAAAAAAAATGAAAGAAACAGTTTAAAAATATAATAAAAAAGCAAAATAAATAGTTACCAAAACTCACGCGCAAAGTCGAACGCAAGCATCGGTCTAGTGTCATATGTAAACAGCAATTGCACCATGCATGCGAGGTAATACCGCGAAGGTCAGATCGAGGGCAGTAATTTTAGTAGTAGACCTCCTCTGTAAATCTAAATTGGTAACCTGTAAAGGCTTTTCAAGGCTTTTAAAAATGTACGTACCGTATTTATCGGCGTATAACACGCGCCAGCGTATAACACGCACCCCAAGTTTAGGAGGGAATTTTAAGGAGGGAATTTTAAGGAAAAAAAACTTTTAGGAGGGAAGTTTAAGGAAAAAAAACTTACATTAAAATGCCCATCAATGCAGCCTTATCGTGTCCACCTGCAGCCTTTTCAGTGTCAGTGCAGCCTTGCCCCAGTGTCCATTGCAGCCTTGTCAGTGCAGCTTTGCCCCAGTGCAGCCTTGTCAGTGCAGCTTTGTCAGTGCAGCTTTGTCAGTGCAGCCTTGTCAGTGCAGCTTTGTCAGTGCAGGTTTGCCCCAGTGCAGCTTTGTCAGTGCAGGTTTGCCCCAGTGCAGCTTTGTCAGTGCAGGTTTGCCCCAGTGAAGCTTTGTCAGTGCAGGTTTGCCCCAGTGCAGCTTTGTCAGTGCAGGTTTGCCCCAGTGCAGCTTTGCCCCAATGCAGCCTTGTCAGTGCAGCTTTGTGCACTCGCTGCCGACATACACAGCCGTGTGTAGATTCAAATATGGCGCCGAGACTGCAGGGATTCGTCGGAGCCGAGATACACATACCCGAGTGTTCTCGACTTTTTTCGGCGCCGCTCACAGTCCCGCCCAGTCCCGCCCTATAATGGACATAACACAGGTCCAATGGCGGGACTGGGCGTGACTGTGAGCGGCGCCAAAAAAAGCCGAGAACACTCGGGTATGTGTATCTCGGCTCCGACGAATCCCTGCAGTCTCGGCGCCACATTTGAATCTACACACGGCTGTGTATGTCGGCGGTGATCGCGGCAATTGCCGCGATCACTCCAATCACACAAAATCGGCGGGGATCGGCCTATAACACGCACCCACTATTTTCCCCTGATTTTAAAAGGAAAAAAGTGCGTGTTATATGCCGATAAATACGGTAGTTTGTCGCCGATGCATATTTGTGTGCAATTTTAAAGCATGTCGTGTTTGGTATCCATGTACTCGGCATAAGATCATCTTTTTTATTTCATCAAACATTTGGGCAATATAGTGTGTTTTAGTGCATTAAAATTTAAAAAAGTGTGTTTTTCCCAAAAAATTGCGTTTGAAAAATCGCTGTGCAAATACTCTGTGTATCATTTGGGGGGATTTGTGCTATCTGGGCATTTCATGGCCTCCAAAACTGTGATAGGCAGTGAGGAGTAAAATCAAAAATGTATGCCCTTAGAAAGCCTGAAGGCGGTGATTTTCGGGGTCCTGTACAAGGCTAGGCTTTTTTTCCCAAAATTTGTGGCAAAATATAAAATATTCCATGGACTCAACATTCCTCTCAGCAAATAGCTTGAAGTGTCTTCTATCCAAAATTGGGTAATTTGGGGGGGTTTTGTGCTATTTTGTCATTTAATGGCCTCCAAAACTGTGATAGGTAGTGAGGAAGTGAAATCACCATTTTATGCCCTTAGAAAGCCTGAAGGCGGTGCTTGGTTTTCGGGGTCCTGTACATGGCTAGGCTCCCAAAAAGTAAATTTTTTTTTTTAATTTTCCCGCAACTTGTGGCAAAATATAAAATATTCCATGGACTCAACATGCCAATAAGCAAATAGCTCGGGGTATCTACTTTCCAAAATGGGATCATTTGGGGGAGTTTTGTGCTATCTTGGCATTTTATGGCCTTCGAAATTGTGATAGGTAGTGAGGAGTGAAATCAAAAATTTACACCCTTAGAAATTCTGAAGACGGTGCTTGGTGCATCTAAGTGTAATTTATTTATTTATTTTTTGTCATTTTTCAATTACTTGTGACAAAAAATAAAATATTCAATGGGCTCAACATGCCTCTCAGCAATTTCCTTGGGGTGTCTACTTTCCAAAATGGGGTCTTTTTTTTGGGGGGGGGTTGTACTGCCCTGCCATTTTAGCACCTCAAGAAATGAGCAGTCATAAACTAAAAGCTGCCTAAATTCCAGAAAATGTACCCTAGTTTGTAGACGCTATAACTTTTGCGCAAACCAATAAATATACACTTATTAACATTTTTTTTTACCAAATACATGTGGCTGAATACATTTTGGCCTAAATGTATGACTAAAATTTAGTTTTTTTTTAAAAAATTTTATAACAAAAAGTAGAAAATATTATTTTTTTAAAAATTTTCAATCTTTTTCTGTTTATATCGCAAAAAATAAAAATCACAGAGTCAATCATATACCATCAAAAGAAAGCTCTATTTGTGGGGAAAAAAAGGATGCAAATTTTGTTTGGGTACAACATTGCATGACCACGCAATTACCAGTTAAAGCAGCGCAGTGCCAAATTGTAAAAAATTCTCCGGTCATTGAGCAGCCAAATCCTCCAGGGCTGAAGTGGTTAAAGAAAGAATAGGTTCCCCATTACAATTCATACCAGATCTCAAGGACTTTGTGTGGGCCCCCATGCTGTTTTTTTTTTTTTTGCATGGTTTAACCTTGTCAAACATCATACATACCAGACCCTCATCAAGGATAAGAATCTGGTATACAATTTTAGAGGGAAAACTATTTTTGTGGGGGCCCCCATTAACATCTATACCAAATCCTTATCTTGGTCCATAGAAGAAGGGAATCCCTGGCCATTTTGTTTTTTTTACAAACAGAAGTAAGCGGTCTAAGCTATAATTTACAGGCAATATAAATGGCATTTTTTTCTTTGTCAACGTCAATTTGACTGCAGTAGGTTATATGCAATTGCACAAATGTGCACAGGCAGGTTAAGGACAACCCCTAGGCATGGCATTAAAAGGAATTTTGCATTTTTATTTTTTTTCATTTAAAGTGTTTTTATTGAGTACACCAGGTAGGACAAAACAAGACCAACACTGACAGTTTGTACATTGAGGGCAGGCTGATACATAAACCAAAGACAAAGCATTAACATACTATATGAAGATGGCAAGTCGGCTGGCGCCAGAAATAGCGCCAGCTCACCCACATTAAACCTAAAGTATTACAATGTACAATGAAAAGACAATATGCTCGCCCCTAGTCAGGTGTACACAAACAGATTTTTCGAATAATAAAAAAGAAATAACAGTTCGGGAATCCGAACAAAGGGAAAAAAGACATAGACATGGTGAGAACTGATAAGATGAGACAGGTTTAGAAGAGCGAAAGGATGTGAGAACAGTAAGGGTCTGAAAGGGGGGTAGGAGAAAAAAAAAAAAAAAAAGGGGGGGGGGGGGGGAGTGACGAAGGCGGAGGCCCTTGGAGAGAGACACATGCTCTGTCACTGTAGCTCTACTGAGGGGGGTCACAAAGGTGTTGTAATCCTGAGAGAATCGAAAATAGTGCCAGTAAAACCAGGTTTTGTTGAATTTTTCCTCCTTACGTTGTAATGCAGCCATCAATTGTTCCATCAGATTAATTTCATTCACCACAGCTATCCACTGACCAACTGACGGGGGGTCTGAGCATTTCCATTTTTGCGGAATGCAAATTTTAGCAGCGTTTAGAAGGTGTATCAAGAGGGATTTCTTATAACGACGTCTCAACATCGGGGTAAGGTGGAGCAGGCACTGAGCCGGATCATCTGCAAGTGTAATGTCCGTCAGTCTAAGAACTATGCGCCTAATGGCTTCCCAAAAGGGACGAACCCGGGGGCATGTCCAGAAAATGTGCAGTAACGAACCGTCAGGATGCTGACAACGCCAGCAGGAGGAAGGAACTGAAGGGTATATTTTGTGGAGAAGCTTGGGCACTCTATACCAACGAGTCATTATCTTAAACCCAACCTCCTAGAACCTGTTCGCCATTGAGGAGCGGTGTGCAAAGTATAAAATTCGGTCTCTCTCCTCCTCTGAGAAGGCTCGACTCAGATCATTCTCCCATTTCCGTATATAATGAGGAATAAAGCCGTCCTGGGAGTCGACCAGAAACCCATACATTAAGGACAGTAGATGACGGAGGGGAGTAGGATCCAGATAGAGCCCCTCAAAAGCAGACGTGGAGTGACTAGTGGATGGCACGAACTGTGAGGAGGTAAGGAAATGTCTGATCTGTGTTGCTCTCCATCTATCTAAAGGTGGCGATAGCATTGCTTGTATTTCCTCGATGGTACACCATCGACCCTCATGATGGAAGTCTTGAAACCTAAATCTGTTGATCATCAGAAATTCCCTAAACCGCCTCCCCGATAGACTACATGGGAACTCCTGAGCACCAATTACCGGTGACAAAGGTGAGGGAGTGTGGGAGACCAACGTGACACAACCCGTTTTTACTGCCACCGACACAGTAGTTCCAATCAAAGGGTGGGATTTCAGGGGTACTGGCAAGGCAGAAGTCTGCCACAACAAAGTTGGGAGCGGGAGAGAGGTCAATGCCTGCTCCACCCCCACCCATTCCTTCTCGGAGGCATGTTTGGCCCAGTCCAGGGCTCTAGTTAAATGAACCGCCTGGTAGTATTTAAACGGGTCTGGGAACCCCAAGCCGCCCTGGTCTTTTGGTAAGGACAAGATATGATGAGACAATCTTTTAACTTTATAGCCCCATAGAAAATTCAAAAATTCCCCTCTGACAGAGCGAAGGAAGTGTTTTGGGACCGTTATTGGCAATGTTTGGAGGAGATATAATAATTTTGGCAGGACCGCCATCTTTAAAATGCTGTTCCTTCCAAACCAGGAGAAAGTATTCTTATGCCAGCGCTGGAGATCCAGACGTAGAGAGGCAAGCCAGGGAACGTAATTCTCTTGGAAGACTGCTGATAGTGAGGGGGTAAGATAAACGCCCAGATATTTCATTTTGTGGCGAGCCCATGAGAAGGGGAAATTCTGTTGAATTATATTGAGAGTCTCCTTGGGTAAATTAATGTTTAAAGCCTCAGATTTGTGCACATTCATTTTATAGTTAGAGAGAGCAGAGTATGTCTTGAGCGCCTGTAATAAATTGGGGATGGAAGTGACGGGACTTGTCACAAAAAATAATAAATCATCGGCGTAAGCCGCAACTTTATGCTGTGTGTTGCCGGTGCTGACGCCCTTTATATTTTGATCATTCCTAATGTGAGCTAGCAGGGGTTCTAATACCAATATGAATATTAAAGGTGACAATGGACATCCCTGTCTTGTCCCGTTGCTCAAGGGAAAGGGGGCTGAAATTGCTTCATTGGCTCGGACTGCTGCTGAGGGTTGGGAGTAAATTGCCTCTATCCATTGACACATATGGGGCCCTAGGCCAAGATGCTTCAACGTGCGTTTCATAAAGAGCCAGTTGACCCGGTCGAAGGCTTTCTCCGCGTCAGCTGAAATCAGCAACATTGGAGTTTTCCTGGACCGGGTCAAGTGGATAAAATTCAAGGCCCTAATCGTATCATCCCTGGCTTCCCTGGTTGGGACAAAACCTACTTGGTCGTAGTGGATTAATTTGGGGACAAAGGAGATCAGACGGTTAGCTAATATTTTTGTAAATATCTTGAGATCCGTATTCAATAAAGATATTGGGCGGTAGTTTGCACAGTCTGCCGCATCTCTACCCTCTTTAGGAATCAGAACTATGTGAGCAAATAAGGAGTCCCTAGGGAGTGGGGTCCCATCCAGGAGCGCATTGTAGGCCTGCACGAAACGCGGTACCAGATGCGTTGCAAACGTCTGGTAATAAAGCAAGGGGAAACCATCGGGTCCCGGTGTTTTGCGTACTTCCATGTCTTTGATGGCTTTGAGCACTTCTTGTTCTGTAATATGGTCTTCCATTTCTTCCCTCTCCTGAGATGTCAACGTGGGAACACCTGAAGTAAGCAGGTATTCGTCTATTAACGAGTTGTGAGTCTGTGATGTAGACTCTGTTACCGTAGGGGTCAAATTGTAAAGTTTCTCATAATAGCTGCGGAAGCAGTTGGTAATCTCTTGTGATTTGAAGATTTTTTGGCCCGACGGGGACGTCAGAGAGGGGATATAGGAACGTGCCGTGGTATCATGTAGTGCACGGGCTAGGGGTCTGCCAGGTTTACCTCCAAATTCATAGAATTGTCTCCGTGAGTACATGAATTTGGTTTTTGCTTTAGCCATCAGGAGAGAATTAAGGGAGTCACGTAAATTTTGTAGATCTATGGCTACGTCTCGGGCTAGAGATAGTTTGTGTTGCTTTTCCAGGACCCCAATGCGCTCCAAGAGAGAGTCCACCTCTCGTTGACTGTCTTTCTTGACTTTAGCTCCCAATTTTATAAGTACTCCCCTGACTACACATTTGTGCGCCTCCCATAACAAGCAAGGCGAGGACACCGAAGCTGTATTGGTTGCAAAGTAAGCCTTAATCTCCTCCTCCACCATTTTTGCATATGGTGGCTTCTGGATTAAGCTCTCATTTAACCGCCAAGACCCTGGTTGATGTGGCCGTCCCCCTCCTAGCATGAGTGTCAGTAAAATTGGTGCGTGATCTGAGAGGGATCTCACCCCTATACTACTGGAAGACACTAAAGGAAGGGCCGATTGGTGTACTAGAAAGTAATCCAGTCTCGAGTAAGAGTTATGAGGGGACGAAAAAAAGGTATAGTCTCTAGTGTCGCTGTGTGTAATCCTCCACACGTCCACCAAGTGAACAGCTGTCAGGGCTTTCTTAATCCGACGAAGGGCCGCGTACGACAGATGCGAGGAACCCGTGGAGGTGTCCAATAGGGGATCCAAAGCTACGTTTAGGTCTCCTCTCAAGATCACCTGTCCCTCTGCAAAGTCAGTCAGTTTGTCCAAGCAGTCCTCAATAAAGCCCACCTGACCTATATTGGGGGCGTAGATGTTGACTAGGGTAACAACCTGCCCATAGATAGATCCCTTCACAAAGATGTAACGTCCCAGTTTGTCACTGAAGACAGCTGACATCAACCAAGCCACATTTTTACAGATGAGAACACTTACCCCTCGAGATTTAGAGTCTGGGGAGCAGCTGTGGTAAACAAAAGGGTACCTGAAGTTCCCGAATCTTGGGGGTTTTGAGGTTTTAAAATGAGTCTCCTGGAGGAAGGCTACGTGGGCACGATTTCTCCAAATCTCACCTAGCACCTGCGACCTCTTCTCTGGGATATTCAGCCCGTGGGCATTCAGGGAGAGCATGGTAACTTTTGGCATGGTGATGAACGAAGTGTTCCCTGAAAAAAAAAAAAAGCGGGGGGGGAGGAGCGGAGAGAGAGTGAGGGGAAGGAAAAGGAGGAAGAGAAAGAAAGAGAAGAAGAGGGATAGAAAGATAGATAAGTAGACCACCTGTTGGGAAAACTTCCTCAAGGGTGGTAGCACAAATTCACAACAATAACTGCACTTGTACCAGAGAGTTCTGGTAAACACAAGACTAATATATGGTCTTCACCTAAAAACGCGGGTGGAGAGCGGGCCTATGTGGGGGAAGTGTTGACCGTGGCGAACCCGACAACACACATGGGCCACCTCGGGCCAATGTGAAGTAACAGTAAGTCACGGGGACCTTAAATATAGCGATCTGACTGGTGCCTGAAGCTAGCCATTGAACCACTCCCTGCCGATATAAATGTGAGGAATATAAAAGAAACCGAGTACCCAGTTTTTTAGGGACTGGCAGGATCCCCGGGACCCAGATACCAACCGTTTAAGAGGGAAAGAGTTTGCGGTTGTCATATATGATGCAGGGAGCAGTGCAATGGCTGCTGTAGCTGGATAACATAAAGAAAAACGGAACTAAAAAAAATACATCAGAAAACAGCTTAATGTATTTGTAACCTTAAGAAGTTATGGAATGCCCCCAAAACCTCCCTATTCAGGCCACACAACCAGGAGAGCTGGGGTGAAAGGGACAAGTCCTTATGGGTCAATCCTCTGGCAGAGGAACCTGGAAGAGGATGAACTGGAAACAGAAAACAAAGCTACTCCATAGTAATTGAATGTCATATAGAACCTGCCCATCACTCCGCTTAGACATATGGCGCTGGTTCTTTGTGTAACTTGGCCTGTAAGGTTAAAGTTAGCTAGGATGTAGCCAGCGGGAGCAGAGATTCATGACCGAGGGATTCAGGCTGTAAGTAAGACCGTGCAAGGTCATCCTGGGAAGATCACAGGACACATGATGGTTGTCACAGTTCCGGGTCAGAAGGATGGACGTGAGCCTGACCAGAGACCGCACCGCTGGAACGGGACCTTCTGCGCCTTTGGGGCAAGGGGTTGGATATCTGTGGAGCCGGATCATCAAGAAGGACGTCCAACCAATTGGGTACGGGGATCGGGTCAGATCCCAAAAACAAAAAGAGCTCAGGGAGTTGGTCCGGTGACCTCAGGGTGAAATGGCGATTTTCCTTCTTCACTTGCACATGAAATGGGAAGCCCCAGGTATATGTAGCTCCAGATTCGCGTATAGCAGTTAGGAGGGGTCTAACTGCCCTGCGCATCCCTAGGGTAGCACGGGACAGATCTGGCAGGAGTTGAATAGAAGCGCCGTCAAAGTCAATAGGACCCCTGTGCCAAGCCTTCCGAAGGATCAGTTCTTTCACTTTATAGTAATGGACGCGACACAAAACATCCCTTGGGCGTCAGGGGTCATGCCCGGAGACACTCTGTGTACTCTGTCTAACTCAATTTCTGTGGTCGGAGCTCTATCGAGGTAGGAGTTAAAAATGGACGTAATAGTTACCGCAAGGTCCTCAGGAGCCGTAGCTTCCGGTAAACCCCGAATCCTAATGTTATTCCTCCTGCTCCTGTTCTCGATATCTTCTGACCTTAGTCGGACTTGGAGGAGTAGGGATCTATGGTGGGACACTATGGATTCCAAAGCAGTAATGCGGGTCTCCTGTGAAGCTTGATCAGAGACAATAGTAGTGACCCTATTATCAGTGTGGGTGACCTGAGCCCGAAGATCCTCCACCTCTCTCTTGAGGGAGGATTCAATACGTTGAGCCCAGCTATCCAGCTCCTGTCTAGTAGGGAGAGTGGCTAAGCTGTGTTGGATCTGCTTCAGGGCTTCTAGAGGGAGTAATCGTGCCTGTCATCAGCGGCAGCATGTGAGGGAGACAGGCTTAGGCTTGGTGAGGGGATCGGAGAGCAGTCTCTCACCTCATCTGCGGGAGCCCCTGGTGAAGCGGTGAGGCTTGATCGTGGGGAAGGTCTGTTCGCCACTGCGCGGCTTGTGGTCGGAGGGGCCGGCGCCATATTGGCTGCGGCCGACTCCACGAGGACCGGAGTTTCTGGATCCCGGGAGCCAAAGTAGCGGGTGATTACCGCCGATGTTCGGGGCCGCGGGACGCTCTGGGACCTCCTCCTTCTGGGCATCAGTCGGGTGACTGTCTCGGCTAGAAAAACGGCCGCGGGGATAGCTCCGTGTGTCGGGAGCTCAGGATTCAGCGTCCGGACTCTGCCATGGTCAGCCACGCCCCCAGGAATTTTGCATTTTTAATGTTTCACTTTAAACATTTTTGAAATTGCTGCTCCCCACCAAACAGAATAGAAAAATATATTTTTTTTTGCTTTGGTACATGTTGTGCAGAGCAGTGTCCAGCCCCTATGGCATTTGTTTTGTAATCTCTTGCCTATTGCTGGCTATTTTTGGTTTTTAACATGTGGCTCCCAATGGTTTCAGTGGAGCTCAGATTTTGTACCAGAATTTCAGTAAAGTTCACTGAACTCACCTTGAATCGAATCCAGGTACGTTCAGCTCATCCCTTCTGCTGGGGAGACATATAGCTTGGGGATATATACTGTTCAAGTGGAACTTATACTACTAAGGGGAAAAAAATGCTGCTGGGGAGATACTCAGCTTGGAAATATATTGTATACTTTCCAAGGGAAACTTATAATACTAGGAGAGATATACCTGCTGGGGAGATATACTGCAGCTATACTGCTGACAGCTCTGCCAACTTGTCATAGACCTTCGCATGCTTAAGGGCTCACATCAACAGGGGCTCTTTTCAAATGCTGTGTTTGCTATGCGAATACAAATTCACGTGTTGAATAGCAGATGCAGTGTTATGACAGGAAAAGGACGCATTTGACGTGATTTACCTGCAGTTCAAATGCACCTGAAGTCGATATGCTGTATATCAAGAAATGCAGCACAAAGCAAAGCAAGTCAAACGCAGCCTCTGAATTGCCATGTGTAGTGCTCAAATAAAGCCAGTGGGATTTTTTTGACCTGGATTTGATGTGCATTCAAAACGCCTGTCACTTGCAGGAACACAAATCCCCATTGACATGGCTGACGGGTGGCTTCGAAACTTTGCTATGAGTGATCTAAGCTTTGAGACTTTATCTCAGAATTATTAAATACTATCCAAAAATGATGACCTAAGTTGAACATTTTTTACAATTTTATGTGTTTTTTTTTTTTTTTTAACCCTGTGTACCTGGTAAATGACAGCTAGATACAGAGTGTGCCTGAATATTGAAGAATCCCAGACTCCATATAGTTCCTGCATGTTACTGGTGTGTTTGAATTTAGACAACTTCCCGCAAGTCAACCCTCTGCAACATAAAACTCTCTGTCTAAAGTAGGACTACTGTACAAGTTCTTTCATGCCCTGTCACTCTTTGTTATATGCGCTGGTTGGTCTGGCGCACTGGGACTTGTTGTTCCTCTGGAGCTGGACTATCAAAGGTTCCTTTTACAACTAAATGCCCCAGTAACATAGCTTCCAACTCTTTGAGATGGGAAAGAGGGAAACATTACAGCACAAAGTATATAGGTAATGGGCATGCCCCTACCATTCCTCCAGTAACATGGACCATGAAGATTAATGCACAAAAATGATTGGTTTATCCCATTTTTTTATAATTATTTTTCCTTTATTTTGGCTATTCATAATAACAAATAGAATAAGTTTTTTTATAAACGGTTTAGTACAGTAAAACATTTCTCACAATTAAAGTGGTTGTAAACCTCTAACATAATGAAATGTGAACAAAGCATATCCTTCTATATTGTTTGTTTGTCTCAATTTAGAGCACTATGTGTCATTTCTGTCTGCTGCTTTGTTCCTCTCTGCATGAGTCACTTTTAATGAGTTTTTCTGACACCAAGATATGAAAAGGTGGTGGGGGAGGGAGCTCCAGCACACAGCTCTGTTCCTGTGTGTTGTGTGAAGGGGGTGTGACAGACCTAGCCGAGACAGGGGCTTTTGGAAGGGACTGGGAGCAAGCCTCTTACCCACTGACTATGGGCCCTGGTATTTAAGGGAACACTAGTTTTTGAAAGGTGTATACCGAGGGGATCCATGGAGTAGTCTTGTTACTTTAGATTCAAGTCCATGTCTCCCCAGGACACACAGACTCTGGGACTCTAAGTCCAGGGTCCATGTTAAGGGACTAAAAGCCACATTTCCAGCAAGGACTGCTCTACACTGTGGGACTCATAGCAGATAATGATGTAATCAGCAAGCCACTTGTCTGGAGCCCCCTGCAATAATGTGTTTATTGAAAGTAGGTCTCCTGCTATTGTCTGAAGCTGTTCCGTGTTTATACTTATGATAATGTGTATTGCACTGTGTGAAGCTCGGTGACAGCAAGTCTGACCTGGAATGAAACCTCCGCGTCATCTATGTGGCTAATTAACATAAGTTTTATAGTATTTGTCTGTTGTTCTGATTGTTATCCTGTGTACAGTTTGTATTGTTAGGGTAAAATGATCAGGATAGGGATGTCCTCCTGTGCTGTATAAATTCTGTGTTAGTTTGTTCAAATAAATGTGTTCCAGCTTTGCAGCCAAACGAGTCCTGCCTAGTTCTTGGTTGCAATATCCCTTCAAATGAGGGACAGATGAGAATTATGCTGTATTCCCTTAAAACCTCTATCATAAACACAGGGTCTTACTGGCATGACATGATGGGACTTGTAGCAGCTGGAGAGATATAGGTCGAAAAATGTTGTCAGGGAATTACAAATTGCTGAAATCCTGCCATTCTCTGCACATACATGATCCTGCTGACAAGGCATGCTGGGAGTTGTAGTGCATAGAAACTGAGAAAAGATTCAGCAAGAAAATTTCCAATTGTAAGAATTCTGTTCAGTTACAGACACTCAACGGAAAAAGTTAGGCCTTTTTCTGAGACACTATACCTGGTTTACTAAACCCTGCATTTTCAACATTCAAGCTTCTACAGGTACACTAAATTTGCAAAACAGAGCTCCTTGTACAGATGACGGTATGTTTAAAATGATCACCATTTCACTTCAGTTCACCTAACAATTTTGTACAATTGCTCCATTGCTTTATTTTTTCATAAGCTAAGCTTATTCAATATGGTAGATAATTTGCATTTCAGGAGAGACAATCTAAAGTTATCTTGAAATCAGCAGGTATGCAAATGTAAAGTGTAAAACCACAGAGTAACACACCTGGCTATGAATATATTTACTGCAAAGCTTCTGTCTGGTATAATAAGACACACAGTTATTTTTATGTAGCCAATGCCCCCGTAGGGGTTGCTGAATGTAGTGGTTCACCTGTCACTCTTATTTCTGGAGGGACGTGACCCCCTCCCCTTATTGGGAGATTAGAATTAAAATTCCTCTATCAATATTTGTTATTTTAAGATGAAGGTTTTATAATATACTTGAAAATGATCCCCTAGTTTTGTTTAGTCTAGCCCAGTGAGACTCAAGTTAACATGGAATGTTAGTTTATTAGACTTGCCAGACCCCCCTCCCTAATGGAACAATGTTTTATAAGGAAAGTGTCAGGGCGGAACCGCATGCCACTTCTTAGCGAGCTTGTCGTCATCAGTTAGGTGGTGACAACCTCGCTCAATTAGACGGAGACTATGGTCTCCTGGACCTTTATGTATACGTTCTCAATTTTATATCAGTTGTTTATGCACTTAATTTCTGGGGGGACAGGTGGACAGTGGTCCAATTCATTTTACCCCAACACTGTTTTCTCATTTCTTCTCTCTTTTTCTTTTTCTATTTCCCGGAGTGCACCCCTACAATTGAAAAATGAAGAATCTCATCGAAACATCCTCACTCAGACGGAGATGGTGAACAACTACAACGGGCAAGTACAGTCTGTCGAACCATAATGCTAAGTTCATCAGTGCATAATTCCCATTCTCACATTTTAACACACAATGTTCAAGGCTTAAATTCCCCTACGAAACATGCTAAAGCATTCCAAAATTAACATAAATTAGATATAGACTTCTTACTTCTCCAGGAAACACATTTCTCGCGCACCTCAGCTCCCCGATATCTAAATGCTAGATATCCCACCTTCTATCTATCGAACGGCCCAGACAAGAAAAGAGGGGTGGCGATTTGCATCGCAAAGAGGGTCCCGTTTTCCCCACCACGGTCATTAAAGACAAGGAGGGGAGGTATATCATGGTTGTGGGGAAAGTTAATGAAAGTGCTGTCACACATATATCATATTACGCTCCTAATACGGGTCAGGTAACATTTTTCGAAAATATGCTAAAAATTCTGCTCCCATATGTACAAGGTAAAGTTATACTGGGTGGAGACAGCAACGTCTCCCTATATCAAATTCTGGATAGGTCTAATGCACACAAACCTGTTGTGAAACATATCCCCAAACAGGGCGTTAAACTAGCTCGGATGTTATATTCCTATGATCTCGTAGATGTATGGAGAGACTTTCATCCCACAACCAGAGATTTTACTCACTATTCACAAGTCCACAAAACATATTCGCGCATAGACCACCTACTCACACAATCCTCATTATTACCGTTGATCAAGTCGATTGAAATAGTGCCCAGCTCATGGTCAGACCATTCACCAGTACTAATGACACTATCCGACCTATGGATGAGACTAAAACTCTCAACCTGGCGGCTCAATGCTACACTACTTATTGACCCCATAGTATACGCTGAAGTAGAGAAAGCCCTTCGACAGTACTTCACTGATAATCATCCTAGCGACACCTCCCCTAGCATTAATTGGGCAGCGCATAAAGCCACTATTCGTGGCAAGCTGATCCAAATAGCCTCCAGAAACAAACGTGACAATGCTCAGAAGATACAGCAACAGGAAGAAGAGCTACATAAAATAGTTCGGGAACAAAAATCTAATCCTCAACTAGACTTACGCCATAAAATAGATATAGCATGGTCAGCATTGAATTTTAGCCTCACAACCAAGGCTGAGAAATACCTCCGCTGGTCTAGACATCGTTTCTACACCAGGGGAGATAAACCTTCAACCCTTTTGGCTAGAAAACTCACCCCCCGTCCATTTAATCCTGCCATGCCGAGAATTCGGACGAGGGATGGGAAACTTACCCAAAATCACCAAATGATAATCCAAGAATTTTCTAGGTTTTTTACTAAGCTATACAACAAACCAAACTCATTTCCTAAAACTATTACTAATTTTTCCATGATATTCCATTACCACAAGTTGCACAAGAACATATAGAACTCATGGAAGCAGTTTTTACTGAGGGGGAAATTTTGGGAGCTATTAAATATTTGAATCCTGCAAAAGCACCTGGCCCCGATGGTTTCACAGGTCACTATTATAGAAAATTCGCAGCCATATTGACCCCGCATCTATGTTCCTTCTTTAACGCAATACGGAAAGGAGACTCACTAGTTACGCACGAAAATGATTTTGTATATGCTTTTCTCAATAAAAATCATTGAAAGAAAAATGAAATATTCCTTTAACCACTTGAGGTCCGGGCCATAGCCGAATGACGGCCACAGCGCGGACCTCAATTTCCGTGAGGCCGTCATGGGACGTCCTCCCCTGTGCACGCAGTGTGCGTGTGTGATCAACGAGTCACAGAGACTCGGATGATCACAGATCCGAGTAAGGGGCCGGTCCCGGACCCTTACCATGTGATCATGTGTAAACGAAAGCTCGGTGATCTTTTTTTTTCTCCTCACGCTGAAAAAAAAGATCGGTCCCTAAGAGGCAGAAGGCACATATGCCTCATCTGTGCCTGCAAGTGCCACCTGCCTTTGCCACGTGCCAGTGCCCACAGTGCCCAGCAGTGCCACCTATCAATGCCCACAAGTGCCACCTATCAATGCCCACAAATGCCACCTATCAATGCCCACCAGTGGTGCCAATCAGTGCCACCTAGCAGTGCTGCCATCAGTTTAAGCAATCAGTGCCCATCACTGCCACCCATCAGTGCCCATCACTGCCACCTATCGGTGCCCATCAGTGCTGCCTCATCATTGTACATCAACGAAGGAGAAAAATTACCTGTTTGCAAAATTTTATAAAAAAATATATATATATATTTTTTAACAAACAATAAAAACCGAAGAGGTGATCAAATACCACCAAAAGAAAGCTCTATTTGTGGGGAAAAAATGATAAAAATGTAATTTGGGTACAGTGTAGTATGACCGCGCAATTGTCATTCAAAGTGCGACAGCGCTAAAAGCTGGAAATTGGTCTGGACAGAAGTGGGGCTTAAGTGCCCAGTAAGCAAGTGGTTAAATATCATGCCTGGGGGGGTGTCATTAGTATTCTTGTAAAGTAGATCATCTTTCCCATGTTTATAACAGTGCCACAGCAAAATTACATTTTTAAAGGAAAAAATGTCATTTAAAACTGCTCTCGGCTGTAATGTACTGTCAGATCCCAGCAATATAGTTAAAAATACCAAAGATTAAAAAAAAATGGTGTGGATGTCACCTCCAGGGCCTTCAGGTCTGGTATGGATATTAAGGGGAACCCCACACCCAATTTTTTTTAAAAATGGCGTGGGGGTCCCCCCCAGGCCCCCAGGCACTATATACTCTGAACAGCAGTATATATACTATACAGCCTGCCCTTTATACTCTGCAGAAAATTGGGCCTTAGTTGTTGGTGGTACCAGAACACTGTTACTCTTGTCTGGCGCAGGAACGGGCCCTGCCTTGAAATATTGTATGAAAAATTGTAATTACATGCCCCTGTTAAACAGGGGCAGAAAAATTGGGCCTTGGGAGGTGGTGGTGGTGCCACAACACTGTAGCCCCTCACAGATACTCTTGTTGGGTGCAGGAACGGGCCCTGCTGTGAAATATTAGATCAAAAATTGTAATTACATGCCCCTGTTAAACAGGGGCAGAAAAATTGGGCCTTTAGAGGTGGTGGTGGTGCCACAACACTGTAGCCCCTCACAGATACTCTTGTTGGGTGCAGGAACGGGCCCTGCCGTGAAATATTAGATCAAAAATTGTAATTACATGCCCCTGTTAAGCAGGGGCAGAAAAATTGGGCCTTGGGTGGTGGTTGTGGTGCCCTAAACCAAAAATATTGTTGGAAGCTAGCATCATCAAGATTGAGGAGGAATAGGATAGACAGCATAGTCTTCAAAGGATCCCACATCCATAGCAAATTCAATCAGTTACATCAGCATCAGGTGCTTGATAGCTGCTGATCCAAGACTGATTCATTTTTATCAATGTGAGCCTATCAACGGAGTTTGTGGACAGGCGCAGTCTTTGATCCGTTACAAACAATCCAGCAGCACTGAATGTGCATTCAGAAAGCAAGCATTGCATATGGAGCAAGTTCTGGCCAGTGGTCTATCCTCAAGACCCAGTAACCCAGTGGATGCTCTGTTGAAAAGGTCTCCAAGTCTGCTCTTGCCCCTAGATATTCCTGCACCATGTAACGCAGACACTGGCGATGGTAGCTTGAACCGATCAGACCTTGGCACTGATTACTGAAAAATTGTTTAAAGGCATCGACACCTTCTCCACTGCTCTTCCTCTGACTGAACGAAGCCTCAGCAACACGTTGTCCAGCACCAGGAAATTGTAACCTCCCAAGGTCTGGAAATGCGTTGCACAAACCTTTCTTCAAGGCCTCCTGAAGATGTTTCATCCTCTGCTCCCTCTGCGAAGGCAGAATGAGTTTTGCAATCTTACCCTTGTAATGTGGATCAAGAAGGGTTGCCAACCAGTAATGATCCCTCTCCTTGATACCACGAATCCTAGGGTACTTTCGCAGGCTTTGCAGAATCAGTAAGGCCATGCAGCGTAAGTTTGCAGAGGTATTCGATTCTGAGTTCTCTGGGTCACTGAGGATGACATTGTCAGGAACTACCTCCTCTCAGCCACGCACAGCTCCTTGGGCTTCTTGGGACTGAAAACCATCCCTTGAAGACTACTGCTGAGTGTTATCCTCTACATCCACGCTGACACAATCCTCCTTCTCCTCTTCTTCCTGTATGTTTGGAAGGCCTTCAGGAATGCTATCTGGATAAAGGGGGCCTTGGGAGGTAAGGAAGTCCTCCTCTTCCTCACGCTGTTCTGCCTCAAGTACCCTGTCCATGATTCCATGAAGCGTATTCTCCAACAGGAAGACTAGAGGGACCGTGTCAGTGATGCATGCATTGTCGCTGCTCCCCATCCTTGTGGCATCCTCAAATGGTGACAAGACAGTGCATACATACTTGATCAGTAGCCACTGGCGTGGAAAAAGAAGCCAAGCTCCTCTGACCCTGTCCTGGTGCCATATTCGCACAGGTACTCATTGATGGCCATCTGCTGTGTGTGCAGCCACTGCAGCATTGCCAACATTGAGTTCCACCTGGTGGGCATGTCACAAATGAGGCAGTGGGTGGCGGGTTGCATTCCCTTTGAATGTCAGCCAGCCAAGTACTGGCATTGTATGACTGGTGGAAATGACCACAGACCTTTCTGGCCTGCCTCAGGAGATCCTGTAAGCCTGGGTACCTGCTCAAAAACCGCTGCACCACCAAATTCAGGATGTGTGCCAAACTTGGAACATGGGTCAAGTGTCCCTGTCGGAGAGTGGAGAGAAGGTTGGTGCCATTGTCGCATACAACCATTTCTGGCTGAAGCTGGCGTGGCATCAACCACCTCTGAGCCTGATCCTGCAGAGCTGACAGAATTTCTGCCCCAGTGTGGCTCCTGTCCCCTAGGCAGACCAATTCAAGCACCACATAGCATCTTTTAGCCTGACTGCTTGCGTAGCCCCTTGAATGCTTATGGAGCACCGCTGGTTCAGAGTACAAATCTGCAGAAGAGGCCATAGAGAAAGATGAAGAGGAGGGAGTGGAGGAGAGAGCTGTGGCAGAATCACCCCTAGCATTTTTGAGGCATGGTGGCGGAACAAGCTCCAACAACACTAAACCCTGTCCTGCATCCTTACCAGCTGCCAGCAGAGTTATATAAACCTTATTGCTGACCACCCTGTCCAACGAAGCCAAAACATTGCCTTCCACATGCCGATAGAGAGCCAGAATGGCCTTCCGTGAAAAGAAATGGCGTTTTGGAACTTGCCACTGTGGTACAGCACATTCCACAAATTCAGGAAAGGGGGTTGAGTCTACCAGCTGAAAAGGCAGCAGTTGCAGTGCTAGCAATTTGGCCAAGTTAGCATTTAGACGCTGAACATGTGGATGGCTGGGACCAAATTTCTTTTTACGGTTCAGCAACTGGGGTAGAGAAATTTGCCTGCTAAAATCAGATGGTGGTGTACTGCTAGCAGATTGGCTGCAAGTACTTGGGACACGTATTGCTATGCCTTCATTCCTGTCAGTGCAGGTTTTTGAGAGGACTGGAGGTATAGTAGGGTTGGAGAAATCCCAGATGAGGAGCAAGGAGAAGAACGCCTTTTTTTATGATGTGGGCTTTTCAAGTGCTGTTGCCAACGGACTGCATGGCAGGTCGTCATATGTCTGGCCAAGCATGTGGTGCCCAAGCAGCTGCTGTTCTGGCCATCCTTGATCTGCTTCAGACATAGGTTGCAAACAGAAAGGGTGCGATACTCCCTTCCTCAACCTGGGAACCAACACCGGAGCCTTCAAATTGCTATGCACCCTCCAGCAGCATGTACCCGACACTGTGGTCGAATAATTCTGGGGACTCCTTCATGCATGATAATGGGGCTACGGAAGGAGCGACTGTGGACAAGGAGTCAGTGGAATAGGCCACTTTGGCAGCTGCGTTGGAAGGCAAACTACTCTGAGCCTGGGTGACAGATGATGAGGAGGATGAGGATTTGTTATCCATCCACCAACTTTTCTGCATGTTCTGGCTCAATAACACGGCCAGCAGCAGAAAAAAAGAACAAGCGTGCCCCACGGCCACCTGCAGAGGATGCAACATGTCCACGACCACCACTGTTGACTGTAGACACAGAGGCTGCTTGCCCTCTTTTAGTGTCCTGTGAGTGTCTGCCTCTCCTTGGTGGCCTTCCGGTCATGATGTATTTTTTTGTTTTGCAACACCACACTACACTATTAGATACTGTATACACCGCCTGAAGTGTATTAGAACTGTGCACACTATAGTAGATACTGTATACATCGCCTGCACTGTATTAGCAACTGTACAACGGCTGCACTGTATTGTATACTGTGTACACCAGCAGAAGTGTAGTCAAAACTGTACACACTGTATTAGATACTGTGTACACCGCCTGATGTGTATTAGAAACAGTACACCACAGAATGCACTGTAGATGCACGGTGGGGAGGCCCGGCACGGTGGGGAGACGCAGAAAGGTTTTGTGCTTCCCCCCTTCACATGTTTCCCCAGTGGGACCCTCCTTGCTTGGGCCACTAGATGGAGCATTTTCCGTGCCGGCGGCGTTCCTTGATCATTGCCGGACTGTCGGAGGGGTTCTGCGCATGCTGGGTTTACCCTGCATGCGCGGGACGTCACGCATGTTACGTCGTAGGTGACAGCTGATGCCGGGGCGTAGCCTTCCGGAATGTCGAGGGGGCCACGTGAATGCCGCAATCACAACGGCAGGGTCTCCATGTGGGGGGAGCTGTGGGGAGGAGATGAGCACCTGCGACTAATAGGCATACATTTTAAATACTATAGAAAGATGCAGCTTCCGGAGGATCACTAGGTGATCTCTGGAAATGCTGCCAACACATGCAGGAAGGTTTGGAGTAACAAGTAAGTGCAATTGCTGGACATGCGAGACTGGCTGTAGTTTATTATTATATATTCATATTAATATTTAAGATTTCTTTCATCTTTATATTTCTTACCATTTAGGTTTTTCACTATTTTACTAATATATTGATACTCCACATGTATGGTTTAATTTCCAATACCTTTATTACTTGTTAAACATCGTGATACATCCCCATTCATTGGGTACTTCACTCTTCACTTCTGTTTATTCCTTACGGGACTTCCCTCACTAATAAAGACAACAAGCATTCACCATTTTTCCCCTAGCAAATGTTTTGGCACTTTTAACAGCATTTTGTTTTGTTTTCTTCACACACCACTTTTCTCCATCTCTTTCTCCCCCTTTTTTAGATTTCATTACTTTTATCCAACAAAACACAGCACATCCCATTATATAGCATTATGAATTAAATAAATGAACAAACTCAAATACGAATAAATAAAAAATACTAATTGATATACTGTATGTTCAACATTTGATTGAATACCAGCCAGTCTGGCATTATAAGGCAGCACTGAATACTTACCCAACACTTGCTGATAATATACAGATTTTTATGAATATCGGATTACAGGTGCCTCACCCCATACCTCCCCCACTGGGTCTAAGAGTGTGGCTCCTTGCAAGCCCCGTGGACTATGGACCTGCCTGGAGGGGGCGGAGGGAGTGTGCGGACATTGTGGGACTACCGAAAGCAACTGTTTTTAATAACCCTGGCTGTGCGATACATCCCCACTTTCCCATCCCTTGAATGGTAAATATTTCACCATATATATGGAGGTGTACCTTTAATGTATTTTTTAAAATTATGAAATGTCCAATTATGTTTTGCATACTGTATGAAGTCCTTAATAGAATTTTCTGACATATCTCTTTGAAATATAAAATTTCCCTGAAGAAGACCAGAATTGAAAAGGGTCAAAATGCATCGGGGTATTCATGGGAAATTCATGTGGATAGCAATATTGTGATGTAACTGATAAATCAGGATCTCTTTGGTGTATTGTTTGCCATGAGCAATGGTTTATGTTGTGTGTGTTTTGCTGACCGAATTTGTTTTTAAATTTGATTGTAGAGATGTATTTTCATTTCTTGTCAGAATAAAAACTTTTTTACTAACTACGGTTTCAAAATATTTTGCTGCTAAAAAACCCCTTGGGGAAACTTTTCCACTTGTTTGCACTGTAGATATATGCTACACTGGATGCAGAGTATATATATACAGTTGCAATAAAAAGTATGTGAACCCTTTTGGGATGATATGGATTTCTGCACAAATTGCTCATAAAATGTGATCTGATCTTCATAAGTTCTTCGATCTTCTTAGATCTTCTAAGTCACAACAATAGACAATCACAGTCTGCTTAATCTAATAACACACAAAGAATTAATGTGACCATATTTTTTTTGAACACACCATGTAAACATTCACAGTGCAGGTGGAAAAGGTATGTGAACCCTTGGATTTAATAACTGGTTGAACCTCCTTTGGCAGCAATAACTTCAACCAAACGTTTCCTGTAGTTACAGATCAGACGTGCACAATGGTCAGGAGTAATTCTTGACCATTCCTCTTTACGGAACTGTTTCAGTTGAGCAATATTCTTGGGATGTCTGGTGTGAATCGCTTTCTTGTGGTCATGCCACAGCATCTCAATCAGGTTGAGGTCAGGACTCTGACTGGGCCACTCCAGAAGGCGCATTTTCTTCTGTTTAAGCCATTCTGTTGTTGATTTACTTCTATGCTTTGGGTCGTTGTCCTGTTGCAACATCCATCTTCTGTTGAGCTTCAGCTGGTAGACAGATGGCCTTAAGTTCTCTTGCAAAATGTCTTGATAAACTTGGGGATTCATTTTTCCTTCGATGATAGCAATCCGTCCAGGCCCTGATGCAGCAAAGCAGCCCCAAACCATGATGCCCCCACCACCATACTTCACAGTTGGGATGAGGTTTGATGTTGGTGTGCTGTGCCTCTTTTTCTCCACACATAGTGTTGTGTGTTTCTTCCAAACAACTCAACTTTGGTTTCATCTGTCCACAGAATATTTTGCCAGTACTGCTGTGGAACATCCAGGTGCTCTTGTGCAAACTGTAAACGTGCAGCAATGTTTTTTTGGACAGCAGTGGCTTCCTCTGTGGTATCCTTCCATGAAATCCATTCTTGCTTAGTGTTTTACGTATTGTAGAATCGCTAACAGGGATGTTAGCATATGCCAGAGACTTTTGTAAGTCTTTAGCTGACACTCCAGGATTCTTCTTCACCTCATTGAGCAGTCTGCCCTGTGCTCTTGCAGTCATCTTTACAGGACGCCCACTCCTAGGGAGAGTAGCAGCAGTGCTGAACGCTCTCCATTTATAGACAATTTGTCTTACCATGGACTGATGAACAGCAAGGCTTTTCGAGATACTTTTATAACACTTTCCAGCTTTATGCAAGTCAACAGTTCTTAATCGTAGGTCTTCTGAGAGCTCTTTTGTGCGAGGCATCATTCACATCAGGCAATGCTTCTTGTGAAAAGCAAACCCAGAACTGGTGTGTTTTTATAGGGCAGGGCAGCTGTAACCAACACCTCCAATCTCATCTCATTGATTGGACTCCAGTTGGCTGACACCTCACTCCAATTAGCTCTTGGAGATCTCATTAGTCTAGGGGTTCACATACTTTTTCCACCTGCACTGTGAATGTTTACATGGTGTGTTCAATAAAAACATGGTAACATTTAATTCTTTGTGTGTTATTAGTTTAAGCAGACTGTGATTGTCTATTGTTGTGATGAAGATCAGATCACATTTTATGACCAATTTGTGCAGAAATCCATATCATTCCAAAAGGGTTCACATACTTTTTATTGCAACTGTATATGCACATTCTAAATATATTTCCTACATTTAAATCACCCTTTTTTATTCTTAAGCAAAAAATACAAAAATATTCACAGTAACCACAAAACCACATTAAATATCCCACCAAGCCAACCTAAAATGTATGTCTAGGTAAAACTTTTTCCTTAATTTTTAACCACTTGAAGACCAGCCGCCATCATTATACTGCTGCAAGGTGGCACGACCCCGCAAATCGCCGTAGCTGTACGTCGGCTCAGGATCTTGCTCCTGTAGGCGCGCGTCAGCGTGTTCAGGGGACATGATGTCCGCCGGCCACCTGCGATAGTTCCCCGCAGTGACAGAACAGGGATCTGCCTGTGTAAACAAGGCAGATCTCCGTTCTGACAGGGGAGATATCACAGATCCTGTCTTTTTGCTATGCGGGAAGACAGATCTGTGTTTTTCCCCAGTCATACGTCATACGGTCCCCCATACAGTTAGAAAACACCTGCAGGGAACACATTTAACCCCTTGATTGCCCCTGATGTTAACCCCTTCCCTGCCAGTCTCATTCGTACAATAACAGTGCATATTTTTTTGGGAATTATCTGCATATTTTTTGAGAGCCTATCCCACACCCACCTAACAACTGTCCCCGAGTCACCCCCATCAAATCATTCCCCACATCTATTATCTTTTGTACCACCACCCCCTCCCTTTAGAATGCAAGCTCTACGAGCAGGGCCCTCCTGTCCCTTCTGTATTGAACTGTACTGTAATTGTGCTGTCCCCCTCTACATTGTAAAGCACTGCGTAAACTGTTGGCACTATATAAATCATGTATAATAATAATAATAATATTTTTAGCACTAATTACTGTAATAATGTCACTGGTTCCCAAAAAAGTGTCAAAAATGTTTCATAGCAGAAAGTAAAAACATTTTTTTTTTCAAAATTGTCGCTATTTTTTTGTTTATATCGCAAACAATAAAAACCGCAGAGGTGATCAAATACCACGGAAAAGAAAGCTCTATTTGTGAGGAAAAAAAGGACATCAATTTTGTTTGGGTACAGCATTGCACGGCCACGCAATTGTCAGTTAAATCGACGCAGTGCCGTAAGGCAAAAAATGGCCTGGTCATTAAGGGGGTAAATCCTTCCAAGGCTGAAGTGGTTAATAAAGTAAACGGTATGAACACCTGTCAGGTTTTTACTGCTAACTAGGGCTTTGTTTGAGTAGTTTGCACTTAAAGCCTAAGCTTAGTTAAAAATTAAAACAAAAAATCAGCACAATGGACAGTACTTACATTTAATGAAATGTGTCCCTTTTGTTGGTGGTTGCTGTTCTAGTTGAAATCCCCCATCCTCTAGCCCCCACCCCCAACACTATTACAGTCGGAGAGATTGCCATAGGCACTTCTCAAGAGTGCCCGTCCTTTCCTCTCCCCTTCTCCATTCACAGAAGCTGTTTTATAGCTTCCTTCAATAAAAAATCGCTCTATAAATAGAGGAGATGGATCTTTCATTCATCCATCCGTCCTCCATTTATGGAGCATTTTTCATTGATAGAAGCTAAAGTACAGCTTTAATGAATAGAGAAGGGGGTAATGAGTGTAGGCCTATTTCGGCACTCTTGGAGCACCTGGATTAACCCGTGCAGCACTGGAAGATTACTGCTGTCGAGGTATGAGGGGGAGCAGAGGATAGAGGCACAAGGGACACATCTCTTAAATATACTGTAAGTACTGCCCCTTGGGCTGACAATGTTTTAAGAGACAGGAAGTGAATGAAACTCTCAAACAGCAACACAGACAGAAATAAAAGACTTTCCTTTAGTGGAGTAGAGGAAGGCTAGAACCCCTCTCAGGTTTTTATATCTGTATTTCTCTGTTGTGGACTTTCCCCCTCTTACTGTCTGGTGGCAACTTTGTTAACAGTAGAGGAAGAGAAAATCCTAAACAAAGCCCCTGATTGCAGGGAAAACCTGAACAGGGTTCTAACTCTTCCCCTATCCAAAAAAAAAGAACATTTTGGCCAGATTAACTGGAGAGTGTCTGGACCAGACACTTTCACCCCCTTCCTGTCCAGGCCATTTTTCAGCTTTCATCGCTGTCGCACGTTAAAGCACAATTACTCAGTAGTGCAACACTGTATCCAAATGACATTTTTATCATTTATTTTTTTTTTTTAGACACATAGAGCTTTCTTTAGGTGGCATTTATTCACTGGATTTTTATTCTTTGCTATATAAGCAAAAAGGTACCAAAAATTTTGGCATGACGAGTTTTTTGAAGTTTTCATTTTTTTTTGTCACAAAGTTGTAAATTTAATTTATTTCTCTTACACAGAATAGACATACTTATAACAACATATATTTTTTTAAAAAATGAATAAGAAAACAACCTCGATTCTTTTTAAGCCTGCCCACCCCCACGTACATGCACATATGGCTGCGCCTGTATATGAAAACATTTACACAACACATATTACACTTCACTGTGCATGCCAGAGTGAGAACAATAATTCTAAGGCTATCAATTACTGTTAACTCTAAATTGATAAGCTGTAAAGGCTTTTAAAAATGCCGCCTATGGACAATTATGGGTATTGTGCACAATTATAAGACTTGAAATATTTGACATGTATTTACTCGATGCAACCTTTTCTTTTATATTTTACAAAAAACTGGGTATTATATTGTGTTTGTCTGCAGTAAAATTAAGAGTATTTTGTGCTGAAAATATGGGTATGATTTTTACTAATATCACGTGACATTTTATTCTACAGATTCTCTTCTTTCAAAAAATGTGATATTTGTGTGGTTTTAATTAATTGTCAGGCCTAAAATGTTCAACATGTGCCACAAAAAGAAAGGGGGGGGGGGCAGCCAAAGGTTTCAAATAATAATATTATTTGCAGGCAGCTTGTGTTGCAGTTGCATTTAAGGCAGGTAAACACTTGCTGAGTATGATCACCTAAAGTGACAACACACTCTCCTGCCACAGGATTTCCTGAAGCCAGAGTACCTAAACAGGTTCATTGCAAAAGAGCAGACAGCAGGTTGGTGCCATTGCTACATGACCTTGCCTGGCATGAGATGGCAACTCTCTGCCAGCCCCCGAACTTCTGGCCTGGTGTAGCTTCTATCCCCCATACCAGGCATACCAGCTACAAATCAGTGTGACAGGGCTTTGCCTGGGCTTTTGCATAAGCTCTGGTGTGCTTGGGGGAACTGGAAATCCTCTGGATTATGAGGAGATGACTGCTCTGTCACTACCAGCTCCAGTGGTGTGCCCCATCCTGCATCCTTCCCAGCCTCCATAAATTGCATCTCATGGGCCATAAAAGAGATTTAACATCCCTGTGCATGCTTGCTACTTGCATCTCCAAAACATTACTTTCAACATGCTGGTGAAGGGCAGGAATGGCCTTATGGGCTAAAAAATGGCAGCCGGATACTTAAGATACTTACTTTGGATATGGCTGTGATTTTAGGACTTTTTCTGCAGCAGCTGTGGAAGAGACACTGGTCTGGTCAAGGGTACTGCTGGAGACAACAAGGTTGGGGAGTTATATTGAGGTTCACACCTATTCTGGGCTCTGATCAGCATAGTCCTATGCTGAACCTTTTCTCTGTTTGATGTGCCAAAAGGTAAGCCTTTCAATTTCCTCCCTATCTTTTCAGGATACAGATATTGCAGCAAATACAGATAGGGAATCTTGTGGAGTGTGGGGACAGGCGGAAAGTGAGGAATAAGGAAGAGGGGTGCAGGCCTTTTGCTACCAAACTGCATCATTAATGTGCTGTTCTCACTGATCTTTGGGGTGAAGAATCATGTGTCTCGACAGCAGATATGTGTAAAAGATTGCAGACTATGGAGCTATGTGGAGCATACTTGAAGTTAGTGGTGGCCTGCAACAGTGGGACAGCACCATCCAGTGGACTAGGACAAATGCTCACTCCACTGGTCTGCAAGCTGCTCTTTCCCCTGGGTAAAATCTTTACATAATGTTGTTGTGTTTCTCCCTCACTTACCTCCTCTCCAATCCCTGGCACAAAGGTACTGTCTACCTGTCTGTTGAGTGTGTCTGTAGCAGAAATTTCCCAATTTCTCTTTGGGATTAATAAAGTATTCTGTATTGTACCATCTTATCATCCCGACCTCCACCTGGCAGTAAGCCGCAGGAACATCAATGACAACTGCTACTCCCTGCCTGTTGTCCCCTCACTCTCTGCTCCCGTCACTCCCTTCCTCAACATTCAATAGCAAAAATCTCATGCACCCTCCTGCATTAAGTTACTGAAGCTGGGCTGAAATAATTCAGCTAACTTCTCCAGGTCATTTTGTGTGGGGTGGGGCATCAACGGGATTAGCTATAAAGGATGAGGAAGAGGAACATGCACTGCTTTGGACCTCGGTGGAGTATGATGAGAAAGGCTTGGTTAGCTGTGCACTAAGAGCCTCTGCCTCGCCCTTTAGGCCTCCCATACATGTTGAATAGAGGGGACTGCCTAACTTTATGAGGAGCTATGACAGTATGGGGATTGAGAATGTGGTGCTTTGCTGTACCTAACAATGTGGTGATTTGTTGCACTAAACTATACTCAATAGTATCTGGTGAAGTGCTTAAACAAAGGGCAGCTCATCCTGTATCAGGAATAGGTTCAGACAAAAAAGACCCTAGCAATAATATATTAAGATTAAATATACTGCCCTCAAAAAATAAAACCTATAACACTAAACTCCAACCCTAAAACAATAAGCCCACCACGCTGCAACTTACTGTAATGTAGCATGAATGTATTTAGCACTGTTCAGATATGTTCATTTACTACAAGTTTACACACACTGACAAAAGGCTGTTGGGAAACCTGAATTTTATATAGGGAAGGGGCTGATATGTATAACCCCACCCCCCCCATTATTGGCGCTTCTAAGCCACCTGACCATAATAGTATTGGTGATTTGTTGCTATAGCAGCAAATGGCTGCATTCGTTTGCTGTTTTTCCCAACTGCAAACAGCTTCAGTGCAGATTGACATGTATAAGTGAGTTTGGGGTGGAGAAACTTGACTGGCCTGCACAGAGTCCGGACCTCAACCCAATAGAACACCTTTGAGATGAATTAGAGCGGAGACTGCAAGCCAGACCTTCTCATCCACGTCAGTGCCTGACCTCACAAATGTGCTTCTGGAAGAATGGTCAAACATTCCCATAGACACACTCCTAAACCTTGTGGACAGCTTTCCCAAAAAGTTGAACCTGTTAAAGCTCAATATTGAAAGCTACGGGCTAAGAATGGGATGCCATTAAAGTTCATGTGCGTGTAAAGCAGTGTTTCTCAAACTTTTTTGTCTTGCAGTGCACCAAAAAAATCGAAAAAAAATTTATGGCACACCTGAAAAGATTTATCATTTTTTGTGGTGAAGAACCTGTTTATTTTTACATATATATTTAATTTTAAATTTAATGTGAAGGATATGCCTGCTTTCGAAAGCCAATCAGATTGAAGAGAGACTCCAAAGTCGACAAAGAAACTTGCATTTCTTTGTGGATTTTAAGAAGTCTCTCTCTCTTTTTCGATTTGATTTCAGTCATAAATGGAGAAAAAAAGAGAGAATCCACCTGGGCTGCCGGTCCAAGCATTGAAGCAGACTCTTATGTTAACACTGTAGTGTAGACAAAAAAGAAAAAAGGGCACAGGTGCCTCTAAGCCTAATGCCGCGTACACACGGTCGGAATTTCCAACAACAAATGTTCAATGGGAGCTTGTTACGACCGTGTGTAGGCTCCATCGGACATTTTCCGTCGGAATTTCCGACAAACAAAATTTGAGATCTGGATCTCAAATTTTCCGACAACAAAATCCATTGTCGTAAATTACGAGTGTGTGTACACAATTCCGACACACAAAATTCCACGCATGCTCTGAATCAAGTACAAGAAGGAAGCGCTCGTTCTGGTAAAACTAGCATTTGCAGTGGAGATAGCACATTCGTCACGCTGCAAATTTTAAAATCTTTTAATGCAGCGCATTCTCTTCTTCTTTATAATGCTAGAATAATGAAGTTGTTTTGCTGCTGATTTTCACAGAGTTCTGACAAACTGATATCTTTATTATTTCTCGTGATCTCCTGAATAATATTAGTTATTTTTTTCGGCAGATCTTCATAATAATGTTTTGTATTTATTTTTTAAAGTGATTTTATTTATTTATTTATTTTTTTTGTTTTTTATCAAGATCTCCTGATTTTTTTTTCTAGTGATCTCCATATTTTTTTCGTTTTATGTGTCAAGTTACCACAACACCATTATTATCTTGTATGTTTGAACCTAACCTCAAGGAGGTTGGTTGGTGTCCCTTGTTAATTTTACATTGTATTTAGGAAATGTACCTGCCTACTCACAAACAAACTGTCCTTTTTGAAGTAAAATACATAGGCAAGTATTTGTGATTCAAAAATAGTCATTTATTATGGGTCATAAGAAAATAAAGAGGAAGGCAACGCTGGAGAAACTGGTGAAATTGGTGAAGCCTTTGTATCCCAGGGCACACATCAACTATTTTACAGGCAACATTTGGATCCTGAGGAGTCCATATAATAGTGAGCACAATCTGGTCCAGGACTCCAAGAGATCAGGAACAGCAGCAGATGACATATATGTCCCCAGGCTATGGTCATACAACAGCCTGCGTCTTTTGTCAGACCAGACTGAACCCAGGCCATCACACTCTTTTCTTCCTTCCACTCTTCCTTCCAGGCTATGGCTGTGGTGTTGGAGTTGTGGCAGAAGGTGGAGGAGGAGGACGACGACGATGGTCAAACTCACGCAGGTGGGTTTTGGTTGTGAGTTGGGCCCTCAACCCCTTATTTAGGGTCAGATACATATTTTCCTCACAGGTGAGGCATTGGCTCTCCTCCATTTCCTGCAGTTTGCATGCAGCCATGGAGGCAAAGGCCTCTTGAAGAGTGGGGGTGGTTCTGAGGGCAGAATTATGCCGCGTACACACGAGCGGACTTTACGTCAGACTTTGCCCGGCGGACTTTTCGCCGGACTTTGTTGGCTCCTTGCGCCGGACTTAAAAACGGACGGACTTGGCCACACACGCTCACTGCAAAAGTCTGTTGGTTTGGAACACGGTGACGCATAGCACGTACGACGGGACTGTAAAAAGGAAGTTCAAGCCCCACTACGGCACCCTTTGGGCTCCTTCTGCTAATCTCGTGTTTATCTCGTGTTAGTAGAAGTTTGGTTAGAGACAATTCGCGATTTTCACACTTCAGCTTATTTCGATCGTTTTCTGCGGTTCAGTTTGTGCTTGTGAGGTTTGTATCTGCTTTTCAGTGCGTGTTGGTGAGCTCGTACCCTGCCTTGCAGGCCGTTCTGGTCCACTCGTTCCTGATTTTCAGGTCGTTCTTCATAGGCCTTGCTGTTCTTCATTGCATTTGTTATAAGTTTGTTTGTTTGACCAGCCGACCGTTTTGAAGCCATGTCGCATGGACGTTCTCGTTCTCGAGTTCGTGCTGTGTGGGGACTTGGTGTTGGGGTTAATACTTTGACCCGAGTCCAGTCCATGAACAGGGCGAGGAGGAGTTCATGGATGAAGAATTGGTTGCGCCAGCGTGACCAATTCTCGCACATGCCTTTGCTCCGTGAGCTCCGTGAGAATAATCCTGAGGATTTCAGGAATTTTCTCAGGATGACGGACCCCGTTTGAGTGTCTGCTGGCTATGTTGACCCCCTATATCAGCAGGCAGGATACCTGCATGAGGCAAGCCATCAGTGCGGAGCAGAGGCTAGTTGCCATGTTACGTTACTTGGCGACAGGGAGAAGTCTTCAGGACTTGAAGTTCTCGACAGGCATCTCCCCCCAGGCTCTGGGGATCATAATCCCAGAGACCTGTTCTGCTATTATTCAGGTCCTGCAGAAGGACTATATGAAGGTAAGTTTTATCCTTTAACATTACATGATATGTATTAAATGTTTTTTGATGTATTGTATAACTGTCCTCCTTACCTAATTGCCATGCTTTCAATATGCTGTGAATGTCCCCTTTATCTTCATGCATGCCTGTTTTTGGACATTAATCATTTATTGACCTACATGCATATTTTCCTTCATTAACCTCCCCACCATGCAATCCTGTGTCCATTTATATCTCTAGCCTATAGTCCCTTGAACAATGTTTATTGTCTGCTCCATTGTCTTGTTTGACTCTCCCCCACCCCACAAATGTTTGAACCAGTCAGGTGTGTTTTTTAACCTAATTAGAACCCCTCCCCCACCCCACAAATGTTTGAACCAGTCAGGTGTGTTTGTTAACCTAATTAGAACCCCTCACCCACCTCACAAATGTTTGAACCAGTCAGGTGTGTTTGTTAACCTAATTAGAACCCCTCCCCCACCCCACAAATGTTTGAACCAGTCAGGTGTGTTTGTTAACCTAATTAGAACCCCTCCCCCCACATTCAAATGTATAAATGGGCCATCAGAGGGGGTGATTAATCTTATAAGTGTGCCTTATGTTTTTGAACATTTCAATTACAAACACACATATTAATAATGTTTGACTGCTGTTGTTCACTAATGTTTTGGTGTATTCTGATATACAATTTAGGTTTTAAAGTCCTTATCTTATTTTTTTTCTTTTTTGCACTCCACAGTTTCCTTCAAGTACACAGGAATGGCAGACTGTGGCCTCCCAGTTCGCTGACCGTTGGGGCTTTCCCAACTGTGTCGGGGTGATTGACGGGAAGCATGGCCGGATTGTGCCACCACCGCATTAGGGGTCTTATTTCTATAACTACAAGGGGTTCCATAGTGTAGTTTTGATGGCGGTGGTCTCGGCACATTTGGACTTTCTGTTTGTGGATGTGGGGAAGAACGGCCGGATGTCTGATGGAGGAGTCTTTGCACAGACCAAGCTGTGCCATCGTCTCCAGACCGGTGGCCTGGAATTGCCACCTGATGACGAGAATGTGGATGGACTCCCCTCAGTTTTTATTGCTGATGAAGCGTTTGCTCTCAGTGAGCACTTGATGAGGCCGTTCCCCCAAAGGACACTCACCCCTGAGAAGAGGGTATTTAATTACCGGCTGGCCAGAGCAAGAAGAGTTGTGGAGAATGCCTTTGGGATTCTGGCCAGCCGGTTCCGTTTATTCCTTTCTTCAATTCATTTGGCAGACTATAAACTAAACTACGTCATCCTTGCTTGCTGCATCTTGCATAACTTTTTAAGGAGACATTCTGAAACATATATATCTTCTGTTGGGCCTGAGGCCGGACTGGAACAGGATACCACTTTGACAGGCCTAGAAATTGGCCTTATTGGCTTGGCCCCCCGAACCGCACGTCAAGTGCGTGACCGTTATGTCAATTATTTTAATGGTCGGGGGGCCATTGCTATTCAGCAACAGCTGTAATTTTCGGAAAAAAAATAAAATAGAATTATTTTTCTAAAATATCTTGTTTTTATTCTTGTTTGCATTTAGTTATGTCTGTCTCCTAGTGCACTTGTAGTAGTGGCAAGTGCATTTAGCTTTATTTAATCAAGTCCCCCCAAAAAAAAAAAAAAAAATTGTCTTCAATAATCAGCCACACACATTGTATTATGGACAAATTTTTACTTTGTGCACATTGAAAGGTGCATTTTTTTTTTTTTTAATTTTTGTTTAAAATATTTTACGTTGTGTAAAAAATAGATTGTTTACAAAATTATTAAAGGCATATTTTAGCAAAAATAGACCTTTCTAAAAAGATTTACATACACAACAGTGTTTTTAGAAACAGAACAAAACATTAAAGAACTTACAAAGTTCAACATTTATAGAACGGTAAAAATAAGGGAGAACCTGCTGCGCCAACCAAACAAACAAATAAAAGTAAACAAATAAAAAATAAAATAATGAAATAAATAAAAAATAAAACAATAAGCAGCCAACACCACCAATTAGACTAATTGTGAAGATGAATATAAAAACAAAAAAGTGTAGCGCTATAATGTGTCAGTCGGCAACACTATAAAGTGTGTTGAGTAACATACCCAGTGTATATCAAATGTTAGGTCCTGCTAGACCTCATAGGAAAAAACAATAAACCAGTGAGAAATCTAGTATTCAAAAGAAAAAACACTAGTAACATGTCCTATGTGATAAAACAGTGTGGATTATATGTGCATCAAAAGGTTAAGCCCAAACCCTCAGAACAAAACACAAGCATGTAAGGGTGGGGATAAGTGATAGGTCCCTGAGGTGAGGACAGTTCATTTAATCAAGCGGAGACATCCTGGGGCATAGACATAAAACTCATAATAGCATCTATTCTTATTCCCGATAAACTCTTCCAATGTTCAGCCAGGTACAAGAGTAACATAAATTGCCCTTACCAGACGCGGTGGACTCACAGGCCGTTGGCGGTGAGTCATGCCAGCTTGAACCGTGAATTCCGGATTATCAGGAGATTTATTGTATAGAAAGTTCCAACGAAAAATTCCAAATAAAAGCAAAGTTCATACAGACGTAAAAAGATGTGTTTAGCGCAGTAGACAGATGGTTGGAACTTTCTATACAATAAATTTCCTGATAATCCGGAATTTACACTATGTGGAGCCTTCTTTCTCCTATTTTCCCTGTCTCAAACTGCCTGAGACCCAAGTGAGTGCTGGAGGACGAATCGGGGGGATTGTTCGGGATTGGAGACCTTCCCAGGATCCTTCTGTTGTGGACCAGGAACAGCTGTTACCCTACCGTGCTTCACGGTTCAAGCTCGCATGACTCACCGCCAACGGCCTGTGAGTCCACCGCGTCCGGTAAGGGCAATTTATGTTACTCTTGTACCTGGCTGAACATTGGAAGAGTTTATCGGGAATAAGAATAGATGCTATTATGAGTTTTATGTCTATGCCCCAGGATGTCTCCGCTTGATTAAATGAACTGTCCTCACCTCAGGGACCTATCACTTATCCCCACCCTTACATGCTTGTGTTTTGTTCTGAGGGTTTGGGCTTAACCTTTTGATGCACATATAATCCACACTGTTTTATCACATAGGACATGTTACTAGTGTTTTTTCTTTTGAATACTAGATTTCTCACTGGTTTATTGTTTTTTCCTATGAGGTCTAGCAGGACCTAACATTTGATATACACTGGGTATGTTACTCAACACACTTTATAGTGTTGCCGACTGACACATTATAGCGCTACACTTTTTTGTTTTTATATTTATAGAACGGTGCATGTGATGTCACCCTTGGAAATCGTTAATTTAGAATATGCTCAAAATTGAGCTTTACAAAAGGGTCAAGTCAACATGTGCTATCTCCCATCATGGGTGAGCGATGTACGTGTTTTGTGTGTGCAATCCCTTTTTGTTCCTATCACCACCAAAGAATTTTCAGGATGAAGGGGTTGCAAACACAAAACAAGTACATTGATAACCCATGATGGAAGATAGCACATGATGACACACCGTGTGCATCAGAATGTAAATTTTGGGATCACCAAAAAATTAGAAAAAAAATGTTGAAAAAAAACAAACTTCACAAGGAAATGAAGAACATGATTGATGTTTTTAGGCCAAACGTTATTATATTCTGCCCAAAACATCAATCATGTTCTTCATTTCCTGTTGCATGGAGTCCAGGCGAAGTTGCATGCTGTGAATTTGGTCACGCATTTTATCGATTTGGCCATTCCACAGCATTATCTGGCCAATCAGTCTTTGCGCACTGTCTGTGGTGAAGGGCTCTGCCGCTTGGCCTTCCACAACCAGAAACTCACCTAAAATGAGTGAATAAAAACAAGGTTTACAATATGCACGCCAAAATACATTAACTCAAGCTGGGGTGTCAGTCACTCACTTGGTGGGCTTGAAACCTCGCACACTTCCTCCACCTCTCCTTCCTCCAGGTCGTCGGGTGGGCGTGGTCTTGGGCTGGGCCTGGGGTATCTTCTGCCTCAGGCTGGTGACTTGGGGGGGTCCTGGGATCCTTGGACTGTTGTCTGAGTCTTTTCTCCCCTATGAGAATTGAAAAAAAGGTAAAGTTAAAACACAGTGATATTTTAGACTTTAATAAATAAACTTAAACGTTGGTTATGAGTTGTGGCCAATTGCCTTTTTTCATCAGAAAAAACTTTGAAAACAGGATGAACATTCCCTCTGAACAACAATTATAAACAATCCACATTTTCTGGCAAGTTTCACAGATGCAGACACCTCAATGCTCTCCTATGTGTATTACCCCTTTAAAATTGATTTATGGTCACATAGTACACTATAGTGCTCGTGAGTCCAGATGTGGAAACAGCTGCTGTGTCCTGTCCCTACATTACACTGAATCATTTTGGAAGAAGCATTATATTTTCAAACACATCTACACCACATCAACAAATTGTGGGAAATTGACAAATTATCAAGGCATAAATGTATGTCCAACCCTGTCCCATCGTATTTGGCGAAAAAATAACGTCATTTTCTAAAGTATCATATGTATTTTACAAAGAACGGTCTTTACGAACGATGCTGTATAAAGTCCAAAAATAAGGATCAGCATGCAAGTTAAGTATCTCAATAGTAAAACACAACAATTACTTACTTTTTTTAAGCAGCTTCTTTATTCGCCAATATTGTTCTGTCTCCCGACTTTTGATGTCAGACCACCGCTTACTCAATTGTTCTTTCGACCGTTTTGTGCCAAATTTTGATTCTAGAGCGGTGACAACTGAGGACATTATTTTGTCCTTCCGCATATTCGGTCGTGTGTACGGTCCTTTTTTCCCATCGTAGTCCTCCCTTCTCAATATGGACACCATCTCCACCATCTCTTCAAAAGCCATGTTGGTGGCCTTATATCTCCTCCGGGATGTGGATGTTTGGAGCTCCGGGCTTTCCTCCGCGCTACTTCCACTGATTCTCTCCGCCATCTTTTGCTACGAAGAGTGAAGGGGCGGGGCCAAATCGTACTAAAGAACGTCAGGGGTGGGCGACGCAGGCGGAGCATGACACATGCGCAGTGTATATAAAACTATTACGATGGCCTACGTATGTCCGTGCGGAAGTAGCGAGCGTCAGAAACGAAGGTAAGATTAAAGTGGGGGTGTGTGTGTGTGTATGTGTGTATGTATGTATGTGTCCCCTAGATTACAACCAAAAATAATCCTGTGATTTGTGACTGACATTAGTTTGGATCTTGTGTCTTGTCTTGCAGAAAAAATGAATCCCTTTAAAGAGGAAGAATTTTTGAGCCAATTTATTGAGCTCTATCAGGACAAGAAAAACCTGTGGGAGGTCAAACACCCCCTATATTATAATAGGGATGTTAGGAAGGCAATACTGGGCACACTTTTAGAGTTTGTGAAGACTCGAGTCCCCCAGGCAGACCTCAAGTTTGTGGACAGGAAAATTGGTATCTTGCGAAACATGTACAAGCGGGAACACAATAAAATCCAGGAGTCGCTCAGATCCGGTGCAGCAGCTGACCAAGTATATGTACCCAAGTTGTGGTACTACAACAAAATGCGATTCCTGGATGACCAGACCGAAGCCAGGCAATCACTTTCCACCCTTCCCCCCACCCTTCCCTCCAGACTTCCCTCCACTCTTCCCTCCAGCCTTCCATCCACCTCCACCCCAGCTAAGGAGTCCCAGGATGAATTGGGCCTTTTCAGCATTGATGAAGTTGATGCGCCCAGCTTCAGCCAGGTATCCTTTTTTTTGTAATTTGTGATTGTGTAAATGTTATTAATGATGTTAACGTGTTAATTTTTAAAGTGCTTACAAAAAAATGACTTCTGCACAAAGATTAATATGTAGACATATCACTAGACAGTAGTGGCCAAAAATATACTTAACTTCAGATATTGTTGATCAGCTGAAATAATGGTGGTGTCAAATAGATAGCCTTTACTATTTTGTGTAATTATATTTGAAAGTCATGAGCTGAAAATTGTGTGTGATTGCATAACACAAAATTACAACTATGTCCCTTTTTTTGACACAGGATGACCTCCAGGAGGAGGCCTTGCCCAGTGGTAGAGAGGAGGAGGCTGTGACTGGGCCAAGTCAAAGCCGCACAGAGTGTCAGGTGCCTCCCCTCCACATTCTCCACAAAAGGACCAGGAGAATGACACCAACTGAGCAGGAATCCCTAGCCCTCATACGGGAAGCAAGCCTCATCCTCAGCAAACCACCCAATGCAGAGGAGGCGTATGGCACCTATATAGCCAGCAGATTGCTGGAGTTGAAAAAGGGCCAACGCCTCCTCTGTGAGGGTCTGATTTTTGAGGCTTACCAGAAGGGCTTGAGAGGGGAGCTTACTGCTACCACATATCTGGCAGATGAAGCCACTCCTCCTCCTCCTCCTCCTGCCCCAAGTACACCACCAGAGGCACAACCTCCAAGGAAGGCTGCAGAGAAGCGTGGAGGGAAGGCTGCAGAGAAGCGTGGAGGGAAGGCTCCACGGAAGAGTCGAAAGTGATTGCCTGGCTTCTGACTGGTCTGACTGTGCTCCCTCTGCTCCCTATAGTCGCAAGATACCAATTTTCTTGTCCTCAAACTTGATGTGTGTCCTGGGGGACGAAAGGCTTCCCAGATTCTAAAAGTGTCTCCAGTGTTGTCTTCCTAATTTTTTTTAGACAAAAAAATAAAATTATTTTTTGGTTACCTTACATTATTGCCTATGTGTTTTGATTAAAAAACGCCATTTTGTTTGGGAGTAGGCAGATACAGGTCAAAAAGACTATGGGGTTGATTTGAGAAAATTAAATAGACTGTGCACTTTGCAGAGGGCAGTTGCCCACTGCAAGTGCAATTGCTCCAGAGCATCAGAAATTATTTAAAAGCTTGACTTTGCAAAGAGTACCCAATACTGAAAATTCGAAAAACAGCATTTTTGCTTGCACATTATGGGAGAATGGAAGTCAGCAGAGCTTCTGCTCATTTACTAAGTTTTGGAGCAACTGCTCTTGCAGAGGGCAACTGCACTTTACAAAGTGCACAGTCTTTTTCCCTTTAGTAAATCAACCCCTATGTGTGTTTTTGACAAAAGGCTAAATCATTTCGAATATCAAGTGAAAAGTACTAGTGAATAGTTCACTTGAGAAATTGCACAGCAAATGCACTTGTTGGAAGTGCAGTCACTGTAAATCTGAGGGGAAGAGCGGAAATTAGGCGAAGCTCTGCTGATTTATTAAAAAAATCATGTGAAATAAAAATTAATTTCATTTTTTGGGCTTCCTTGCATGTGCCCCTCGGATCCACAGCGAAGGCACTTCAAAATGCTCTTTCTGTGGAATTCAAAGTAGAATTAAGCACTTGTAGTGAAAAATGTTCTTGCCTTTGTTAAATACACCCCCCTATGTCTAATGAACAAGGGACACCAACCTCATTAAGGTTCATTAAAACAGCACAAAATATGAAGGTTATTGTGGTAACTTGAAAATACACACAAAAAACACCAAAAAAATGTGGTTATCATTTAACACACATTGTAAAATAGATAAGTGTTGAAATTAAAAAAAAAAAAAGATGAGTCCAAAATCGAATTTAATTTTTAGAATTTATGGAGATCTGGCTTTTTCAAAATATTATATTAATCATGGCAGGAGGATAAATTATGAAGAAAGTTTGTGAGAACTCTGTGTGAATATAAAGCAGAAAAACAACTTCATTCCTCTCGCATTATCAATCCTAAAAAAAGCGCTGTATTAAAAGACCACAGAAGAGGAATGTGCTAGCTTCAAGACGAAGGCTAGTTTTACCAGACCGAGCGCTTCCGTCTTGTAATTGCTTCAGAGCATGCGTCAGTTTGAGTTCGTCGGACTAGCACACAGACGACCGGTTTGTCCGCTAGAAAGAAGAAGCTGTCGGATAAATTTAAAACATGTTTCAAATCTAAGTCCGTCCAACTTTTTAGCATACAAAGTCCGCTGGAGCCCACACACGATCGAATTGTCCGACGAAATCCAGTACGCCGGACCAAGTCTGCTGTAAAGTCCGCTCGTGTGTACGCGGCATTAGCCTCTCGAATCAGCCCAAGCGCTGCCTCCTCCACATTCCTCCCCTTCCTGGGCCTTTTGGTTGGAATGTGGAGGGGAGGGACCTGGGATTCGGTCAGGCTGCTGGGCCATGCCACCTCCTGGCTGCCACATCCCACAGCCTCCTCCTGGCTGCTACATTCCACAGCCTCCTTCTGGCTGCCACATTCCACTCCCTTCTCCTGGCTGAGGCTTTCCTGTGTATGAAAAAGGGACATAGTTTTAGTTTTTGTTCATCAATCACACACAATTTTCAGCTCATGACTGTTGGAAATTGAATATTAACAAATAGAAAAGAATATCATTCTGAGCCCAGCATTTTTCATTCTTGACCCAAACATTCTTGGCCACTAATGTCTATTGATATGTAAAACACTTTATTAAATCAGCACTTGGTGATCAATAATAACATCTAGTTAACATCATTAATTTTACGACAAGAAATATGTAGAACAATGCTATACCTGGCTCAAGCTGGGCTCCTCCACTTCTTCCTGGCTGGAAGGCCCAGGTTGGACGTCGGAAGCCTCAGCTGGGGTGGAAGGAAGCGTGGAAGGAAGAGTGGAAGGTAGGGTTGAGAGTGATTGCCGGACTTCAGTCTGGTCTGACAGACAACAAAGTCTCTCATAGTACCAGAGCCTGGATACATAAAACATCTTCTGCTGCTCCTGACCTCTGGGAATCCTGGACCTTATTGCGCTCCCTATTATAAGTGCTCCTCAGTCCACCAATTTTTGCTTTCAAATAGGGGATGGTTGCCGTGGGGATCTGCGGCTTCACCAACTCCAGCAGTTTCTCCAGTGCTGCCTGCCTCTTTTGTTTATGATTATAATGCAGGTGTTTCACCTGCCACAGACAGGGCAGCTCCCTGTACTTGTCTTTGAATAGGGGGAGGAAGTTGTGATCATTGAAGCCATCCATTTTCTCTGCAAAACACAACACAAGACAAACTCTAATGTCAGGCTAAACTCTCCTAATCTTGTCCCAATATAGGCCTTAATCTATAAGCAGTATAGGCCACTGATGCACCAAGTTAAAATTGTACCTTCGTTATCATAATTGGCGCTTCTGCTACTCCTACCTCCGCTCACAGATCGTACGTATGATGCACGCGTGTTGCGCTTTGTATACACTGCGCATGCGTGAAACCCTGCCCGCCCCTGACCTTGTATATAGTATATTCCCTGCCCCTTCTCTTTCGGCGCAGTGGGAGAGTACATGGCAGAGGAAGAGCAAGTGCATGCAGACAGCAGCAACGACGAAAGTCCGGAGCCACGAACGTCCCGATCCCGGAGGAGATTTAATCCTCAAGCATGTCCTTTGTAGAGATGGTGGAGATGGTGGACATCTTAAAGAGGGCCGACTATAATGGGAAGCATGGACCTTACCCAAACCCAAATGTGAGAAAGGCCAAGATCATGGCTAAAGTTGTGAAAAGTCTGCACAGGAATTTTGGGGTATGACGATCCAAGGATCAACTGAGGAAACGATGGGCAGACTTGAAATTGAGGAAGCAGGATCAGTACAGAAAGATCAGGAAACTGCTTCTAAAAAGAAAGTATTTGTCCTGTGTTTCCTGTGTGCTGCTCCATGTGTTTTTCTTTACTGTTGCACAGTTTAAAATGGGAACTTTCAGGTTCGTGGGCACAGTAATCGTTCGCAGTAAACATTGTTTGTTCGACCACTAATAAGATGTTTTTGGCAGATCCAGGTTAACTATATTTGTTTAGGCCTATTTGTATTAAAAGAAGTTTAATACATTGTTGTCTAGATGGGTTTGTAACTAGAATAAAAAGTAAACTTGATTCAGTGTAAGGAGAGGACACTCAGCAACTGTTTACACATCTGGACGCAGGAGCACTAGTGTGGGACACCACAACAAACTTTTTAGGGTGTCCCACACAGGTGTTCCAGTGGATACTAGGGGTGTCTCCATGTGTGAAAATTGTAGAAAAAAAGGTAAGTATTCCAGCTTTAAAAAGGGAAAAAAGATGTCTTCAGCTTGGAACTCTGCCCAAAAAGACAATTGTATGACACTTCCAAGCAATGTTTCAGATTCATATTTCTGCCTTCAATTATCTGTGTGCTAAGTATACCTTTTTTATTCACACAGGGGAGAAAAGACTCAGGACATCAGAGGACACCAGGGACCCCCAACCTCATAAAGAAGGGGAAATACCAACACCACAACCAGAGGATGTGGAGGAAGGAGAGTTGTATGAAGTGGGCGAAATAGTGACCACAACAGGTGAGTGTCTGAGACCACAGCTTCAGGTAATAGATGTATGCCTGCCTATTTATGATACATGGGGTGTTTTTTTTATTTTAGGTGATGTGGATGTTGTGGAAGAAGAAACTCATCTCACAAGTGCAAGTGCACACGTCCTCATCGAGGAGATCATGGTGTGCAATCGGGATTTACAGAAGATCAAGGAAGACATCAATGATGTTGAAAAAAGTCTCAAAAACATCATTGATGTTTTAGGCAGAATATAAAACACACCTAAATTCATCCATTTGTTGCTATTTTTAAAGTTTTTGAATCTTTTTTGAAGTATATTGAAAGCCAAATTTTGAAGATGCACACAGTGTGTCAAGATGTGCTATCTGCCATCACAGGATATCAATGTACGTGTTTTGTGGGTGCAACCCCTTCCTCGCAACTCACGTCCACTGATCCCCCATGATGGGAGCTAGCACATGTTGACATTAGGCATGGGATCAGGAGGGAAATCCCCATTTTGACTCTCAAATAGTGTGCATCTTTGGCTTTCACAGGGGTGAAAAATTTGGCTTTCAGAGGGGTGACATCACCCCATCTGATGAAGGCAAGATCAACACAGTTTGGACATACTGATGTCTGATATTGCATTCAAATTATCAAAGTTGAACTTTTTAAGTTCCTGAATTGTGTATTGTTTTATGGTTTTTGTAACGAGCCCCTGCTCGCGCGATTCCACTCTCCTGACACTCCTCTGAGGCTATAGAATCAGATTGCAGAATGCAACATCTGATGGTTCGGTCATCCAATGCTCCGGGATTCGAACTACAGCTATGTGCTGATCGAATCCAGTTGTGATATCTCAGAACAAACACCAGGCAGGCTCTATGTAAGTTCAAACAGGAATCTCTTTTATTGAAAGGAATACAGGCTCTTTTATACAGTAAAAGAGGAGGTGCATACCTCCTGCTCATATTACTCTGATCATACACCTGTGACCAGAAACCTAATTAACATGGGCTAATTAACTAATCCCTTTAGACAGCCTAGATGACTCAGTCATGACCTTTAGGCCAGACTGGCCGTCTTGTAGCTCAGAAAATCCAATCAACATTATCACAATGTTTACAATAAACACATTCTAGCAGGCAACAGACAGACAGGTGGCTGGAATTGACATCAGCATCTCCTAACAGTATTTGTCCCAGCATTATGAATCAGCCACTATTTCTAATATGGCAAATCCAGGGTCCCCAGAGTCTGTGTGTCCTGGGGGACCAGGACCCGGATCCACAGTAATACCACCTCAAGGGTCCCCAGGCATACAGCTCACAAAGAGCACCGTTCCCCCAAATGCCAGGGCCTATAATCGGTCGGCAAGAGGCTTGCATTCAGTCCCCTCCAAAAGCCTCTATCCCGGGTGAGTCTGTCACATTTCTCCCCCATCAAAGGTTGACTAACAAGGTCCCAGACCTCCACCTGGTCTGGACATGCGTTAGTCAGGCAGAGTTAACTCGCAAAGTCTGTCCACATGATCTCCTTTCTTGGCTGCAAGGAATAGTTGACCTCAGTAGGTGTGGGGCAGAGGTCATTTACTCTCTGTCTGGCTGCCCGCACTTCAGCTGGGTGGTTTTTAACATTCCATGGTTTGACCTGTTGCTGGACAGAGGGGCCCACTGTCCCAATTCCCTGAAGCTGAGAAGAAACTGTAGGTGCGAGACAGAGGCCAGCAGCGCTCTACCCTGTTGCCAGCGATTTAGCTGGGAGTAGCAGCTTTACTACATCAGCTTGTCGCTGGAGAGAGCGGCCGACTGCCCCGGCTCCCTGGAATTCCACAGTTGTTGCCGGTGCTGGGCAGAGGTTGGTAGCACTCTGCCCTGTTGCCAGCACTTCTGCTGGGGACCCCGCATCCTCCGCTCTGGCTAAACGTTGGGGCAGGAGGCTGGAATCCTCCACTCCCAAACTGTGCCCAGGTGCACGGATCATTGCTGAGGAGGAAAGACCGCTTCCTCCACCCTGGCCAACTGTTGGGGAGGGACGAAGAACACCTCTCCCTTCTCCCCCTGTATCTGCTGCTAGGAAGTGATTGCCACCTTCTCACCCTGAGCCCCCGAAACTGCTACAGGTGTGGGGAAGAGGTCTTGGCCCTTTTGTCTGGTGACCAGCACTTCAGCTGGGGAAGTTCCTTGTAACTCCACAGATACTGCTGTTGGTGCTGGGGGGAGAACAGTGAAGTTTGGCCCTAATAACAGCTCTTCTTCTGCTGGAGGCTCACCAGGTTGTTCTTCCTCAGCAGAAAAGTCTATTAAATCCCCTGTCTCTGCAACTGGTGTCTGGGGATAAAGGTTCACCATCTCCTGTCCGTGGAACCCAGAAGATGCTATCAGTGCTGGGCAGAGGTTATCAGAGCTCTGCCCTGTTGTCAGCACTTCAGCTTTGGGGATAGCAATCTCCAGATTTTCCACTGCCAATTCTCTGGCATTCTGCTGGACAGGCACATTCCTCCATCCAAGATCATCCAATGCAGAAACAGGTTCATCAAGGTCAGTCAGCACTTGCTCCATCCGCCATAAGACCTCCGCATCCATAGCTGCAGGGGCAGGTTGGCAAAGCACACCGTTACTCTGCCACATTGTCGACTCTTCATCCAGGATTTCAGAGTTGTCAACTGGTATTTCCTGATAGTCCCAGGCAAAGGGAGCCCCACCCTGCTGCTGAGCAGAGTCTAGCAGCTGTCTGTAGGCCATCTCAAGCTCCCATTCCTGAACGGCCAGAAACTCTAAATCTTCCTGTGCCCAGTGCACTTCCGAGACATTCAGTCTTCGCTCTCTGTGCTCCATTATTTCCTCCAAACGCCACTCTCCATCACTCCCAAAGTCAGGGTCCCTAGACAGCCTCCAGTACAACAATCCCAGGCCATCATAGTCAAAGCCTTCCGTGGGGCTGTCTTCCGCTGTCCACGGGCACACTTTGGCTACATACCACTGGAGGGCTCTGTAGCTCTCGTCCAACCGCATTTCTGCCCGGATCAGCCTGCTTAACTCCGCTGTCCACTCCTTGTTCGGCTGTTCCCCCAATAACAGCATTCACACTTCATACTGTGACCAGTACCTTACATGGATGGAGGGGAGAACTTCTCCCTGGTTTAGCTGCTCACGGGCTAGTGCTTCCTTCCAGAGTTTGCAGCGGATAGAATTAAACCATCCCAGCAGGACCTGCTCTGATACTGGTCCTCTATGCTGTATCCGCATCTCTCGCAACCTCCTTCAGAATTCCTCTTCTATGGTGGCTGGTATCTGTACCTCTCCTCTCCTGCTATCTGGACCTTGGATCCAGGTGATGGTTTGGATGTGTTCACAGCAAGGAAGCACGATCCCACTGGTCCCTCCCGGCTCTCAAGTAAGTATTTCAGTGTGGCTCTCTTGCAGGCTGGTTTGGAGTGTCCCAGTAACTGGAGAGCAAATCCCACGGCTGCCAACCAATGTAATGAGCCCCTGCTCGCTCGATTCCACTCTCCCGACACTCCTCTGCGACTATAGAATCAGATTGCAGAATGCAACATCTGATGGTTCAGTCATCCAATGCTCGGGGATTCGAACTACAGCTATGTGCCGATCGAATCCAGTTGTGATAGCTCAGAACAAACACCAGGCAGGCTGTATGTAAGTTCAAACAGGAATCTCTTTTATTGAAAGGAATACAGGCTCTTTTATACAGTAAAAGAGGAGGTGCATACCTCCTGCTCATATTACATACACCTGTGACCAGAAACCTAATTAACATGGGCTAATTAATTAATCCCTTTAGACAGCCTAGATGACTCAGTCATGACCTTTAGGCCAGACTGGCCGTCTTGTAGCTCAGAAAACCCAATCAACATTATTACAAATCAACACAAAACTCTTCTTCACACAATAGCAGAGTTAATTAACACAAACAACAATGGGGATCTAATGACTCTTAGATCCCATACTAGACTTATTTACAATAAACACATTATAGCAGGCAACAGACAGACAGGTGGCTGGAATTGACATCAGCATCTCCTAACAGTATTTGTCCCAGCATTATGAATCAGCCACTATTTCTAATATGGCAAATCCAGGGTCCCCAGAGTCTGTGTGTCCTGGGGGACCAGGACCCGGATCCACAGTAATACCACCTCAAGGGTCCCCAGGCATACAGCTCACAAAGTGCACCGTTCCCCCAAATGCCAGGGCCCATAATCGGTCGGCAAGAGGCTTGCATTCAGTCTCCTCCAAAAGCCCCTATCCCGGGTGAGTCTGTCACAGTTTTAAACACAAAAAAGCTATTTGTACAGTTTCAAGTGCAGTTTTGCAGTGCACTTGGAGTGCAAAGTGGATTTGCCTTTAGTAAATAACTCCCACAGTGCTTTATAATTTGCAACAATCAGGCCATTTTCGTGACTCCCAAAAATGAATTCATGGTGCTGAAAATGATGAATATTTTTATCAGTAATGCATTACATACATTAACAACAAAAACAAGGTGTGTGTGTAGCAGACACACAACATAATAGTTCGCTGAAGAAGAGATTGTCACCTCATGTATCAAATAAATTACATTTGCACAATTGAAGAAAATGGCCAAAAAGAAAAGCCCATTGGATAACCTAGGAGACAGCTAAAAGAAACACAAGCAGTTAATCAAAGGAAATCTTATTTCAGTTTAACTAAAAAATGTATTTTTAAAATGTTTCTTAAACATTTTCTGGCCTATCAATGGCCCCCCTACCCGCAAAATACTTGACATACTTCTGTCTTACTTTGCGGGCGCTTTGGGGGGGCAAGCCAGGATGGCCAGCTTTAAGCGCCGTCAGGGTTTCTTCTTGAAGTCCGGCCTCAGGCCCAACTGAGGCCACATAGTTCATAGAATTTCTCCTTAAATAGTTGTGAAGAATGCAGCATGCAAGGATTATATGGTTACATTTATATTCTGCCATGTTGATTGCCGTAAATAATAGGTTGAACTAGCTGGCCATTATCCCGAAAGCATTCTCCACCACTCTTCTGGCTATGGCCAGCCGGTAGTTAAAAACCCTCTGGTCCGGGGTGAGGGTCCTCATGGCTTCAAATGGATGGCTGGTCAGAACGAACTAACAGAAAGCAATGAAAAACAGAAAGGCCTGAGATGAGCGAGCTGAAAATCAGTAACGAGCGGACAAGAACGCACTGAAAATCAAATACATACTATAAAATACGCACTGAAAAACAAGTGCGAACTGACTACACGCATTGAAAATCAGATACGAACCCACAAGCACAAACTGAAGAGCAGTAACGATCTGAAAAGCACAAGGCTGAAAAGCGCGAATCATCTCTCACCAAACTTTTACTAACATGAGATAAACACGAGATTAGCAGAAGGAGCCCAAAGGGTTGCGCACTTGGTATTGAACTTCCCTTTTATAGTTCCGTCGTATGTGTTGTACGTCACCACGTTCTTGACGTTAGGAATTTCCGACAACATTTGTGTGGTCGTGTGTATGCAAGACAAGTTTGAGCCAACATCCGTCGGAAAAAAAAATCAACTTATAGCCACTCACAAGAGGGAGGAAGTAAACAGGCACATTATTAACCACTTCAGCCCCGGAAGAATTTACCCCCTTCCTGACCAGAGCACTTTTTACAATTTGGCACTTCGTTGCTTTAACTGCTAATTGCGCGGTCATGCAATGCTGTACCCAAACGAAATTTGCGTCCTTTTCTTCCCACAAATAGAGCTTTCTTTTGATGGTATTTGATCACCTCTGCGCTATAAACGGAAAAAGACCGAAAATTTTGAAAAAAAATGATATTTTCTACTTTTTGTTATAAAAAAAATCCAATAAACTCAATTTTAGTCATACATTTAGGCCAAAATGTATTCGGCCACATGTCTTTGGTAAAAAAAATGTCAATAAGCGTATATTTATTGGTTTGCGCAAAAGTTATAGCGTCTTCAAACTAGGGTACATTTTCAGGAATTTACACAGCTTTTAGTTTATGACTGCCTATGTCATTTCATGAGGTGCTAAAATGGCAGGGCAGTACAAACCCCCCCCAAATGACCCCATTTTGGAAAGTAGACACCCCAAGGAAATTGCTGAGGCGCATGTTGAACCCATTGAATATTTTTTTTTTTTGGCCCAAGTGATTGAATAATGACAAAAAAAAAAAAAATTACAAAAAGTTGTCACTAAATGATATATTGCTCACACAGGCCATGGGCATATGTGGAATTGTACCCCAAAATACATTCAGCTGCTTCTTTTGAGTATGGGGATACCACATGTGTGGGGCTTTTTGGGAGCCTAGCCGCGTACGGGGCCCCGAAAACCAAGCACCGCCTTCAGGATTTCAAAGGGCATAAATTTTTGATTTCACTCCTCACTACCTATCACAGTTTTGAAGGCCATAAAATGCCAAGATGGCACAAAACCCCCCCAAATGACCCCATTTTGGAAAGTAGACACCCCAAGCTATTTGCTGAGAGGCATGTTGAGTCCATGGAATATTTTATTTTTTGACACAATTTGCGGGAATGTGACAATTTTTTTTTTTTTGCACAAAGTTGTCACTAAATGATATATTGCTCACACAGGCCATGGGCATATGTGGAATTGCACCCCAAAATACATTTAGCTGCTTCTCCTGAGTATGGGGATACCACATGTGTGGGACTTTTTGGGAGCCTAGCCGCGTACGGGGCCCCGAAAACCAAGCACCGCCTTCAGGATTTCTAAGGGCATAAATTTTTGATTTCAGTTCTCACTACCTATCACAGTTTTGAAGGCCATAAAATGCCAAGATGGCACAAAACCCCCCCAAATGACCCCATTTTGGAAAGTAGACACCCCAAGCTATTTGCTGAGAGGCATGTTGAGTCCATGGAATATTTTATATTTTGACACAAGTTGCGGGAAAGTGACAATTTTTTTTTTTTTTTTTTACAAAGTTGTCACTAAATGATATATTGCTCAAACATGCCATGGGCATATGTGGAATTACACCCCAAAATACATTCTGCTGCTTCTCCTGAGTACGGGGATACCACATGTGTGGGACTTTTTGGGAGCCTAGCCGCGTACGGGGCCCCGAAAACCAAGAACCGCCTTCAGGATTTCTAAGGGCATAAATTTTTGATTTCACTCCTCATTACCTATCACAGTTTTGAAGGCCATAAAATGCCAAGATGGCACAAACCCCCCCAAATGACCCCATTTTGGAAAGTAGACACCCCAAGCTATTTGCTGAGAGGCATGTTGAGTCCATGGAATATTTTATTTTTTGACACAAGTTGCGGGAAAGTGACAATTTTTTTTTTTTTTGCACAAAGTTGGCACTAAATGATATATTGCTCACACAGGCCATGGGCATATGTGGAATTGCACCCCAAAATACATTCTGCTGATTCTCCTGAGTACGGGGATACCACATGTGTGGCACTTTTTGGGAGCCTAGCCGCGTACGGGGCCCCGAAAACCAAGCACCGCCTTCAGGATTTCTAAGGGCGGAAAGTTGTGATTTCACTCCTCACTACCTATCATAGTTTTGAAGGCCATAAAATGCCCAGATGCCACAACCCCCCCCAAATGACCCCATTTTGGAAAGTAGACACCCCAAGCTATTTTCTGAGAGGCATGTTGAGTCCATGGAATATTTTATTTTTTGACACAAGTTGCGGGAACGTGACAATTTTTTTTTTGCACAAAGTTGTCACAAAATGATATATTTCTCAAACATGCCATGGGCATATGTGGAATTACACCCCAAAATACATTCTGCTGCTTCTCCTGAGTACGGGGATACCACATGAGTGGCACTTTTTGGAAGCCTAGCTTCATACGGGGCCCCGAAATCCAATCACCGCCTTCAGGATTTCTAAGAGCGTTAATTTTTGATTTCACTCCTCACTACCGATCACAGTTTCGAAGGCCATAAAATGCCAAGATTGCACAAAACCCCCCAAAATGACCCCATTTTGGAAAGTAGACACCCCAAGCTATTTGCTGAGAGACATGGTGAGTATTTTGCAGCTCTCATTTGTTTTTGAAAATGAAGAAAGACAAGAAAAACATATTTTTTTTTTCTTTTTTCAATTTTCAAAAGTTTGTGACAAAAAGTGAGGTCTGCAAAATACTCACTATACCTCTCAGCAAATAGCTTTTGGTGTCTATTTTCCAAAATGGGGGTGGTTTGTGCCATCTGGGCATTCCACGGCCTCCAAAACTGTGATAGGCAGTGAAGACTGAAATCAAAAATTTACGCCCTTAGAAAGCCTGAAGGCGGTGCTTGGTTTTCGGGGTCCCGTACGTGGCTAGGCTCCCAAAAAGTCTCACACATGTGGTATCTCCGTACTCAGGAGAAGCAACAGAAAGTATTTTGGGGTGTAATTTCACATATTCCCATGGCATGTTTGAGCAATATATCATTTAGTGACAACTTTGTGCAAAAAAAAAAAAAATTGTCTTTTTCCCGCTACTTGTGTCACAATATAAAATATTCCATGGACTCGACATGCCTCTCAGCAAATAGCTTGGGGTGTCTGCTTTCCAAAATGGGGTCATTTGGGGGGGTTTTGAACTGTCCTGGCATTTTATGCACAACATTTAGAAGCTTATGTCACACAACACCCACTCTTCTAACCACTTGAAGACAAAGCCCTTTCTGACACTTTTTGTTTACATGAAAAAATTATTTTTTTTTGCAAGAAAATTACTTTGAACCCCCAAACATTATATATTTTTTTAAAGCAAATGCCCTACAGATTAAAATGGTGGGTGTTTCATTTTTTTTTTTTCACACAGTAGTTGCGCAGTGATTTTTCAAACGCATTTTTTGGGGAAAAAACCCACTTTTTTAAATTTTAATGCACTAAAACACACTATATTCCCCAAATGTTTGATGAAATAAAAAAGATGATCTTAGGCCGAGTACATGGATACCAAACATGACATGCTTTAAAATTGCGCACAAAAGTGCAGTGGCGACAAACTAAATACATTTTTAAAAGCCTTTAAAAGCCTTTACAGGTTACCACTTTAGATTTACAGAGGAGGTCTACTGCTAAAATTACTGCCCTCGATCTGACCTTCGCAGTGATACCTCACATGCATGGTGCAATTGCTGTTTACATTTGACGCCAGACCGACGCTTGCGTTCGCCTTTGTGCAAGAGCAGGGGGGGACAGGGGTGGTTTTTTTTTTTTGTTTTTTTTTTCTTTATTATTTTTTTGCTTTTTTATCTTATTTTTAAACTGTTCCTTTCATTTTTATTTTTTTTTAATAATTTTTATTGTTATCTCAGGGAATGTAAATATCCCCTATGATAGCAATAGGTAGTGACAGGAACTCTTTTTTGAAAAAATTGGGGTCTATTAGACCCTAGATCTCTCCTCTGCCCTCAAAGCATCTGACCACACCAAGATCGGTGTGATAAAATGCTTTCCCAATTTCCCAATGGCGCTGTTTACATCCGGCGAAATCTAAGTCATGAAATGCTCGTAGCTTCCGGTTTCTTAGGCCATAGAGATGTTTGGAGCCATTCTGGTCTCTGATTAGCTCTATGGTCAGCTGGCTTAATCACCGGCTGCATTCTCAGGTTCCCTGTTGGGACAGGAGAGCCAGAGAAAAACATAGAAGACGGTGGGGGTGGGGGGGGGGCATTCCCTCCCACTGCTTGTAAAAGCAGTCTAGAGGCTAATTAGCCGCTAGGATTGCTTTTACATGAAAGCCGACCGCTGGCTGAAAAGAATGATACCAAGATGATACCTAAACCTGCAGGCATCATTCTGGTATAACCACTCAAAGTCCAGCAACATACCAGTACGTTGCTGGTCCTTGTTGGGCATACATTGTAAACTTTTTTTTCATGCAGCCTGTGGGCTGAACGAAAAAAAAATATTGATCGGTGGGTATGCCCACCATTAGAATACCTCCATTCATCCACCCACTTCTAATGATGGGCATACATGCACCGTTTATATATGCCGAAGCATGGGGGCATCCTCCCGCAAAAGGCAGGAGCAAATTGCTCCTCCACCCACTGCTGCCCCCACGCTTCGGCATATATGCTGAAGTATGTAACTGTGGTGGTGAAATCACCTCCGACAGCGCTGGAGTCGCGGCTTTATGTATCGTGGGAGCAAACGCTGTTGCTGTCAAGATAAATAAATCCGCACTGCAACTGAATGGCGTACCTGCTAAGCAAATGATGGTTAACAAAAAACAAAGTAACATTACAGTATAACAGTAATACTTACCATACCTGCAAAGCAAAATACAAAAAAAAAACATAGTAAAAAATAAAACATTTAACGCAACCTGTACCTACCTAAAATATATATATGCCGAAGCATGGGGGCATCCTCCCGCAAAAGGCAGGAGCAAATCGCTCCTCCACCCACTACTGCCCCCACGCTTCGGCATATATGCTGAAGTATGTAACTGTGGTGGTGAAATCACCTCCGACAGCGCTGGAGTCACGGCTTTATGTATCGTGGGAGCAAACACTGTTGCTGTCAAGATAAATAAATCGGCTCTGCAGCTGAATGGCGTACCTGAAAACAAAAAAGTGGTTAACAATAAAAAAACAAAGTATAAAAAAATTGCATACCTATAAAGCAAACATAATAAAAACATAACAATAAAACATTGCAGTATAGAATGCAGAACAATAGAGAGAGAATAGAGAGAGAACAATAAAACAACAACTATTTTTGGTTTTTTTATTTTATATATTTTTTTGTGTTTTTTTCTTTTTTTTTACTTTTTTTTGTTTTTTTGTTTTTTTTACACTTTTTTTTGTAACTTTAACTTTTTTAACTGGTACCAGGTTTGGGTCTCTCAAAATGCGACAGCATCTTGGGAGACCCTGTGAAAGTGTGTCCTAGTCTGTGCAGTGCTGTACCCTACGCTAATACTCCGCTAGTGTATGGTAGCGTTCAAAACATTCACCAATGCAAAGACCAGGACTGCCAGGACAGAGGGGACAATAATACCGGGTGTCACGCCTAAATCCGCGCTTGCTGCAGACACGACATCTTTTTTGGGGGGTTCGTTGGGTAGGGGTACTCGGGAGGGCATGAAGAAAATGCCTCTCATGCAGTCGGCTTACTGCATTTGGTTGGGGAAGGTGAGGTAGAGCACCGTCTGGAAACAGAAGGGCTCTGACGATCTCTTCCTGGAATTTAAGGAAGGATCCAGTCCGTCCTGAAGCTCTGTATAGCACATGAGCGTTCAGCAAAGCCAATTGAAATAAATAAACAGACACTTTTTTGTACCAGCGTCTGGCCTTACGGGCAATTAGGTACGGCGCCAACAACTGGTCATTGAGGTCCACCCCTCCCATATTAAGGTTGTATTCGTGGACACAGAGGGGTTTCTCCACAACACCAGTCGCCGTAGGAATTTGGACCATCGTGTCTGCATGAAGGGAGGTAAGAACGAAAACATTCTTATTGTCCCTCCACTTCATAGCGAGCAAGTTATTACACTTCAAGCAGGCTCTCTCCCCCAGCCTAAGACGGGAATCTACAAGCCGCTGGGGAAAGCCCCGGCAATTAGATCGCACGGTGCCACATGCTCCAATCTGATGATCAAACAAGTGACTAAAAAGTGGCACGCTCGTGTAATAATTGTCCACGTACAAGTGGTACCCCTTTCCGAATAAGGGTGACACCAAGTCCCACACTATCTTGCCAGCGCTTCCTATGTAGTCAGGGCAGTTTGTCGGCTCTACGTGACTATCTCTTCCCTCGTAAACCATAAAACTACATGTATAGCTTGTGGCCCTGTCACAGAGCTTATACATCTTGACCCCGTATCTGGCACGCTTGCTGGGAAGGTACTGTTTGAATGACAAGCGGCCAGAAAACTTAATCAGGGACTCATCAACGCAGACAACTTGATGGGGGTAAACAAGTCTGCAAAACGTTGGTTGAAGTGGTTTACGAGGGGCCGAATTTTGTAGAGCCGATCGTATGCAGGGTCTCCACGAGGACGACAGAGTTCATTGTCGTTGAAGTGCATGAACCGCAAAATCTGCTCGTATCGTGCCCTGGCCATGGAAGCAGAGAACAAGGGCGAATGGTAAATTGGGTCAGTGGACCAATATGACCGCAACTCACTCTTTTTATTCAAGCCCATGAGGAGGGAAAGGCCCAGAAAGATCTTAAATTCGGAAACCGTAATTGGTTTCCAATCTCTGGCAAGGGTGGACTGGGGAATAGTGGCGATGTGTTGACCAGTGTACAAATTGCTTTGGTCCACAATAGATCTATAGAGATCTTCGGTGAAAAACAGCGAATAAAAATCCAGTGGCATAAAGTCAACTGTTTTCACCTGAATTCCGGGTTGGCCAGTGAAAGGGGGAAGTACGGGTGCTGCAGAAGTGGTGGGTTCCCAATTCGGATTGGCGAATGCAGCAGGAAGGGCACTATGGGCACGACGGGCCTGTGTTCGTCTTCTTGGTGGCAGCGGGACACTACTTGTGCTTGCCACCTCGCCAGCTTGAACTGCACTTATGGGACTCGCCACGTCACCACGTGATACTGCAGTGCTGGATGTACGACCAGGGTGTACTAGGCCGCTGGTGCTTGCCAGTTCACCAGAAGGAATAGCGGCGCTAGTACTTCTCTGCTCCATACAAGAGCCCTGCGGTTCTTGCACTTCAAGGACAGAAGAAGAAGTTCGGGGTCTGGTACGCCTGACCTTAGCAGGGACCACACCGTCGTCAGAGCTATCTGTCATGGAGCCACTGTCCTCTACAGGATCGTATTCTGAGCCTGAATCTGACAGATGAGTGACTTCCTCTTCACTATCTGTCATGCTCAGAAACGTGTAGGCCTCTTCACTAGTGTACCTTCGATTTGCCATTTTGGGCTCTAAATTTAGGGGTACACTAGTGAGACTCACAGGCAAAAAAGCTCCTGACTGTCAGCGACTGTATCAAAACGCTACCAAAAAACTGTTAGCGATCGCAGGGATCAGGCCTGACTCTGCGAACGCTGCAGTTATGTGTGCTTAGTGTTTTGTAAGTGTCAGTTATCGATCGATACTGCACTTGGGTGGGGTGGGCTGGGCTGGGCTGGGCCGAGGAGCAAAACGCAGGTGCTAGCAGGTATCTGGGCTGATCCCGCTAACACTGCGTTTTTTTGGGGACCCTAAATTGCTGGGGAGTATAGATCTGATATCAGATATCGATCCGTTCAGATACTATAGCACTAAGGGAGGTGTATGCTGCGTGCGTAGGTGTTAGCGGTACTGGCGTTAACCTGACGCTGCCTGGGGCGACGCAGACCTTATCTGATCCTAAAAACGTAACTTCTATCACCGCCGGGCAATTAGGGGGTTAAACCTTTATAAGGTAATAAACGGCGGGTGCCCTAAAACTATAATAAACGATAATAAACGATAATAAACTGTAATAAACTACAAAAAACAAACTAGCTAACCAGCGTCACCCGTAACACTTATACGGTGATCGCTGGTGAAAGGGTTAACTAGGGGGCAATCAAGGGGTTAAAACCTTTAGCAGGTAGTATATGGGGGTCCCTGTCGCTATAAAACACTCACAGCGAACCTATATACTTACCTCCCTAACTAGCGTCACCTGTGTCACTAATGCAGCGATCAGAAAAACGATCGCTTAGCGACACTGGCGACGTGGGGTGATCACGGGGTTAACCTTTATTAGGGGGGGTTAGGGGGGTACCCTGGACCTAAAGGGGGGTACCCTAGACCTAAAGGGGGCTAACCTAACTGCCCTAACACTTATAACTGTCACAAACTGACACCAATGCAAAAAAAAAAAACTGCTATTGGTATCAGAGTGACAGGGGGTACAGGGGGGTGATCGGGGGGTGATCGGGGTGTGAAGGGGGGTGAAAAGTGTGCCTGCGTGTTCTACTGTAAGTGTAGTGTTGGTGCACTTACTTGGATGTCTTCTCTCCTCTGCGCCGGGACGAAAAGACCGGCTCGAGGAGGGATGACATCACTTCCTCTCCCTCTGTTTACATTACAGAGGGAGAGGAAGCATTTGATTCGCTGGGAGCGATCGGGAGGGGGTGGCCATCAATGGATGGCCTCCCCCTGACCTTTCATCGCCCGCGAACAAGAGCCGACTGCCTATGGCACCGGGGGGGGGTCCGATCGGACCCCCCGCCCGCGGGAAGGCATCACGTATCATGTACGTGATTTTGCCTGCCCGTGCCATTCTGCTCACGTATATAGGCGTGAGGCGGTCGGCAAGTGGTTAAGAGAAGGTGTTTCTGTGGTGCTGGTGAAGTTGGTACAGGGCTCGCGCTCTCGGGGATCTTGAGAAAGGAGCGTTGCGCCCTCTCTATAGACTACGGCACATACTCTGAAACGCGCTGTGTTATTTCCTCCCAGTTATCCACTTCCGGCAGGCACTGCATGTCACGCTGTGCTCCAACACTTGCAGACTGCCATCAAGTACTCCTACCTTGGCCCTGTGGGTCTGACTCCTGTTACAGTCTTTGCTGATGGCTCCACAAAATATTTTTCAAAACTCCCACGGCACACAGTATATATATACACACAAACACACACTACATACAGGTATATATATATATATATATATATATATATATATATATATATATATATATATATATATTTCACTTTTATAATCCTATTTCTCCTTCAGCTTTACTGACAGCTTAATCTAACAGATGCTAGCTAACTTGAAGGAATGAAAATTCTGTTGTTGTTATTCTCTAATATTACAATACTTATGAAGTGTTATGAAGTGACAAGCTCTAAAGGCTAGCCCTACAGATGGAGTATGTCTCCAAGTGCGGCAAGACATTACTGCAGCTCTTTAACTCTTTAATGACATAGCCCAAGATATAAAATTATAGCATATACACTTTTAATAAATACAGAAAATTTCTGAGCATTCACAAATGCTAGCAGTCAAAAAAATGACTAATATGTGGAGAGTTTACCAGCTAATACCAGTCAAAGAAAGCACAAAACATTTAGAAACACTTGTAGGGTGGAACACATGAAAACAATCCCTGTAAGTGACAGATGAAATTGTATAGGCTGATTTGTGGGCAGCAACTACTTCTCCCTTTCTTAATAAAAAGCGAGTATTTTCCTTGAGATACATGTTGCCAACTGGCAAACGCCTATGTGCTAACTCCCACACCCTGCAGGCTAATGACAACAGGTATCATGTGTGGGTGCTACCTGGCAGGATTCTTCATGCTGACTCGTTTTTTTCTGAAGGGCAACTCTGCTGCCACCTGCCACAGGAATTCTATTAATATAATCTGTCTCACTGCGCTGCAGATCATTTACGTAGGGTATCTGTCCTAGAAAGTGTTGTCAAAGGCAAATATTACACTTCTGAAGATGGTTCTGCAGACTGCAGATGGAATTCTGCTTTCATGCACTCTGAAGTTTGGGCTATACATTTATTGATTAGGGTTTAAAATAATGTAGGCAGCCTAAAGTGTTTAAAAAAAAACATCTGTTTTTTTTTTAGTATAACATCACTCTACAGTAAAAGGGACTTACTCATATGTAAATATATCATTTAAAAGTGAGAGTGGAATCATAAAAGGTGAAGTAGAGTAAACATGTTACAGTAGCAGACACCACATTTAAATCCTAATTCATTACGATGGAACAATTGCTCTCAATTACTCATCACATACACAGGTGCACACTAGACTTCACAGAATCCATAGTCCATGCATACTTATCATGAGTACTTGAGCTTGATTGTAGTTCTGGAAATATCCCTTTTATTAATATAATAATATCATTAACAGAAAGCTGAACATTTCAAGCTACACTTTCCTTCAAATGCAAAGCACCTGCCAGTTGAGGTAGTTGTAGTCTAAAGCCTAGTGTTTGCTATATGATACATATATGTTTGTGTATACACAGTGTATATATACTGAAATATATACTGTATATATATACTGAAAGACCTCTCATTTAAACTGCTTTGGCAGCAACAATCACTTAAAATCAGCTGTGGACATTACATACTCCCAAAATTATTCATTGAAGTGCACAGGTTGTATCTAGCGCTCCCTGTCCTTCTTCCCTGCTGCAGCTCCCCCACAACCACAACCACCACCAGATTTTCCATTGCTATACAGCAGCCATTAATCCTTGTCCTTCATCCTGGATCCAGTTCCTTCCACAGCTACTCCCAGACCACACAATGAGGAGCTTTCCTTGTCAGCGTGGCCAGATGACCAAGCTGACCAATGAAAATTTATCTTTCATCTGGGACACTGTCCCAGAAAAGAAGATTCATAATAGATTCTCATTGGTCAGTGGGCCAAGCTGACCAATGACAGCTCCACATTGTGTTTATTGTAATGGTGCACAGACTCCAGGGCTGTGTAGTGTGGACCACACTTGAAAAAGATTAAATTAAACGAATGCCGTGTACACACGAGCGGACTTTACGGCAGACTTGTTCTGACGATCTTTCCGACGGACTTCATAGCGTAGATGCACCGGACTTACAAACGGACGGACTTGGACACACACGATCACACCAAAGTCCGACAGATTTGTATGTGATGACGTACGACCGGACTAAAATAAGGAAGTTGATAGCCAGTAGCCAATAGCTGCCCTAGCGTCGGTTTTAGTCCGTCGGACTAGCATACAGACGAGCAGATTTTTCGACCCGGACTCGAGTCTGTCGGAAAGATTTGAAACATGTTTCATTTCTAGGTCCGTCGAACTTTTGGGAAAAAAAAGTCAGATGGAGCCCACACACGATCGAATTATCCGAAAGAGTCCGGTCTGCCGTAAAGTTCGCTCGTGTGTACGTGGCATCACACTGATTTTTTTTTTTTAGATGTGTAATCTTTTTTTTTTATGGTTTGCATAGAAAATACAATACTTTTGCAAGACAATATCAGCCTTGATATATGTATTACTTTGTTATCTTAAGTACCGTCAAAGATCTTGCCAAATAAACATAGCATTGCCCATGGCAAGTGTTAAAGCTGAAGCGGTTAAAGTGTATGTAAAGCCAAAACTATTTTTTAATTTGTTTTGGACTATATTAGGAAGTGTTATAAACCCTGTCAGATTTAATTGCTGTCCGTGTCCCCACTAGGGAGGTTCACTCTTTTTATTTATCCTGAGGACCACTGTCTAATTTTGACAAGGACAATCACATTTTCGGTGGTCACATGGGAGGTAAGAAGAAATCTTCCAATTCTGGTGTCTTTATAAGAATATCCTTTTCCATACAGATGTGTTTCTGGGACAGGAAGTACATAGAAATCACAGACAGCAAATAAGAAAAGACCCGACATGGGTCTGTTCCCTAAAAATGTTTGGGCTTTACTTACTTTTTTAAGACAAGAGCCGTGTTATGGTTGGGGGATAAGATACTTTTTTCTAAAATGGCAATTAAAAAAAAGTGCTACGTTCTTAACTTAAAAATATTCTAAAGGTAAATTAAAAAAAAAAAAACACGTTATCAACTTACCTACCGGGCCAATTCTAACAATTCTCTCCCACGCAATTTCTTTTGTAAAAATACAATTGAATGAATTCTATTGTACACAAACACAATATAATACTTTTTTTTTTTAAATCTCAAAGATATTACGTTGAGTAAATAGATGCCTAACATGTCACGATTTAAAATTGCATACGCCCTCTGTCTCTTGTCATTTTTAACATTTTTGACAGTTTTTTAGTGAAATGGTAGGGGTAAGTACCCCCTTACCATTTCACACAGGGGGGGGCCGGGATCTGGGGGTCCCCTTGTTGAAGGGGGCTTCCAGATTCCGATAAGCCCCCCGCCTGCAGACCCCCACAACCACCAGCCAGGGTTGTGGGGATGAGGCCCTTGTCCTCATCAACATGGGGACAAGGTGTTTTGGGGGGCTACCCCAAAGCACCCTCCCAATGTTGAGGGCATGTGGCCTGGTACGGTTCAGGAGGGGGGGCGCACTCTCGTCCCCCCCTCTTTTCCTGCGGCCTGCCAGGTTGCGTGCTCGGATAAGGGTCTGGTATGGATTTTTGGGGGACCCCACGCCGTTTTATTTTTATTTTTTGGCGCGGGGTTCCCCTTAAAATCCATAGTCAGGTCTGGTATGGAATTTAGGGGGAGCCCCACATCATTTTTTTTTTAAATTTTGGCCGGGGTTCCCCTTAATATCCATACCAGACCTGAAGGGCCTGGTATGGAATTTAGGGGGACTCCCACGTAATTTTTTTTTAAATTTTGGTTCAGGGTTTCCCTGTGTTAAATTCCCATGCCGTTTTTATCAATGAACTTCTATGTGTATTGTCGGCAATGCAATAGCCGCGGGTAGTTTTAAATGGAATTTTTCCCGCGAAATGTAATTTTGCTGTCAGACTGTTCTAAACACGGGAAACATGCGCCCCTTTACAGGCATACTATAGACACCCCCCAGGTACGACATTTAAAGGGATATTACACTTTTATTGCTTGACTTTAAGCATTATTAAAATCACTGCTCCTGAAAAAACGTCCGTTTTTTAAAACTTTTTTTGCATTGATCCATGTCCCCTGGGGCAGGACCCAGGTCCCCAAACACTTTTTATGACAATAACTTGCATATAAGCCTTTACAATTAGCACTTTTGATTATTCATGTTCGTGTCCCATAGACTTTAACGGTGTTCACGTGTTCGAGCGAACTTTTTTCCTGTTCGCATGTTCTGGTGCGAACCAAACAGGGGGGTGTTCGGCTCATCCCTATTTATGGCATTACCTGCTTAAATCCGCAATGTGTAATCTTTCATTAAAGGAGAAGTACAGCCAAAGCTTGTTTGGATGGATCACAGGAGTGCAGTCCGTTTTGCACTCCTGTGACCTGTTTTCAGCAGACAGCGGCTAAAGCCGGCTGTTGGCTAACATCACAGCGCTGGTCCAGGCTGGGAAAAGATCGTGACCATATGGTCGGGATCCACTCAGATCCCTGGACCGGCACTTGGCTCAGCCTCTCAGCAAGCCACTGAGAGCCTGAGCCAGCCTCTCCTGTCCCCCTACAGCCCAGCACTCCAGTGAATGCAGGGGGCAGAGCAGAGAGCTGGTGACTGATGGAGAAAACTAAGCGATCAGTGGTCTTTGATCGCTCAGTTTCAGTCTTAGAGCTAGCGAGGGACCAATTCTGCATCCACCTAGTTAAGTATGGTCTAAAAAAAAAAGTAAAAACCCAAACTTCTCTTTAACCACTTCAGCCCCGGAAGGATTTACCCCCTTCCTGACCAGAGCACTTTTTACAATTCGGCACTGCGTCGCTTTAACTGCTAATTGCGCGGTCATGCAATGCTCTACCCAAACGAAATTTGCGTCCTTTTCTTCCCACAAATAGAGCTTTCTTTTGATGGTATTTGATCACCTCTGCCGTTTTTATTTTTTGCGCTATAAACGGAAAAAGACTGAAAATTTTGAAAAAAAATGATATTTTCTACTTTTTGTTATAAAAAAAATCCAATAAACTAAATTTTAGTCATACGTTTAGGCCAAAATGTATTTGGCCACATGTCTTTGGTAAAAAAAATGTCAATAAGCGTATATTTATTGGTTTGCGCAAAAGTTATAGCGTCTACAAACTAGGGTACATTTTCTGGAATTTACACAGCTTTTAGTTTATGACTGCCTATGTCATTTCTTGAGGTGCTAAAATGGCAGGGCAGTACAAAACCCCCCCAAATGACCCCATTTTGGAAAGTAGACACCCCAAGGAAATTGCTGAGAGGCATGTTGAACCCATTGAATATTTTTTTTTTGTCCCAAGTGATTGAATAATGACAAAAAAAAAAAAAAAAAATTACAAAAAGTTGTCACTAAATGATATATTGCTCACACAGGCCATGGGCATATGTGGAATTGCACCCCAAAATACATTCAGCTGCTTCTCCTGAGTACGGGGATACCACATGTGTGGCACTTTTTGTGAGCCTAGCCGCGTACGGGGCCCCGAAAACCCAGCACCACCTTCAGGATTTCTAAGGGCATACATTTTTGATTTTACTCCTCACTACCTATCACAGTTTTGAAGGCCATAAAATGCCAAGATGGCACAAACCCCCCCCAAATTACCCCATTTTGGAAAGTAGACACCCCAAGCTATTTGCTGAGAGGCATGGTGAGTATTTTGCAGCTCTCATTTGTTTTTGAAAATGAAGAAAGACCAGAAAAAAAAAAATTTTTTTTCTTTTTTCAATTTTCAAAACTTTGTGACAAAAAGTGAGGTCTGCAAAATACTCACTATACCTCTCAGCAAATAGCTTGGGGTGTCTACTTTCCAAAATGGGGTAATTTGGGGGGGTTTGTGCCACCTGGGCATTCCATGGCCTCCGAAACTGTGATAGGCAGTGAAGAGTGAAATCAAAAATTTACGGCCTTAGAAAGCCTGAAGGCGGTGCTTGGTTTTCGGGGTCCCGTGCGCGGCTAGGCTCCCAAAAAGTCCCACACATGTGGTATCCCCGTACTCAGGAGAAGCAACAGAATTTATTTTGGGGTGTAATTTCACATATTCCCATGGCACGTTTGAGCAATATAACATTTAGTGACAACTTTGTGCAAAAAAAAAAAAAAAAAAAAAAATTTGTCTCTTTCCCGCTACTTGTGTCACAATATAAAATATTCCATGGACTCGACATGCCTCTCAGCAAATAGCTTGGGGTGTCTACTTTCCAAAATGGGGTCATTTGGGGGGGGTTTGAACTGTCCTGGCATTTTATGCACAACATTTAGAAGCTTATGTCACACATCACCCACTCTTCTAACCACTTGAAGACAAAGCCCTTTCTGACACTTTTTGATTACATGAAAAAATTATTTTTTTTTGCAAGAAAATTACTTTGAACCCCCAAACATTATATATTATTTTAAAGCAAATGCCCTACAGATTAAAATGGTGGGTGTTTCATTTTTTTTTTTTCACACAGTATTTGCGCAGCGATTTTCAAACGCATTTTTTGGGGAAAAAACACACTTTTTTAAATTTTAATGCACTAAAACACACTATATTGCCCAAATGTTTGATGAAATAAAAAAGATGATCTTAGGCCGAGTACATGGATACCAAACATGACATGCTTTAAAATTGCGGTCAAACGTGCAGTGGCAACAAAATTAATACATTTTTAAAAGCCTTTAAAAGCCTTTACAGGTTACCACTTTAGATTTACAGAGGAGGTCTACTGCTAAAATTACTGCCCTCGATCTGACCTTCGCGGTGATACCTCACATGCATGGTGCAATTGCTGTTTACATTTGACGCCAGACCGCCGCTTGCGTTCGCCTTAGCGCGAGAGCAGGGGGGACAGGGGTGCTTTTTATTTATTTATTTTTTTTCTTTATTATTTTTTTGCTTTTTTATCTTATTTTTAAACTGTTCCTTTCATTTTTTTTTTTTAAATCATTTTTATTGTTATCTCAGGGAATGTAAATATCCCCTATGATAGCAATAGGTAGTGACAGGTACTCTTTTTTGAAAAAATTGGGGTCTATTAGACCCTAGATCTCTCCTCTGCCCTCAAAGCATCTGACCACACCAAGATCGGTGTGATAAAATGCTCCCCCAATTTCCCAATGGCGCTATTTACATCCGGCGAAATCTAAGTCATAAAATGCTCGTAGCTTCCGGTTTCTTAGGCCATAGAGATGTTTGGAGCCACTCTGGTCTCTGATCAGCTCTATGGTCAGCTGGCTGAATCACCGGCTGCATTCTCAGGTTCCCTGTTGAGACAGGAGAGCCAGAGAAAAACACGGAAGACGGTGGGGGGGGGGGCATTCCCTCCCACTGCTTGTAAAAGCAGTCTAGAGGCTAATTAGCCGCTAGGATTGCTTTTACATGAAAGCTGACCGCTGGCTGAAAAGAATGATACCAAGATGATACCTAAACCTGCAGGCATCATTCTGGTATAACCACTCAAAGTCGTGAATGGCGTACCTGAAGACAAAAAAATGGTTAACAATAAAGCACAGTAAACGGTAAAGTATAAAAAATTGCATACCTGAAAAGCAAACATGATAAAACATAATAACAATAAAACATTGCAGAATAGAATACAGTAAAAAAGAGCAGAACAATAGAGAGAGAGAATAGAGAGAGAGAACAATAAAACGACAACTATTTTTTTTTATTTTTGTTTGTGTTTTTTTTTTTTTTTTACACTTTTTTTTTGTAACTGTAACTTTTATAACTGTAACCGCTTCCAGGTTCGGGTCTCTCAAAATGCGATGGCATCTTGGGAGACCCTGTGAAAGTGTGCCTAGTATGTGCAATGCTGCACCCTACGCTAATACTCAACTAGTGAATGGTAGCGTTCAAAACATTCACCAATGCAAAGACCAGGATTGTCAGGACAGGAGGGACAATAATAGTGAGTGTCACGCCTATATCCGCGCTTGCTGCAGACACAACATCTTTTTTGGGGGGGTTCGTTGGGTAGGGGTACTCGGGAGGACATAAAGAAAATGCCTCTCATGCAGCCGACTGCATTTGGTTGGGGATGTGAATGGGGGAAGTACGGGCGCTGCAGAAGCGGTGGGTTCCCAATTAGGATTGGCGAATGCAGCAGGAAGGGCACTATGGGCACGACGGGCCTGTGTTTGTCTTTTTGGTGGCAGCGGGACACTACTTGTGCTTGCCACCTCACCAGCTTGAACTGCACTTATGGGACTCGCCACGTCACCAAGTGTTACTGCAGTGCTGGTTTGACTACGACCGGGGTGTACTAGGCCGCTGGTGCTTGCCAGTTCACCAAAACGCTACAAAAAAAAGTGACAGTGATCGATCGATACTGCACTTGGGTGGGCTGGACTGGGCTGGGCTGGGCGGAGGGGCAAAACGCAGGTGCTAGCAGGTATCTGGGCTGATCCCGCTAACACTGCGTTTTTGGGAACCCTAAACTGCTGGGGACGCCAGTATAGATCTGATCGGATCAGATATTGATGCGTTCAGATACTATACCACTAAGGGAGGTGTACGGTGCGTGTACGGTGCGTGCATGGGTGTTCGCGGTACTGGTGCTAATCTGACGCTGCCTAGGGCGACGCATATCACCGCCGGGCGATCAGGGGGCTAAACCTTTTTTCGGTAATAAACGGCGGGTGCCCTGACACTATAAAAAATAAACAAACTAACCAGCGTCACCCGTAACGGTTATACGGTGATCAGTGGTAAAAGGGTTAACTAGGGGGCCATCAAGGGGTTAAAACATTTATTAGATAGTATATGGGGGTCCCTGTCGCTATAAAACACTGACGGCGAACCTAAATATTTACGTCCCTAACTAGCGTCACCAGCGACACTAATACAGCGATCAGAAAAATGATCGCTTAGCGACACTGGCGACAGGGGGTGATCAAGGGGTTAAAACTTTATTAGGGGGGGGTAAGGGGGGTACCCTAGACCTACAGGGGGCTAAACTTTTATTTGGTAATAAACGGCGGGTGCCCTGACACTATAAAAATAAACAAACTAACCAGCGTCACCCGTAACGGTTATACGGTGATCAGTGGTGAAAGGGTTAACTAGGGGGCAATCAAGGGGTTAAAACATTTATTCGGTAGTATATGGGGGTCCCTGTCGCTATAAAACACTGACGGCGAACCTAAATATTTACGTCCCTAACTAGCATCACCAGCGACACTAATACAGCGATCAGAAAAATGATCGCTTAGCGACACTGGTGACGGGGGGTGATCAAGGGGTTAAAACTTTATTAGGGGGGGTAAGGGGGGTACCCTAGACCTACAGGGGGGTAACAGTCACTACCCTAACACTGCTAACTGTCACAAACTGACACTATGCAGTAATCAGGAAAAAAAAAAAAAAAAAAAAAAAACCTGCTTGGTGTCAGTTTGTGACAGGGGGGGGGGGTGATTGGGGGGGGATCGGGGGGGGGATCGGGGGTGTAAGGTATGCCTGGCATGTTCTACTGTGTGTGTGTGTGTGTTTGGTGCACTTACATGTCATCTCCCCTCGGCGCTGGAACGGAAACTCCCGAGCCGAGGAGAGATGACATCACATCCTCTGCCTCTGTGTACTATACAGAGGCAGGGGATGTTTCTCATTGGCTGGGAGCGATCGCGAGGGGGGGGCCACGATCGGATGGCCTCCCCCTCGTCTCCCATCGCTTCCAACCAAATGCCGACCGCAGCTGGCACCGGGGGGGGGTCCGATCGGACCCCCCACCCGCGGGAAGGCAATCACGTTTCAGGTACGTGATTTTGCCTGCCCGTTCCGCTCTGCTCACGTATATAGGCGTGAGGCGGTCGGCAAGTGGTTAAAGAAGATCTAATGTTTCAGGGAAAATAAAAACTGCCTATAATCACAGCCTCCCAGGGGCTGCCGTTACCCTAGTGGGCTGGTTGTGACCCTTAGAAGATCTTTATTCTATCCTCATCTCTTTGATTTTTTATGACACATAATATGGATTGTGTGTGCTCATTTTGTTAGTGGTTTATGTACAGTATAACGGACACAACTACTTTTCGTGTAAACTGGTCTCACCTTGTTATATCCAACTACCTTGTTTTGTAATACCTTGTACTGTAGTAGATTTTATACATTTGTGAAAATCCAAGAAACAGTGTTAAAAAAAACTAGGCCAAAGGAATTGCCTCAAAAGATAATACCCTCAGAACTAGGATTTTCACAAAAAAGAGTCAGTGGGCTCCTGGTATAGAAAGCTTGAATCTGAGTGTGTAAAATTTTCCATGAGGAAAAAGCACCCTGTGCTGAGCTTTGTGCAGAAGCACCTATTATTCCAAACAATGAGTCAGTCCCAGCAATGATCTCAGAAGGTACTTGGCCCATTCAAATCGTTGAAACATCTAGAAGTTAATGTTGTTGCTTGATGGAGTCCATGGCAACTGTTGCCTTAACAGAAGGTCATCCAGTGGTCCCACCAGGAGAATGTTACAGGAGTGCAATAAGGCTGATGTCTAGCAACCAGTGAGGTTACAAGGAGGAGAGAGGCAGAGGCCCAGCATTCAGAGTGAGGAGGATTTCACTTTCTCCTCCTCCACACCTACTGCTTAGCTCCACCCACCTCCTCCCTGTATCTTCTCGGGCGGCATGCAGAAGAAAGATGGGGAGATTTAGGCACCTCAGTCACAGATGAGAGATGAGGCTTAGAATCCTCAGTCAGGTCTCCCCCAGCAGGCAGCAGCCAGTGTCAGCACTTCACAGCAGAGCTCTCAGCTCAGTGTGTGTGTGTGTGTGTGTGTGTGTGTGTGTGTGTGTGTGTGTGTGTGTGTCAGCCTGCCTAGAGCCACTAGCAAGCCTCTCAGTGCAGACTGCAGAGAGGATGGTCAGCAGATGCGTATGCTGGCAGAAGAGGAGAGGACAGATGAGACACCCTCAGAGGGATGGAAGGAGGACACATCCTTAGATATCAGGGCAGGGTTCATTCTGGTACTTGTAGTCCTTCACTTTTGCGTGATGTGCCCCCCAAAGGTGAAGGACTACAAGTCCCAGCATGAACCCCTCAGAGCTGAAGATGTGCTGAGGTCCCAGCATGAACCTGTGAAATCTATGGGGTCACACCCTTAGATCTTAGGGGTTCATGCTGGGACTTGTAGTGCTTCAATTTTGGGGGTAATCACATCCTTAGGTATCAGGGGTTCATGCTGGGACTTGTAGTCCTTCATTTTTGGGCAGGCCTTTGTGTGGGAGGAGTCACATCAGCAGCCAGCAACGAGAGGGGCATTCGCCTTCCTCGAGTTCCAGTGTGTGGGACTAGTGGTAGGCTGTGGGTGGCAAGTGACACTGCATCTGGTGGCAGGCTATGGGTGGCAAGTGGCACACTGCATCTGGTGGTAGGCTATGGGTGGAAAGTGGCACGTGGCACACTGCATCTGGTGGCAGGCTATGGGTGGAAAGTGGCACACTGCATCTGGTGGCAGGCTATGGGTGGCAAGTGGCACACTGCATCTGGTGGCAGGCTATGGGTGGAATGTGGCACACTGCATCTGGTGGCAGGCTATGGGTGGCAAGTGGCACACTCCATCTTGTGGCAGGCTATGGGTGGAAAGTGGCACACTGCATCTAGTGGCAGGCTATGGGTGGCAAGTGGCACACTGCATCTGGTGGCAGGCTATGGTTGGCAAATGGCACACTGCATCTGGTGGCAGACTATGGGTGGCAAGTGGCACACTGCATCTGGTGGTAGGCTATGGGTGGCAAGTGGCACACTGCATCTAGTGACAGGCTATGGGTGGCAAGTGGCACACTGCATCTGGTGACAGGCTATGGGTGGAAAGTGACACACTGCATCTGGTGGCAGGCTATGGCTGGAAAGTGGCACACTGCCTCTAGTGGCAGGCTATGGGTGGCAAGTGGTACACTGCATCTGGTGACAGGCTATGGGTGGAAAGTGGAACACTGCATCTAGTGGCAGGCAACAGTGGCAAGTAACAAGCTGCATTTGGTGGCAGGCAATGGTTCCAAGCTGAAGACATGATTTTTTCCCTTACCAAAGCTGGAATACTTACCTTTTTTGGACAAGTTTCACACGTGGAGACACCCCTAGTATCCACTGGAGTACTTGTGTGGGACACCCTAAAAAGTTTGTTCTTGTGTTCCACACTAGTGCTCCTGAGTCCAGATGTGTAAACAGCTGCTGAGTGTCCTCTCCTCACATTAAACTGAATCAAGTTTGCAAATCTTTCTAGTTTCAAACACATCTAGACAACAATGTCCTAAACTTCTTTTAATACAAATTAGCATGACCAAATGTAGTTAACCCTGTATCTGCCCAAAACATCTTATTTAGTTGGCAAACGAACAATGTTTCCTACAACCGATTACTATGCCCATGAACATGAAAGTAGCCATTTTAAACTGTACAACAGTAAAGAAAAGCACATGGAGCAAGATGCAAGAAATAATAATAATAGGAACACGACAAGTATTTACTTTTTAGAAGCACTTTCTGGATCCTTCTGTACTGATCCTGCTCCCTTAATTTCAGGTCTGACCAGCGTTCCCTCAATTGCTCCTTGGATCGTCATACCCCAAAATTCCTGTGCAGACTCTTCACAACTTTAGACGTGATCTTGGCCTTTCTCACATTTGGGTTTAGGTAAGGTCCATACTTCCAGTCATAGTCAGCCCTCTTCAAGATGTCCACCATCTCCACCATCTCTACAAAGGCCATATTTGAGGCCTTAAATCTCCTGCGGGATTGGGACGTTTCTGGCTCCTCCTCGTTACTGCTATTATGCACCTACTGTTTCTCCACCCTGTTCCTCTCCCACTGCGATGAAAGAGAAGGGGCGGGGAATATTCTAGAAAGAACATCAGGGGCGGGCGGAGTTTCATACATGCGCAGTGCATATAAAGCTAACACACGTGTGTCGTACATACGATCTGTGAGTGGAGGAAGTGCCGATCTGAGAACGGAGGTAACATTTTAACTTGGGACATCAGTGGCCTATACTGATTCAAAATTGAGGCCTATATTGGGATAAGATTAGGAGAGTTTAGCCAGACCCGGAATTCATCGACCAGTTCAGAGACAGGTACAGGGATATGAGAAATTTGTGGGAGGTTAGAAACCTCTTATATCGAAATAAACCAGCTAGGAAGGCATCGCTGGAGAAGCTGCTGCAATTTGTGAAGACGCAGGTCCCAACGCAGACATCGAGTTTGTGGAGAAGAACATTGGTAGCTTGAGAAGCATGTATAGGAAGGAGCTTAATAAGGTTCAGGCTTCCATGAAATCAGGAGCAGCAGCAAAGGATGTGTATGTACCCAGTCTATGGTACTACAACAGGATGCAGTTTCTGGAAGACCAGATTGAAGCCAGGGAATCACTTTCTATACTTCCATCCACCCTTCTCTCAACCCCAGCTGAGGCTTCCGAGGACCAACCTGGGCCTTCTATCCTGGAAGAAGTTGAGGAGCCCAGCTGGAGCCAAGTATAGACAAACAGAGTATTGGTAACTGTAAGCGCAAACACACAAGTCCATATATAACAGGAGATATAAAGGGCTGAGCTACTTAGTCCATAGAGGACAGGCTGGAAGTTCAAGAGTTAAGTGGTAACTTGTAATGTAATGGTTAAAGTAGGCTGGTAGGCTAGGCGGCTGCTGTCCTCAGAGAGCTGGCTCTGTGATTGATGAAAGAGGGGTAGAGAAGGAAGTGCCACCTGAATGTAGTATTAACAAATGATGTTTAATGACACCAGGTAAAAACACACATTTACAGGATAAAAACATATAAAAGGCTCATCTGTATAGGTATGTGGTCCTTGGTGTTCCCTCTGATCCTGTGGTAGTGACGCTGCAGGGATGCTGGGCTGCAGAAGGTGGATTACCAGCCGGGAGCTCCTTCTGTGGCCATCAGGAAGAGACTAGGGGTCGGCGTGGAGCGCACGTGGAGTGTGCGTGACGTCACAGGTCGTCCATCCGCTTCCGGGTTCGGTATCCAGGGGAGGGATCGTCCAGGGAGGAGGGTTTGCAGGGAGGTTGAAAGAAGGCTACGCGCTTGGAGCCACTGCTTCTTCAATAGGCCTAATAGGGAGGTGTCTGCAATGTGCTTTTATATGGCAGTGTTGTGCGACAACAGGTCCCAGCGTCTGTCAAAGAAAGCACAGCGCCATCTGTGGGCGGGAGGGGAACTACAAGGTAACATAATATACACAGAGAAAAAAAGAGGTTATACAATAGTGCATGGTATGGAAACATATATATGAATGGGGAGAAGTGCATGGTAGTAAACATGGAGACAATAATATTAACAATGGTAAAAATGGGAGTAACAATGGGGGCAAAAAATGGAGGTAAGTATAAAAATATATATATATAAGTATGAAAGCGAAACATAATAATATTTCCCATGGTGATAATACAAAAGAACCAGAAAATGCAACCGTAAAGATAAAAATATAAAGAAATAGCCTTCTCTCAACCTCCCTGCAAGCCCTCCTCCCTGGACGATCCCTCCCCTGGATAAGAAGTTGAGGAGCCCAGCTGGAGCCAAGTATAGACAAACAGAGTATTGGTAACTGTAAGCGCAAACACACAAGTCCATATATAACAGGAGATATAAAGGGCTGAGCAACTTAGTCCATAGAGGACAGGCTGGGAGTTCAAGGGTTATGTGGTAACTGGTAATGCAATGGTTAAAGTAGGCTGGTAGGCTAGGAAGCTGCTGTCCTCAGAGAGCTGGCTCTGTGATTGATGAAAGAGGGGTAGAGAAGGAAGTGCCACCTGAGTGTAGTATTAACAAATGATGTTTAATGACACCAGGTAAAAACACACATTTACAGGATAAAAACATATAAAAGGCTCATCTGTATAGGTATCTGGTACTTGGTGTTCCCTCTGATCCTGTGGTAGTGACGCTGCAGGGATGCTGGGCTGCAGAAGGTGGATTACCAGCCGGGAGCTCCTTCTGTGGCCATCAGGAAGAGACTAGGGGTCGGCGTGGAGCGCACGTGGAGTGTGCGTGACGTCACAGGTCGTACATCCACTTCCGGGTTCGGTATCCAGGGGAGGGTTCGTCCAGGGAGGAGGGCTTGCAAGGAGGTTGAAAGAAGGCTCCGCGCTCGGAGCCACTGCTCCTTCAATAGGCCTAATAGGGAGGTGTCTGCAATGTGCTTTTATATGGCAGTGTTGTGGGACAACAGGTCCCAGCGTCTGTCAAAGAAAGCACAGCGCCAACTGTGGGCGGGAGGGGAACTACGAAGGTAACATAATATACACAGAGAAAAAAAGAGGTTATACAATAGTGCGTGGTATGGAAACATATATATGAATGGGGAGAAGTGCATGGTAGTAAACATGGAGACAATAATATTAACAATGGTAAAAATGGGAGTAACAATGGGGGCAAAAAATGGCGGTAAGTATAAAAATATATATATATATATAAAAGTATAAAAGCGAAACATAATAATATTTCCCATGGTGATAATACAAAAGAACCAGAAAATGCAACCGTAAAGATAAAAATATAAAGAAATAAAAATAAAATAAATAAATAAATAAAAAATAATAAATAATAAAAAAAAATAGAATTAAGGATAAAAATAAAAATAATAATAGATATAGAAATAAGAATAAATATAAAAATAAAAGTAAATAGGTAGAGAAAGGCAAAAAAATGGTGAAAAAATTATGGTATAAGAAGTGGAAATGGATAAAGCATCCGTATTGGGAAAACACAAGCAACAGGGAAGCACGTATCTCTGCAGGGTTCTTAAAGATATATATATTGTAGCAAGGCTACATCTGTAGGGGTGGTCTCATGAGGAAACGGGGTGGCTTAAAGTAGTGTGTGCGCCTCGATATCCTCGTTCAACCCCCAGGTGCTAAAGTGCCCAAGGAGTAGATCCAGTAAGTTTCTTGCTGGCAAAGACATTTATACCGCTCAGCGGCAGGGTATGTGGCCGGGATTGATTCAATGACCCACACACTGAGGCCAGCTGTAGATCGGCCGTGGTGAGTCAGGAAGTGTTTAGGGACGCTGTGGTGGTCACGGCCTTTTTTGATAAAGCGCCGGTGCTCCCCAAAACGTGCCCTTAGGGCTCTGATGGTTCTGCCGACATATAGTAGGCCACGGGGGCAGGTAAGGCAGTATATAACAGAGTCAGTTGAACAGTTGTAGAATTCTTTTAGGGTATAGTTTTTTCCTTTGACAGTGAAGGTTTTCTGACTGTGTTGTTTGAACTGGCAGGTTAAGTAGAGGGGTTTTTTGCATTGATACATCCCTCTGAGGGGTATCAGGGTGAGTGGTGATGAGGTGGGTTGGGTAGGCTTAATTCTACTGGGTGCAATTTTACTCTTAATGTTTCTGGATTTTCTATATGCCACTTTAGGTTTGATATCGACTGTTGTTCTGAGATGAGGGTCTTCCAACAGAATAGGCCAGTGTGAAGCCAGGATCTTCTCCATTTTTTTGTATTTGTCATGAAATTGTGTGATGAAGCCGGTAGGTTATTAATTTATTTATTTTTAAATTTCTTTATATTTTTATCTTTACCGTTGCATTTTCTGGTTCTTTTGTGTCATCACCATGGGAAATATTACTATGTTTCGCTTTTATACTTATATATATATATTTTTATACTTACCTCCATTTTTTGCCCCCCTTGTTACTCCCATTTTTACTATTGTTATTATTATTGTCTCCATGTTTACTACTATGCCCTTCTCCCCATTCATATATATGTTTCCATACCACTCACTATTGTATAACCTCTTTTTTTCTCTGTGTATATTATGTTACCTTGTAGTTCCCCTCCCGCCCACAGTTGACGCTGTGCTTTCTTTGACAGACGCTGGGACCTGTTGTCCCACAGCACTGCCATATAAAAGCACATTGCAGACACCTCCCTATTAGGCCTATTGAAGGAGCAGTGTCTCCGAGCGCATAGCCTTCTTTCAACCTCCCTGCAAGCCCTCCTCCCTGGACGATCCCTCCCCTGGATACCGAACCCGGAAGCAGATGGACGACCTGTGACGTTGCGCACACTCCACGTGCACTCCCCTCTGGCCCCTAGTCTCTTCCTGATGGCCACAGAAGGAGCTCCCGGCTGGTAATCCACCTTCTGCAGCCCAGCATCCCTGCAGCTTCACCATCACAGGATCAGAGGGAACACCGAGGACCACATACCTATACAGATAAGCTTTTTATATGTTTTTATCTTGTAAGTGTGTTTTTACCTGGTGTCATTAAACATCATTTGTTAATACTACACTCAGGTGGCGCTTCCTTCTCTGAGCCAGGTATAGTATTTTTGAACATATTTATTGTACAAAAATTATTGTTGTTAACTAGATGTTATTATTGATAACAAATGAATGATTGGACAAAAAGTTTTTGACATATCAATAGACAGTGGGGGCCAAAAATGATTGTGACAAGAATGAAAAATGCTGGGCTCAGAATGATAGTCTTTTCTATTTATTAACATTCAATTTGCAACACTCATGAGCTGAAAATTCTGTGTGATTGATGAACCAAAAACTAAAGCTATGTCCCTTTTTCATACACAGGAAGACCTCAGCCAGGACAAGGCTCTGGAATGTGGCAGACAGGAGAAGGCGGGGGTAAGTCTCAGCCAGGAGGAGGCAGGGGTATGTGTCAGCCGGGAGGAGGCGGGGGTAAGTGTCAGCCAGGAGGTGGCCAAGCCCAGTAGCTTCACCCAATCCCAGGTGCCTCCCCTCCGCCTTACAACAAAAAGGGCCAGGAAGGGGAGTAACATGGAGGAGGCAGCACTGGGCCTCATTAAGGACGCTAATGCGGCCCTGAAAACACCCCCCAACGCTAAAGCTATGGCTGCTATGTAGCTGCAAAATTGCAGCAAATGGAGGAGGGTTTAGTTTGGTCTGACAGAAGATGCAGGCTATGGTAGTACCACAGCCTGGGAACATAAATGTAATTTGCTGCTGTTCCTGATCTCTGGGAGTCCTGGACCAGATTATGCTCCCTATTATATGGACTTCTCAGGCTACCAATTTTTAGTTACAGAGTTGATGTGTGCCCTGGGTTACAAAGGCTTCGCAAATTCAAGCAGTTTCTCCAGCGTTGCCTTCCCTTTTATTTTGTTATGAGCCAGAATAAATGGAGATTTTTTTATATAAAAAATACCTGCCTACGTGTTTTTCTTCAAACAGGACAGTTTGTTTGTGAGTAGGCAGGTACATTTCAAAAATACAATGTCAAATTAACAAGGGGCAACAACCAATCTCCTTGAGCTTTAAAAATACAAGATAATAATGTTGTTGTGGAAACTTGACACACACAAAAAAAATTATGGAGATCACTAGAAAATAATTTAAAAATAATCAAAAAAACAGGAGATCTTGATTAAAAAAAAGATGACTATAAAAAAATAATTCTAAACATTATTATGGAGATCTGGCTTCAAAAACACAAAAGATTATTCATGAGATCACGAGAAATAATAAAGAAATAAGTTTGTCAGAGCTCTGTGTGAATATCAGCAGCAAAACAAATTAATTCTTCTAGCATTATAAAGAACAAAAGAATGAGCTGCATTAAAAGATCCAATACGAACGCTAGTTTTACCAGACCGAGCGCTTCCGTCTCGTAACTGATTCTGAACATGCGTGATCTTTTGCGCGTCCGAATTGCATACAAACTATCTCATTTTCGGATAGGAACTTTTTCCGATCGAAAAATAGAGAACATGCTCTCAATCTTTTGCTGGCTGGAATTCCGCCAGCAAAAGTCTGATGGAGCATACACACGGTCGCATTTCTCATCGGAGTTTTGCTGGCGGCATTTCCAATCGTGTGTACGCGGCATTAGGCTTTTTTTCCTCTGTTTTCACCTGGTGATCTGGCCAGTAACTGATGAAGGAGTACAGGGATACCTTTGGACAGCAGCAATGGCAGTCTGGGGTAGATTTATATACACTAACAAATTGAAGCTAAAATCCAGCCAATACTTTAGAAGCAGTTACTGCAAACTGTTTTTTTTTTCTTTTTGTGATAAAGGTATTACATGAATAAATAAAAGCCATCCATGTCACTGATACATTCTGTTGAAGAGTTTGTTGTTTTGAAAAACAACATACTTACTGGCTGGATCATCAGATGATAATAGAAGAAAGAAAGCCTAAAAAATAAAATGAAGCCAGCCATCACATCTAAGATTTGGTAAGCTGCAATACAATAAGTGTTTGCTTTTAGGTTTAATACTGGTTTCATATACTTCATATTCTTTTAATTCTGTATACCTTGCAACCATCAAGAATGTTTGGCTTATCCTCTAAAATACATTACTATACTTTCTAAGCAGTGAAATGATTGCTTATTTTTGAAAGACAGATTATCTCCTCACACAACATCTTTTTTAGAGTAAGTAAAAATATGTGGTTCTAAAGTAAATCTGGGAGGATGGGAGTGGGATTAAATTTGAATGTTTTTTTTCTTTATTCTGAAGCTATGATATATGTGGCGAGTAGTTCTGTTAGGTAAAATTATGACTTATGACTATGATAGTGTGGGAAAGAAGTCACAAAAGAGATGTCCAGTGCCAGAAAAACTAACCCCATTTTGGAGATATTCCAGTGGGCTCCCTCCTGTAATTAGTCATTTTAAACCTCTGCCCGTTTAAAGGTAGAAAAATTATGTTTCTGGTGCAAAGAATAGTGAAGTCACTGTCAAATGATTTTTACATTATTTTTTTTGTTTGTTTTTTTTGTTTAAGATTTAAGATTTTAAGATTAACGTTTTGTATCAAAACCCAAACAGAATGGAAAAAGGTAGCTAAGGAAAAAATAAAAAATAGAAATGGTAGGAAAGTAAAGAGGTTTTCTTTAACCAGTTGCCGACTGTGTCACAAAGATATACTGTGGCACAATTGCACCCCTGGGCGAAAACCCGTACGGGTATGTCCTACTCGTTTTCTGCCACCAAAGGGCGCACGCCCGCTGCGCGGCAGGGACCCGATGTGCGTGGCCGGCGGCGATCGTGCCCGCACGAGTGCCAGCACGGAGATTTGTCAGAGGAGAGGATCCATATTGTTTCTTCCTAGGAGATAGGAGGAACGATATGGCTTCTCTTCTAGTCACTCACATCCCCACACAGTTAGAGCATGCAGAGGGAACACATATTTAACCCCTTGATCGCCCCCTAGTGTTAACCCCTTCCCTGCCAGTGACATTTACACAGTAATCAGTTAACTTTTATAGCACTGATCGCTGTATAAATGCCAATGGTCCCAAAAAAGTGTCAAAAGTCTCCAATCTGTCCGTCATATTGTTGCAGTACTGCTAAAAATCACAGATCACTGCCATTACTAGTTAAAAAATAATAATAATAAAAATGCCATAAAAATGCCAAAAATCTTTCCCATAGTTTGCAGACGCTATAACTTTTTTGCAAACCAATCAATATATGCTTATTGCAATTTTTTTACCAAAAATATGTATAAGAATATATATTGGCCTAAACTGAGGAAAAAATTGGTTTTTTAGAAAAACTTTTGGGGATATTTATTATAGCAAAAAGTTAAATATATATATATATTTTTTTTAAATTGTCGCTCTTTTTTTGTGTATAGAGCAAAAAAACAAAAACCACAGAGGTGATCAAATACCACCAAAAGAAAGCTCTATTTGTGGGAAAGGAAGGACGCAAATTTTGTTTGGGTACAGCGTCAAACGACCGCGCAATTATCAGTTAAAGCGATGCAGTGCCAAATTGTAAAAAGTTATTTACTTACAAAATCATGCTACATGAAATGTATAATTTTTTATATGTAATCTATAATTTATATTGGTTGCACAATTTGTTCAATAAAGAATAACTTTTGTTGAAAAAAAAAACATTCCCCTCTGGGTGATCTATGCACATTACAAGGATTTTAACAAACTTTGTTGCAGATTTCTACCTTTTGTTATTCTAAAGAAATCACTGTTTGTTCCTCTGTGCTCATGTAGGAAAGTGAGTCTAATGGGAGTGGTATCATATTTATCAGCTGCAGCAGCTGCAGGGCTCTAATCAGAAAAGCTGCTGGGCCTGCATCCCTTTAGACATGTTAATATTGAAAGTATCTCACCGAAAATGATATTTTTGTTGCAGGGGATGCCTGAAATCTGACTTGAATCTTAATGCAGACTTCTGGAAAAATTGTATACACTATATTATTTTTTCTTTATTTGCTATTTTTTTCCCCCGCAAAAAAAAAGGAGTTACTTTTTAACTGTATGTTTATTGACATTTAGTCACATTTACTAAACTAGCTTTTTATCACATCCGATTGACCCTTGAGGGAATGTTTATGCTTTAACCACTTCCGCCCCGGAAGATTTGGTTGCTCAATGACCAGGCCATTTTTTGCAATACGGCACTGCGTTGTTTTAACTGACAATTGCGCGGTCCTGCGATGCTGTACCCAAACAAAATTGACTTGCTTTTTGTTATATCCTCTGTGTTGTGAGAGACACAAGACTCTAGAACAATGGATGTTTATTTCAGTACACACTGTACACTGCAACATGCATCTCAGGACAGGTACATCTTATATGCTTCCTTACATGTGCTCTAAGATGGCTACTATACTCCTTGACCCTTGTCATCACTCCTGGGTGGAGCCAGCCTTAAAGTGACAGTACATGTGGAACCTTTCAGGTATAACACCTTCCATCCATTCCTAAAAAAAAAAAAAAATTACAACAAAACGAGAAAAGCACAAAACATTAACTAATAACTGTCCAATAACAGTCCTCCAAACACAGGAGATGCACCGGATATTTCCTGCATCCAGATGTGAGACCAAGCTTCCAGGGACAGTTGCGGGGATACAATGTCATCGGATCACTTTCGGCGGCCCCGTCGAAAGTCTCGTAACCGGTCTGGAAGCTGAAACTGATCAGGAGGGCGACAGTGTCGTTGAGGTCGGGCACCCAGCGACTCGGGACCGGAGGAAACAGGGCTGGCCGGAATGGGCACCGGCGGGGCCAAGAAGGGATCCACCAGCTCAGTGGGTGAACAGACCTCCGGACCAGGGCTGGAGGGCTCTGTTGGAGCTGAGTTCAAAAGTTCAGAGTCCCCCCAATCATCAGTCCCCGTGCATTCTGATCCGCTGGGAGCAGATCCTTGCGACACTGGTGGTTCAGCTGGCGTCAGGGATTCGGGCAATTGAATATGAGGACGCAGTTGGTCTGCATGCCGTCTGCAAATGGAACCATCTTCCAGCCAGACCCTATACATCTTGGGTCCCAAAGTCTCTGCAATGACAGCAGGAAGCCACCGGGCCCATACCTTTTGTTGGGCTGTGAATCGAGGGAGCTCATCATGTTTGACCATCTTGTCTTGGGACTGCAGTACATGTTCCTGGACTGTTTGAGGACGGAGCATGTCCAAAACAGTCCATGGCTGCCGACCCATAGGGATAAGCCGAACACCCCCCTGTTCGGTTCGCACCAGAACATGCGAACAGGAAAAAAGTTTGCTCGAACACGCGAACACCGTTAAAGTCTATGGCACACGAACATGAATAATCAAAAGTGCTAATTTTAAAGGCTTATATGCAAGTTATTGTCATAAAAAGTGTTTGGGGACCTGGGTCCTGCCCCAGGGGACATGGATCAATGCAAAAAAAAGTTTTAAAAACGGCCGTTTTTTCAGGAGCAGTGATTTTAATAATGCTTAAAGTCAAACAATAAAAGTGTAATATCCCTTTAAATTTCGTACCTGGGGGGTGTCTATAGTATGCCTGTAAAGGGGCGCATGTTTCCTGTGTTTAGAACAGTCTGACAGCAAAATGACATTTCGAAGGAAAAAAAGCCATTTAAAACTACCCGCGGCTATTGCATTGCCGACAATACACATAGAAGTTCATTGATAAAAACGGCATGGGAATTCCCCACAGGGCAACCCCGAACCAAAATTAAAAAAAAAAAATGACGTGGGAGACCCCCTAAATTCCATACCAGGCCCTTCAGGTCTGGTATGGATATTAAGGGGTACCCCGGCCAAAATGTAAAAAAAAATGACGTGGGGTTCCCCCTAAATTCCATACCAGACCCTTCAGGTCTGGTATGGATTTTAAGGGGAACCCCGCGCCAAAAAAAAAAAATAACGGCGTGGGGTCCCCCCAAAAATCCATATCAGACCCTTATCCGAGCGCGCAACCTGGCAGGCCGCAGGAAAAGAGGCCGCAGGAAAAGATTCCATACGCCTACGAAAATAAGGTTCATAATCCTGTGTGATGGTTTCAGGCCAACCGGACCGTACCCAGGAGAGTATTGTTTTCAGAAAGGTATCCTTGGCTGTATGGGCTGCTATCTCCCCAGAAGACAAGAAGGACAGGCTGGTGTAACGACAACTCATTTTTTTTTTTTTCCTTTTCTTTTTTTTGCTACTTCAGCGTTTTCCAATGAGAGGGTATAAATCACCATATATAGGTCATTCTTCCCATCATAGCATCACATCATGGTAGCAAGATGTTATATTCTTATTTTTCATTTTAAAAAAATCTTTATTTTGGCACTCACAATAAGAAAAGAAAGAAAGCCCTCTACTGCTCCCAAACCCAAATTTTATCTTAAATACCCATATCCCACCTCCCCTCCCCTCCCCAATTTACCCCCCTACCCCGGTCCCACAGTAATGCTTCTTCTAGTACATGCGTTCTTTATATAAACTTCTCAGCAAACGTCCAGGTTTTTTTAAAGGATAACCATTTTGCCCATTTTGTTCCCTCCCGAACTTCATCTATCTCCGCCGAAGGATCCTCATCGTCACCTGCCTCTAAGATATAAATTCCATTGACCCTGATTAGCCAATCGCAAATGCTTGGGCCTTCCAACTCTTGCCATTTTTTGGTATCAAGCTTTTTGCCGCGTTTAGGAGAATGGGAGTTAGAGAGGCGTTATACTTGTCCGTCTGACCTTCAGTCCCATGGAACAAGCATACCCAAGGGTCCTCTCTGATCTCATTCCCTGTTATCTCTTGTATTGTCTTAAGTACCTCCTGCCAGAATCTTTTGATAGTTGGGCAATCCCACCAAAGGTGGGCCATTGTTCCCCTAACGGAACATTCCCTCCAGCAGTTTCCAGAAGTTTCTGATTGCATCTTATTTACTCTATCTGGCGTCATGTACCATCTGGCTAGGCATTTAAAATTAGACTCTATTGTTCTCATATCTACTGCCGACTTATGTGTTGCATTAAAAATAGTCTGCCACATCACATCACTAGGTATAGGGCCTAGCTCGGATTCCCATTTATTACAATATAGCGGATTTACACCTACCCCCTCATCCCGCACTATTTTATATAGTTCTTTAGTTTTCTTTGTAATTCTGCTCTTCAAAAACAGTTTCTCCATAGGTCTAAGATTCTCCTTATCTCTAATTGGACCGGGGAGGCTTTTAGTAAAAATCGCAAGCTGATTATACCGCCATATGTCGATATTCATTAGGTCCTTGAGTGAGGATAACTCCTGAAAAGTGACAATTTTACCATTTTTTGTAAAATCCAATAATTGTGTTTCGTGCTTTCTTATCCAGTTCCCTCCCACTTCCCTTAACCCAGGCGGAAAAAACTCGTTTTCCTTTAAATAAATAAATGGTGAGTTAAATTCCCATGCCTTTTGTTTGTGTAATTGATCCTAAAAGTGTAACGTGTTATTGTGTGTGTATTCGGACCTAATTTCCTAAAGTGTGGTGGATTCCAAATTAATTGGTGTATTTTTGCATTACTCATATCTCTTTCTAGTTTCACCCATCTTTTTTCTATTGGTTCCTTACCCCATTCTAACATTCGTGAAAGTACTATTGCTCTGTGATATTTTTTAAAGTCTGGAAGGGCCAGACCACCCTGTGTTTTATCCCTACTCAGGACCTTAAAGGCAATCCGTGGCTTCGTATTCTTCCATATAAATTTGGAAATAATATTATTCAGGGCCCTAAAAAAGGACTGTGCTAGCGGGATTGGGAGTAACTGCATTTTATATAGAATCTTCGGAGCCAGGATCATCTTGACGGTATTAACTCGACCTAGCCAAGAAATTGGGAAATGCATACTTTTCCTTGTTTCCTGCTTAATCTCATCAAGGAGGGGTATAAAATTTAAACGGTATAATTTCTTAAGGGAGTTTGCTAATGCTATTCCTAGGTAACCTATTTTTTTACACCACGGGAATTGGAAATATTCTTTGAGTTTGATTACCTCTCGTCCATCAATATTGATAGGGTCCATCAATATTTAGGGCCGCCGATTTACAAAGATTAACCTTGTAATTTGAAAGCTCCCCATATCTCCTCAAAGTGGCCAGGAGGTTTGGGAGTGAAATCCTCGGATTAGCGATGTAAAACAGTACATCGTCGGCAAACGCCGAGAGCTTGTGTGTATCTCCCTCCACCACACATCCGCATATATCCGGATTTTTCCTGATCACCGCTAGTAGGGGTTCCAAAGTTAGGACAAACAGGAGGGGGGACAGGGGACATCCCTGCCTAGTTCCGTTTTCCATCCTAAACTCTGTCGAAAATATACCGTTTACCTTGACAAATGCGGATGGGGATTTATATAGTGCCTTGATCCAGTTTAGCATAGTGTCGCCCAACCCGATTGCCCTCAGCGTCTTCGTCATGAACCCCCAGTCTACTCTGTCGAAGGCTTTCTCTGCATCCAACGACAGTAGCAGACCGGGGGCCCCCCTTGTTTTCATCGCGTTTATGACCAAGAGTGACCTCACCCCGTTATCCCTCCCCTCTCTCCCTGGAATAAAACCCGTCTGGTCTGGGTGGATCCAATACGTCATTTTATCCCTCAATCTATTAGCTAATACCTTGGCATATAATTTAGTATCGGTATTAAGCAAAGCAATCGGCCTATAGCTCGAACACAATGAGCTGTCTTTCTCCGTTTTAGGTATTAAAGTAATTGATGCCATCAATGCCCCTTCACAGAATTCCTCCTGGCCCCCTATCTTATTCCATATCTGACAGAGCTTGGGGATCAGGGAATCTTTAAATTTTTTATAAAAGTAGGCGGTAAAGCCATCTGGCCCTGGACTTTTTCCAGAGGGAGATGTTTTCAGGGCCTTCTCGATCTCCTCCACCGTGATCGGCTCTTCCAATTCTTTTGCCTCACTGTCCGAAAGACTTGGTAGGTCTGCCTCTTTTATAAACTCATCTATCATCTCCTCTCTTTCCAGGGTATTTGTCCCACCTTGTCTAACCTTATAGAGAGCCGTAAAATAGCTCTGAAATTCTTCGGCTATGTCTCTAGAAGTATGTTTAAATACCCCGTTTTTATTTTGAATCCTATCTATAAAATTCATATCCCCTTTATTTTTTACGACTGTTGCCAGATGCTTCCCTACCTTGTTACTCCATCTAAATCTATCTTTTGCGTTTTTATTCAACATGCGTTTGGATTCTAATTCCATTAGATCTTTTAGTTCTTCTCTTTTATTGTAGTGGATATTATTAATAGTGGATTAATTGCACCAGGAAGGAGTTGTGGCCCCCATTAGCTGATTTATGTAGTTGTTCAAGCTGATATATTTCATCAATTAGTTCTGCCTTCCTTTTTTTTTTTTCTTTTTTCTCTTTAGCTCCTAAGGAAATCAGTATGCCCCTTGTATATGCTTTTAACGCCTCACATAGGACTGAACCAGAGACCTCCCCGGTATCATTTATCTGAAAGAAACCCTCAATTTCATCCTGTATCTTGCTGTAGACAGTTGGATTCTCAATAAGCTTTTCATCCAAGTGCCATGAAAATGGTGATTTCCGGTATCCGGGTATCACCACCTTCATCAAGACTGGTGCATGATCGGATAGTGTGGTGACTCCAAATCCCGTTTCCTTGACATAGTCAAGCAATCTATGGTCTACCATGAAGTAATCAAGCCGAGAGTAAGACCCATGTACTGAGGAAAAAAAAGTATAGTCCTTAACCTTCATATGTTGTACCCTCCATGCGTCTATCAAGTGGCAGCTGTGCAATTTCTGGCCTACTTTTTTTAACAGTTTCCTACTCCTTCTCTGTATACCAGCTGTGCTATCCAGTGCTGGGTCTAAACAAAAATTCAGATCTCCTGCCAAAATCACCTCCCCTGCCCTGAAATCTGATAACTTATTTAAGACGTGTAGCAGGAATTGAACTGGGTTGTTATTTGGGCAGTAGATGTTCACCAGGGTAAAAACCCTTTCTCCCATCCTAACCTTCAAAAAAAGATAGCGACCTTCCCTATCCTCACACCTTTCTAATAATGCAAACCTAGTCCTTCTCGAGAACCCAATTGCCACCCCTTTGGCTCTCTTAATAGGGGAATCACTATAGAACCAATTGGGGAAGCACTTGGAAAATAATCTGATGTGTGAGTCCTGTGAGAGATGTGTCTCTTGGAGAAACACTACGTCTGCCCTAAGTTGTTCTAATTCTCTCAAAATTTTATGATGCTTAAGGGGGGAATTCAGCCCTTTAACATTATAAGTAATACCTGTGAATTCTGTCATTTGACTTTTAAGTGGAACTGCTCAGTAGAAACGCATATTATTCTTTGAACCCTTATACTTGATTCTTGCCGGACCCACTCCACCCTCTTCCCCCCCAAAACTCTCTCCTCCCCAGTCCCCCTCCCCCCCGCACCCCCCTAGCCCCCCCCCAATCCCCACCCCAAACCCCACCCTCCCCCCTCTCCCTACCTGCCTGGACCTAGCAGCAAGTCCGCAGCCGAGAAATATTGCTTCTCTCAGCATGCGACCGGCCAGACCATTGGGGTGTGACTCTGACGACGGATCACCACGGTCGCCATGCTCCCCCCTCCCATTGGATGAAAGAGGGGGGGAGGAATATAGCGAGCGGGCGACCAGAGGGCCGCCATTCTCCACCACACAAGGTGCCCCTCCCCCTCTCGAAACCCCCCCCACTCCCCCCCCCACTATATCAGGACTTCTAGGTGTCTGAACACCAACTGGATCATCTTCCTACTAGTTAAATACAACTGGAACAGGGATATCAAGATCTCTACAGAAGTCTTGCATATTGTCTATATATTTCAGTCTGAATGTTCTACCCGCTTTCACTACATTCAGTGAAGTTGGGAAACCCCAGCTGTATTTCATATTTGCCTTCCTTAATTCTTCCAGGAGGGGTCTTAACTGCCTTCTCCAGGCCAGGGTCCCTGCCAAAATATCAGCAAAAAACTGAATTTCTACCCCTTCAAATTTTACAGGCTGAACTTTCCTGAGATTACTCCAAATTCTTGCTTTGTCTTCATAGTGATGGAACCTAATAATTACATCTCTAGGTTTATCTTCACTGACAGTTGGAGGTTTTCTTAACCTATGAACCCTGTCAATCTTCAACTCTTCATTTGGGCTTCTGTCTAGGATCGGGTTAAAGATGGCTTTCATTTTAAAGGGCAAGTCTTCGCCCTGTTGTTCTGGCAGGGCACGCAACCTCAAATTTTGTCTGCGACTCTGGTTTTCTTGCTCTTCTAATTTATAAAGAGTGTCCCGCTGGGCCAGCTGCAGATCTTTTACCTGTTGTTTTAGGGTGGCTATTTCTCTGTTCTGTTTTTCTGAGGCCTCCTCCGCTGATTCCACTCGCTTCAGCAAGTGGCCCATATCAGTTCTAACATTATGGATTTCTGTTTTAATTACAGTTTCCAGTTTAGCGAACATCTCCAGGAGCTCTGCTTTTGTTAGTGCTACTTCCATGGTACTGTCTCCCATCGTACAGGGGGCTCCACCTTCCCCCCCAGGTGATCCCCCGTGAGCCCCTTGATTCTTCCCTGTTTCCTTCTTCTTATCCTTTCCACTTTGCTGTTTATTTTCTTGAGCTGGGTTTTTAGGGCTTCCCTGATTTGTCTCCTTCAGATACTTCTGGATAGAACTAGAGTTCAAACTCTCTCTCGGTTGCTTCACCTCCGCTCCTCTTTGAGGGCGCCCTCGCATTTTCACTGTCACTCTATCTCCACTTCTCTCTCTTCCCGCTTGCTCAATCTGGACACTTCTCTGTCACTTATCCTTGCTACGCTCTGTGTCTCCCCACCGGCCTTGGCATTAAATCTTGCCAGACCCGGCCGTCTGCAGTTTACTCTTGGTCAGAGGTGGACCAGTGCTTTAAACTTAAGCACTGTCATTACCATCAAGGCTATCAGCTCTTATACTCCCAGTCAATCAATATACACCGGCAGCGAGGGGACGGAGAGAAAGGAGAGAGAGGAAAAATACCAAAAGAAAAAGCCAACCAAAGGAGGAAGACCATAAACAATAAAGGCGTCCGCTTACTTGCCCCTTTTTTTTTCACAGTCATTGTATCCTTTAGAAGCAGCTGAGATCTACGATTAGTACAGCCTCTCCCATCTCCATGCCTTCCTTGCTTCTTTAAGGCCTTGATCTATACCGTAGCCCAGAGAACACTTCTCTCATGGAAAGTTCAATTTCTACTTCATTTACTAACTCATTCCCGCTCCACAGTTATCCACAGTATTACTGCATTACTTGCCTGTCTTCACGGGGGTTCCCTCATAGGCTCTTCAGTCTGTTTCTAATTCAGGCAGGTCCTGGCATCGCTGGATGGCTGTAGATGATCCTCTTGTAGGCTGCTATGATTCATCCGTTCCTGCTGTGCGCTATGCATGAGACCCAGTCCGCCTTCAGTCCTTTAGGGGGCTTGTAGTTTTATCGGTGGGTGGGGGGTGCGGGACCGTCCAGAGACACTCTAGGGAGGCTGTTTAACCCCATCATCAATCCGAAGGGCAGAGGGGGAGCGTGAGGGTGAGCCCCCTCACGTGTCTTGGCGGCCCAGGGTCCACTGACAGACGCCGCAGCCGCTGCTCTGATTACGGCCCCGGCGCGCTGTCAGTTCCTCCTCTCGTAAGCAGCTATCGTCCTGAGCTGCTTTGCCGCCCGCTTCCTCGGCTCCGTCATCAGGCCCCTCCCCCGCTACGTGTGCGTCACATCACGCACCTGGCTGACAACCTGCCCTTCCGATGCTGACAGGCTCTGGGATAAAATCTTTCTAATATTAGATACAGACTTCTCGTAACGACAACTCTTGACCGGTGGAGAGGAGTCCATCGACTTCCCTGTCAGTCGGGACATTGCGTCCGCATTCGCATTGGCATCATGACCGCGATACTGGATTTTGTAGCTGTATGCTCCCAAGAATAGGGCATAGCGTTGGAGGCGGGCCGCAGTAGTCTGAGAGATGCCTTTGTCAGGGCTAAAGATCTGAAGGAGTGGTTTATGGTCTGTGAGTATGGTGAATTCCCTACCATACAGGTAAAGATGAAACTTCTTAATTGCCCATATCAGCGCTAGAGCCTCTTTGTCAATGTGTGAGTAATTGCTTTCTGCTTTTGTCAAAGACCTGGAGGCAAATGCCACTGGTTTTTCTGACCCATCTGGTAAGATGTGGGATAGTACAGCACCCAGACCATAGGGTGAGGCATCACAAGCCAAGGTGAGAGGCTTCTGGAGGTCATAGTGCACGAGCATGCGTGACGCCAACAGCTTCTGCTGTGCTCTACCTTGGAGATGACACCTTGTTCCTCCAGCCGACTTAGTTCTGCTTCCACTCCTGCTCGCAGTGCGAAAGGTACTGTCCGAGCTTTGAAGAACTTAGGCTGAGCGTTGGGTTTCAGCTTGAGTCTTACACAATCGTGCTTTATTTTCCCCAACTGGTCATCAAAGATCTTTGGGAAACGCTGCTTCAGGGACACCACCCATCCCTCATTATCTCCTAATGGAATTGTAACAGTTTTACAGGGATTTATGGTGATGTCTGGCATACCAATGTGAGCAATCCAGTCCCTCCCAAAGAGAGGGGGTCCCCCATTTTCTAGGATATATAATGGCAGTCTCTTTGTCTGACCCTTGTACAATACCTGTACTTTCGCATAACCCAGTGGGTGGAGTATCTGCTTTGAATATGTCTGCAGTTTGATTGGTGTTGGGCGGACAGTTGTTTGGGTCTGAAGTTGTCTCCATTGTTTCTGGGTGATAACTGAAACTGCTGCTCCTGTGTCTACATCCATCTTGAGTTTCTTTCCCTCCATAGTTACCTCTACAGTCATTGCGGAGGGTGCTGAATGCATATGATGTATGTCTAATCTGTGGAGCACTTCCTCATCCTCTGACTCAGATGAGGATGTATATCTTCCCACCATATATGTCTTTGTCTTGGGGTTCAGAGGTTGTTTATCTCGCACCTTCTTGCTACGGCAAACTCGTTTAAGATGGCCTGTCTTACCGCAATTATGACAGGTCTGATCCTTAAACCTGCAGACTTTGTGGTCATGGTCTGTATTTCCACAACGGTAGCAGGCTGACTCCCGGCTTGGTGGGGGTCTGTATTTCCAGTTTGCGGCAGTTGGCTTGACTGCTGTTCTGAAAACTTCCTGTTTCACCACTTCCCTTCTGCCCTGGGGGTTCAATTCCTCTGTATCTTTCACAGCCATTTCCATCACTGAAGCTATTTCAATTGCCTTTGTAAGGGTAAGAGCTTTCTCTGTTAACAGTCTCTTTTGGCTAGACTCACAATTCAGTCCCATTACAAACTTATCTCTCAGTGCAGTAGGTAGATACTCCTCAAAAGAACAGGTAGAGGCTAGTCTGCGAAGGGCGAGCACATAAGCTTTAATTTCTTCACCTGGCTGCCGCTGCCGCTGATAAAACCGAAATCTTTCTGCAATCTCTAATGGTTTAGGCTGGAAGTGATCCTCTAACAGTGTCAGGAGCTCTGCCAATGTCTTAGTTGCTGGCTTTACAGGGAAAAGGAGATCTCTAAAAGTGTCATATGTCTTAGCACCAACCACTGTCAGAAATACTGCTACTTGCCTGTTGTCTGGGATGGCATTTGCACTGAAATACTGTTCCAGTCTCTCAACCCAGGAACTCCAGGATGTCTGTTCCCCATCAAATTCACCTAATGTCCCGATCAATGACATTTTCCTGCTGGGCTCTGTGATTGCTTTTATCCAGATGACAATCTACACTGCCTTTACACTGGATTTACACTTTGTAAATCCCATCCTCATCGCCACTGTTATATCCTCTGTGTTGTGAGAGACACAAGACTCTGGAACAATGGATGTTTATTTCAGTACACACTGTACACTGCAACATGCATTTCAGGACAGGTACATCTTATATGCTTCCTTACATGTGCTCTAAGATGGCTACTATAACCCTTGACCCTTGTCATCACTCCTGGGTGGAGCCAGCCTTAAAGTGACAGTACATGTGGAACCTTTCAGGTATAACACTTTTTTACCCCATAAATTGAGCTTTCTTTTGGTGGTATTTGATCACCTCTGTGATTTTTATTTTTTGTACTATAAACAAAAAAAGAGCGAAATTTTTTAAAAAAAAACACATTTTTTGTACTTTTTGCTATAATAAATATCCCCATTTTTTTTTTTTTTAAAAAAGCAAATTTTTTTCTCAGTTTAGGCCAATATGTATTCTTCTACATATTTTTGTAATAAAAATTGCAATAGGCAAATATTGATTGGTTTGCGCAAAAGTTATAGCATCTAAAAAAGAGGTAGATGGAGGTAGAAGTGGCACTCTCAGATGGAAATGAAGCTCAAAATCTTCTGAAAGTAGACTCCAGGGGATCTTGATGGACCCGACCGGACCAGGGAACAAGTATCGTGTAGGAGCCCAAGTGGCTGGGTATTCTACTGCTCTTGTCTCTCTGACTTTGAGCTTCCATCTGAGAGTGCCACTTCTACCTCCATCTGAGAGTGCCATGGATTCGAGTTTTTTTCACTCACTGTTTGTGTAATGCATTTGATATCTGGTATGGATTTTGGAGGGGGGGACCCCATACAATTTTTCTTAATTTTTGTGCATGGTATCCCCCTCGAAAATCCATACTAGACTCCTATCTAGGAATGGGGTCTTCTATGAATTTTTGGTTTGACCCGACACAATTTTTGTGTTTGGGAGTCCCCCTTAAAAATCAATATCAGACCCGTATAAAGGCATGCAGCCCGAATGGCCAGGAAAGGAGGGGGCAGCTAGTGTGGGCCCTCCCTTAAAATTCATACCAAACCCTTATTCTAGATGGGGACCTGGTATAGATTCTTAAGGGGGACCCCACAAAAAAATAATGATGTTGGCTTTCCCCAAAATTCATATCAGACTTTTATTCTAGATAGGTGTCTGGAATGGCTTTTAAGGGGGACCACCACACAAAAACACCAAAAAGTTGGAGGAGCACTGAATTCAGCAGTGTGCGTTTGGGAGCCGTGCAGTCACTTCTGCATGGTTGTCAAATATTGCCATTCGGCTTTGTCTGTGCAGCCACTACTTCTGCATCCATTTCCATAGGCTGCCTGCACACAGCTGGAGCGGATGCAGACACCTAAATAACCTCCCACTCATTACAGGTGCCAGTGCCCATCTGAATGAGGCTTAAAAAAAAAACTGTTGCAGGTTTTTTTGCAAATTTCTTTATATGCCATTCAATGGACAAGTCTTTTATTTGCACATAAGTACTATCCAAAATACTGTTATAGAAACTATTAAGATTTTGTTAGAGTAGCCGCAGCCAGTGCTCTCTGATACACAGAAACAAAAGAGGAATAGAAAGCCAACCTATGTAGAAGGGGGGGGAGTGCCACATCTGATAATTGTATCAAGAAATACGGAAAGATTCCCCTAAGGGGACTTTTAAGGCACTCAAAGTAGTAAAGCAGTATACGAGAGTATATAAAAAAGTACATACATTTTATTCAAAGTACATTAAAAGCAATTGCAACGTGACATCAATTACTCCATACAATACATATATAATGCTATAAAAAGCATGTAGCAAATTCTCCTTACACCCAACGCGTTTCGGTAGTTATGTCTAGTCCTTCTTCAGGGGTGTGGAGACTTAGAAGAAATTCATATATAGTTGATTGATAGGATGGTTTGACAATGTTTCGTTGATTCCCATAAAAAGGTTGCAATTGGAATAGCATCAAATTTGAGGCTGGTATTGAAACTGTCGTAGACTCAAAAGGTGTGTATTTGGATGGTCTATGTAGGGAGAGGTAGGATATGAATATCCAAGGGGACCGGGGAAAGGGAAAGGGTCCCTCATGCACTCCACGGCAGCGGTCCGGCCAAAGGAATATACTGAGGCAAAAAAGGAGTCCCTGTATGAAGGGAGAGACCAAAAAGACCAGCCGCACAGCCCAAATCCAGCAAGATAATGCCTTGCATGTGTAAAGAGAATTTGCTACATGCTTTTTATAGCATTATATATATATTGTATGGATTAATTGATGTCTCGTTGCAATTGCTTTTAATGTACTTTCAATAAAATTTATGTACTTTTTTATATACTCTCATATACGGCTTTACTACTTTGAGGGCCTTAAAAGTTCACTTAGGGGAATCTTTCCGTATTTTCTGATACACAGAACGGCACCTAAAAGTTAAACTATCAGTCAGGAGACCTGATCATAGAGCAATTCAATACCTGTTCATCCCAGATATCGAGAAAATATAGAGCAATCTTTAAACCACTGATAATAATATGCCCCCTAACATGACTGCGATCAATGACATCTTTTAACCAATCAGGGTCCTACCTTATGCTACCATGGCATAATGTGTTAGAAGAAGGAGACAGATTGTACCGCACAGTGTCTGTGATGAATGATGATGATGAATTCATGGTATATGAAAATTCATAATCTAGTACCTGACAATAGCACTAAAGGGGCACAGAAAGGAAGCATCCAGCACTGGTGACCACTTTGTGCATGCAAAGCTTTTATAGGCCATTTTGTCTGATGTTCTATAGAAAAGGGCAAGCAGACACAGTGAAGTATGGAAGGACATGTACCTGAGCACTAAAGAGTCACCTAAAGATTACAGTAACTGAAAATCATGCAAACATTTGTCATTAATCACCAAAAATTCATGGATATCTACATCAAACCAAACTGTACAAAATCTAATTCTGGCTTAGAATAGTTGGTTCACTCACCTGTAATAAATTGTGTAGAACCACACTGATTAATGTAATGTAATCTACTGACAACACAATCATGATAAGGAAGGGGCGCTCAGAAGAGTACTTTAGAGATAAGCGTGTTAAGTATTTATATTTGGTCTCAAAGGTATATGCATTTTGTAATCACATAATTATATAATACCCAGATGTAAGGGTTACTATTCTTGATTTTGCATTATTTTTTTATTAAAGAATATTTGGTTTGCTAAGCCAGCCCATGATTGTGTGCTTTATATTTGTAAGAAAAATGAGCTTTACTAGTATCTGAGCTACAAATGTAATCTTCCCAGCATTTGTACTGTACTACTGATTTGTTTTTTCTATTCATTACTGTCCACCCAGTGCTGCAATCTACTACACCGTCTGCAAATTGGAGACTATAATGAGTGTTTTATTAAAGATTTTTAAGTTACAGCATATGATATTTCCATATCACATTGTATCAATGTCTGGTATATGTTATTAAACATTCAATAAGGAACAAGAAAGGAAAATAAATACATACAAGATAGTTTCTAAATTCTTGTTAGTTAACTGAATGTAGGTGGAGATTAACCTCCAAGATCTTTTATTCCATAAGGAGGAAGGAAGAAGAAAATAAAATTAGGTTGTGCTTGCATCACAATAAAAAAATACTGTTGTTACCATCCAGTTTCATATTTATTTGTCTTTTAAAGATTTTTTTTAACCTTGGTTAGTGAATCTGTTTTTTTGTTTTTTTTCAAAATCTAATCATCCTCAAGGAAAATCCTGTTTGTAAAGAAAAATATTTATATTTGCATATGATTTCAGTCAGTGCTAAAAAAATAAGTTCATTAGGTTAGGTGAAAAACGTAACTTCTTTGTTAAATCACCTTCGATTTTCTGCATGCTTTCATATAGCATGACATGACAAAAACATGTATGCCCATGCAGAGCCAGTTAGAAGATTTGAGAGCATATATGAAGCTTTCTGTAATCACAAATTAGGTTTTTAGAATAAGCTTGTTAAGCAGTGGCTCTCTTTGCAAATAAATGGGTGTTCACTTGCTCTTGATGAGTACTCATGAATATGTATCTCCTCCTAGCCGATGGTAAGCGTCATACAGCTTTATGTAGACATGCAAAAATGTGGCTATGGAAGAAATTATACAGCTGCGCCACAAAGTCAGTCTAGCACATATTTAGCTACATGCTGGGGTTTTGCAAATATAAGTTTATAGAGCTATTGTATGTCTATGTGTCAGTGTAAACAGCATGCGTTCCTAATAATTTACCATTTCTGGGCACAGCAGGTCCAAATCAAGTCCTTGTGATTGATAGTGAAAGGAATTCTTCATGTTCACAACTACAAATACATGTAACAAATTTTATTTTTATTTTTCATCAGATAAATATATAAAATATCACAACTTGCAGCCAGCAGGTAGTGGGTTCCAAACCAGAACAGCAGCCTTCTGGAGGCTAATTTATAGCTATGCTAAGGTAGATAAGACTATTTAAACTGCTAGATAACTCGGGATCTCTCTGCATCCGTGCAAACTGAGTACCATGAATGTGTCATGCATTAGATGTTTATTTGTAAAGTGAACATTAAAAAAAATGACTAATGACTAAAAACTATGTGACTTTTTTCCTAATTAAAGTCCAACAAGAAAATGGAAAAAACGTACCTATTTTGCACAACTTGATGAATTTAGATTCTAGGATGAGTGATGGCCAGCCAACCAAGTGTCACTAAACTGAGGATATACTGTGGGTGCAGGCATTCAACTCTTGAAGGAACATGACCATGGCACTCTCTACTCATGGTATACTTTTCTTTTTTTTATTAAACGAAAAAAAAAAACAATGTATATTCTCATGTTGGGCTTTGACCACTTCACCTCCCTTCCTGACCAGGCCATTTTTTGCAATACAGCACTGCGTTATTTTAACTGACAATTGCGCGGTCATGCGATGGTGTACCCAAATAAAATTGATGTCCTTTTTTCCCCACAAATATAGCTTTCGTTTGGTGGTATTTAATCACCTCTGCGATTTTTTTTTTTGCGCTATAATTAAAAAAGACTGACCATTTTTAAAAAGATAATATTTTTTACTTTCTGCTATAAAACAAATCCAATAATTTTTTTTAAAAACATCTAATTTCTTCATCAATTTAGGTCAATATGTTTTCTGCTACATATTTTTGGTAAAAAAAAAATCCCAATAAGCGTATACTGATTGGTTTGTGCAAAAGTTATAGCATCTACAAACTATGGGATATTTTTTTTTTTTTTTTTTCTCTTCACACAATATATAATTATGAATTGAAGTGATTAAGGAAACTAATAAGAATTAGGGGGAACTTATTTATAATTTTATTTTTATAACACTTTATAAACATAAGCACGATAAACACGGTGGGGTGGGTACCATTTATTTATTTATTTATTTATTTATCTTTTTTTTTTTTTTTTTTTTTCCCCTCGCATATGTAAATGTCGGCCGCTGGGACAGGGGGGAAAACAGTGGTAGGTGATGTAGGATGTAATGTGTAGTATGTTTCTAGTGTTTGAACAAAGGGGTATAGAATGTTGTATACATGGTGTATATATAAATGAAATAAACAATAAAAATTTTTGATTATTAAAAAAAAAAAAAACAAATCCAATAATTTTTTTTAAAAACATCTAATTTCTTCATCAATTTAGGTCAATATGTTTTCTGCTACATATTTTTGGTAAAAAAAATATCCCAATAAGCGTATACTGATTGGTTTGTGCAAAAGTTATAGCATCTACAAACTATGGGATATTTTCATGGAATTTTTATTTATTTATTTATTTTACTAACAGAAATCCATGTTCCTGCTTAGCAGAAGCACAAGATCTCCATTTGCCCCTCTGGCAGAACGGCGATCTGACTTGTTTACATGGGCAGATCTCCATTCTGCCTCTCCTCAGAACAATCGGCTGGTTCCGGCAGACATCGTGTCCACCAGACCTGCTGATAGGCTCCTGCTGTGTCCAATCACAGCGGGAGCGGGTCGCCGGCGGCAAACGCTCATGCCCCGACCCTGTGCATGAAATCACGTACAGGGATGTGATCTCACGCAGGAGGGCCACCCTGCTGCAGTATATCTGCGTGGGGCAATCTTAAAGTTGTAACCACTTGCCGACTAGGCACTGTAGCTTTACTGCTACAGTGTGGGCCGGCTGCACAGAATCACACATATATATATAGATATATATTTATATATCTATATATATATAGATATATATCAATATCTATATATATATATATATATATATATATATCTATATATATATAGATATATATTTATCTATATATATATATAGATATATATATATATATATATATATATATATATATATATATATATATATATATCTATATATATATATAGATATAGCTATATCTATATATATATATATATAGATATATATATATATATATATATATAGATATATATATAGATATATATATAGATATATATATAGATATATATATATATATATATATATATATATATATATATATATATATATATATATATATATATATATATATATATATATATATCTATATATATATCTATATATATATATATATATATATAAATCTATATATAGATATATATATATATGTCTATATATATATATATATAGATATATCTATAGATCTATATATATACGTATATATATATCTATATATATCTATATCTATCTATATCTATATATATATATATAGATATCTATATATCTATATATATAGATATAGATATATAGATATCTATATATATATAGATATCTATATATATATATATATATATATATATATATATATATATATATATATATATAGATATATATATATATATATATATAGATATATATATATATATACACGTGATTCTGCTCTTCCGGGAAGGGGCGCGTGCACCTCCGCCGACTGTGCTGTGATTAGTCACAACACAGGCCAATCAGTGGGTTTCGGCCAATGGATGACCACCGGTACCCGCTGATCGGTGAAGAGGAAGACAGGACAGAGCTCTGTCCTGTCAGCAGGGATGTGCTGGTTTTTGTTTGTCATGAAGGGGGGTAAATCTTCCGGAGGTCAAGAAAAAGTCGAATAGTCTTTAATTAATTAATTACATTTTTTGAGTAAGTAATAAGGGAAAAAAATGCATGTGCCAACATGCCCAGCTTGAAAATGTTTGGAGAAGGTAAGTAATAAAAAATAAAGCATAAAACACAAACAGTGGGAACTTCATGGTGGAAGGGGGCGAAGATGCTACTTATTTAATTTATTGACATTGATCAGTAAGGTAAAATAGTAAATGCTTTGAGGGCCTTTCAGTATTAAGTTATTCCTAATGGAATATGTGTAATACAAGGAAATTATATTGCCCAACAAGTTAAAAAGAAAATATTGATTCATTACTACCTTAAATAGCTGAAGGAGGAGACATTTAGCACTTTGACCAATTATGTATCTATTCTGGAAACTGTTTTATAGGACAGATGAAAGATATCCATGCTGACCGATTCTGGATTCATATGTTTGGAATGTGTGTGGTTTCAGTGTGTGAAAAAATTCCCTTTAAAAAAGATACTGTCACAACCCTGTAATCCCTTATTTTTGGAGTGCTGCTGTGCTTTTTTGTACTGCCATTTGTTTCAGACTGTGTGGCCAGTCAGGTATGGTTGGTACCAGTGGCGGCCCATCCATTAGAGGTGCACAAGCGCCGCCCCCCCCCCCCCCCCATCCATCCCTGCCTCCTTCTATCCATGCATAGTCAGCTAAATCCCTTGTAATGCATAAAGTTTACCAAGAGGGGTTTGTTTTTTTCCCCCACATAAAAACTGGATATAGACTTTGAAGATTAAGATCAAATCAGATTTTTGAAGATTTGCTTATCCCCTGTATTTTACCATCTCAGATAGGAAGTCATTCAATACACCCACCACCCCTTAGAGCCCTTTCACACTGGGGCGGGGGGTGGCGTCGGCCTGAAAACGCTGCTATTATTAGCGGCGTTTTACTGTCGGTATGCGGCCGCTAGCGGGGCGGTTTTACCCCCCGCTAGCGGCCGAGAAAGGGTTAAATACCACCGCAAAGTGCCTCAGCAGAGGCGCTTTGCCGGCGGTATAGCCGCGCCGTCCCATTGATTTCAATGGGCAGGAGCGGTAAAGGAGCAGTATACACACCGCTCCTTCACCGCTCCGAAGATGCTGCTGGCAGGACTTTTTTTACGGTCCTGCCAGCGCATCGCTCCAGTGTGAAAGCCCTCGGGGCTTTCACACTGGAATACAGGCATCGGCACTTTCGGGTCGGTTTGCAGGCGCTATTATTAGCGCAATAGCGCCTGCAAACCGCCCCAGTGTGAAAGGGCTCTTAGTGTCCAGACATCCCAAGTCTCCTGTGAGTCACGAGAGTCTCCCGCATTTGACTGCGGGCTCCCGGAGACACCCGCGAGCGCTGGGTGACCTCCCGGCTGCACTTGTCACTCAGCAACAGACAGAGCAGCCGGATGGAGTAAGGCCGCTTGGGTTGCTCTGTCTTCTGTCTGAGTAACAGGCGAAGGGGGGTCTGAACCCCACCCCTCCAGAGCACCAGAGCAGAGCATGTGCCGTTTTAAAGCTGGCCACGCTTGGCACAGTGACGTCTTGGCGCCTTTTACAAAATACAGCACGGCTGGCCGGGGGAGCTAGGAGGACTAAGGAGTGAGAGCGGTCACTGCTCCTTGCTCCTTCAGTGGGCTGGTGTCCCTGCTCTCCACCGTGCCTTATCTCTTCTGCCTGCAGATTAGCCTGATGGGCCCCAGACTCAGAGACTTTAATAATCCATGATCCGTCCTGCTCCCTGCTGCCCTGACCCTGAATGCAGAACCACACGCGAGCAGAGGTAGTAGTTCTGTAGTTTGAGGAGATTAAGAGGTGTGCAAGTGTTTTATTCACTGTGGCATGGCTTCTTCCTCTTCATTTCTGCATTCCCCGGCCACATGTGCTACCTGTGTCCGGTGGTGAAGCCTGATGATTTACTGCCTGCTGCTACTATAAGCCTAATGCCGCGTACACACGAGCGGACTTTAAGGCGGACTTTGCCCGGCGGATTTTTCGACGTACTTTCCGACGGACTTTCTGAATGAACGGACTTGCCTACACACAATCCACCAAAGTCCGTCGAATTCGTATGTGATGACGTACGACCGGACTAAAACAAGGAAGTTCATAGCCAGTAGCCAATAGCTGCCCTAGCGTGGCTTTTTAGTCCGTCGAACTAGCATACAGACGGCGGACTTTTCGACCGGACTCGATTTCAACGGATAAATTTTAACCTCCCTGGCGGTATTCCCGAGTCTGGCTCGGGTTGGATTTTTTATACCAAAAGCGGTATCCCCGAGCCAGACTCGGGCTTGCATCGCAGGATCCAGGAAGAGTTTACTTACCTTGTCCCCTGGATCCTGCGATGTCTCCCCGCTGTGATCGGCGAGCCGCTGTGTCTCGTTCGATTCACAGTGCCGAGCTCCGTTCCCTGCGAGCGTTGCGACGCACGGGGACGGAGTTCGGCGGTAAATTCAAAAGTGAAACAAACAGTATAGATATAGCATACTGTAATCTTACAGATTACAGTACTGTATCAAATAACTACACATCCCCTTTGTCCCTAGTGGTCTGCCCAGTGTCCTGCATGCAGTTTTATATATATAAAACTGTTCTTTCTGCCAGGAAACTGGAGATTGTCCATAGCAACCAAAAACTATTTATAGTTATTTATTATATTATAATTTTTTATTTCGTTTTTCAAACTTTCATACCCGGGATGTCTACTAGACTCTTGTTTGGACAGATTTAAGTGAACTATTCCTAAGAATTACAGGCCTACAATATAAAACGCCAAATTTCTGTGCAAAATAATTGTACCGCTTTCAGCACCTAAAATCAGAAAGAATCATACCGCCAGGGAGGTTAAACAAGTTTCAAATCTAATTCCGTCCAACTTTTGAGAAAACAAAGTCCGCTGGAGCCCACACACATCGAATTGTCCGACGAAATCCAGTCCACCGGGCAAAGTCCGCCGTAAAGTCCGCTCGTGTGTACGCGGCATAAGTGTGTTCCCGAGGCTTGTGGAGGAAGGTTAAGAAGCGCTACAAGCCAAATAGTCAGTTTTGACATGAATTGCACTGCTTATTGCTTCTCCCTATCTATGTTTGCATTCCTAGGCTGCATATACTGTGCTCTGCAGAGAAGTCCTGTTAACTCTTCACTTGCTGCCACCTAACTGCTCTGCTGCCACTACCATCTATTCACTTTGTAGCCTGCTCACATCCAAGCATAGTGAGGAGTGACTGTATGTGGACAATTTTTAATCATCAGTTTTTTGATATTACCAGTCCTATATGAACATTCACCAATGGTCATGTGTACTTTTTGAACAATTAATTTAGGTAGGTACAGTCACTATCTAGTGAAGTATACGTAGGTGTGCCATTAATAATTTCTCTTCTTGCAACTGGTGTTCTGGGTACTTTTCTTTGATTTATGTGACCCTCCCTGTGTATTCGTTATGTCTCTGTGTAGGAGTGCTGCAGCAGCAAATGCATAATTTAAGCCTTCATTGGCTGTTACAGGTCCAAGCCATTAGGCTCTTTTGCTGTGCCTTTGTCAAACCTTTATCTGCAGCATCTCTCTGAGGACATTGTTCAGGTGGCCCTCATACTCAGTCCCCTTTGCAATATTCCATCTTATGGCTGTGCCATTCAATGTATGTGTGGACTGTATGTATGTGTGGACTGTATGTATGCGTGGACTGTATGTATGTAAGTGTACTATATGTAGTATTATTTTTCCTAGTATGATTGCGGGGGGGTCGGCAGCGTTACCTCCCTGAATTGAGTTTGCCACCTCCCTAATATGAGTTTTTGCAGGTTGGGATGTCTGAGTGTCTATTTCAATGATTTCAATAATTTTCACTTAACTCACCACTTTACATATTAGCCCAAGGGCATGAACTTTTTTTCTCACTTGTTTCTCTTTTTGAAACACGTTTGTTTCTATGTAGGCTTTGTTCAGTTGCTTAATGAATGCAACATTTCTGTAATATCCCACCTTTTCTCTTCTAATGCATTTCAGACATCCAAATTAGGATCTGCCTTCACTCGACATGTTCTATTACGCTCCTTCATCTTCCCTCTGACTTCAGAGAGTGCCCCCATATAATTGGCGCAATTATCACATTGATTAATTCCTCTGCCTGACTTCAGCATTTGCATAGGTTGATCTCATAGCATCCAAAGGATGCCAAAAATGAGTGCAGGTCAGACTTATGCAAGATGTTCAAGTTAATTTTAAATGAATAAATATAATAAATACGTGCTGCTATGTGAGATTTTTTCTGAGCACGTTTACTTACCTTTTTGGGACATAAAAAAACCCCACATGTAATGGTTTGTACTCTTAATAGACAGACTTCAGTACAAATATTTACCCTGTCTATCCACCTTTTAGAATTTAAGAAAAAATTATGTCACCATTTAAATATACTAGCAAAACATTAGCAAAACATTAGGGGTAACAGTAGGGGCAACACTTTGTTATTCATCATACTAGTTTATGGCTCACTCCTGCTACAGCAGGTGGAGTCTCCTTCCTCCTGTTGCACTATTTTAAATAAACAAAAAAAATCAAATAAGCAGCATGTGATCATCTTGATGTGATGTGATGTCATGTGATCATCTTGAAATGAGCACCATAAATAGTGGTTAAGAGAAAAGCACTTTTGTTTCTAAAAGATCCAAGATGGTGGTACATGATTCACACAATATCTAGCAAAAATGAGAATGTCAGTATTAAGTTAACTCACCTTTCAACACGATTCTGTTTTTGGAATCTTAGTCATGCTTTCTTTTTTTTTTTTACAAATTTATGGTTACAAGTATTATTCCAGACACAGTGATCAGAGGTCAGCATAGTGTGTTGGCTACCATAAAGTATCTCCCAACTGGTTGAGAACCATTACTCTATACTTCTATGTGGTTGGGTTCATAGCTTCATCAAATGAAACAACTCCATAGGATATTTATATTGGAGTTTTTTATGTTGAATCCAGAACAATCAGTATCTTTACAGAATCCTGTAGAATTAGTGTAAGCTCTAATAGCCTGGGCATTGCATGAAGTCATTGTATGATCCCATTAGAGCTCTTTATCAACATGTTGCATATCCAGCTGCTCTATAAACTTTGTCAACAGCTACTAGAATAATGTAGATAACTAATGGGCCTGATTATAATTTACTTGCATCCTGGTTTTGGTTCATAATTTGGCTTTTGAACAATAGAATAATTTCCAGCTTTTTCTGTGGCTGAACTGACCTTTTGCAACAGGATTTTAAGCCTTTTATTTCTTTGGACCACACTGAAGGTTGCCATGTGACCTCCCTGTCAATCAGAGAGAGTCTTTATGTTCTGATAGAAGAGGTTAGCGAGTAGAAGTGCACAAGGAGTCAAATAGGCAAGCTTTCTCTCCTAAGCGGGCAACCCCTAAAAAAACTTCCCAATATAGAACAAAGACTTGGCAAGAACCTATTTTGGGGAAAGGACTCTTTTCATAACTTTGTGGAACTGGCTGAGCATAACGTTTCTGGAACACAGGCTTCTAAGATGTATGTGATAAACACTTATGAGAGCATAATGTTGGAAATACTTTTGGAGTGCAAACATTATGTGTACTAATTTAATTTAAAGGAAATCATTTAACTCAACCCTCAACCCACTGGACATCATTTTATTTGGTGTGCTGGGAAAGATGTGAGAGGGAAGAAAAACTGAGATGCTTAGCTTTCTTTTGGGTTCTGTCTTTTGCAAGGCTTGGTGTTTTCAGCATCTGTCCTGTAACCTAGAAGAATCAAACGCAAGTGTTGAATAAGGCACTTCTGGCCTTGTCTTTGGCAACAATGTGGGTTTATCTTTTTTTATAGCCACTAGAGGGCCTGGCCTTCCACTCTGGTTACATTCTGTCAAAAGCTTTCAGGAATTGGAGGAGTCTGAATGACTGGTCTTCGCCCGACATACCCTTTCAAGTATAAACAGATTTTCCTGCCACCCTGAACCTCAGGTTTGCAATAAATAGCATGTACAGTAACAGTAGTAAACCGCCAAATCATCAGGCATGTACATAGTCATAAGTACTGTTTGGCAGTGCTGTATTAAGCAGAAGGTTGGTTCTGATGGTGGACAATCAACAGGAACAAAGGCTTGGGGCATCAAAATCAGGGAAGTATTTCCTAGCCTGGAAAAAGAGACAAAGACATGTCGACTGAACGCTACTAGCTGTCCCTTGGGAGGTGGGTGGTAACCAATCATTCTACAACTTTAACCACTTTTACATCATGGCTGTCCGATTCTTTAGATATATACTGCATATAAATTGGAATAGCATGAATAGTAAGTTCAGTACAAGAGATCCTAGCAATGCCCATTCCTGAAAATATACAACATGGATACTTCACAACCAAGTTGTGTAATAAGAGGCTCTCTTCTCAGCTCAGTCCACAAGGTCACCTTTAGTCATATTTATTAATTTACTACACAGTTTGCCTATGGATTCCTTATTTAGTTTCATTAATATACCATTTCTCTTTCATCTGCCCATTTTATAATTCTTACACCGAGTAGCACAAACATTATTTTGCAGGAAACACAGTTCAAACATTTTCAACACTACGGGCCTACAAGAACAAAACCCATTGCCATGAAGTGTTCATATATGGAACACATTCAATCATTATAGTGCTTGGATTTATTGCTGTAATGATAATAATTTTCAAAAGTATGTTAATATAGAACGTCTTAAATACAAACTCAAGAAAAATAGCTGGCAAGTCAGAAAAGTGGACACTCTAAACACTGAGTCCAAAAGCGATTATTTAGAATGTTATACCTTCTAACTCATAAACTCAAGTGGTAGACTAGAGAGCACTGCTCTTTCAGTGGTTACTTTTCTGACTATATATATATATATATATATATATATATATATATATATATATATATATATATATATAAACACACATACACACACACATTTTTTTTATCTTTTTAGAAGGCACACATGCACTTGATTGGAATGTTTCATCAGTAAGATGTAATTGGTGCAAACAGGTAATTTGAAGATTACAAGCCTTATTCCACTATAACAGTGATTACTGATTGCTAATTATAGTGCTGATTTTAGGAGCCTGAAATCTTGACAGTCACATTAGCCATTTGATTTAATGCTACATACAGTAAATGTTTCTACTTCGAGCAAGATTTCAATGCGAGCTTGAGAACCAGACAGAGTTTGACTTCTGATCTTAGCAAGGCAGCATTTTATTTCTTAATTGCAAATTTGATTTAACTTGCTGCAGCTGGGAAAAAAATATGTAGATTTGTTAAAAACAGAAAGTGTTCCTTGCTACGGTAGGTTCCAGCTGTTATATGGCTGCAGGTCCAAGAATAGTTTTGCCTACTAATAGAAAATTCTCAAAGAACTATGGGAAATGTAGTTCAACCCCAGATGTGCAGCCACCTTGTCCAGCTACAGTGCCTTAAAAAAGTATTTGTACCCCTTGAAATGTTACAATCAAAATTGTAAATGTATTTTATTGGGATTTTATGTGATAGACCAACACAAAGTGGCACTTAGTTGTGAAGTGGAAAGAAAATGATAAATGGTTTTCAACATTTTTTACAAATAAATATGTGAAAAGTGTGGCGTGCATTTGTATTCAGCCCCCCTCAGTCAATACTTTGTAGAACCACCTTTCGCTGCAATTACAGCTGAAAGTCTTTTTGTGGATGTCTCTACCAGCTTTGCACATCTAGAGAGTGACATTTTTGCCCATTCTTCTTTGCAAAATAGCTCAAGCTCTTTTAGATTGGATGGAGAGTGTCTGTGAACAGCAAATTTCAAGTCTTGCCACAGATTCTCAACTGGATTTGGGTCTGGACTTTGACTGGACCATTCTAACCCATGAATATGCTTTGATCTAAACCATTCCATTGTAGCTCTGGCTATATGTTTTCGGTTGTTGTCCTGCTAGAAGGTGAACCTACGCCCCAGTCTCAAGTCTTTTGCAGACTCTAACAGGTTTTCTTCTAAGATTGCCCTATATTTGGCTACATACATCTTCCCATCAACTCTGACCAGCTTCCCTGTCAGTGCTGAAGAAAAGCACCCCCACAACATGATGCTGCCACCACCATGTTTCATGGTGGGGATGGTGTGTTCAGGGTGATGTGCAGTGTTAGTTTTCTGCCACACATAGCAGTTTGCTTTTAGGCCAAAAAGTAAAATTTGGGTCTCATCTGACTAGAGCACCTGCTTCCACGTTTGCTGTTTCCCCCACATGGCTTCTTGCAAACTGCAAATGCACTTCTTCTGGCTTTCTTTCAACAATGGCTTTCTTCTTGCCATTCTTCCATAAAGGCCAGATTTGTAGAGTACGCGACTAATAGTTGTTCTGTGGACAGATTCTTCCACCTGAGCTGTGGATCTCTGCATCTCCTCTAGAGTTACCATGGGCCTCTTGACTGCTTCTCTGATTAATACTCTCCTTGCCTGTCAGTTTAGGTGGATGGTCATGTATTGATAGGTTTTCATACGCTTTCCATTTTTGGATGACTGATTGAACAGTGCTCCGTGAGATGTTTAAAACTTGGGATATTTTTTTATAACCTAACCCTGTTTTAAACTTTTCCACAACGTTATCCCTAAACCTGTCTGGTGTGTTCCTTGGCCTTCATGATGCTGTTTGTTCACTGAGGTTCTCTAACAAACCTCTGAGGCATTCACAGAATAGCTGTATTTATACTAAGATTAAATTACACACAGGTAGACTCTATTTACTAATTAGGTGACTTCTGAAGGTAATTGGTTCCTCTAGATTTTAGTTAGAGGTATGATAGTAAGGGAGGCTGAATACAAATGCATGACACAGTTTCCACATATTTATTTGTAAAAAAAAATGTTGAAAACCATTTATCATTTTCCTTCCAATTCACAATTATGTGTCACTTTGTGTTGGTCTATCATGTAAAATCCTAATAAAATACATTTACATTTTTGGTTGTAACATGACAAAATGTAAAAAATTTCAAGGGGCGTGAATACTTTTTCAAGGCACTGTATATAAGTTTCTGAACAATGCAGTATATTATGTGACAAGTAACAGGTTATTCTCTATAAATGGTGCTCTTTACATCATAACTAATGTAGGTATACACTCACCGGCCACTTTATTGGGTACACCTGTTCAATTGCCTGGTAACACAAATTGCTAATCAGCCAAACACATGGCAGCAACTCAATGCATTTAGGCATCTAGACGTGGTGAAGACGACTTACCGAAGTTCAAACCGAGCATCACAATGGGGAAAAAAGGGGATTTAAGTGACTTTGACATGGTTGTTGGTGCCAGACAGGCTGGTCTGAGCATTTAAAAAAACTGTTGATCTACTGGGATTTTCACGCACAACCATCTCTAGGGTTTACAGAGAATGGTCCGAAAAAGAGAAAATATCCTGTGAGCGGCAGTTGTGTGGCGGAAAATGCCTTGTTGATGTCAGAGGTCAGAGGAGAATGGGCAGACTAGTTCCAGATGATATAAAGGCAACAATAACTCAAAAAAACACTCGTTACAACCAATGTATGCAGAACTTCTCTTAACCACTTCAATACAGGGCACTTATACGCCTTACTGCCCAGACCAATTTTCAGCTTTCAGTGCTGTCGCAGTTTGAATGACAATTATGCGGTCATCCATCACTGTACCCAAACTAAATTTTTATCATTTTGTTCCTACAAATAGAGCTTTCTTTTGGTGGTATTTGATCACCTCTGTGGTTTTTATTTCTTGCTAAACAAATAAAAAAATTCTGACATTTTTTGAAAAATAAAAGCTTTTCTTTGTTTCAGTTATAAGCACTGATGGGCACCAATAGGCGGCACTGATGGTGAAAATTTTGAAAAAAATAAAAGTTTTGCTTTTGTTTCTGTTAAAAAATGTCGTAAAAAAGTAAGTTTTCTCTTTCACTGATGGGCACTGGTAAGGCGGCACTGACAGGCACTGATAAGGCGGCACCGATGAGGTGGCACCAATGAGCGGGCACTGACGATGGGCACTGATATGCGGCACTGATGGGCACTGGTAGGCGGCACTGATGGGTGGCACCAATATGCAGCACTGATGGGCATTGATAGGCGGCACTGATGGGCACTCATGGGTGGCACTGGATGGCACTGGTGGGCACTGATAGGCACTGATAGGTGACACTGATGGGCACTGAAAGGCTGCAAAGATGGGTTCTTATGGGTGGCACTGGGTGGCACCAATATGCAGCACTGATGGGCATTGATAGGCGGCACTGATGGGCACTCATGGGTGGCACTGGATGGCACTGGTGGGCACTGATAGGCACTGATAGGTGACACTGATGGGCACTGAAAGGCTGCAAAGATGGGTTCTTATGGGTGGCACTGATGGGCACTGATAGGCGGCACTGTTGGGCATTGATGGGCACTGATAGGCGGCACTGATGGGCACTGATATGTGGCACTGATGGACACTGATACGCGGCACTGATATGCGGCACTGATAGGCATCCCTGGTGGCACTGACAGTGGTAGGCATTGTGAGTGGTCACTGATTGGCAGCTGCCTAGGCATTGATTGGCAGCTACCTGGGCACAGATTAGTATTTCCCTGGGGGTCTAGGGGGCATACCTGGTGGTCCAGTGTGGATGGCTTCCCTGGTGGTCCTGGGCGGCTTCCCTGTTGGTCCTGGGCGGCTTCCCTGCTGGTTCTGGGTGGGATCCGAGGGGGGGCTGTGCTGATAAACAATCAGCACAGACCCCCCCTGTCAGGAAAGCAGCCGATCGGCTCTCCTCTACTCGTGTCTGTCAGATGTGAGTGAGGAAAAGTCGATCACCAGCTCTTCCTATTTACATCATGATCAGCCGTGATTGGACATGTCTAATCACGTGGTAAAGAGCCTCCGTCAGAGACTCTTTACCTAGATCGGTGTTGCGGGGTGTCAGACTGACACCCCGCAACAATGATCGCCGCGATGCGCGCCCCTGGGGGCGCGCATCGGCTCAATATCCTGCGGACGTCATATGACGCCCGGTCAGCATATTGAAACCACTTTGCCGCCGTCATTCTGCTATATGGCGGGCGGAAAGTGGTTAATGCAAAACACATCCAACCTTGAAGAAGATGGTCTACAGCAGCAGAAGACCACACCGGGTGCCAGTCCTGTCAGCTAAGAACAAGAAAATGAGGCTACAATTCGCACAGGCTCACCAAGATTGGACAATACAAGATTGGAAAAATGGTCTGATGAGTCTCGATTTCAGCTTCGACATTCAGATGGTAGGGTCCGAATTTGGTGTAAACATGAAAGCATGTATGCATCCTGTCTTGTATCCACAGTTCAGGCTGGTGGTGTAATGGTGTGGGGAATATTTTCTTGGCACACTTTAAAAGCCACTGCATACTTGAGTATTGTTGCTGACCATGGCCTTCCCATTATGACTACAGTGTACCCATCTTCTGATGGCTACTTCCAGCAGGATAATGCACCATGTCACAAAGCTCAAATCATCTCAAACTGGTTTCTTGAACATGACAATGAGGTCACTGTACTCCAATGGCCCCCACAGTCACCAGATCTCAATCCAATAGAACACCTTTGGAATTTGGTGAAACAGGAGATTTTGCATTATGGGTGTGCAGCCAACAAATCTGGAGCAACTCTGTAATCCTTTAATGTTAATATGGACAAAAATCTCTGAGGAATGTTTCCAACACCTTGTTAAATCTATACCACAAAGAATTAAGGCAGCTCTGAAGGCAAAAGGGGGTCCAACCTGGTACTAGCAAGGTGTACCTAATAAAGTAGCCGGTATTAAGATGTTATTTAACCACATCCCATCTGGCCTATAGCAGAATGATGGCCGGAAAGTGGTTTGGTTATCCTGACTGGGCGTCATATGATGTCCAGCAGGATAACATGCCGGCCCACGACCACGGGGCACGCAGTGGGGCGATCGCAAGTGCGGCGTGTCAGTCTGACACGCTGCATCTCTGATCGTGGTAAGAAGCCTCTGACAGAGCAAAATAGGCTTCTTACCATGTAATCAGCTGTGACCAATCACAGCTGATCATCGCGTGAACCAGGAAGTGCCAGTAAACGGCATTCCTCGGTTCGCGCTGACAGGAAGAGCCGATTGGCGGCTCTCCCTGTCAGATGGGGATCTATGCTGATAATCAGCACATTGATTATCAGCACAGCCCCACCAGATATGCTATCACAGCTGCCAGTCAGTGCCCATAAGCGGACAGTCAGTGCCCCATAAAAAAAAAAAAAAGATGACAGTGGCAAGATCAGTGCCAATATCAGTGCCAATTAGTGCTCACCACAGTGCCAGTCAGTGCCCATCACAGTGCCAATCAGGGCCCAGCAGTAAAACCTGTCAGTACCTCATCAATAGCTCATCATCAGTGCTGCCTATCAGTGCCACCTTTCAGTGCCAATCAGTACTGCCTATCAGTACCAATCAGTGCCGCCTGTCAGTGCCCATCACAGCCGCCAGTCAGTGCCCATCCCTGCAACCTGTCAGTGCCCTCACAGCCGCCTGTCAGTGCTTATCACAGCTGCCTGTCAGTGCCCATCAGTGCCACATATCAGTGCCCATCAGTTCTGCATATCAGTGCCGCCTATTGGTGCCCATCAGTGCTTATAACTGAAACAAAGAAAAGCTTTTATTTTTCAAAAAATGTCAGAATTTTTTAGTTTGTTTAGCAAAAAATAAAAACCGCAAAGGTGATCAAATACCACCAAAAGAAAGCTCTATTTGTGGGAACAAAATGATAAAAATTGAGTTTGGGTACAGTGTAGCATGACCGCGCAATTGTCATTCAAATTGCGACAGCACTGAAAGCTAAAAAATTGTCCTGTGCGGGAAGAGGCGAAAGTGCCTGGTATTGAAGTGGTTAAAAATAAATCTGTAACCAGGGTCCAGTTCTTCTTAAAAATGTAGGTCTTGAGTAGTAATCCATAGAAAACCCATTGGTTTAATGCTATATAGGAATTCACCTTAGTTTGTGGAATAAACAACAGGGGAGTATAGTTTATCTGGCACTCATATTTTTATATAATACCAAAGCTGGCTAAAGACTGTATATATATATATATATATATATATATATATATATATATATATATATATATATATATATATATATATATATATATATATATATATATATATAATAGATTTGTTTGCATGATTGAACTGTTCAAACCTTTTTTTTTTGTAAAAAAATAAAAAATGCTCACTTATACTGCATAACAATACTATATTCTTGAAGGTACATGACTATAGACTTAGCATAATGCCCTGGCAGCCTTATATTGGTAGATTACTGGTATTCAGGTATGGTCACTGGTTTTCCAGTTTAAGACAGCAAGGTTATAGAGGGAACAGCACCAAGCTGAGAAGTTTAAAAATTGTTATGAATATGATTAAAAGGGTTCTATGACAACTTCCAACATGTCATGGTGTCTAACATGAATGACATATGTCATCAACATGCTGACAAGCTTGTTTCAAGGTCTTTATTGTATGATCACATTGAAAGAAATGTTTGAGGACTACCATGGACCCTTCACTCATGTAATAAACATACTCTACAACAAACAAACATATAAAGAGATCATCCACCAATAGGAAAGAGACCTCCCAGTGCTCCAGCCTTGTTTTCCCTCCAAAACAGTGTGAACGATATCATGAATGAAAATACAAAAATGTAATGTGTGAGTACACCCTCACATTTTTGTAAATATTTTATTATATCTTATCATGTGGCAACGCTGAAGAAATGCACTTTGCTACAATATAAAGTAGTGAGTGTACAGCTTGTATAACAGTGTAAATTTGTTGTCCCCTCAAAATAACTCAACACACAACCATTAATGTCTAAACTGCTGGCAACAAAAGTGAGTACACCCCTAAGTGAAAATGTCCAAATTGGGGCAAATTAACCATTTTCCCTCCCCGGTGTCATATGACTCGTTAGTGTTACAAAGTCTCTGGTGTGAATGGGGAGCAGGTGTGTTAAATTTGGTGCTATCGCTCTCACTCTCTCATACTGGTCACTGGAAATTCTACATGGCACCTCATGGCAAAGAACTCTCTGAGGATCTGAAAAATAGAATTGTTGCTCTACATAAAGATGGCCTAGGCAAGACCTTGAACCTGAGTCGCAGCACGGTGGGCAAGATCATACATCGGTTTAACAGGACATGTTCCACTCAGAACAGGCCTCGCCATGGTTGACCAAAGAAGTTGAGTGCACATGCTCAGCATCATATCCAGAGGTTGTCTTTGGGAAATAGACATATGAGTGCTGCCAGCATTGCTGCAGAGGTTGAAGGGATGGGGGGTCAGACTGTCAGTGCTCAGACCATACGCCGCACACTGCATCAAATTGGTCTGAATGGCTGTCATCCCAGAAGGAAGCCTCTTCTAAAGATGATGCACAAGAAGACCTGCAAACAGTTTGCTGAAGACAAGCAGACTTAGGACATGGATCACTGGAAGCATGTCCTGTGGTCTGATGAGACCAAGATAAACTTATTTGGTTCAGATGGTGTCAAGTGTGTGTGATGGCAACCAGGTGAGGAGTACAAAGACAAGTGTGTCTTGCCTACAGTCAAGCATGGTGGTGGGGGTGTCATGGTCTGGGGCTGCATGAGTGCTGCCGGCACTGGGGAGCTACAGTTCATTGAGGGAACCATGAATGCCAACATGTACTGTGACATACTGAAGCAGAGCATAATCCCCTCCCTTCGGAGGGTATTACGTACAGCTCACCAGTGGACTAGAGCATGCAGCAAGCCCATGTGCAGTCTGCCACTCATAAAAAGGAGGATATAGCTGATCAGGGTAATTGAACCATAAAATACCCAGTATACACTGAAGGAGACAGCGAGAAAAAAAAGGAAATTTAAAAAAAAAAAAAAGCCAAAGAACAAAAGAGAAAGAAAAAGAGTATTACAATGGATGTAACCATGTCTGTCTCAGGCTAGCATGAATCTACAGTGGGGACGGAAAGTATTCAGATCCCCTTAAATTTTTCACTCTTTGTTATATTGCAGCCATTTGCTAAAATCATTTAAGTTCATTTTTTTCCTCATTAATATACACACAGCACCCCATATTGACAGAAAAACACAGGATTGTTGAAATTTTTGCAGATTTATTAAAAAAGAAAAACTGAAATATCACATGGTCCTAAGTATTCAGACCCTTTGCTCAGTATTTAGTAGAAGCACCCTTTTGACCTAATACAGCCATGAGTCTTTTTGGGAAAGATGCAACACGTTTTTCACACCTGGATTTGGGGATCCTCTGCCATTCCTCCTTGCAGATTCTCTCCAGTTCTGTCAGGTTGGATGGTAAACGTTGGTGGACAGCCATTTTTAGGTTTCTCCAGAGATGCTCAATTGGGTTTAAGTCGGGGCTCTGGCTGGTCCATTCAGGAACAGTCACTGAGTTGTTGTGAAGCCACTCCTTCGTTATTTTAGCTGTGTGCTTAGGGTCATTGTCTTGTTGGCCCAGTCTGAGGTCCTGAGCACTCTGGAGAAGGTTTTCATCCAGGATATCCCTATACTTGGCCACATTCATCTTTCCCTCAATTGCAACCAGTTGTCCTGTCCCTGCAGCTGAAAAACTCCCCCACAGCATGATTCTGCCACCACCATGCTTCACTGTTGGGACTGTATTGGACAGGTGATGAGCAGTGCCTGGTTTTCTCCACACATACCGCTTAGAATTAAGGCCAAAAAGTTCTATCTTGGTCTCATAAGATCAGAGAATCTTATTTCTCACCATCTTGGAGCCCTTCAGGTGTGTTTTTTAGCAAACTCCATGCGGGCTTTTATGTGTTTTGCACTGAGGAGAGGCTTCCGTCGGGCCACTCTGCCATAAAGCCCCAACTGGTGGAGGGCTGCAGTGATGGTTGACACTCTACAACTTTCTCCTATCTTCCAACTGCATCTCTGGAGCTCAGCCACAGTGATCTGTGGGTTCTTCTTTACCTCTCCCACCAAGGCTCTTCTCCCCCTATAGCTCATTTTGGCAGGACGGCCAGCTCTAGGAAGGGTTCTGGTCGTCCCAAACGTCTTCCTTTTAGGAACTATGGAGGCCACTGTGCTCTTAGCAACCTTAAGTGCAGCAGAAATTTTTTTGTAACCCTGGCCAGATCTGTCTCTTGCCATAATTCTGTCTCTGAGCTCTTCAGGCAGTTCCTTTGACCTCATGATTCTCATTTGCTCTAACATGCACTGTGAGCTGTAAGGTCTTATATAGACAGGTGTGTGGCTTTCCTAATCAAGTCCAATCAGTATAATCAAACACAGCTGGACTCAAATGAAGGTGTAGAACCATCTCAAGGATGATCAGAAGAAATGGACAGCACCTGAGTTAAATATATGAGTGTCACAGCAAAGGGTCTGATTACTTAGGGCCATGTGATATTTCACTTTTTCTTTTTTAATAAATCTGCAAAAATGTCAACAATTCTGTGTTTTTCTGTCAATATGAGGTGCAGTGTGTACATTAATGAGAAAAAAATGAACTTAAATGATTTTAGCAAATGGCTGCAATATAACAAAGAGCGAAAAATTTAAGGGGGTCAGAATACTTTCCGTCCCCACTGTATATTCTCCATCTCTTTTTTTACTGCACATAACCACAGTTTCAGAAAATGAGACTTCCCTATGATAACTTGTATATCACTTAAATCTTTAAGGAAATCTAAAATAAACACTTCTACAAAAATAAATACACACACACTAGTTAGACGATGAAGATCCTAGTGTAGGCTCTCGATCTGCACGAGCCGAGGAAAATCAGCTGTGATGGAGGCAGTCAGGTCTAGGGTCTCCTCTTTGTCAGTTCCCCTGCTGACGCTGTCCGCTACTCCCTCTTCTGGGTGCCTCCTCAGCAAACTAGGTGCTAAGGAAGAATCCATGCACATACACTCCTGAGCCTGGCTGTGTGCATCCATAGACACATACAGTGCTGGAAAACCATGCCTCCATTCCCTCCTCACAGCAGTTTGACTGGCAGCAGCAGGAACTTATGGCTTCTGCTGCTCTCAGAGTCTCCTGTGAGATTAGGAAGTGGGGAAAGTCGTGTTGCAGCCGAGTCAGCACTGGAGTGGTGACAGGAGTCAGGTAAGTATTTACGAATGGGGTGGGTAGGACAAAAAAAAACAGACTTTAGAACCACTAAAATTGTTAAAGGGCCTTGTCCCAATACTGGAGGCAGCAGTTGTAAGTATAACTGAACTTTGCTATTGTGTGTCTTATTTTACTTTTTTTGGCAACAGTATCTCTTTTAGGCTGGATTCACACTAATGCGAATTGGATGTGGGTTTCCCCGCATCCAATTTGCATGACTCCTGTCAATGGAGCCGGTTCACATATCTCTGCCTTTGGCTCCATTTTAGGGCCGAATTCAGGCAAAAATTCGGCCCTTATTCGCGCCTGAAACGGAGAACGGGGCGCATCGGACCCCTGCTGTGAGCCGCATCCATATTAGATGTGAACTCAGCCTGAGTGCCATTTAATGAATGCAGCCCACAAAAAGCAAAAACTGTATGTTAGATAAAATGATTTAGCTTTATCCTTATGAAGACAGAGCATGAGTGTTTCTTGAGGCTCATCTACATACTGGACGATTATAATTCCATAGAATCCTTTCCCATGGTCAGAGACAAAGGCTGGCACTGAGACATTTCAAGATCTGCCCTTCCCATTTTCTATCTGATAAAAACATGATAGCTATCCAAGTATGTGAAAAAGGCGGTGTAGGTTGTTACTTGTACAATTCCCAGAATCCTGAGGAACAACGCAGTGAGGATTAAACAGAAAGTGTTAGAACACTGTCCTAGCCTGACCTTTGCTAGGATTCATCATTCCCTTAAGTTCACGGGACACACTAGGATATGGCAAGCAGAGCTGTAACTAAATATGATAGGGGCCATAGAAAACTGGTTGTTGGACCTTTGGACTGCTTGCATTACATCTTAAATTTATTTTGGATACCATTCCTAAGAGAAATTATAATGGCTTGGAAGTAAATGTTATGCTTCTTTTTAAACCAATGGTTTGACTTTTATTTCATTTAAAATCTTTATTTTAACTATTATACATTTAAAATAAACCTGTTGAAAGAAAAATGAAAAGGTTGCTATCCTCTCCTTTGAGAATTTTAGCTTCCTGGTTGTCATGCTGATGCTTCGGCTTCAATTTGTTCTGAATCTCTGATCTGGAAAAAATGTACAATTAAGAAATGATTACACTTTTCTGACACTCACAGCATGCTGGTTCTGTGACTCAAGTTTTAAAGCCAAACACAGCAAGGGAACTAGCATTTTCAAAAGAGGGTGATAGCTCCTGTACTTTACTCATGATAGAGTTAGATTAATGCAAGGTACATCCAGGACATAGGTGTCCTGGAGCATTATGGTTTTCTAAAGATAGAGCAAAGGGGTAATCGTTTGCCCTCTCTCTCTGATTGAAACATCAAATGGCATAGTTTGAATTGAATAGAGAAGGCAGTGAAGGGAAGGGAGAAGTGAAGGTAAAGCTTTTCCACAGTGCTGCTATATTCCCTGTTTCTTTGAAACACTCAAGTGTATTCTACTAGACATGGGCAATTTGTTAATTTGGAAATATCTAAATTAACGAAAAAACGTTTAAAAAATGTTTCCGAATATTTGTAAATTCAAAATGTGAAAATCTGGAAATTTGAAAATTCGTAAATTCGTAAAGTTGAAATGTGAAAATCCAGAAATTTAAAAATTCGAAAATTCGTAAATTCTAATTTAACCACTTGACCACTGGGCACTTAAACCCCCTTAATAACCAGACCAATTTTCAGCTTTCAGTGCTCTTACACTTTGAATGACAATTACTCCGTCATGCAACACTGTACCTATATGAAATGTTTGTCCTTTTTGTCACACAAATAGAGCTTTCTTTTGGTGGTATTTAATCACCGGTGGGTTCTTTATTTTTTGCGCTATAAAAGAAAAAAGACCAAATTTTTTTTTAAAAAAATGTATTTTTCTTCGTTTCTGTTATAAAATTTTGCAAATTAGTAATTTTTCTTCATATATTTTGGCCAAAATTTATACTGCTACATATCTTTGGTAAAAATAACCCAATTCAGTGTATATTATTTGGTCTTTGTGAAAGTTATAGAGTCCAAATGCTATAGTGCTAATTAGACATGTGCACACTGAAATATTTTGTTTCGGAAGTTCGTTTTCATCCGAAAAATAAATTTATTTAGTTACTCCCGAAATTCAATTTTATTTTATTCGTTTTTCGTTAAAAATTGCATTAGTCCGAAAATCCAAATTAAGGTCGAATCTGTAATTGAAGGCTTATGGTGTCTGTCGAATGTTCAAAGAAGATTCAACGGAGCGGCTAAACTGTACAACGCCGTATAGTTTACCTGCTCCGTCGAATCTTCTTAGAACTTTCAACAGACACCATAAGCCAAAGTACGTGTGTACTTAATTCTAGCTATTTTACTGCTCCTCCTCTTTAGTTACAATCAGCCAATAACATTCATTATCATCATTATTTTTATATATCTTTTCTCCCCTACGTCGAATCTTTTCTCCCCTACGTCGAATCTTTTCTCTCTATGTAGAATAATCTTGGACAATTAGAGTTAAGGTTAGGCACATTCGACCACAGGTTTGATGGACACAGATTGTTATTGTCATCATCATGTCAAATCTCCTATCTATATCGAACTGTTGTAGCAACGAAAACAAAAATAAAGCATTTGTTTATGTCACATCTTTCGTTTTTCGGATTATGCACTCTCATTATGGTTTGTTAAAATGATAACGAACATACCTGAAATTCGGACGAGAATGCATTCGGACGAAAACGAATGCACATGCCTAGTGCCAATATTTGAAAATTGATCACACCTGAAGTACTGACGGCCTATCTAATTTCTTGAGACCCTAACATGCCAGAAAAGCACAAATACCCCCCCAAATGACCCCTTTTTGGAAAGAAGACATTCCAATGTATTTAGAAAGATGCATGGTGAGTTTTTTGAAGTTGTCATTTTTTTCCACAATTCTTTGCAAAATCAAGATTTTTTTTAATTTTTTTCCCACAAAATTGTCATATTAGCAGGTTATTTCTCACACACAGCATATGCATACCACAAATTACACCCCAAAACACATTCTGCTATTACTCCCGAGTATGGCGATACCACATGTGTGAGACTTTTACACAGTGTGGCCACATACAGAGGCCCAACATGCAGAGAGCATCTTCAGGCATTCTGGAGCACCCAGGCCAATTCTGCCATTTCTCTCTTACATGTAAAAATCATCATTTATTTGCTAGAAAATTACATAGAACCCCAAAACATTATATATGTTTTTTAGCAAAGACCCTAGAGAATACAATGGCAGTCATTGCAACTCTTTATCTTGCCCGGTATTTGCGCAGCAATTTTTCTAACGCATTTTTTTTGGAAAAAAAAACAGTTTTGTGCTTTAAAAAAAACCAAAACAGTAAAATTAGCCCAATGTTTTTGCATAATGTAAAAGATGAAGTTATGCAGAGAAAATAGCAACCCAACATGTCACCCTTCAAAATTGTACACGCTCGTGGAATGGCGCCAAACTTTGCGACTTAAAAATCCTTATAGGCGACGCTTTAACATTTTTTACTGGTTATATGTTTTGAGTTACAGTGGAGGTCTAGGGTTAAAATTATTGCTCTTGCTCTACCGATTGCAGCGATACCTCACATGTGTGGTTTGAACACCGTTTTCATATGTGGGTGGGACTTACGTATGCGTTCGCTTCTGCATGCGAGCACACGGGGACCGGGGCGCTTTAATTTTTTTTTTATTGTTCATTTTACTTAATTTATTTTAGTTTGATGCTTTTCTCCAAAAAATACATTTTTTGATCACTTTTATTCCTATTACAAGGAATGTAAACATCCCTTGTAATAGGAATATGGCATGACAGGTCCTCTTTACAGTGAGATATGGGGTGAATAAGACCCCACATCTCACCTCTAGGCTGGGAAGCCTGAAATAAACAGAAAAAAACTGATCCTGGCTTAGATCGTAGCAGTGAGTCAGTAGAAGCAGCGGATGGCAGCGGGAGGGGGGATGGCCCCTCTCGCCTCCTGTAAGAATGATCAAGCAGTGGAACAGCCGCTATGATCATTCTTATGGTGTAGGGAATCGCCAGCTGAAAAAGCTGATATCTGAATGATGCCTGTAGCTGAAGGCATCATTCAGATATCCCCGCACAAAGTCAAGGATGTCATATGACGGTGGGTGGGAAGTGGTTAAAACGCATTTTTTTTAACATTGTCCATTTATACAATATTTCTAACACATAGCATGTACATACCAAAAATGACACCTCAAAATAGATTCTCCTACTCCTCCTGAGTACAGCGATACGACATGTGTGAGACTTCCACAGTCTGGCCACATACAGAGGCCGAGTACAGCCGAGTATGGCTGAGCATGGCAGAGTATGGCTGAGCATGGCCGAGTATGGCTGAGCATGGCTGGGTATGGCTGAGTATGGCAGGGTATTGCAGGGTATCGCCGAGTATGACTGGGTATGGCTGGGTATGGCAGAGTATGGCTGGGTATCCCTGAGTATTGCAGAGTATGGCTGGGTATTGCAGAGTATTGCAGAGTATGGCAGGGTATTGCAGGGTATGGCAGAGTATTGCAGAGTATTGCAGGGTATTGCAGAGTGTTTCAGGGTATTGCAGAGTATTGCAGGGTATTGTGGGGCATTGCAGGGTATTGCAGAGTATTGCAGGGTATTGCGGGGTATTGCAGGGTATTGCAGAGTATTGCGGGGTATTGCAGAGTATTGCAGAGTATTGCAGTGTATTGCAGGGTATTGCAGGGTATTGCAGAGTATTGCGGGGTATTGCAGAGTATTGCAGAGTATTTCGGGGTATTGCAGGGTATTGCAGAGTATTGTGGGGTATTGCAGAGTATTGCGGGGTATTGCAGAGTATTGCGGGGTATTGCAGAGTATTGCAGGGTATTGCAGGGTATTGCAGAGTTTTGCAGAGTATTGCAGGGTATTGCAGAGTATTGCAGGGTATTGCAGGGTATTGCAGAGTATTGCAGGTAATTGCAGAGTATTGCACAGTATTGTAGAGTATTGCGGGGTAATTACAGAGTATTGCAGGGTATTGCAGAGTATTGCAGAGTAGTGCAGGATATTAGAATATGGCTGAGCATGGAGGGATGGCTGAGCATGGAAGGATGGATGGATGGATGTGACTGCATTTGTCACAGAGCAGCGCTGTCGGCACTACAGATCCAGCCCACAGCGCTGCTGCCATCCGATCTCTCCCCCTCTCCTCTCACACTGTACCGATCGGTACACAGAGGGGAAAGAGGAACCGGCGTCATGACATGATGCCGGTTTGTTTACATGTGATTGCTCCGTCGTTTGACGGAGCGATCACATGGTAAATGGCCGCGAACAGCGGCTGTTTACCGTGATCCATGATGCGCCGGGTCCAGGTCACGGATGTTCTCGGGTGCGCACCCCAGGGGGCGCACGACAGCGGCATTCTGGGAGGACGTCACTGTATGCCCTCCCAGAGTTAAGCAACCACCCTGTAGCTGTCATTCGGCTATGGGCCGGTTGCTAAGTGGTTAACGAAAACGAATACATTTTTTGGCAGTGCACATGTCTATATTCTACCATCCAAGGAAATAGAAAAACAATAAAGAGTTTGGACATAAAGTGTACAGAACACCCACAGAAACATAATTTCTTGCTTGTGTGATTGGCTCACTGATTTTCCCAGAAGTCTGGCTAAGATACAAGTCAGATTTAAGGGATCCCCTGCTACAAAAATTTCATTTTTGGTGAGAAACTCCCAATTGGAAATTACGTCTAAAGGGATGCAGGCCCAACAGCTTTTCTCATTAGAGCCCCAAAAAGTGCTTGATTGATTGATTGATTGATAATTATGATTGATTGATAATTGATAATTATCAATTATTATCAATGACTGATTGATAATTATGAAAACACTCCCATTAGGTTCACTTACCCACATGGGCACAGACAAACACACAGGGATTTCTTCAGAATAACAAAAGGTAGGAATCTGCAACAAAGTTTGAAGGTGAGTATTGCAGTCAGAGCAGCTTTTCTACTTTCAGTACTGATGGGAAGTCCTTTAAAAAAAATAGCCTGGAGTTAGGCTTTAAAGGTTTGTCCTCAGTTTCATAATGCTTTATATTGAAAGCAGTATTTCAAATGTATAAAAGTAAATGTTATATCTAAACAGAGACAGACAGATAATTACATTAAATGCAGAAAAAAGAAGTCTTATGGATTCCCAGAATGTATTCTCCTAACCCACAAGATTTTTATCGCAATTGTGACATATTTAATTGTTTCACTTCTTTTTAATTGTGTAATTATAGTTATGGAATTTAGGCTTTGTTTATTGCTCAGATGAGTTAGTAATTTTTTCATAATATGCACATCGTGTTACTTTGTTTTACACGCTGTCATCATTATTATTTTTATTATTATTATTGTTGCTGTGAAGGCTGTTTCGATCACACAACACAATAATTTATATATTTATATTTACGCACACACACAGTATTGCTCCTTTGTAAACTGGCATGCAATATAAATACATTAAATGTACAAATCTGCCTGGCCATTCGTACTACTGCCCCTTTAATGTAACCCTCATGCTGATCTCCATTAGATACGCTCTACAAATCGTTTTAAATAATGATGCTATTATCTCTGATCCAAATCTCCAGGGTTTGTTCTTACTCCCTTAATCATGTTAAAAAAGGTTTTTTCACACCTCTCCATCCAACCCCTGGGGTGATTACAGCAATTTACCTGGTTTGGACAATCTAATAACTGTACAGGTGTCATTTTTACACTTTAACTCTGCAACTGCAAGATGCCGACACACCTATTAGCAAAATATGCTAATATAAAGTAGTTCTTAATGCTAACCAGGTTTGTAAATTCCTGGAAAACCCTTAACTGCTTCTGTCCTCGGAGACAGTTTTAGAGTTGCCAAGTTTGCAAAATTATCTCCTTCAACAAACTTTTAAATATCAACTGAAGAGTTGGGAATTTTAGAAGTCCAGTATTTCTTTTATTTCTAGCTGTCGCAGGGAAGTTCTTGTAAAATGAAATAATGATACGCTTTGTATTACAAAAATGTGTCCTTGCGTAAGTTTTACAACAAACGATGAATCATCATTTGTAATCAAGTGAAAAAGTAAGTACACCCGTGAAAGTTGTCACTAGTATGGAAGTGTGTTACTGGCCAGATAATCGCCAGATGAAAAAAAATGGGAATGGAAGCCTAAAAAATGAAAACTAATGCAACCATCATGCCTAAGAGCTGGGAAGCTGCTTTATATAATAGGATTTTCAAATACAGCTTACCTTTAAAATCCTTTTCTTGAGAGTACATCACGGGAAACAGAGTATTCATTACATAGTGGGTTAGATAGGCACCATCGGTGATTGGACACTGGTTAACCCCAATTAAGGAGAATTCCTCCCCTATATAACCCCTCTCATACGGGGAGGACCTCAGTTTTGTAGCAAAGCAATAGGTAACCACGTAAAATACATAGAAGGGAGCTCTGTGTCCCGTGATGTACTCTCAAGAAAAGGATTTTACAGGTAAGCTGTATTTAAACATCCTATTTTCTTAAGAGTACATCACGGGACACAGAGTATTTATTACATAGTGGGATGTCCCAAAGCAATGCTCATTTGAGGGGAGGGAGACACAGATCAGAAAATATAGACCGCAAACGGACCAGAGGAACTAAACTGCAGCCTACAGTACACTGCGCCCGAAGGCGGTATCCTCTTGCCCTCTTATATCCACCTGATAGAATCTGGTGAATGTATGGACTGAAGACCAAGTCGCAGCCTTACAGATCTGAGCCATGGAGGACTGGTGATGCACTGCCCAAGAAGCACTAACAGCCCTAGTTGAGTGCGCTTTCACATGAAAAGGAGGAGTCTTCCTCTTTATATCATAAGCCTGAAAAATAACCTGTCTAATCCATCTAGAAAGAGTGGATTTCGACGCTGCTTGGCCTTTCTTATGGCCATCTGGCAGAATAAATAAACAATCAGTTTTCCGTATCTGAGCGGTTGCCTGCAGATAGACACTGACTGCTCTAACCACATCAAGAGTGTGCAAAGATTCTTCCTCCGCGGACTGCGGATCTGGAAAAAAGGATGGTAGGATTACATATTCATTCAAATGGAATCCTGAAACCACCTTAGGTAAGAAGGAACGATTAGGACGCATAACAATCCTGTCCTTGTGAATAATTAAATATGGCTCTTTACAAGAAAAAGCTGCCAATTCTGATACTCTCCTAGCAGAGGATATGGCTATCAAGAAGACTAATTTTTTAATCAAAAGCGCTAAAGGAGCCAGGTGCAGTGGCTCAAAGGGTTGTCCCTGTAAAGCTGACAACACCAAATTCAAATCCCATGGGCATACTGGAGGTTTGACTGGCGGATTCAACCACAGTGCCCCCTGAATAAAGGCCCGGACAAGGGAATGTGAAGCAATTGGCTTCTGAAAAAATACAGACAAAGCCGAAATTTGGACTTTGATAGTGCTCAAAGCCAATCTCATTTCTATGCCTGACTGAAGAAAGGTTAAGATTCTGCTAATCATATACCTTCTAGGATGCCATCCCCTGGGTTCACTCCAGGAAACATATGCCTTCCAGATTTTGTAGTAAATAAGCCTGGAGCCGACTTTCTGGCATTGACCAGAGTGGAAAGGACTGACTCCGAGAGCCCACGGTCTTTTAAAATGTGGGTTTCAGCAGCCAAGCCGTCAAATTTAGACTTCGTAAAGCAGGGTGGAAAATCGGACCCTGTGTGAGCAGATCTGGCCGGAATGGGAGGACCCAAGGCCTGCCCACTGCCATCTTTACGATCTCTGCATACCAAGGTCGTCTGGGTCAAGCCGGGGCTACTAAAAGGACTGACTTTGCTTCCCTTTTGACCCTTCCCAGGAACCGCGGAAGAAGTGGGTTCAGAGGGAAGGCATACATTAGATTGTACTGATCCCATGGGATTGTCAGAGCATCTGACGCCTGAGCAAGTATATGAAATTTGTCCAGCTTCTTGTTGAATCTGGACGTGAATAGATCCACATCTCGTGTTCCCCACCTTTGACATATGGTTTGGAATATGTCGGGGTGTAGGGACCATTCTCCTGGGCATAATTGCCGGCGGCTTAAGAAATCCGCTTGCCAATTTTCCACTCCTGGGATGAATACCGCAGACAGGCAGGGAACATGGCTTTCTGCCCATGCAAGAATGCGATTCACCTCCCTTTGGGCATCCAGACTTCTGGTGCCTCCTTGGTGATTGATGTAAGCCACAGCTGTGGCATTGTCGGATTGTATACGAATAAGATGACCCTGTAGCCTGTAAGACCAGTCCATGAGGGCAAAGTAAATTGCCCGAATTTCTAGAATATTGATGGGCAAGCATCTCTCGGTTGCAGACCATCTTCCCTGCGTGCATGTTTCTTCCAGAACTGCTCCCCAGCCTGTCAGACTGGCATCTGTGGTTACAATCTTCCATTGTAGTGGAAGAAAGGCTTTGCCTTTCAAAAGATTTTTGGTTCGTAACCACCAATTGAGTCTTTTGGGTATCCTTGGGGATAGGTACATCGGAAGATCCAAGGCATGAGTCTTTTTGTTCCAAGCTGCGAGAATGCTTCTCTGCAGGGGCCTTGAGTGAAACTGGGCAAATGGAACAGCCTCGAAAGTGGCAACCATCTTTCCTTACAGTCTCATACATAGCCGAATGGATGGACTCTTTTTGCTTAATACTTAGCGGACTAGAGCTCTTACGGCCTTGACCTTTGGTTCAGGTAGAAACACCCTGCCTTGAGTGGTGTCTATGATCATACCTAGATACTCCAACCTTGTTGAAGGTTGCAAAGAAGACTTTTATAGGTTGATTATCCAGCCTAGTCTTTCCAAATGTCTTACTGCCTTGAAGACAGCGCGGTTCAGGTGTGCCACCGATTGCTCTATGAGTAGCAAATCGTCTAGATAAGCTACCACATTTATGCCCTGAGCTCTTAAATTTGCTAAGAGAGGGTCTAGAATTTTTGTAAAAATTCGAGGAGCTGTAGCAAGACCGAACGGAAGGGCCACAAACTGGAAATGGCGCTGGTCTACCGCGAACCTTAGATATCTTTGGTGAGCGGGAAAAATCGGCACATGAAGATATGCATCCTTGATATCTATTGATGCCATAAATTCTCCCCCCTGCAGGGTGGAGACCACCGAACAAATTGACTGCATTCGGAAGGATCGAATGTGTAGAATCTGATTCAGATCCTTTAGATCTAGGATGGGTCTGACATCTCCATTTGGCTTTGGAACGGTGAAGAGATTCGAGTAGAACCCTGAACCCTGATTTTTTGGGTTCATTTCTACTATCACTCCCTGGGATAGTAAGCGGTCTAAGGCCAGTAGTAGCGGTTCTCACTTTACTGGATCTTTGGGAACTCTTGACCTTAGGAAACGAGCTGGTGGAAGCTCTAGGAACTCTATTTTGTAACCTGGAGATACTGAAGAGACCACCCACTTGTCTTGAACCTCTTCCCGCCAGGCTCCTGAAAACTGTAGGAGCCTTCCCTCCACTCGGCCGAGTGTTGGCACCCCTTCACAGGGATGTTTTGGGGCTCTGCTTGGCAGGCTTCCGTCCCCAAGCCTTTTTCTGCCCTTGGGTGTGACCCTGGGCCTTTCCTCTGAAAGTAGATTGGGAAAGCCGTCGCCACTTCTTAGAGCCTGATGTTCCAGGGGAAGAGGAAAGAGACCATTTGACTCCTCTTAACTGGTAGGAGTGTAGATTTACCACCTGTAATTTTTTGGAAAAAAATTATCTAGGTCATCCCCAAATAGGCATTCCCCTTTGAATGGGAAGCCAGCTAAATATCTTTTGCATGAAAGCTCTGCTGCCCAACTTTTAAGCCAAAGGGACCTGCGCATGTGTACCAACAGGAGAGACAAACGAGATGCTTGCTGGGCAGAATCCAGAATGGCATCAATCATAAAACACAGCACCTGCGGAAGATTTGCATAGTTCTCCACTTCCTCACTGGGAAGGAGGCCAAGTATCTGCTTAACCTGTTCCTTGAGGAATTGACACAAACCCACAGTTGCGACTGTAGGTTGGACTACAGCACCAGCCATGGAGAAGGAGGCTTTTAATAAAGTTTTCAGCTTTTTATCAGTTGGACCTTTACACACCTGAGCATTGTCCAAGGGACAGGTCAGGTTTTTATTCACACAAGAGACAGCCGCATCCACGGATGGGACCTCCCACTTCTTGGTGAAGCTTTCCTCCAGAGGATAAAGCATAGAAAACCTTTTAGGAGGAGTAAACAGTTTATTGGGATGTCCCCAGTCCTCATACAACAATTTATCCATTAAAGGATGAATTGGAAAGGAAAAGGCAGTCTGTGGGATCCTTCTGACCCCCAGGGAAGAAACAGAGGATGTAGCGGCCTCAGCAGAGGGCATTTTAAATGTGTAATGCACTAGTTCAGTATAATACTGGACCTGCTTCTTGAGTGCCTGAGAGGAAGAAGCTCTCTCCTCTTCCTCTGAATCCTCAGACTGCTCTTGATCCCTATCTCTGGATAGGGATCTCTCCTCATTTTCAGAAGAATCATTTGAAAGAGAACGTGCAGCAGAGGGAGGGGATCTACCCCTTTTTCTGCTATCTTTTAAGGAAGCTGAAATAAAATTCATAATTTTTCCCTCAAAACCCTCCAATGTAGCCCTAAGGGAATCCTCTGTGACATACGCTGGGGCTGTAACATTAGGAGAGGCTTCAAAACCTGACAGGGGCACTGACTCATCCTGTGAGGCTGGCTCCAGTCTTGCAGGGGGCGGTGGTAATCTGCAGGCATCTTTAGGACCCCTAGACATAAGCAGTGACTTTCTTGTGCCTTTGTTACCTCCCCCCGAGACCCTGTCACGTACCTTGTGGACGAGCCCGACTTGCAGGGGATGGCCTCTCTTGCGGCTCCGACTCGAGGGCCCTGGTAGGGTATACAGGAAGCACAAGAGTCAGGAGTGGCACGAGTGCCTGGCAGGATCAACAGCATGAGGTAGGTCTGGAACTCTGGAAACACTGTGCAGTGGAGATTAAGCTGAGCTGGTAGGTAGACTGGAACACTGGTGCAGCAGACTGGAACTGGATAGCAGGCTGGAACACATAGGACAGCAGACTGGAACACTGGTGCAGCAGACTGGAACCACACAGCAGACTGGAACTGGATAGCAGGCTGGAACACACAGGACAGCAGACTGGAACACTGGTGCAGCAGACTGGAACCACACAGCAGACTGGAACTGGATAGCAGGCTGGAACACACAGGACAGCAGACTGGAACACTGGTGCAGCAGACTGGAACCACACAGCAGACTGGAACTGGATAGCAGGCTGGAACACACAGGACAGCAGACTGGAACACTGGTGCAGCAGACTGGAAGGTCAGACAAGCCGGATCGATAGCCAAGCGGACTGTAGATGAGCCGAAGGGTCAGGCAGAAGGGTGGTCAGACAAGCCGGGGTCGGATGCAGGCAGAAAGCAGGGATGGTCGGAGACAAGCCGGGATCAGATGCAGGCAGACAGCTAGGATAATCAGGAACAAGCCGGGTCTAGTACAGGAAACAGGTTCTCAGGAAGTGCACACGTAACGCTGTAGAGCAGACAGCAAGATTCTCATGTGACAGATCAGTTTAAATAGCCCGCCTGGTGCGCGCGACTGCCCGCACAGGGCATCTGATACTGACAGGACTTTCCTGACAGACCCTCTTACGAGGAGACATAGTCCCAAGCTACAAAGCAGAGGTACTAGTACATAAGTACATAAGTCTCACAATATACATATATGCTTAATACTGCACAACCTGATGCCGAGGAGGTGTCTTAGGTTTACCCTGGATCCGACCACTTTAGGATGCTCACTGCCCACACTCTGTGTCCATCTGTTTACAGAGCTCTGAACGCTCTGGGCTTTTAAATTAGCCACCTGGTGTCTGCACACCTGCAGTGGAGGAAGTGAGCGGATGGGACACCAGCTTCACTGAGTGTGTATCTGAAAAGCACGTAAGTTTGCTCCTTACTCCCTCTAGTGGTGGAAATCAGGTAAGATATGCAACTACTCATTGAAGAAAATCCATTTGTAATATAAATATATATATAGGATTAACTTCTCTTACCTGTCCCAGCTGCAGGAACTGCTGAGAACAGACAGTTTCCAGCCTTCACCCATCACGGCGGATAGCGTTGTGCCAACCTTCAGGGTTTTTTGGGTTCCTACTCAGAGAAACCTCTTACCTGAACCTGTAAAAGACTCTGCCAGAAACTTTTGTGCCACTGTTTTAATAGTACACCAAGCCTGGTTTTCTTAGAGCCCAGTCCTCCAAAGAGACACTTACAGGCAAAAAATTGCTTCTTCGGATGATGAGGCCCGGGTACCATACCATCTTGGGAGTCAAAATATTAGCCCGAGTTATGGATCCAGTCAGCATAGCCCTTTAAGCCCCCGGACGGACCAAACTGGAGCTTTCTTCACAGCACATGTTTTACATGACCAACCACCTTAGACACTGGTGAAAAAACTGAGGTCCTCCACGTATGGGAGGGGTTATATAGGAGAGGAATTCTCCTTAATTGGGGTTAACCAGTGTTCAATCACCGATGGTGCCTATCTAATCCACTATGTAATGAATACTCTGTGTCCCGTGATGTATGATCAAGAAATATAATTGTTCCTAGATTTAGATATGCATTAAGGTTCTTTTGCTGATTATCACATAAAAACTACAAAAGCAGTGCAAAAATATCAACTTTTTTGACCTTTTCTTTCTTCCCTTAAAAATCGACAAATATATTTTAAAGTGTATTTAAAGTCAAAATATATTTTAGTATTTGATGGAGTGGGTAGGGTTCTAAACCACCGGTAGGTTTTTATTGTTGTCTATCTCTTTGCTGAGGAGATATATCCACTATTTTTTTTCGTGACCTTCTTCACTGGGACCAAAAGTGATGGAGAATCCTAGATTTTGCAACTGTCATAAGAAGAGTAAGTGAAGGGAAATCTTTCAGTGGAAACTCTTGTTCTGGTTACAGCTGTTCAAGCAGAAATTTTCCTTCACTTGGAGAAATTTCTACTTAACAACAACTTGCCCACATTTGCAGTTGAGGGACAGTAAAAATAGTCAGTGTGGTTTTATTACCACTGGACAGCCCGCCTTTAAATAACGCAGCAGATGAATCAAACTTTACACATGCCATGGCAAAAATTATACCCCCTGTTGCATTTGGCACCAAAAGTGACCCATTCAATAGAATGAGGCTATACCTCAATTGCAAATTAAATGTTAGACTAGTTACAGTGCAGTATTCCCATTCAAAAACCCTGCACCATTTTGAAAAGCGATTTGCTACAAAGGCCAACGCAAGTGTAAATGAGCCCTGATTATTGTGTCTCAGGGGGACAACTCGGACAACTCTATTCTAAGCCAATACTATTTGGCTTTAGATATGCTCTGAGTGAGAAACTATTATAACTGTGACCACTGGTAGATTACAAGAATGATTGTACCTCCTTTGATGGTAATTTACTAAATGTTTTTGAATATTACTGCATTCTAGTCAAGATAAAGCTATTTTAAAAGACTACTTATAAAGATTTAATTAGATGTTTAAATAAAATGAGAGTATTCAGTATGTGTACAACACACGTCCACCCAGATGGCTGTCCAGTTGGCACAGAACCCTGATCACCTGACTCCACCCAAATAAATAGGCTCTCCCAGCAGGCCAAGGGACCCAAGAAAATCCCTGCCCATTGGCTGAGACACCCCATCTATTCCTAATCTGTCCTTGCAATGCCCTTGTCTTATCTAATGCCACCAGATACCCAGCAATCTAGTGACAGAAGAGAGAAGTGCAGCAATTCCAGAATTAGGATGGAATCAATTGATCTCCTATCAATTGACCAAGGCAACTATACTTGGCAGGTAAATTTACTAGCAACCCTGACTAAACATCATCCTTCCCCTGCCTACAAAACTACGTCTCAGAGTTTGCAGAAAAATAATTTGAGCTCTCAAGCCTGAGAGCGAATGTCCTGGTAAAACTGGGATGGGTGGGGAAACAGGAAAGGAATAATTATAACAAACAATGCACGTGGCATACCACATGAAATAAACATGTGCAACACATACATGAGCAAATGGTAATTCACACAGGGTAGATATATCAGACATAATATATGCAATTTGGTGTACCACCCAATAGTCAAGGGAAAACATATCAACAATAGCCTTATATCCTAACTATCTAATATAAACAGTAGTAAAGGGCATGACATTTTAGCATTATCCAAGTCAGGTCACTTGTCCAAGGAAGACGTGATGGTGCAAGAACACCTGAAAGAGAAATAAACAGCAATGCAAATGTATCCTATCCTGTCTCTATCTCATGCTGCCTGATGACCAGCATAAGAACAGTCCTGGTACATTGATCAGTCCATCATTCAGTTGTAAGGTGAGAATTTGCCTCTTTGCCACAGCTCATTCTACTTAACTAGCTGAATACCCCAATGTCCTTGACGTTTCACGGTGCATTAAAGTTGTTTCATGTGAGGTAGAACAACATTTCCCAGCAGTTCCCTTTCTTCTTTAAGTGTAACTCCGGGGACAAAAGGCACAGCTGTATTCAGATAACAAACAGCCCAGCCATTGTACAAGGGATCGCACTCTTGGACACAGATCCCCTTACAATAGTAGCCTCAGGAAAGTTCCTTATTAGTTGAGGAGCAAATTTGCCGAACGTCACATCAGCAGATTGCTTTTCAGAGGAAGACACACTGGCAACTTTCAGAGCACTGGCCAGCATGACTCAAGTAGGTACTCCCTTTATCTGTCAGTGGCATTCAGTCCAGCAAAACCTCAGCAGTGGAGCCAGCAGGAATGATCTCCACTAGCAATAGGATTTTCTTCAAAAGTGAAGTGGCTTCCAGCATAGCGTCCTTGACTTCACACAGCACACATTTTTAATCCAAGGGTTTAGTGAACAGATACAATTCCATAGAATTTACCAGTAATACCTGAGATCTGGCAACTTCAAATCTTCTCCTTTTGTATTTACCATAGTGATGAAGTATTTAATGTCCTTCTTGTCTGGCCTGTGAATAATTACACTGTCCAGATTGATTTTACAGCCATAGCCCCAGGTGTACAATACTGAAACATATCTCTCAGCAACTTTTGAGACTTGTTGGTTCTTCCCCACATTGTTAGAATGCATGATAATACAGTCTATGAGAAGTATAGATGTTACTTGCCACTTTCCCACGGAGGCCAATGAACTCCCAATGGAGCTGTAGCCAGTTACTGCTGCAAGGATAATGCCTTTGCCCCACATTGGGCACCAAATGTAGCCAAGTCCCGGGCCTCTCCACGCCTAATGGTGATCTCCAGAGTTAGGGGCAGGTGACATCCTTCTATATAGAGTGGGTTACGAGGCATGGTGGGTGTAGTGCAAGGTAGATTCATGGGCACCAGACACTTCTTGAATGCAAAGAGATTTATTGTCTCTTAAACAGAACTGTAGGAGAGAGGGTTTAGGGCCAGGGATGGACTGGCCATCGGGACTACCAGGAGTCAGCTGATGCCCTGATGTGCCATGTGCCCTGAGCCCTGATGTGCCCCGTGCCCTGATGTGCCCCATGCCCTGATGTGCTATGTGCCCTGATGTGCCCTAGACATGTGCACTTCGTTTAGTTCCGAATCTAAATTCGGACAAAATTTTCATTATTCGGACATTCGGATGCATCCGAAATACCGAATTACAATACTAACGAATTTAAACGAATCCGAAATGTTTCGAATCGAAAACCCACGGACAAAATTCGAATCGAATTCAAATCGAATTCAAAACCAAATTCGAAATATATTCGATTCGAAAACAAATTTGAAATTTATTCGACTCGAATTCAAAAACAAATTCGAATCGAATTAGAAAAAATATAAATTGATTTCTAAAAAAGAATACAATAAAATAGAATATAAAATAATAAAACAATAGAATAAAGAATAGAATAGAATTTAATAGAATTTATTAAAATACAACAGAATATGACCATCTTCTGAAATTCGAATTTCGAATAGTATAAATTCGAATTCGAAAATAGATTGGAAAATAACAATTTATATATATATATATATATATATATATATATATATATATATATATATATATATTCAAATTCATTCTATATGAAATTCGAATTTCGGAAAATGGTTATATATATATATTTATATGTATATATATATACATATACATATATATATATATATATATATAAATATATATATATATATATATATATATATATATATATATATATATATATATATATATATATATATACATATATATATATATATATATATATATATATATATATATATATATATATATATATATATTAAACCATTTTCCGAAATTCGAATTTCATATAGAATGAATTCGAATTCGAATAGAAAAGAAAATAGACTAGAAAAACAATAGAACAGAATAGAATAAAATATAATATATATATTAGATTATTTTCTGTTCTATTGTTTTTCTATTCTAATCCTTTCTATTCGAATTTGAATTCATTATGATATGAATTTCGAATTTCAATAGATGGTTATATATATATAAATATCTAATATATATATATATATATATATATATATATATATATATATATATATATATATATATACATATAAAACCATTTTCCCGAAATTCGAATTTCATATAGAATGAAATTGAATTTAAATAGAATAGAAAATAATATCTTAGAAAAACAATAGATTAGATTGGAAAAAAAAAAAAAAATATATATATATATATATATATATATATATATATATATATATATATATATATACATATATATATATATATATATATATAAAACCATTTTCTGAAATTCGAATTTCATATAGAATGAAATCGAATTTGAATATAAAAGATTAGAATAGATTAGAAAATAATAGAAAAAAAATCATAGAAAAACAATAGAACAGATCAGGAAAAAAAAATTATATATATATATATATATACTATAGTATAGTATAGAATAAAATCTAATATATATATTAGATTCTTTTCTGTTCTATTGTTTTTCTATTCTAATCTTTTCTATTCGAATTTGAATTCATTCTATATGAATTTCGAATTTCAAAAGATGGTTTTATATATATATATAACCATTTTCCGAAATTCGAATTTCATATAGAATGAATTCAAATTCGAATAGAAAAGATTAGACTAGAAATAGAAAATAGACTAGAAAAACAATAGAACAGAATTGAGTAAAATATAATGTGTATATGTATTATATTTTATTCTATTCTGTCCTTCCTATTTTTTTTCTATTCCAATCTTTTCTATTCAAATTTGAATTCATTCTATATGAATTTCGAATTTCAATAGATGGTTATATATCAATAAATATCTAATATATATATATATATATATATATATATATATATATATAAAAAAATAAAATATTTCCGAAATTCGAATTTCATATAGAATAAAATTGAATTGAAATGGAATAGAAAATAATATCTTAGAAAAACAATAGATCAGATCAGGAAAAAAAAAAAAAAAAAATATATATATATATATATATATATATATATATATATATGTATATTAGAAAAAAATAGTATAGAATAGAATAAAATATTTTATATATATATATATAAATATTTTATTCTATTCTGTTATATTGTTATTCTATTCTATTCTTTACTATTCTAATCTTTTCTATTTAAATTTGAATTTATTCTATATGAATTTCAAGTTTCACAAGATGGCAATATATATAAATGATATATATATATATATATATATGTGTGTGTATATATTATATATATACACACACATATATATATATATATTATATATGTAATATTTATATATATAGCCATCTTCTGAAATTTGAAATTCATATAGAATGAATTCAAATTTGAATAGAAAAAAATAGAATAGAATAGAATAGAGTAACAATAGAACAGAATAGAATAAAAAATAATATATATATATATTTTTTTTTTTTCTGTAAACGCTATAACTTTTGCGCAAAGCAATCAATAAACGCTTATTGCGATTTTTTTTTTTTTACCAAAAATATGTAGAAGAATACGTATCGGCCTAAACTGAGGAAAAAAAATGTTTTTTTTATATATTTTTGGGGGATATTTATTATAGCAAAATCTAAAAAATAATGCGTTTTTTTCAAAATTGTCGCTCTTATTTTGTTTATAGCGCAAAAAATAAAAACCGCAGGGGTGATCAAATGCCACCAAAAGAAAGCTCCATTTATGGGAAAAAAAGGACTTCAATTTTGTTTGGGAGCCACGTCGCACAACCGCGCAATTGTCAGTTAAAGCGATGCAGTGCCGAATCGCCAAAAGTGCTCTGGTCAGGAAGGGGGTAAATTCTTCCGGGGCTGAAGTGGTTAAAGACTTGTAGTTTTATTAGCTGTTTTTTTTTTTTTTTTGACAGGGCAATAGAACAGAATAGAATAAAATATAATATATATATTAGATTATTTTCTGTTCTATTGTTTTTCTATTCTAATCCTTTCTATTCGAATTTGAATTCATTATGATATGAATTTCGAATTTCAATAGATGGTTATATATATATAAATATCTAATATATATATATATATATATATATATATATATATATATATATATATATATATATATATATATATACATATAAAACCATTTTCCCGAAATTCGAATTTCATATAGAATGAAATTGAATTTAAATAGAATAGAAAATAATATCTTAGAAAAACAATAGATTAGATTGGAAAAAAAAAAAAAATATATATATATATATATATATATATATATATATATATATATATATATATACATATATATATATATATATATATATATATAAAACCATTTTCTGAAATTCGAATTTCATATAGAATGAAATCGAATTTGAATATAAAAGATTAGAATAGATTAGAAAATAATAGAAAAAAAATCATAGAAAAACAATAGAACAGATCAGGAAAAAAAAATTATATATATATATATATATACTATAGTATAGTATAGAATAAAATCTAATATATATATTAGATTCTTTTCTGTTCTATTGTTTTTCTATTCTAATCTTTTCTATTCGAATTTGAATTCATTCTATATGAATTTCGAATTTCAAAAGATGGTTTTATATATATATATAACCATTTTCCGAAATTCGAATTTCATATAGAATGAATTCAAATTCGAATAGAAAAGATTAGACTAGAAATAGAAAATAGACTAGAAAAACAATAGAACAGAATTGAGTAAAATATAATGTGTATATGTATTATATTTTATTCTATTCTGTCCTTCCTATTTTTTTTCTATTCCAATCTTTTCTATTCAAATTTGAATTCATTCTATATGAATTTCGAATTTCAATAGATGGTTATATATCAATAAATATCTAATATATATATATATATATATATATATATATATATATATATATATATATATATATATATATATATATATATATATATAAAAAAATAAAATATTTCCGAAATTCGAATTTCATATAGAATAAAATTGAATTGAAATGGAATAGAAAATAATATCTTAGAAAAACAATAGATCAGATCAGGAAAAAAAAAAAAAAAAAAATATATATATATATATATATATATATATATATATGTATATTAGAAAAAAATAGTATAGAATAGAATAAAATATTTTATATATATATATATAAATATTTTATTCTATTCTGTTATATTGTTATTCTATTCTATTCTTTACTATTCTAATCTTTTCTATTTAAATTTGAATTTATTCTATATGAATTTCAAGTTTCAGAAGATGGCAATATATATAAATGATATATATATATATATATATATGTGTGTGTATATATTATATATATACACACACATATATATATATATATATATATATATATGTAATATTTATATATATAGCCATCTTCTGAAATTTGAAATTCATATAGAATGAATTCAAATTTGAATAGAAAAAAATAGAATAGAATAGAATAGAGTAACAATAGAACAGAATAGAATAAAAAATAATATATATATATATTTTTTTTTTTCTGTAAACGCTATAACTTTTGCGCAAAGCAATCAATAAACGCTTATTGCGATTTTTTTTTTTTTACCAAAAATATGTAGAAGAATACGTATCGGCCTAAACTGAGGAAAAAAAATGTTTTTTTTATATATTTTTGGGGGATATTTATTATAGCAAAATCTAAAAAATAATGCGTTTTTTTCAAAATTGTCGCTCTTATTTTGTTTATAGCGCAAAAAATAAAAACCGCAGGGGTGATCAAATGCCACCAAAAGAAAGCTCCATTTATGGGAAAAAAAGGACTTCAATTTTGTTTGGGAGCCACGTCGCACAACCGCGCAATTGTCAGTTAAAGCGATGCAGTGCCGAATCGCCAAAAGTGCTCTGGTCAGGAAGGGGGTAAATTCTTCCGGGGCTGAAGTGGTTAAAGACTTGTAGTTTTATTAGCTGTTTTTTTTTTTTTTTGACAGGGCCCAGTTTCAGTGCTTGCAATAGGTGCCATTTTCACTAGATACGCCTCTGGGAGACACAGAGAGAGAGAGAGAGAGAGAGGATGTAATCATTTTTATTTACCGATGACGGATGCAGTCTGGGATGCGCTCAATCCCTCTCACAGCTTTTACTGCCATGGTGACGCGAAACCATGCAGCGTTCTTCTGGTTTGCTGAAGAGGAATATTATCTGAATATTATCTGAATATTATCAAATTCGAAAATAGAAATATTTTCGAATACGATTGAAATAATTTCTAATACAGTTGAAATAATTTCGAATGCTGTTGAAATATTTTCAAATGCGGTTGAAATATTATTGAATCTGATTGAAATAATTTTGAATACAGTTGAAATAATTTCAAATGCGGTTGAAATATTATCAAGTTCGGTAGAAATATTTTCGAATGCGATTGAAATATTATCGAATACGATTGAAATAATTTCTAATACAGTTGAAATAATTTCGAATGCTGTTGAATTATTTTCGAATGCGGTTGAAATAATATCGAATCCGGTTGAAATATTTTCAAATTCGACCGATTTTCGAATTCGGTCGAAAACGAAACTGATTTGAAAAACAAATTTAATGAATTTAACTAATCTAACTAAACTAAATTAATTAAATAATGAATTAAAACGAAACGAAAGAAATTTTTTCATTTTGCACATGCCTAATGTGCCCCATGCCCTGATGTGCCTTAATGTGCCATGTGCCCCATGCCCTGATGTGCTATGTGCCCTGATGTGCTATGTGCCCTGATGTGTCCTGTGCCCTGATTTGCTATGTGCCCCATGCCCTGATGTGCTATGTGCCCTGATGTGCCCCGTGCTCTGATGTGCTATGTGTCTTGATGTGCCCCATGCCCTAATGTGCTATGTGCTCTGATGTGCTATGCGCCCCGTGCCCTGATGTGCTATGTGCCCTGATGTGCCTGTGCCCTGATGTGCCTTGTGCCCTGAGGTCCTGTGGCCTGATGTGCTGTGCCCTGATGTGCCTTGTGCCCCGATGTGCTGTGCCCCGATGTCCTGTGCCCTGATGTGCCCTGTGCCCCAATGTCCTGTGCCCTGATGTGCTGTGCCCCGGTGTGCTGTGCCTCAATGCCATGTGCCCTAATGTGCCCTGATGTACTTTGACCTGTGCCCTGATGTGCCCTGATGTCCTGTACCCTGATGTGCTGTGTCCTAATGTGCTGTGCCCTGTGCCCTGATGTGCTGTGTCCTGTACCCTGATGTGCTGTGCCCTGATGTGCTGTGCCCTGTGCACTGATGTGCTATGTGCCCTGATGTGCCCTGATGTCCCGCGGCCTGATGTGCTGCGCCCTGATGTGCCCCGATGTGCCTTGTGCCCTGATGTGCCCCGATGTCCTGTGTCCTGATGTTCCCTGTGCCCTGATTAGGGATGAGCTTCGAGATCAAGTCGAACTCATGTTCGACTCGAACATCGGCTGTTCGCCAGTTCGCCGAACAGCGAACAATTTGGGGTGTTCGCGGCAAATTCGAAAGCCGCGGAACACCCTTTAAAAGTCTATGGGAGAAATCAAAAGTGCTAATTTTAAAGGCTTATATTGTCATAAAAAGTGTTTGGGGACCTGGGTCCTGCCCCAGGGGACATGTATCAATGCAAAAAGAATTTTTAAAAACGGTCGTTTTTTCGGGAGCAGTCATTTTAACCACTTCAGCCCCGGAAGGATTTACCCCTTCCTGACCAGAGCACTTTTTACAATTTGGCACTGCGTCGTTTTAACTGCTAATTGTGCGATCATGCAATGCTCTACCCAAACGAAATTTGCGTCCTTTTCTTCCCACAAATAGAGCTTTCTTTTGATGGTATTTGATCACCTCTGCCATTTTTATTTTTGGCGCTATACACGGAAAAAGACCGAAAATTTTGAAAAAAAATGATATTTTCTACTTTTTGTTCTAAAAAAAATCCAATAAACTCAATTTTAGTCATACATTTAGGCCAAAATGTATTCGGCCACATGTCTTTGGTAAAAAAAATGTCAATAAGTGTATATTTATTGGTTTGCGCAAAAGTTATAGCGCCTTAAAACTAGGGTACGTTTTCTGGAATTTACACAGCCTTTAATTTATGACTGCCTATGTCGTTTCTTGAGGTGCTAAAATGACAGGGCAGTACAAAACCCCCACAAATGACCCCATTTTGGAAAGTAGACACCCCAAGGAAATTGCTGAGAGGCATGTTGAGCCCATTGAATATTCATTTTTTTTGTCCCAAGTGATTGAATAATGACAAAAAAAAAAAAAAAATTACAAAAAGTTGTCACTAAATGATATATTGCTCACACAGGCCATGGGCATATGTGGAATTGCACCCCAAAATACATTTAGCTGCTTCTCCTGAATATGGGGATACCACATGTGTGGGACTTTTTGGGAGCCTAGCCGCGTACGGGGCCCCCAAAACCAATCACTGCCTTCGGGATTTCTAAGGGCGTACATTTTTGATTTTACTCCTCACTACCTATCACAGTTTTGAAGGCCATAAAATGCCCAGATGGCATAACCCCCCCCCCCCAAATGACCCCATTTTGGAAAGTAGACACGGTGAGTATTTTGCAGCTCTCATTTGTTTTTGAAAATAAAGAAAGACGAGAAAAAAATTTTTTTTTTTCTTTTTTCAATTTTCAAAACTTTGTGACAAAAAGTGAGGTCTGCAAAATACTCACTATACCTCTCAGCAAATAGCTTGGGGTGTCTACTTTCCAAAATGGGGTCATTTGGGTTTTTTTTTTTCCACCTGGGCATTCCATGGCCTCGGAAACTGTGATAGGCAGTGAAGAGTGCAATCAAAAATTTACGGCCTTAGAAAGCCTGAAGGCAGTGCTTGGTTTTCGGGGTCCCGTACGCGGCTAGGCTCCCAAAAAGTCCCACACATGTGGTATCCCCGTACTCAGGAGAAGCAACAGAATGTATTTTGGGGTGTAATTTCACATATTCCCATGGAATGTTTGAGCAATATATCATTTAGTGACAACTTTGCGCAAAAAATAAAAAAAAAATAAAAAATTGTCTCTTTCCCGCAACTTGTGTCACAATATAAAATATTCCATGGACTCGACATGCCTCTCAGCAAATAGCTTGGGGTGTCTACTTTCCAAAATGGGGTCATTTGGGGGGTTTTTAACTGTCCTGGCATTTTATGCACAACATTTAGAAGCTTATGTCACACATCACCCACTCTTCTAACCACTTGAAGACAAAGCCCTTTCTGACACTTTTTGATTACATAAAAAAATATTTTTTTTTTTGCAAGAAAATTACTTTGAACCCCCAAACATTATATATTTTTTTAAAGCAAATGCCCTACAGATTAAAATGGTGGGTGTTTCATTTTTTTTTTCACACAGTATTTGCGCAGCGATTTTTCAAACGCATTTTTTGGGGAAAAAACACACTTTTTTAAATTTTAATGCACTAAAACACACTATATTGCCCAAATGTTTGATGAAATAAAAAAGATGATCTTAGGCCGAGTACATGGATACCAAACATGACATGCTTTAAAATTGCGCACAAACGTGCAGTGGCGACAAACTAAATACATTTTTAAAAGCCTTTAAAAGCCTTTACAGCTTACCACTTTAGATTTACAGAGGAGGTCTACTGCTAAAATTACTGCCCTCGATCTGACGTTCGCGGTGATACCTCACATGCATGATGCAATTGCTGTTTACATTTGACGCCAGACTGACGCTTGCGTTCGCCTTAGCGCGAGAGCAGGGGGGACAGGGGTGCTTTTTTTTTTTTTTTTTTTTTCTTTATTATTATTATTTTTTTTTATCTTATTTTTAAACTGTTCCTTTCATTTTTTTTTAAATCATTTTTATTGTTATCTCAGGGAATGTAAATATCCCCTATCATAGCAATAGGTAGTGACAGGTACTCTTTTTTGAAAAAATTGGGGTCTATTAGACCCTAGATTTCTCCTCTGCCCTCAAAGAATCTGACCACACCAAGATCGGTGTGATAAAATGCTTTCCCAATTTCCCAATGGCGCTGTTTACATCCGGCGAAATCTAAGTCATAAAATGCTCGTAGCTTCTGGTTTCTTAGGCCATAGAGATGTTTGGAGCCACTCTGGTCTCTGATCAGCTCTATGGTCAGCTGGCTGAATCACCGGCTGCATTTTCAGGTTCCCTGTTGAGACAGGAGAGCCAGAGAAAAACACGGAAGACGTTGGGGGGGGGCATTCCCTCCCACTGCTGGTAAAAGCAGTCTAGAGGCTAATTAGCCACTAGGATTGCTTTTACATGAAAACCGACCGCTGGCTGAAAAGAATGATACCAAGATGATACCTAAACCTGCAGGCATCATTCTGGTATAACCACTCAAAGTCGTGAATGGCGTACCTGAAGACAGAAAAATGTTTAACAATAAAGCACAGTAAACGGTAAAGTATAAAAAATTGCATACCTGAAAAGCAAACATGATAAAACATAATAACAATAAAATATTGCAGAATAGAATACAGTAAAAAAGAGCAGAACAATAGAGAGAATAGAGAGAGAGAGAACAATAAAACGACAACAATTTTTTTTTCTTTTATATTTTTGTATGTGTTTTTTTTTTTTTTTACACTTTTTTTTGTAACTGTAACTTTTATAACTGTAACTGGTTCCAGGTTCGGGTCTCTCAAAATGCGATGGCATCTTGGGAGACCCTGTGAAAGTGTGCCTAGTCGGTGCAATGCTGTACCCTACGCTAATACTCAACTAGTGCATGGTAGCGTTCAAAACATTCACCAATGCAAAGACCAGGATTGTCAGGACAGGAGGGACAATAATAGCGGGTGTCACGCCTATATCCGCGCTTGCTGCAGACACAACATCTTTTTTGCGGGGGTTCGTTGGGTAGGGGTACTCGGGAGGACATAAAGAAAATGCCTCTCATGCAGCCGACTGCATTTGGTTGGGGATGTGAATGGGGGAAGTACGGGCGCTGCAGAAGCGGTGGGTTCCCAATTAGGATTGGCGAATGCAGCAGGAAGGGCATTATGGGCACGACGGGCCTGTGTTTGTCTTTTTGGTGGCAGCGGGACACTACTTGTGCTTGCCACCTCACCAGCTTGAACTGCACTTATGGGACTCTCCACGTCACCAAGTGTTACTGCAGTGCTGGTTTGACTACGACCGGGGTGTTCTAGGCCGCTGGTGCTTGCCAGTTCACCAAAACGCTACCAAAAAAACTGTTAGCGATTGCCGGGATCAGGCCTGACTCTGCGAACGCTGCAGTTATGCATTTAGTGTTTTGTAAGTGACAGTGATCGATCGATACTGCACTTGGGTGGGCTGGGCTGGGCCGGGCGGAGGGGCAAAACGCAGGTGCTAGCAGGTATCTGGGCTGATCCCGCTAACACTGCGTTTTTGGGAACCCTAAACTGCTGGGGACGCCAGTATAGATCTGATCGGATCAGATATTGATCCGTTCAGATACTATACCACTAAGGGAGGTGTACGGTGCGTGCGTGGGTGTTAGCGGTACTGGCGCTAACCTAACGCTGCTTGGGGCTGGTGCTTTCCAGTTCACCAAAACGCTACCAAGAAAACTGTTAGCGATCGCAGGGATCAGGCCTGACTCTGCGAAAGCTGCAGTTATGTGTTTAGTGTTTTGTAAGTGACAGTGATCGATCGATACTGCACTTGGGTGGGCTGGGCTGGGCCGGGCGGAGGGGCAAAACGCAGGTGCTAGCAGGTATCTGGGCTGATCCCGCTAACACTGCGTTTTTGGGAACCCTAAACTGCTGGGGACGCTAGTATAGATCTGATCGGATCAGATATTGATGCTGTCACAGACCTAGCCAGAACAGAGGCTGTTGGAGAGGACTGTATGCAAGCCTGTTGCCTTTTGATTATGGGCCCTGGATTTTCAATGGATTCATTCTGTTGGGACACATCCTGTGAGGAGATGCTGGTGTCATCAACCTGTGTTTATGTTAATTGAATGAGCTGATGACATTGTCCTCTATACAATGTAGGAGACGGGACGACTGCTATTGTGTTGATATAACTGTGTGAAGCTCGGTGACCACAAGTCTGGGCGAAAGGTCATGTCTCAGTCACCTAGGCTGTATAGAGGATTAGATAATTAGCTCATGTTAATTAGGTTACGTTTGTATTGTTAGAGTAATCTTCACCAGTGTATATAAGACTGTATTCTGGTTCTGAATAAAGTTAGTTCTTGGTAGCAACAAGCAAGTGTCGCCTTGTTTGTGCTCGCAGAGGTTGGGATATCTGTATACAGACTGGGAGTTAGTGGTATATGACGGAAGCACTCAAGCGGAGTGTGGGACGTTCCGTGACATTGGTGGCAAGCAGCGGGAAAGCTTCCTGAAGTCTGGGACATCCAAACCTCCAACTGGATCCAAGATCAGCATAGCAGACTTCAGTCACCCCAGCGGAGATATGGACCTGGCATCAGAATTCCCGGGGCTGCTGCGGATCATCTTTTCAACATACACCAGGACTGTGTCTGAGGATGAATACCTGGAGCTTAGGCAGCAGATTCGGGTGGAGCTCTGGATTGCAGCCCTCCGTCTCGCTGGTATAAAACAGGGCAAGGGCTTTCCAACCCAAGAGCAACGGGCCAGTGACCAACGGGCATTGCGGATGGCATTCCTGGGAGAGCAGCCCCAGGAGCAATGGGTGACTGAGTTGGACAGGTTGGTTCAGCAGGAGATAGAGCTGGACAATTGTTATCGGGCTCTGCAATGGCACGCAGAGGAGGGATATTTAGGGGAGATGACAGAATGCTCTCCAGAGGGATATGACTTTGGCGGCCCTGGATTGCTGTGGGAGAACCTTACAGATCTTTTTATGTTTGGCGATGAAGGGGAACCTGACCTTGAGGACCTGAGAGACTATAGAGAGTCTATGCTCGGTCTTGTAGGGGTCTCAGAGCTCAAACCTGATCTGGACCATTTGCTAAGGAAGGAACAGCATCTGGAAAGGGCATACAGGAAACTGCTAGAACAAGTTCAGCAGCATGCCAGAGAATCGGCAGTGGAAAATCCGGAGATTGCCGTCCCCAAACCTGAAGTGCTGACAACAGGGCAGAGCTCTGCTAACCTCTGCCCAGAAATGATAGCATCTTCTGGGTTCCATGGACAGGAGATGGTGAACCTCTATCCCCAGACATCAGTTGCAGAGACATGGGACTTGATAGGCTTTTCTGCTGAGGAAGAACAACCTGATGAGCCTCCAGCAGAAGAGCTGCTATCAGGGCCAAAGTTCACTGTGTTCTGCCCAGCACCAACAGTGGCTTCGGCCTTCTTGAGAGAAGAGGTAGTCGGCCTTTCTCCCACAACACTGACAGGGACATGTGATTTTCTGCCAGCAGCATCTATGGAGTTAAAACAAACTTCTCCAGCTGAAGATCTGGTAACTGAACAGAGGGTCCAAGACCTCTGTCCCACACTTTTACCAATTCCAGAGACTGGGGATTTAATAGACGTTTCTGTAGAGGAGGAACCACCTGGCAAACCCCCAGCAGAAGTGCTGGCAACCGGACAGAGGGTCCAAGACCTCTGCCCCACACCTGCAGCAATTGTGGAGGCCCAAGGTGAGGAGGTGGCAGTCTATCGCGAGCTGCAGATCAGGATCCAAGGAGAGAATGCAGTCATCACCTCACAACTGCAGCTTGATCTGGTGTCGGTGGATGGGGCTTCAGTCCCCACCTGTATACCCCAGGGATGCTGGGCAGTCGGCCCAGATCCCCAACAGCAGGATGGAGTGAGCCCAGTCCCCCTGTCTTCTCTCCAGTGGCAGAAAGGATTCCAGGGAGAAGGGCCAGTCCGGGCCTCTCCCCAGCGGCGGATATGTTCTCTGAGAGAGGCAGAGGATGGCTGGGTGAGTAATACTCTGTTTGGAACAATTTGTTTGGGGTACTGTGTGGGTACAGGCATTGGAGGACTGGAACTACTTACTAACTTCGGAGTCAACCCGTCTGGGGTCTCCTCCTATGTTAGTCTCCTGCCGAAAGGGGAGAAATGTCACAGACCTAGCCAGAACAGAGGCTGTTGGAGAGGACTGTATGCAAGCCTGTTGCCTTTTGATTATGGGCCCTGGATTTTCAATGGATTCATTCTGTTGGGACACACCCTGTGAGGAGATGCTGGTGTCATCAACCTGTGTTTATGTTAATTGAATGAGCTGATGACATTGTCCTCTATACAATGTAGGAGACGGGACGACTGCTATTGTGTTGATATAACTGTGTGAAGCTCGGTGACCACAAGTCTGGGCGAAAGGTCATGTCTCAGTCACCTAGGCTGTATAGAGGATTAGATAATTAGCTCATGTTAATTAGGTTACGTTTGTATTGTTAGAGTAATCTTCTCCAGTGTATATAAGACTGTATTCTGGTTCTGAATAAAGTTAGTTCTTGGTAGCAACAAGCAAGTGTCGCCTTGTTTGTGCTCGCAGAGGTTGGGATATCTGTATACAGACTGGGAGTTAGTGGTATATGACGGAAGCACTCAAGCGGAGTGTTGGACGTTCCGTGACAGATGCGTTCAGATACTATACCACTAAGGGAGGCGTATGCTGCGTGCGTGGGTGTTAGCGGTACTGGCGCTAATCTGACGCTGCCTGGGGCGACGCATATCACCGCCGGGCGATCAGGGGGCTAAACCTTTATTCGGTAATAAACGGCGGGTGCCCTGACACTATAAAAAATAAACGAACTAACCAGCATCACCCGTAGCGGTTATACGGTGATCAGTGGTGAAAGGGTTAACTAGGGGGCAATCAAGGGGTTAAAACATTTATTAGATAGTATATGGGGGTCCCTGTCGCTATAAAACGCTGACGGCGAACCTAAATATTTACCTCACTAACTAGCGTCACCAGCGACACTAATACAGCGATCAGAAAAATGATCGCTTAGCGACACTGGTGACAGGGGGTGATCAAGGGGTTAAAACTTTATTAGGGGGGGTTAGGGGGGTACCCTATACCTACAGGGGGCTAACACTCACTGCCCTACCACTTCTAACTGTCACAAACTGACACCAATCAGTAATCAGAAAAAAAAAATACTGCTTGGTGTCAGTTTGTGACAGGGGGGGGTGATTGGGGGGGGATCGGGGGGCGATCGGGGGGGGTCGGGGGTGTTTTATGTGCCTGGCATGTTCTACTGTGTGTGTGTGTTTTGTGCACTTACATGTCTTCTCTCCTCGGCGCTGGAACGGAAACTGCAGAGCCGAGGAGAGATGACATCACATCCTCTGCCTGTGTGTACTATACACAGGCAGGGGATGTCTCTCATTGGCTGGGAGCGATCGCGAGGGGGGGGCCACGATCGGATGGCCTCCCCCTCATCACGGAACGCTCCCAGTCAAATGCTGACCGCCGCTGGCACCGGGGGGGTTCCAATTGGACCCCCCGCCCGCGGGAGGCAGATCACGTATGGGTACGTGATTCTGCCTGCCTGTGCCATTCTGCCACAGTATATCTGTGTTAGGCGGTCGGCAAGTGGTTAATAATGCTTAAAGTGAAACAATAAAAGTGTAATATTCCCTTAAATTTCGTACCTGGGGGGTGTCTATAGTATGCCTGTAAAGGGGCGCATGTTTCCCGTGTTTAGAACAGTCTGACAGCAAAATTACATTTCTAAAGGAAAAAAGTCATTTAAAACTACTCGCGGCTATAATGAATTGTCGGCTTGAAAATACACATAAAAGTTCATTGGTAAAAACGGCATGGGATTTCCCCACAGGGGAACTCCGAACCAAAATTTAAAAAAAAAGGCAATGGGTGCCCCTCAAAATCCATGCCAGACCCTTCAGGTCTGGTATGGATTTTAAGGGGAACCCCGTGCCAATTTTTTTTTAAAAATGGCGTGCGGTCCCCCCAAAAATCCATACCAGACCCTTATCCGAGCACGCAGCCTGGCAGGCCGCAGTAAAAGAGGGGGGACGAGAGAGCGGCTCCCCCCTCCTCAACTGTACCAGGCCACATGCCCTCAACATTGGGAGGGTGCTTTGAGGTAGCCCCCCAAAGCACCTTGTCCCCATGTTGATGAGGAGAAGGGCCTCATCCCCACAACCCTTGGCTGGTGGTTGTGGGGGTCTGCGGGGGGCTTATTGGAATCTGGAAGCCCCCTTTAACAAGGGGACCCCCAGATCCCGCCCCCCCCCGTGTGAATTGGTAATGGGGTACAAATGTACCCCTACCATTTCACAAAAAAAGTGTCAAAAAGTTTAAAAAACACAAGAGACAGTTTTTGACAAGTCCTTTATTAATTTTTTCTTCTTTCGGCTTCTTCTTCCATCTTCTTTCTTCTGGTGTTCTTTCGGTGTTCTTCTTCTTCCTCCATCTTTTTCTTCATCTTCTTTTTCTCCATCTTCTTCTTCCTCCGCTCTTCTCATCCCGCATCTTCCTACAGGCTTCTTCTCCCCTCCGTCCGCACAATCCGCCTCAGTGGGAGTCTTCAGCCGTGTGACGCTTGGCTTCTTCTGACACTTCTTATATAACGGAGGGCCTGTGACCCAGCCCCCCTCTGACAACACGGGGAAAGCCACAGGGAAGTCCCGTGAATTGAATTCCCTGTGCGTCAGAGGAGGGCGGGGTCACCGGGTGACTTGTCAAAAATTGTCTCTTTTGTTTTTTAAACTTTTTGACACTTTTTTTGTGAAATGGTAGGGGGACTTTCGTACCCCATTACCAATTCACACCGGGGGGCGGGATCTGGGGGTCCCCTTGTTAAAGGGGGCTTCCAGATTCCGATAAGCCTCCCGCCCACAGACCCCCACAACCACCAGCCAAGGGTTGTGGGGATGAGGCCCTTCTCCCCATCAACATGGGGACAAGGTGCTTTGGGGGCTACCTCAAAGCACCCTCCCAATGTTGAGGGCATGTGGCCTGGTACGGTTCAGGAGGGGGGGCACTCTCTCGTCCCCCCCTCTTTTCCTGCAGCCTGCCAGGTTGCATGCTCAGATAAGGGTCTGGTATGGATTTTTGAGGGGACCCCACGCCATTTTTTAAAAATTTTGGCAAGAGGTTCCCCTTAAAATCCATACCAGACCTGAAGGGTCTGGTATGGATTTTGAGGGCGACCCCCACGCCATTTTTAAAAAAAATTTTGGCGCAGGGTTCCCCTTAATATCCATAACAGCCCTGAAGAGCCTGGTATGGAATTTAGGGAACCCCCACGCCATTTTTTTTAAATTTTGGCGTGGGGTTCCCCTTAATATCCATACCAGACCTGAAGGGCAGTTTTTATCAATACTCTTTTATGTGTATTATTTATGTGGGGACCGACAATTCATTAATAGCCGCGAGTAGTTTTAAATTTTTTTCCTTTTTTTCCTTTGAAATGTAATTTTGCTGTCAGACTGTTCTAAACACGGGAAACATGCGCCCCTTTACAGGCATACTATAGACACCCCCCAGGTATGAAATTTAAAGGAATATTACACTTCTATTGTTTCACTTTAAGCATTATTAAAATCACTGCTCCCAAAAAAACGGCCGTTTTTAAAAATTCTTTTTGCATTGATACATGTCCCCTGGGGCAGGACCCAGGTCCCCAAACACTTTTTATGACAATAACTTGCATATAAGCCTTTAAAATGAGCACTTTAGATTATTCATGTTCGTGTCCCATAGACTTTAATGGTGTTCAAACAAATTTTTTGCCTGTTTGCAAGTTCTGCTTCGAACCAAACCGGGGGGTGTTCGGCTCATCCCTAGCCTTGATGTGCTGTGCTCTGTACCCTGATGTGGCCTGGTGTGCTGTACCCTGATGTGCTGTGCCCTGTACCCTCATGTGTTGTGCCCTGATGTGCCTTATGCCCTGATGTGCTGGGCTCTGTACCCTGATGTGCTGTGCCCTAATTTGCTGTGCCCCATGCTCTGATGTGCTATGTGTCCTGATGTGCCCTGTGCCCTGATGTCCTGTGGCCTGATGTGCTGTGCACTGATGTGCCCCGTGCCTCAATGTGCCTTGTGCCTCGATGTGCTGTGCCTCGATGTGCTGTGCCCTGATGTGCCCTGTGCCCTGATGTCCTGTGCCCTGATGTCCTGTGCCCTGATGTGCTGTGCCTTGGTGTGCTGTGCCTCAATGTCGTGTGCCCTGATGTGTCCTGATGTACTGTGACCTGTGCCCTGATGTGCCCTGATGTCCTGTACCCTGATGGGCTGTGTCTTGATGTGCTGTGCCCTGTGCCCTGATGTGCTGTGCCCTGTACCCTGATGTGTTGTGCCCTGATGTGCCCTGTACGCTGATGTGCTGGGCTCTGTACCCTGATGTGCTGTACCCTGATGTGCTGTACCCTGATGTACTGTGCCTTGATGTGCTGTGCCCTGTACCCTTATGTGCTGTGCCCTGATGTGCTATGTGCCCTGTACCCTGATGTGGCCTGGTGTGCTGTACCCTGATGTGCTGTGCCCTGTAACCTGATGTGGCCTGGTGTGCTGTACCCTGATGTGCTGTGCCCTGTAACCTGATGTGTTGTGCCCTGATGTACCTTGTGCCCTGATGTGCTGGGCTCTGTACCCTGATGTGCTGTGCCCTGTACCCTGATGTGGCATGGTGTGCTGTACCCTGATGTGCTGTGCCCTGTAACCTGATGTGTTGTGCCCTGATGTACCTTGTGCCCTGATGTGCTGTGCCCTGTGCCCTGATGTGCTGTGCCCTGTACCCTGATGTGATGTTCCCTGATGTGCTGTGTCCTGTACACTGATGTACTGTGCCCTGATAAGCCCTGATGTGCTGTGCCCTGTACCCGGATGTGTTGTGCCCTGATGTGCCCTGTATGCTGATGTGCTGGGCTCTGTACTCTGATGTGCTGTACCCTGATGTGCTGTGCCCTGATGTGCTGTGCTCTGTATCCTGATGTGCTGTACCCTAATGTGCTGTACCCTGATTTGCCGTGCTCTGTACCCTGATGTGCTGTGCCCTGATGTGCTGTGCCCTGTACCCAGATGTTTCCTGGTGTGCCGTGCGCTGATGTGCTGGGCTATGTACCCTGATGTGCTGTGCCCTTATGTGCCTGTACCCTGATGTGTAGTGCCCTGATGTGCTGGGCTCTGTACACTGATGTGCCTTGTGCCCTGATGTGCTGGGCTCTGTACCCTGATGTGCTGTGCCCTGTACCTTGATGTGGCCTGATGTGCTGTGCCCTGATGTGCTGTGCCCTGATTTGCTGGGCTCTGTACCGTGCCCTGATGTGCACTGTACCCTGATGTGTTGTACCCTGGGCCGGTCAGGATGAAGTCCAGGGCCACATTTTTGTTCCAGTTCAGCCCTGTTTAGGGCCAGGACACCCTTTAGTAGTTGCAATGTTAATTGGCAGACTCCGAGACTTCTATAGGTAGACAGCCATGCAGGCAAAGGCACCCAGCCGGATACACCACATTGGCATGTGTAGGCTAGCTCTCTCCTATAGCAACAATCACAATGAACTCTTTCACGTCCTCTACAATCTCCTATTGTAGCACTTCACTCAACTGAGCTCCCAGTCTCTCTCACTAGACTTGCTGATCCACTACCCCTGGATCCTCTGAACTCTTCCAACCTTCTTGCTTAGTATCCTCCTCAAGCGTCACCCCCTCGTCCCTGCTGGGTCCCTAGCTTGGCACCCAAGATACTTCCCAAGCGTCACCCCACTGGCCTGTTCGGTCGTTAGCTTGACACACAAGGCTGCTCTGCAAACGTCACCTCCGCTGGCTGGGTCCCTGGCTTGACACCTGTTGAAGTTTCCCAATTCTTCACCATCTCGGTGGTCCCTGGTAACAAGGTGACTGGTCCCTTAGTGGTGACAGCTTCCCCTCTACCACAACAGGTTCTCGGTCTGGCAGAACCTTCACTTCTGGTTGAACTGCAAGCCACAGTCCCAACCCTACGCTGCTCTCTTGCTTCTGGATAGGCCCTCAGACAGACTAGCAGCCAGATGTCCCCAGGATAGGCCTCAGGCTCTGGCCTAGCAGCCCAGGGCAGCTCAACACACGTCCACCCAGACGGCCGTCCAGGTGGCACAGGACTTGACCTCACCCAAATAGATAGGCTCTCTGGGCAGGCCAAGGGACCCAAGATGATCCCTGCCCATTGGCTGAGACACCCCATCTATTCCTAATCTGTCATTGTCTTATCTAATGCCACCAGATACCCAGCCATCTAGTGACAGAAGAGAGAAGTGCAGCAATTCCAGAATTAGGGTGGAATCAATTGATCTCCTATTTATTGGCCAAGGCAACTATACTTGGCAGGTAAATTTACTAGCAACCCTGCCTAAACATCAGGGTGCTACATCTATAATGTTTTACACTTACTATTGTATAGATCATAGAAAAGTTTAACATAACTTGGGTACAGACATATTATTAAATTAGAACAAAAAATAACAATTTTAGAATGCACATCTGGATCAGGGTCTGGTTCGAATCTTAGAGAGAACTCTGCGCTGTTTTCCTCTTTTTAAATGGACAGTGCACCTAAAAAGGGAGAAAAAGGGAGAAATAGTTTGTTGTTCTCCCTGAAATTCAAATCAGCCCCTCATCCACGCATGCAGCCTGGGTGGAAAGGAAAAGGAGAGCAGTGAGTATACAGCCCCATTACCTGTACCATACCAGGCCACATGACTTTCAACACTGGGAAGGTATTTTCCAGGCTTTCTCTGCATTGCAAGGTACTTTGTCCCATGTTGAGGGGGCAAAAGCTTCTTCCCTACATATAGTCCCCAAGAGGATGTGGGGATTTGCGGAAAGGCTTGTTTGTATATTTTCAATGTTGCCATTTAAGTTGTATAAAAAGACCCTCTTCCCCACCAAACGGTTGGTACAAGTCCTCCATGTCACCCATGCCTTTTTATAATCAATAGCTTGTACATTTTCCTTGAAAATGGCAGAAAAAACAATCAAGATTTGGCTCCTTTAGACTTCAATAGAGTTCACATAGTTTTGTTGGATTCGCCGATCCTAAAGGAGACAGGAAATTACTTGGTTTACTCGTCCCTAGTCATCGCTATCATTTTAGCTGCAGTTGTCAGAGTTGGAACGTGAAACAGGTTACTCTATTCTGGGAAACTTGGGAAGGTGACTCACCTCATTTATTAAACACCTTGCTTTGTTTAATCAGTTCCCATCTAATTTGCTATTAATTTATTACTCTAACATATTCCTTCTACACACTGTTTAGATTTAGTCACAAAATATATGAATTGGTTTCTGGATTCAGGGTAATATTGAAGCAGAGCTTAGCTTTTTGGACTATTTAGAGATCAATATGGCACTAATCTTTGATATGCAGTATGTTTAGAAAGTTGTGAGTACAGTTTATAATTGTCCTAAACAAGGATGTTAATATTTAACCATAAATTCTAGAATAGTTCTGTGCTGACTATGTACGCACTGATGCTTCACTGACAGCGAGTAGAGAGATTTTTCACATTCTTGAATTACTTGTCCCTGATTCAGCAAACAGATGGATGTGGCACACAAGCGGTAAAAGTTGTTGATGATTAGAAGTGATGATTATTGCTCTTTTGTTAGCCACTGCATGGCCAAATGAAGGAAATGTTAGTTGCGTTAAGCAGGTCCTGTTGCGTTAAGCAGGTCCTAGGAGGAAATCTGTGAATTTTATTTGGTGATTCAACTCATCATAGTATTCCAAAATATAACATGCACACACAGATATAAAGATATAAAACATCTTTTTGTTTGATTTCACAACATAATTCATGACAACTATGGACAAACTATGCACAAAAATTAGTGACCTGTTATGTGATCTGAACACATGATTGCTGAAGTCAAATACTTTTTGACAATTTAACCATGTCAATACAGGACACTTACACCGCCTTCCTGCCCAGGCCATTTTTCAGCTTTCAGTGCTTTCAGTGCTTTCAGTGAAATTGTTATCATTTTCTTCACACAAATAGAGCTTTCTTTTGGTGGTATTTATTCACTCTTGGGTTTTTTATTTTTTCCAAAAAAAAAAAAAAAAGACCAAAAATTTTGAAAAAACTAAAGTTTTTCTTAGTCTCTATCAGTAAATTTTGTAAATAAGTAATTTTTCTCCTTCACTGATGGGCGCTTATGAGGTGGCACTGATGGGCACTGATAGGCTGCACTGATGAGGTGGCACTTATGGGCACTGATGAGGTGGCACTTATGGGCACTGATTAGGTGGCACTGATGAGGAGGCACGAATATGCAGCACTTATGGGCACTGATAGGTGGCACTGATATGTGGCACTAATGAGCACTGATAGGCAGCACTGATGGGTGGCACTGGTGGGCACTGGGCACAGATAGGCGGCACTGGTGGGCACAGATAGGCAGAACTGGTGGGCACAGATAGACGGCACAGATAGGCGGCACTGATGGGCGGCACTGATGGGCACTGATGGGCATTGATGGTTTGCATTGATGGGCAGCAGTTATGAGCATTGATGGGCAGCAGTGATGGGCACTGATGGGCAGCACTGATAGCCAGCACTGACTGGCATCACTAATGGCCACTGATTGCTGGCACTTGTGGGCACAGATTGGTGGCAATTGTGGGCACTGATTGCTGGCAGTGGTGGGAAATATTTTCCGGCACTTGTGGGCAATCATTGCTGGCACTGGTGGGCACTTAATTGTAATCAGGGCACTGATGATCAGTGCCCTGATTACATACCTAGCTGTCCCCTGTGAGGAGATGCCGCTGATTGGCTCTCCTCGCCTCACACTCTATCAGTGTGAGGCGAGGAGCGCCAATTACCGGCATCTCATGTGTTTACATGTGACCGGCTGTGATTGGACACAGCCAATCACATGGTTAAAGAGCCGCGGCTCTTTACACAGATCAGGGTCGCGCCGTGTCCTAGCACCCCCGGGGGTCATATGTTGTCCACCCAGAACGAAAGCTACACCACCAAGCTGTCATTTGACGGTGGGCAGGCGGCTAGTGGTTAAACATCTGTTTATTTGCGTCAGAGGGGCAAACTGGCTACACAGGTGTACAATTCATGGCTGTTTTTGTAACAAGACTTTGACACGTTCTTCCTCCATTATAATTCGGGCAAGAAGGATTACAGTTTTCTAGATCCAAATGAGCAATGTTATATAAAAAATAACAAAAAAGGCAAAATTATATACAGTATGTATTTCTTACCAGTCCTCAGACATTTCAGGCTAAAAAAAAATTCAAGTATAGAAAACAACTGTTGATCTTGCCAGAAATACAGTGCGCGGGACTTCCGAGATGGGCGCCTAGACTCGGAGCTCCGTTCTGCTCTGGCCTCTCCAACCACGCAGCAGCTAGGATCGCCCGCACCTCTCCCAGGGCTCAATCGATTCCGGAGAAGCCCGGGAACTCCCCTATCTCCTCAGGCTCGGTCAGGAGGGATCTCTCCTGACAGCCCGGATTCGGCCTATCAGCCGTGGAAGAAGCCAAGATGGCGTCTGGAGCCCAGATTACAGACACTAAAGGGGAAGAAGCTATGGACGCAGCCACAGACCTGGGAGTGCAGGCAGCCACTCTGTCAGATCCTGATCCTGTAAGTAACCTATTCCCTAACATCTTGTCACCTGCATCCACGGAATCCTTACTAGAGAGGACTCTGGATGAACTTATTGCCACCCCTGTGAGGGACCATGTGGTCAACCCAGTCATGTCGGCCCTCCTCAGCCTACATTCTCCTGCAAGCCCAATGGACTTTAAAATGCTTATGAATACCTTTTCCAAGATGCTGTCCAGAGCCCTAGCACAAATGGCATCCCAAATTACACTCACCATACAAGCTGACCTGCAAAATCTCGGCTCTAGAATTGAGGCCACAGAGCATAAAGTGGAGCAAACAAACAATCTCCAGGGCTAACCAGAATACTGCCCACATCCAGGATTTACAAGACCAACTGGACACTGCTATCTCTAAAATTGACGACCTGGAGAACCGCTCCAGGCGTTATAATTTTTGCATTAGAGGGCTCCCCGAAACTGTGAAGGACACCCATCTAGCAGTTAGATACTTCATCAAAGACATCATACCAGACATCCTGGATCATTGTCTGGAGCTAGATAGGGCTCACAGAGCTCTTCATCCCCCATGCTTGGATGGACTACCAAGGGATATTGTGGTCAAACCACACTTTTATGGGGTTAAGGAAGAAGTCATGCATATAGACAGAGATGCAGAGCAACTCTCCATCCAGGGACATCCAGTCCAAGTATTTGCAGATCTGTCCCCCCCCTTACCATACAGCGGAGGAGAGGCCTGAAACCCCTTCTGCAAGTCTTATCACAAAAAATGATCAAATATTGGTGGTCCTTCCACTTTCGCCTATCATTCACCTATAAGAATAAAACACACGGCTTTACTTCTATCAATTACGGGGAACATCTGATGGTACATCTGGGCCTCATATCCCTAGACCCATCAGCTTCTTCAACCCACAAGAATACCGGATTTACGAAACATCCATCGCCACCGAGCCCAGTTACCCCAGTCTGGAGAAAGCAGCAGTCCAAGCGATCCAAAGTCTCTTACTCTCCGTGATAACTAGGAGGCCTTAATCCTCATTCTTTTATTATGTTTGCTTTTCCTTTTGGGTACCACCGTCATTCTTCCCACTTGAACTCTTACAATTTGGGACCCTAGCTCCATATGACTGACTGTCCACTAAGGTACCCAGAACCTCTTCCTAATACCCACGGACATTGGACATACAGTGATACAACGGTTTTCTCCAGGTGGTCTCCAGGTGGTCCAATTTCCAGCAGTAATCACTGTGGTATCAGTGTAGATGTTTTTAGGCCTTACATTCTCTAGATTGGAGGGGCATGGGAGAGGGGGTGGGCAGCAGTACCCTTTACCACTCCCTACTTCTGACCATCTCGGTCTTAGTTTGCATCCAGTTTGAAGTTATTTCCTATACTTTTCCCTTTATAACTACTTAATGTTTGTATGGTTACTAGCTTGTGAATATCTCAGAATACTGGCTGTGAACTGTTATTATTTTACCTGGAAATCCCACGCTCTGGGGGCTCGGGGAGCAGACTTCACCGCTGATGGGGACGTATCTTTCCCTTTGAGCGTTCCGGAGCTACAGACATTTCCTGGGGGGAGGAGGGGGGTTTTCTCTTTTACAATGGCAGCAAATTGTTTTTCAAAGAGAACCCCCTGCCTTTATTATATGCCAAAATAGGTGGTTGGTGGGGTCGGAGCAGCCTTAATGCGCCTCCCTCTGCCCCTGCATGTAGACCTCCATCCCATGCGGTGGTGGTTGTTGGTCTGCCTTTCAAGCGGATGTCTTTGTTACTACTTGAAAGAGGAGGAACGGATAAGTTTGCTCCTCTCTCCCTGAGGAGGTCCACGATGTGGCTACTTCGTGACCTTCTCAGAACCTCATCCTTCTTTAATCCCAATCTTGTTTTCATTTCCTATCTTTCTCACTCATTCTCCTTCTATTTTCACTTTTTCAGTAGGGATGAGCTTCGAGTTCGAGTCAAACTCATGTTCGACTTGAACATCGGCTGTTCGCCAGTTCACCGAACAGCAAACAATTTGGGGTGTTTCGCAGCAAATTCGAAAGCCGCAGAACACCCTTTAAAAGTCTATTGGAGAAATCAAAAGTGCTAATTTTAAAGGCTTATATGCATGGTATTGTCATAAAAAGTGTTTGGGGACCTGGGTCCTGCCCCAGGGGGCATGGATCAATGCAAAAAAAAGTTTAAAAATGGCAGTTTTTTTCAGGAGCAGTGATTTTAATAATGCTTAAAGTGAAACAATAAAAGTGTAATAATCCTTTAAATTTCGAACATGGTGTCTATAGTATGCCTGTAAAGGGGCACATGGTTCCCATGTTTAGAACAGTCTGACAGCAAAATGACATTTCAAAGGAAAAAAAATCATTTAAAACTACTCGCGGCTATTAATAAATTGCCGGTCCGACAATACACATAAAAGTTCATTGATAAAAACGGCATGGGAATTCCCCACAGGGGAACCCCGAACCAAAATTTAAAAAAAAAATGACGTGGTGGGTCCCCCTAAATTCCATACCAGGCCCTTCAGGTCTGGTATGGGTATTAAGGGGAACCCCGGCCAAAAAAAATAGCATGGGGCCCCCCTCAAAATCTATACCAGATCCTTCAGGTCTGGTATGGATTTTAAGGGGAACCCCGCCAAAATTTTATAAAAAAATGGCGTGGGTTCCCCACAAAAATCCATACCATGGGGACAAGGGCCTCATCCCCACAACCCCTGCCCGGTGGTTGTGGAGGTCTGCGGGTGGGGGGCTTATCAGAATCTGGAAGGCCCCTTTAACAAGGGGACCCCCAGATCCCGGCCCTCCCCCCTTGTGTGAAATGGTAAGGGGGTACAAAAGTACCCCTACCATTTCACAAAAAAACTGTCAAAAATTTTAAAAATGACAAGAGACAGTTTTTGACAATTCCTTTATTTAAATGCTTCTTCTTTCTTCTAACTTCTTTCTTCTATCTTCTATCCTCCTTCAGTTTCTTCCTCCATCTTCTTCTTCTTCTGGTTCTTCTGGTTCTTCCTCCGGTGTTCTCATCCGGCATCTTCCTCCGCTGTGCCGGCGTCTTCTTCCCTTCTTCTTCTCGGGCCGCTCCGCATCCACCATGATGGGAGGCTCCTGCTGTGTGACGCTTCTCCTCTTCTGATGGTTCCTAAATAATGGAGGGCGGGGCCACCCGGTGGTGGTATCAATTTCTCTCTCCTACTTGGGCTCACAATTTAGCTCGTTAGTCAGCTTTTAACAAAGATGGTTCAGAGCTCCGTCTTACAAGTGCCTGACCCACTGACCACAACTCTGCTAATTTTTTTTTTTTTTTTTTGAAACACTGAATGTTACATACTCTCCGGGTGACCCGACCTGGCTACCTCCTGCACAGCTTGATCCCAGTGCTGGAGGTGAAAGGGACGGAAGCCCCTGGATAATCCATTGTAGAGGAGTGAAAAGTACTGTCACCTACTATTGGTCAGTGTTTTCTATATACGAAATTATTCTGGACTTTGTTGTTGGTCCATTATTGTACTATTGCATATTTTCAATAAAAAACATTTTCAAATCTCCTCCAAGCTTAAACGGGAACGACGGGCTGACTTAGTCAAGTTAGAACAGGAATTTCAAAAACTCTCCAAAATACACAAACGCAATCCCACTACTAAGTCATGTGCCCTGTTGGAATCAAGCAGCATCGCCCTTGGAGCTATGGAGATCCTTCCCGAGGTATCTATTTCACCACCTCAGCAATTGACCCAGCTTTTCATTCTACATAGAACCCACTATACCCCACAAAAATTGTTTGCTTGGGGAAATTACGCATCGCCTCTATGTCCGCAATGTTCAGTTTCCAATAGCTCCCTTATTCATATGCTTTGGTGATATCCCAAACTCCGTAGATATTGGGAGAAAGTTTTTCTGACCTTAAATACAATATCGCAAACAGAAATAATAAACACTCCTAAACTACTGGGAATAATTCCGTATGAAATTCTACCTGTAGAGATGCATATAATGTGGACTAGATCTCTCTATCTAGCCCGCAAACTTATCCTTCAAAAATGGATAGCTAAGACTCCACCAACCCATAAACAATGTGGCAATAAAATAAATAATATATTAAGAAAAGAAAGACTAACATACAAACATAGAGGAGTCCCTCAAAAATTAATTAAAATTTGTTACTATTGGATTGACTCGAGTAACCTACTGTATGATGGCTCATGTGGAGGGCCTTGTGGGGGGGGGGGAGGGGATTAGCTGTAGGCTCGTCTTGTTAGTGTAATATGAGTTTTTGGTGTTTTTTGTCTTTGCTGATGTTATTCTTTATGAATATGTATATTAAGAAATGAAATAATAGCAATTTCTTTATGTTGTTTGTTTAAAAATAATTTTTCCTCTTCTGTATGGAATAAGCATTACAAAAATAAAAAAAGATTTGATATAAAAAAAAGCAGCATCGCCCTTAACTTAGCTCTAACTACCCAAGCGGAAAAAAACCTTAGGTGGTCCAATGCTCGCTTTTATATTAAAAAAGATAAGGTGGGGCCCAGACTGGCTTCTAAATTGACACCTAGGCCTCGAAAATTCTCTTTTCCCAAAGTTCGGGATTCCAGAGGTACTCTCACGCAAAACCCGCAACGGATCAGGACAGCATTTCATGATTTTTATGCAAACTTATATAAGTCAAAAGAGATTCCCAGACCTCATATCCTCACTGACTTTCTAGATGAAATCCAGCTTCCTAAAGTGAAATAGGAACATAGCTCCATTTTAGAAAAACCTATCATGGAATTGAAAGTTTTAGGGGTAAACAAGAATCTCAAGAGGGGCTCAGCCCTAGGCCCAAATGGGTTTTCCCCCTGCTATTATAGAACCTTTGCCTCCACTCTAGCCCCTCATTTGACACGATTCTACAATGCCCTTCGGGGGAGTTCTGTGCTGGATGGTGCCGCTAATCTGCCTTACGCGTCGGTTATTCCCAAACTGGGCAAAGATAGCTCTGATGTAATTATAGACCCATTTCATTGATCAATAATGATCTCAAAATATTAACCAAAATCATAGCCAATAGACTATCAGAGTTTATAAGTGGTTACATTCACAAGGACCAGGTAGGCTTCATCCCGGGAAGACAGGGCTCTGATCAGATTCAAAGAGCCAGAGATATAACCTCCCTTTTGTGGACACACTGGGATGGGGGTCCCCACCAGGAAGGATTCTTACTTTCGGTGGATTTACAAAAAGTGTTCAATACCGTGGAGTGGCCTTATCTGTTTGAAGTGTTACGAAGATGGGGGTTTGGCCCTCATTTCTTACAGATGTTAAGGATTTTATACTCTAAACCGAGCGCCCTAGTTAAGCTCCAAGGCCCCTTATCCCCTAATATTTTTGCCATAGCAAATGAAACCCTAGCCACCGTAATTAGAAACCACCCAGATATACATGGCGTTACCTGCGGCTCCCTGTCCACAAATGTGCCTTGTTTGCGGATGATCTGCTAATTTTTATTACTTCCTCCCTTATTTATACTTTGAATATTTTTAAACTCCTACAGGATTTTGGCAAGGTCCCGGGGCTTAGAGTTAACATGGCCAAATTTGTGGCTTTAAATATTACCACCCCAGCTCATTTTGGTTGAGCGACTCAAAAAACACTTCGCACTTACCTGGGACCTTGCCTTGATCCTTTATTTGGGCGTCTATTTGACAGCTAGTGTTGACCAACTTTATAATGCCAATTACCCCCCCATGTATAAAAAACTGAAGGAGGACCTCTCTAGATGGGAGCAAGGGGATCTGTCCTGGTTGGGCAGGGTAAACACAGTGAAAATGACCCTCTTGCCTAGCATTTTATACTTATTTCGCTGCCTACCCATTCCGATCCTGAGATCGCCTCTGCGAAGGTTTCAATCCCATATAATGCGTTTCATCTGGGGCAACAAAGGCTATCGCTGCCCTAAAAGTGTGCTACTCAGAAGACGCACCCAGGACTAGGTTTACTGGACCTCTGGATATATTATCAAGCTGCTCAATTAGCGCAGTTCTCGATCATATACTCACAGGGCAGTAGACCAGACTGGGTTGAAATGGAGAGACAAACAATTCTAATACATACCATAGATTACCTAGCTTGAGTTCCCTCTAAAAATAGACCCCCCCATAATGGCTCCCACCTTATCGCACTCGATGGCCCTCTATGACCTATTATACAAATCCTCTTATCTGATTTCTGAACTAGACCCCTTAGCGCAGATCTTCCATAACCCCAGTTTCCCCTCTGGCCAAAATATTAGGGCGTTTCAGTGATGGACAAACAAGGGACTGTTCCGAATCGGACACTTTCTTTTCTCTATGGGTCCCCTCACGGCAAACCATTGCATTAGCAAACTGGATATTCCTCCATCTGAAAGATTCCAGCTTCTGGAACAGGATCTTTTCTTTGTTGACCGGTATGCTTGTGCCAAAAACATCTGAGATAGCCTTACTGAATGGTAACCCGGTAGGATGTTCCAAATCTCTCTGAATTCTCACTCATTTCATACTGCAAGGCACTAAAATCATGATAGCCCGAGCCTGGAAACAACCTATGGTGTCCTTTGCTGCTGCTAAACGGAAAATATCCTGGGTAATGGTTCAGAAAAAGACAGTCAGTATCCTCCAGTCCACTACAGATAAATATGACATGGTCTGGGAACCGTGGCATACCTATAGACGACAACCTCCACAGCCCTTGTAGCCTATTATAACAAATCTAGTTCCATTTAGCTCTCTGATGCCTAGCACATCTTCTCATATTCGCTCTTTACTTTCTCTTTCTTCTGCTTCTAATCTACTCCGTATACCCTGGTACTCCTTTAACATGGAATATGAATACCAGGGGACTTTTTGTTACAGACGCTACAGCAAGCGTAGCTCAGGCATAATTTGGACCTTGGGTTGTGAGGCTAACACACAAAGATGTTATGTTAACTGATAACAATCACCCTCTTTTTTTTTTTATATTTGCACTCAGTTTCTTACTGAGATATCCCTTTATACAGGGTTTGTTTATGTTCCATATATTGCTTGATATACGGTAACTTGTTTATTGAAAATACCTCAATCTTCGGTAGCAATGCCTCCCTCCCCTCGACACATTATGCACCCAGTTGGGGTGTCTGGGTGTGGGGGACAAGACTCAGATGATAGGATCAGTACTACAAACTCTGCACCTCTGATTCAACAATAGGTGACTTATGCCTTACTATGTTACTCGTTTCAACAACTTCATAACAGCTGTATGATTGTATAACAGAAAGTTTTATTGTTATCTCATAATTTGTGCTCATGTTTCCTTTTTGAGAAATCTAAATAAAAATATTGAAATATAAAGCTGCTGCGCCACTTTTCTGGTGTTAATAATTTTTATTAATGTATTGCACCAAATTTGTGAAGCATTTGCAACACTATTGGTTCTGACAGTGAATCATGCACCAAATTTAAAAAATTCTAAAATAATCACAGTTTGGATTTTATGAAAGTGGGGCTTAAAACCAATGTTCTTTTGGCGTATAGAGAGAGAAACTGGCACAGACAGATTTTGTGAAAGTGTCTCATGTACATTCTAATGCCCCGTACACACGGTCGGACTTTGTTCGGACATTCCGACAACAAAATTCTAGGATTTTTTCCGACGGATGTTGGCTCAAACTTGTCTTGCATACACACGGTCACACAAAGTTGTCGGAAAATCCGATCGTTCTGAACGTGGTGACGTAAAACACATACGTCGGGACTATAAACGGGGCAGTGGCCAAAAGCTTTCATCTCTTTATTTATTCTGAGCATGCGTGGCACTTTGTCGGTCGGATTTGTGTACACACGATCGGAATTTCCAACAACGGATTTTGTTGTCGGAAAATTTTATCTCCTGCTCTCCAACTTTGTGTGTCGGAAAATCCGATGGAAAATGTCCGATGGAGCCCACACACGGTCGGAATTTCCGACAACACGCTCCGATCGGATATTTTCCATCGGAAAATCCGACCGTGTGTACGGGGCATAAAAGTGATGCAGCATGTGTACCAAATTCAAGTATGAGTTCTAGACAGGTACATGAATTTGGCACATTCTGCACCAGTTTATGAATGCACCACATTACGCACTACATTCTGCGCCAGTCTTTATAAACTCCAGGGAGTGTCTCTGTCACTTTCTTTGAGCCTAACGGAAAGCAATAACAACCTCATATAATAACTGTAAACTACTAATCTCATCAGCACCATTTAATTGGGATGAACAAAGGCAGACATGTTTGAAGTCCAGGCTATCAAAGCTTCCTTCATAGACAGTGAGAGTAGACACCTTGTATTATTCACAGAATCACCAGGTGATAACAAGGGTAAAATAGCCTAGAGAAAGAAAACTTATGTGCACAAAATCGAAGTACTGCAATATACAGGGCTTGTGCTAGCCTATTTTGCACCCTAGGCAAGACCAGCTACTTGACTTGCACCCCCCCCCCCCCAGAAAGAGGGGCTTGAGGGCAGGAGGGGGGGAGGTGAGAGGGAGAGCAGAGAGAGAGAGGGAGAGTGGAGAGAGAGGGAGGGCTGAGAGAGGGGGCTGAGACAGGGGGGCTGAGATAGAGGAGGTAGAGGGAGTGCTAAAAGAAAGGGGGGCTGTGAGAGAGGGAGGCTAAGAGAGAGGGGGAGAGAGAGGGAGGGCTGAGAGAGAGGGGGCTGAGAGAGGAGGGGGCTGAGAGAGAGGCTGCTGAGAAAGAAGGGAGGGCTGAGAGAGGGGGCTTAGAAAGAAAAGGGAGGGCTGAGAGAGAGGAGGGCTGAAAGAGAAGGGAGGGCTGAGAGAGGGGAAGGCTGAGCGAGGGGAGGGCTGAGAAAGGGGAGGGATGAGAGTGAGGGGGGCTGAGAGAGAGAAGGGGGCTGGGAGAGAGGGACTGAGAGAGAGGAGGTGGCTGAGAGAGAGGGGGGCTGAAGGAGAGGGGGAGCTGAGATAGAGGGGGGGCTGAGAGAGAGGGGCTAAGAGAGAGGGGGTCGCTGAGATAGAGGGGGGGCTGAAGGAGAGGGGGAGCTCAGAGAGGGGGGCTGAGAGAGAGAGGAGGGCTGAGATAGAGAGAGAGGGGAGTAAGGTGGGAGATAAAAGAGACCCTTAGCCCTGTCCCTATCTGCAGTCCCTCCTCTGTCCCATTGTCCCAGTCTCTGTCTGAAGATCTGCAGGCCATGTCTGTGTACGATGAGGGACAGTACCTTCCAGGCCATGATGCCAGTCTCACTGTCTCCTTCACGTACTTTGATCCTTCCAGTTCCAGCAGCTCCTGCAACAGCCTGTGCCTCCCGTCTGTCCTCTGTCACAGTTTTGTGCCCCCAGTCAGCCTGTCCTCCAGCTCCGGGTCACGTTCAAGCAGAGAGGAAGTTGGAGCAATCCATGCTCTAGAAGCACGAGGTACATTGTGCCCGCTGCTTCTTGCCTTTCGGGGGCGGGGTCAGGGGGGTGAGGTCAAGGACGAGGCAGTGCTGCAGTGGAGCTCTCCCGAATCCCGGGCCCCCAGGCTTATCTGCGCTCGGCCAAGGGTGCTGCTGATTGCTGCCTGGTGCCTGCCACCACAGACAGTTCTGGTGCTAGACAGTGCCCTCTCCTCCCAGTGGAGAGTAGGTAAGCCAGTGGCCGTGGCTGTGCCCTAGACAGCAGTGCACCCTAGGCAACTGCGTAGTTTGCCTAGTGGTAGCGCCAGCCCTGGCAATATATTACATTTGTTTTTGGGTTTAAATAAGCTTTCAAGTATCTCTGTTTCTATACCAAAAATGAATAAGAAACACTCAGTAAAAGAAGAATGTTAACACTTGCCTACTTGCTACCAGTTTGTAGAATCTTTGTTCACTTTACAACCTATGTCCATGGAAGAATATTCATCATCTGACACACCCCTTGGAGAAGTGGATGGTGTGTTCCCCGCTGCACTCTGTGGAACCATCCACTAACTCCTATGTCACCACCCTAGTGATATAGAGGTCGTCAGAAGGATCAACGGGGCACAACAGGGGACCAGACATCCAACACAATCAGAAATACATAAAAAGTAAAAAACTGCGCTTTTCTAAACATCAAAAAAACACATATAAACGTTTGTCTTGTCAACAATATTCTTTAATCCCCCGTGCAGCATGGGCTGGGAGCAGTAGTACTATGCAACAACCAGAGCTCCATTGCACTGCACACTGCTTCACATCTAACTCTACAGTATCTTGACAGTACTTCTCCTTTATTGTCCAATCCCAAGCTAGGACAGGTCTTAGAACAAAGAATAAGGCGCTATACATATTCATATAAAAAAAACTGTCACAAAGAAAAACACTGCATCAAACTCAGTGTAACTGCTATCATTGTAACTGCTATCATTGCAGCTGTTTTTACTTTATTAAAAATTACTACACTATGAGACTTTCATCCGTGTCTCCTGTGGAGTCATTTTTTACATTCTAGCTCCTTCCTGAGTGGCCATTGGAGTGGATTCATGCCATTAGTGGAACCAAGAGGGGTTCCCAAAGTGTTTCTTGACCATCCTGTAAAAAGGGGTCAAACAGCTCTGATGAGTGGCCATCTTTATACTGAGCATTCGTGGTGGAAGATCTAGGAATTTTATCTCAGAGTATTCCGTTTTAGTGTTGGGATTTATTCACTTATGGACTTTATGCTTGCTTATTTTCTCATTAATGTACACATTTGAGTTTGATGCAGTGTTTTTCTTTGTGACAGTTTTTTATATGAACATGTATAGCGCCTTATTCTTTATTTTATAATTTCGCACAGTTCTAGTGATTCATTCACTTTAAAGGGGGCAGCTGTTTGTTTATATGTTCACATCCCCACAAGGCGCCATTTTTTTGGTACACATTTTTTTCATAGGTCTTAGAACAAGCTGAATCACTCAGCTGCAGTTTATTATGAATAGAGCAGAGGGCAAATGTAGTCATCAAAGAAACAGGTACTGTTTGTCTTAATTCAATATTATCCCATGTTGTAAAAAAGTGCAACAGTAGACTAAATAAACCACTAACAATGTGCATCCCAGCAAAGGAATGTTTTTCTGCCATTTATACGACTTACAGTAAATAGGTTGGGTATAGCATCATGGCTAATAGAAGAATCAGCTGACAGCCCACACAGCACAAATCATATAGTCCAATAGAGTTACGCTTATAAGTATATTGAAAAGAAAAAAGAAAAAAGTCCAAAAAGTGGTAAAACAAAATCCATTCAATCGATGAGTGCACTATCCATCACCTGAAAAGTGCGTGATCCTGGGTGAAAGCCTTCACCATATATGATGTCTGCTTACCAGCTAGTATTGACCTCTTATTACAGAAGGTCGCTCATGCTTGTGGCTCTAAAACTCAGCCAAGGCCTCTGTCCGGGTTGAAGGGAACAGCATCCACCACTCGTAGGAAAACTCAATCACACGAAAACCCCAAAAAGATAAGAACTTGACATAGCATAAAATCAACTGTATCAAAGGAATGCACACATAATGTCACAATTGAGGAAGGAAGAAGGACACGGATGATAAGTCACTTGTCCCCTAACCCAATGCCAGGGAAGGTTGTACAAACACTGGACCATCTAAGGAGGAAGAGTGAGGGAAAGGCGCTGCCAAAGCCACAGCCAAATCCACCCAGCATAGCTCAACCACCATTAAACAGACAGCGCCACCACAAGAGCAACACCTATCTGGACCAGGACACTCAGAAATATGTTAGATTCTGAATTTTCCTCAGCTGTTGTAGCTCTTGAAGTTAATGAAGATGCAGCCAACAGGTGGTGGGATAGACATAGCAAAGGCTACATTTCTAGATACAACTGAGACACAATAATGCTTTTGTCAATTATCGGGGATACAAGTTTTCGAGTCAAGGCCTACATCTCAAACAGGTTCAGGTTTGTGACACATATATAATTATGAAAGTCCACTCACCATTTTTAGTACTGGGTAGATGCTGGAGCGTAATGAAACATTCCAGCTGCTTATTTCTTTTATAGATTTCCACTGTTGCGCTCTCCTGCTAGACTTTAAGCCAGTAGATGTTTAGCTTAAGGTGGACCTAACTTTTAATTGTCTGGAAATGTATTATAATGATTTATGGGTAAAGATGGGCCCGATGTTCAAGTCGAACGTAAGTTCGACACGAACATCGGGTGTTCGTTTGTTCGTAGAACAAACAAACAAACATATGGGGCGCTCGTGGAACATTCGACTCACTGACGAGCGCCCCATAATGCACTGCGAGATCGCAGTGCATTGAAGGCTGCTGATTGGCCAAAGCATGCACCTGACCTGTATGCTTTAGCCAAACACAGCGCGATGTACAGTGAGAGCCATGATTGGCCAAAGACAGGGTGCCTTTGGCCAATCATGGTTCAGGGGGTAAGTCCACGCCAAACACTATATAACGCTGCTTACAAGGCGGGTGTGTATAGTGTTTATGAATGGAGAGAGATTAGGCAAGTTAGTTAGTGGATTGAGCATGCAGTCAGTGTAGAATACATAATACAGTGCAGTCAGTGTAGTGTATATAATACAGTACAGAGTATATAGTGTAGTCAGTGTTGTGTATATAACGCAGTGCAGAGTATATAGTGCAGTTAGTGTAGCGTATATAATGCAGTGCAAAGTATATAGTGCAGTCAGTATAGTTTATATAACGCAGTGCAGAGTATATAATGCAGTCAGTGTAGTGTATATAATGCAGTGCAGAGTATACAGTGCAATCAGTGTAGTGTATATCATGCAGTGCAGAGTATATAGTACAGTCAGTGTAGTGTATATAACGCAGTGCAGAGGTATACAGTGCAGTCAGTGTAGTGTATATGATGCAGGGCAGAGTATATAGTACAGTCAGTGTAGTGTATATAACGCAGTGCAGAGTATATAGGGCAGTGAAGAATATATAATACAGTGCAGTGCAGAGTATACACAGTATCTCACAAAAGTGAGTACACCCCTCACATTTTTGTAAATATTTTATTATATCTTTTCATGTGACAACACTGAAGAAATTACACTTTGCTACAATGTAAAGTAGTGGTCTACAGCTTGTATAAAAGTGTAAATTTGCTGTCCCCTCAAAATAACTCAACACACAGCCATTAATGTCTAAACCATTGTCAACAAAAGTGAGTACACCCTTAAGTGAAAATGTCCAAATTGGGCCCAATTAGCAATGTTCCCTCCCCGGTGTCATTTGACTCGTTAGTGTCACAAGGTCTCAAGTGTGAATGGGGAGCAGGGGTGTTACATTTGGTGTTATTACTCTCTCTCTCACATTGGTCACTGGAAATACATAATGGCACCTCATGGCAAAGAACACTCTGAGGATCTGAAAAAAAGAATTGTTCCTCTACATAAAGATGGCCTAGGCCCTGAAACTGAGCTGCAGCATGGTGGCCAAGACCATACAATGGTTTAACATGACAGGTTTCGCTCAGAACAGGCCTCGCCATAGTCGACCAAAGAAGTTGAGTGCATGTGCTCAGCATCATATCCAGAGGTTGTCTTTGGGAAAAAGACGTATGAGTGCTGCCAGCATTGATGCATAGGTTGAAGGGGTGGGGGGGTTAGCCTGTCAGTTCTCAGACCATACGCCGCACACTTAATCAAATTGGTTTGCATGGCTGTCGTCCCAGAAGGAAGCCTCTTCTAAATATGATGCAAAAGAAAGCCCGCAAACAGTTTGTTGAAGACAAGCAGACTAAGGACATGGATTACTGGAACCATGGTCAGATAAACTTGTTTGGTTCGGTTCAGATGGTGTCAAGCGTGTGTGGCAGCAACCAGGAGAAGAGTACAAAGACAAGTGTGTCTTGTCTACAGTCAAGTATTGTGGTGGGAGTTTCATGGTCTGTGACTGCATGAGTGCTGCCAGCACTGGGGAGCTTCAGTTCATTGAGGGAACCATGAATGCCAACATGTACTGTGACATACTGAAGCCAAGCATGATTCCCTCCATTTGGAGACTGGGCTGCCGGGCAGTATTCCAACATAACAACCCCAAACACACCTCCAAGACGACCACTGCCTTGCTAAAGAAGCTAAGGGTAAAAGTAATAGACTGGCCAAGCATGTCTCCAGACTTAAACCCTATTGAGCATCTTGGGGCATCCTCAAACAGAAGGTGGAGGAGAGCAAGGTCTCTAACATCCACCAGCTCCATTATGTCATCATGGAGGAGTGGAAGAGGACTCCAGTGGAAACCTGTGAAGCTCTGGTGAACTCCATGCCCAAGAGGGTTAAGGCAGTGCTGGAAGATAATGGTGGCCAAACAAAATATTGACACTTTGGGTCCAATTTGGACACTTTCAATTAGGGGTGTACTCACTTTTGTTGCCAGCGGTTTAGACATTAATAGCTGTGTGTTGAGTTTTTTTGAGGGGACAGCAAATGTAAGCCCCTTTCACACGGACGGACCGTTCAGGTCTGCCAGTCAGTTTTTTAGGCGGACCTGAACGGACGCTCCATGCAGGTCTACGGAGTGATGGATGTCAGCGGTGACCATGTCCGCTGACTTCCGATCCGCTCTGATCCGCTAAAATCAGACATATGGCGATATGTTCGCTAGACATGTGCAGGATCAAAAAATTTGTTTAGTTTCGTTTCGTTTCGATTCGCTTTTTAACTAAATTCGTTTAGTTAAATTCGTTGCATTCCTTAAATTCATTTTCGGAATTAGTTTCGGTTCGTATTCGAATTAAAAAAAAATTCGACCGCATTCGAAAAAATTTGACCGTATTCGAAAAAATTCTACCACATTCGAAAAAAACTGTCAAATTCGAAAAAAATTCTACCACATTCGAAAAAAAACTATCAAATTCGAAAAAATTCTACCACATTCGAAAAAAAATGTTAAATTAGAAAAAATTCTACCACGTTCGAAAAAAACTATAAAATTCGAAAAAATTCTACCGCATTCGAAAAAAACATTAACTGAATTTGAAAAAGTAAACCATATATAACCATTTTGCGAAATTTGAAATTCGTATAGAATGAAATCGAATTCCAATAGAAAAGATTAGGATAGAATAGAAAATATAAAAGAATAGCTTAGAAAAACAATAGAACAGAATAGAAAAAAATATAATATATTGTATTCTAATCTTTTCTATTCAAATTCAAATTCATTCTGTACCAAATTCCAATTTCGAAAGATGGTTATATATATATTATATTTTTTTCTATTCTGTTCCATTGTTTTTCTATGCTATTCTTTTCTATTCTGTTCTAAACTTTTCTATTCGAATTTGAATTAATTCTATGCGAAATTCGAATTTTGGAAGATGGCTTCTAAAATTAGAATTTCGCATTGAATTAATTTGAATTTGAATAGAAAAGATTAGAATAGAAAATAATAGAAATAGAATAGACTAGAAAAACAATAGAACAGAAGAGAATAAAATATAATATATATATATTATATTTTTTTCTATTCTGTTTCATTGTTTTTCTATGCTATTCTTTTTTTATTCTATTCTAATCTTTTCTATTCAAATTCAAATTCATTTTATACGAAATTCGAATTTCGGAAGATGGTTTTATATATATATATATATATATATATATATATATATATATATATATATATATATATATATAATATTTTTTTCTATTCTATTGTTTTTCTATGATTTTCTATTATATTCTAATCTTTTCTATTTGAATTTAAATTCACTCTATACAAAATTTGAATATCTGAAAATGGTTATATAGAAATAGAATGAAATCAAATTTTAATAGAAAAGAATAGAATAGAAAAACAATAGAAGAGTAGAACAGAATAGAAAGAAATATTATATATATATATATATATATATATATATATATATATATATATATAAATAAATAAAAACAGCTTCCGAATTGGAATTTGGTACAGAATGAATTTGAATAGAAAAGATTAGAATAGAATATTTTATATTTTTTTCTATTCTGTTCTATTGTTTTTCTATGCTATTCTTTTATATTATTTTCTGTTCTATTCTAATCTTTTCTATTTGAATTCATTCTGTACCAAATTCCAATCCAAATTTGAATATAAAAGATTAGAATAGAATAGAAAAGAATAGACTAGAAAAGCAATAGAACAGAATAGAAGAAAATATAATATATATATTATATTTTCTTCTATTCTGTTCTATTGTTTTTCTAGTCTATTCTTTACTATTATTGTCTGTTCTAATCTTTTCTATTCAAATTTGATCATGTTCCGAAATTCGAATTTCGTATAGAATGAATTTGAATTTGAATTGAAAAGACTATTATAGAATATAAAATAATAGAAAGGAAAAGCATAAAAAAACAATAGAAGAGAATAATAATAAAAAAAAAAAAAATATATATATATATATATATATATATATATATATATATATATATATATATATATATATATATATATATTCTATTGCTTTATTATTTTATATTCTATCTTATTGTTTTTTTTAGAAAAACGTTTTCTATTTTTTTCAAATTCGATTCGAATATGTTTTTGAATTCGATTCGAATTCGATTCGAATATGTTTTCGAATTTGATTCAAATATGTTTTCGAATTCGATTCGAATATGTTTTCGAATTAGTTCCTTTTTTTTCGGATTCCTTTAAATTCTTTACTTTTGTAATTCGGAAATTTGGATGCATCCGAATTTCCGAATAATGAAAAATTTGTCCGAATTTCGATTCGGAACGAAACGGAATGCACATGCCTAATGTTCGCATCCGTCCTGGCAGATCAGATAAGATCTGCTGAAAACGGACATTCCTCCATAGGAATCAGCGGCGTGCTGACAGGCCCTCCCCACTCAGTGAGCAGAGACGGACCTGTCATCCACTGGCTCAGCGGAGATTAACGGAAAGATCTCCTGTTGAGCTGGCGGACTCCACTGAGCGGATCCGCCTCGTGTGAATGAGGCCTTACACTGTAATACAAGCTGTACACTCACTACTTTACATTGTAGCAAAGTGTCATTTCTTTAGTGTTGTCACATGAAAAGATATAATAAAATATTTGAATAAATGTGAGGGGTGTACTCACTTTTGTGAGATACTGTTATACAGTGTATTGAAGTGGTCAAGGGGAACCCTATGATAGAATTAAGAAACAAAATGGCATGGGGTCCCCCCAAAATCTATACCAGGCCCTTATCCGATCAAGCAGCCTGGCAAGCCAGGAAAAGGGGGGGACGAACAAGCACCCCCTCCTGAACCATAGTAGGCCACATGTCCTCAACATGGGGAGCGTGCTTTGGGGTGCCCCCCAAAGCACCGTGCCCTCATGCTGATGGGGACAAGGGCCTCTTCACGACAACCCTGGATGGAGGTTGTTGGGGTCTGCGGGCGGGGGACTCATCAGAATCAGGAAGCCCCCTTTAACAAGGGGGCCCCCAGATCCCAGCCCCCCCCTATGTGAATGGGTATAGGTACATCGTACTCATTCCCATTCACCAAAAAAGAATCAAAAAAGTAAATATCACAAGAGACAGTTTCTGACAAATCTTTTATTAAAAAAGAAAAAAAAAAGTGTCCCACAATGTAAATCCACCGTCAATCATGCCGCCTGATGGACCCAAAAAATAGTAAAAATTAAAATGCTCTGCCTCCATGGGAGGCCTCCTGCCAACTGCTCTCTCTTCGCTTTGACAGCTCTTATATAGGCAAGGGCGGGGCCACCCGGTGATGTAACCTGCCCTCTTCTGATGTCACGTAACATCACATGACATCAGAAGAGGGCGGGGTCAGCCGGTTACATCATCGGGTGGCCCCGCCCTTGCCTATATAAGAGCTGTCAAAGTGAAGAGAGAGCAGTCGGCGGGAGGCCTCCCATGGAGGTGAAGCGTTTTCATTTTTACTATTTTTCGGGTCCGTTGGGCGGTGTGATTGATGGTGGATTTTCATTGCGGGACACTTTTTTTTTCTTTTTTTAATAAAGGATTTTGTCAAAAACTGTCTCTTGTGGTTTTTTACTTTTTTTTTACACTATTTTGGTGAATGGGTAGGGGTACGATGTACCCGATACCCATTCACATGGGGGGGCTGGGATCTGGAGAACCCCTTGTTAAAGGGGGCTTCCAGATTCTGATAAGCCCTCCCGCCCGCAGACCCCGACAACCACCGCCCAGGGTTGTCGGAAAGGTGCCCTCATCCCCATCAACATGAGGACAAGGTGCTTTGGGGGGGCACCCCAAAGCACCCTCCCCATGTTGAGGGAAAGCAGCCTGGTATGGTTCGCGGGGAGCATTCGCTCGCCCCCCTTTTCTGGCCCGCCAGGCTGCATGCTCAGATAAGGGTCTGGTATGGATTTTGGGGGGACCCCACGGCAATTTTTTTTAAATCTTGGCGTGGGGTTATCCTCAAAATCCATACTATACCCGAATGGCTTAGTATGGACTGCTGTTTTTTTTTTTTTTTTTTTTTTTTCATCTATATTGCCGGGAAACAGCAATACATTACAGCTGCCAGCAAGTTTAAATTAAATTTTTTCACTTAGAAATGTCAATAATGCTGCAGCATGTTCTATACATTGTACAGATGTTCCACTTTACAGGCAGACTAAGGGGGCCCCCAGGCACAATATTTATAGAAATATTTAATTTTTATTGTTTCACTTTAAGCATCATTAAGATCACTGCTCCAACTTTTTTTTTGTATTGATACATGTCCCCTAGGGTAGTACCCGGGTCCCCATACACTTTTTATGGCAATAACTTGCATATAAGCCTTTCGAATGAGAACTTTTGATTTTTCATGTTCGTGTCCCATAGACTTCAATAGGGTTTACATGTTCACTAGAACTTTTTGCTTGTTCTAGGTGTTCTGGTGCAAACCGAACCGGGGGGTGTTCGGTCCATCCCTATTTATGGGTAAAAATTTACTGATTATAATATCAACTCAATATTTCATACTTGCAATATGTCAATGCTGCTTTTCTTTTCTACATATGTTTTCAGTTTAGGAGGGTATGAGTGATACAAATTACAGGCTAAAATATTGTACATACTTAAAGATGATTATCTTCATTACCATATACTTACACACATCACTATGAAAACAATTTAAAATCCATAGCCTATATCTGCAAAACCTAGCTGCTTATGGGAAATCCTGACCTCATTTGAAAGTCTTTACAGATATGCATCCAAAGCATTTAGCATGCTGTACAAATTTTATTTATTATGCTAATTTATATAACTTAACATATTCCACTCACAACCATCCCCAGTCAGACTCCAACAGAGCTCACAATCTAATTTCCATAAAATAGTCATGCAAGCAAGCACACTCTCTAGGGTCAATTTAGCAAGTAGGAAACTACTTAGCGGTATATTTTTGGATTGTCAGAGAAAGCTAACTCATCCAAAGGAAATTTACCCCCAAATAAAAAAAAACAGTATATACAAACTTAACACATAGATTTAGAACCCTGCTATTCTGTACTCTAAGATCACAGTTATCTAAATATGGGTGTCAAGTGACTTTATTTTGAAGATTTCAGCTAAATTATAAATTCAACACAATCAAGGCTACAGTACCAAAGACATAAATAAGCTTGCATTATAAATCATTACTATAAATCAGGGGTTTCCAACAAAGGATCCGTTTTATTGTCCTTCAGATTTTAGGAGGGCTGGTCTGTGGCCACTGGCCAGTAGGGTTGGGCTGAACGACCCCTTGTTTGGTTCGCACCAGAACTTTAGAACATTGCAAAAGTTCGGAACTGAAAAAGGAACCCAATTGAAGTCTATGGGACCCGAACTGGAAAAATCATGAGTGCCCATTTTGAAGGCTTATATGCAAGCCATTGGGCATACAATGGTTATGGGGGTCTGGGTACTGCCCTGGGGGGTAATGAATCAATGAAAAAAAGTTTGTAATAAACTTAATTTTTAAATGAGCAGTGATTTACTAATGATTAAAGTGAAAGCATAAACATGAGAAATAACAATACAAATTAAAAATTCCTTTCAATATAGTGTCTGGGGGGTCCCCTTAGTCTACCTGTAAGGTGGCATATCTGTACTGTATATAAAAGCTGCTGCAGCAATAATTGCATTTATAAAGCCAAAAAATGACATTTTTCCTGCAAGCTTTCTTTATTTTGTAAACAACGGCTTGGGGAGCTAGTCTGTATGATGGGGCCACAATGTTATGCACTGGGAACAAGATTAGAGATTTTTTGCATACATTTTGTTGTCTCCTCCGCAGACTTTGGATAGAAGTAACGGGTGTGGAAAAATTGGTCTTTGGGTGTCGGAGGTGCCTTCACACCGTAACCCTATAGAGGTACTCTTGATGAAAGCAAGAATTGCCCTTGCTGTCAAAAATTTAAATGATATGCATCTGTCAAACAGGTGCGAAAAAACTGGTCTTTGGGTATTGGTTGTGCCTTCACAACATAAGCCTATAGAGGTACTCTTGATGAAAGAAAGAATTGCCTTGCTGTCAAAAATTGAAATGATATGCATCTGTCAAACAGGTTTGGAAAAATTGGTCTTTGGGTGTTAATTGTGCCCATGAAACAGCCTAGAAGTCTTGCAGAGATTCCACATCCCAAAAACACCTAATCAGTGACATTGGCATCAGGGGCTTCATAGCTGCTGGTAATCCAGGACTAATTCATTTTGATAAATGTCAGATGGTCCACGAAGTCTGTGGACAGACACGCTTTATTATCAGTCACAAAACCTCCAGCAGCACTAAATGCACGTTCGGAAAGAACGCAATTCAGCTGCAGGGCAGCCCAGCAGCTCAATTGCATACTGGGCAAGTTCAGGCCAGTGGTCTATTCTCATAACCCAGTAACCCAGTGGATTGTCAACTGGAAAGCTCTCCATCTGTTTTTGCCCCTAGATAATCGTCCACCACATGATGCAGATGCTGCCGATAGGATGTGGAAGCTGACAGCCTTGGGCGGTGAGGAGTAAAAAAAATTGTGAAATTCAACACTTAGACGACCCCTTTCTCCGCCGCTCCAGAAGCCTCAAAACTACATTTCCCTTAAAACTGTAACCTACCAGAGCCAGAAAAGCATTAGATAAATTCCTCTTTAATCATCTTCTGCACCCTCTGTGGGGACGGGATAGGTTCTGAGACTTTCCCCTTGTAAGAATGGTCAAGGAGGGTTGTCAACCAATAGTGATCCTTCATCTTGATGCCAAGTAGGGTACCCATGCACCGCAAGTTTGTGGAGGCATGAGAAGCAGACTCCTCGAGGTCACTGAGGATTACAGTATCTGGAACTGCCTCTTCCCAGCCACGTGCTACTCTCAAGGGTTCTGGGGATGAAAAACCATCTCTGATGCCCCGTACACACGGTCGGATTTTCCGATGGAAAATGTCCGATCAGAGCGTGTTGTCGGAAATTCCGACCGTGTGTGGGCTCCATCGGACATTTTCCATCGGATTTTCCGACACACAAAGTTGGAGAGCAGGAGATAAAATTTTCCGACAACAAAATCCGTTGTCGGAAATTCCGATCGTGTGTACACAAATCCGACGGACAAATTGCCATGCATGCTCAGAATAAATAAAGAGATGAAAGCTATTGGCCACTGCCCCATTTATAGTCCCGACGTACGTGTTTTACGTCACCGTGTTTAGAACGATCGGATTTTCCGACAACTTTGTGCGACCGTGTGTAGACAAAACAAGTTTGAGCCAACATTCGTCGGAAAAAATCCTAGGATTTTGTTGTCGGAATGTCCGAACAAAGTCCGACCATGTGTACGCCCTATTAGAGTTTGATGTAGGTCTTCGTCTGCTTCTATGCCTCCAAAACTGCCGGAATCCTCCTCCTCCCTCTCCTTTTGTGTATTCTGTGGCATAGGAAGAATGGTGTCTGCACAAAGCGGGCCTTGAGAAGAAAGGAAGTCCTCCTCTTTCTCCTGCTACTCTGCCTTGAGTGCCTTGTCCATAATGCCATTCAGAGTCTGCTCCAGCAAGAACACAACAAGGATTGTGTCACTGATGCATGCATTGTCACGGCTCATCATCCTTGTGGCCTTCTCAAATGGTGACTGTACAGTGCATGCATCCTTTATCAGCAGTTATTGGCGAAGAGAAAAAAAGCGAAGCCAGCCTGAGCGCGTGACTGTACCATACTCACACAGGTACTCATTGACGGCCCTCTACTGCATGTGCAGCCACTGCAGCATTGCCAAAGTCGAGTTCCACCTGGTGGGCATGTCACAAATTAGGTGGTTTATAGGCAGGTGGAATTCCCGCTGAATTTCAGCCAACCGAGCACTGGCTGTGTATGACCGCCTGAAATGGCTACAGACTCTTCTGGTCTGCTTTAGCAGATCTTCCAACCCTGGGTACCTATTTAAGAAACGCCGCACCAACAAACTGAGGACATGTGCCAGGCATGGCACATGTCTCAACTTTCCCTGTCTAAGGGCAGGCAGGAGGTTTGTGACATTATCGCACCCCAACATTCCTGGCTTCGGCTGGCGTGACGTGAACCACCTCTGGGCCTGCCCCTGCAGAGCTGCAAGAAACTCTACTCCAGTGTGGTTCCTGTCCCCTAGACATACCTGCTGAAGCACTCCATGACCCTTTTTAGCCTGACTCATTGAATAGCTCCTTAAACGCTTAGGGGGTACTTGTGGTTCATGGGACAATTCAGCAGAGGAGGGCATGGAGGAGGAGGAGTAGGGGGTGGAGGTGACAAATCCTGCATCATCACCGCTAGCTGTATGGAGATGTGGCGGCACAACTAGCTGCAGCACTGAGCCCTGTCCTGCATTCTTCCGAGTTGCAAGCAGAGTTACAAAGTGTGCTGTGAATGAAATATATCGTCCCTGATCAAGCATGCTGGACCACATGTCAGCAGTAATGTGGACTTTGCGGCTGACTGCCTTGCCCAACGTGCTGCAACATTGCCTTTCACGTGATGGTACAGAGCCGGAATGGCCTTACTTAAAATGAAATAGAGACTGAGAACCTGCCATTGTGGTACAGTACATTTCGAAAATTCATGGAAGGGGGGTAGAATCCACCAGGCGGAAAGGCAGGAGCTGTAAAGCCAGCAGCTTTGACAAGGTTGCATTTAGATGCTGGGCATGTGGGTGGCCATGGCTGTATTTTTTTTTTTGCTGCAGCAGATGGGGCAGAGAAATTTGCCGGCTATAAGCTACAGCTGGTGGTGTGCTACTGGAAGATGTGCTACAAGGACCTGGGACACCCTGCGCTATTCCTTCATCCTTGTCAATGGAGGCTATACAGAGGTTATTATTATAATTATTATTATTTAAGGTACTTATATAGCGCTGTCAATTTACGCAACAATTTTACATATACATTGTACATTCACATCAGTCCCTACCCTCAAGGAGCTTACAATCTAAGGTCCATAACTCACATTTATATACTGGGGCCAATTTTAGACAGAAGCCAATTAACCAACATGAGGTATAGCGGGGGTAGACTGAGGTGATTAAGGTGGAGGAACAGAATTGCATCCCTTTTGTGTGGCTTTCAGGTGCTCTTGCCAAAAAAACTGAGTGGTGGGAGGGTAAATGCCTTGTCAAGCATGTGGAACCCAAAAGGCTGGTGTTTTTGCCACGCTTGATGTGCTTGAGACAAAGTTTGCAAATTGCAACAGTGTGATCGGCTGCACATGTGATTAAAAAAAAGGACTAGACAGCTGAGCTTTGGAAAGTGGGCCGGGAGATAACAGCTTCACAATGTGATGGAATAGGGTGGCTGCTCTCTACTCTTCCATGATGACTGCCGTTGGGGTTGTGCCTCACCCTCACTTTCCTCCTCTGCTCTATCCAGCACCCAAGTTGCGTCAGTGACCTCATCATCATCATCTCCTCCATCCTCATTATCACTGGAGACAACTTGGCAATCCGCTGCGGCTGGGGGAACATGACTGCCAATTTGTGTTAATCGTGGACTAACGCACTGAAATATACTGTGTTAAACGGCACGTAATGCACTGAAATATGCTGCTTTAAATGTGCAGTAACGCACAGAAATATATTGTATTAAACGTGCACTAACGCACTGAACTATTCTGCAGCAAACCTGCCCTGACCAAATCAATGGTCACTACTAGGGATGAGCTTCATGTTCGAGTCTACCCCCTGTTCGACTCGAACATCGTCTGTTCGCCCATTTGCCGAATTGCGAACGATATGGGCCGTTCGCGCCAAATTCGTGTGCCGCGTCATGGCCCATAATTCACTGTGGCATCGCAGTGCATTGCTGGCTGATGATTGGCCAAGCATGCACCATGACCCGCATGCTTGGCCAATCACAGCGCCGTCTGAACAGAGAGCCGTAATTGGCCAAAGCCAAGGAGGCTTTGGCCAATTATGGCTCAGGGGATTTAGTACACGCCCCACACTATATAAGGCCGCCTGCACGGCGGCCCTGTGTAGTGTGTGTTCCGGCGTTCATAGATAGAGAGAGAGAGAGACAGACAGTGTCATTTGATTTGAGTTAGATAGATTAGGCAGAACAGTCAGTCAGTTAGCTGCACTTACAGTGTATTGTGTATATATATATATGCATCCCAGGTGTTGCATATATATATATATATACACTGTATTCAGTTTAGCTAGATCCGTTCCTGTTATCTTCTTACTGACAGGCAGGCTTGTCTTTTTACAGTATATACAGCTACCTGAAGAAAATTGCTGGTGTTCTTTTGATCCTATTAGTACCACAGTCAGGCAGCTAGACTATTTACAGTTAGTGCAGTGCGTCCTGCTCACAGTGTTCAGCTAAAACTACAAGTTAGTGGGGTGCGTCCTGCTCACAGTGTTCAGCTAAACCTACAAGTTAGTGGGGTGCGTCCACCTCACAGTGTTCAGCTAAACCTACAAGTTAGTGTGGTGTGTCCTGCTCACAGTGTTCAGCTATACCTACAAGTTAGTGGGGTGCGTCCTGCTCACAGTGTTCAGCTAAACCTACAAGTTAGTGTGGTGCGTCCACCTCACAGTGTTCAGCTAAACCTACAAGTTAGTGCGGTGCGTCCTGCTCACAGTGTTCAGCTAAAACTACAAGTTAGTGCGGTGCGTCCTGCTCACAGTGTTCAGCTAAACCTACAAGTTGGTGTGGTGCGTCCACCTCACAGTGTTCAGCTAAGCCTACAAGTTAGTGCGGTGCGTCCTGCTCACAATGTTCAGCTAAAACTACAAGTTAGTGCGGTGCTTCCACCTCACAGTGTTCAGCTAAACCTACAAGTTAGTGCGGTGCGTCCACCTCACAGTGTTCAGCTAAACCTAGAAGTTAGTGTGGTGCGTCCTGCTCACAGTGTTCAGCTAAAACTACAAGTTAGTGCTGTGCGTCCTGCTCACAGTGTTCAGCTAAACCTACAAGTTAGTGTAGTGAGACCTCTGCACAGTGTTCATCTAAAGCTACAAGTTAGTGCAGTACGTCCTGCTCACAGTATTCAGCTAAAACTGCAAGTTAGTGCTGTGTGTCCTGCTCACAGTGTTCAGCTAAAACTACAAGTTAGTGCGGTGCGTCCTGCTCACAGTGTTCAGCTAAAACTACAAGTTAGTGTGGTGCGTCCACCTCACAGTGTTCAGCTAAACCTAGAAGTTAGTGCGGTGCATCCACCTCACAGTGTTCAGCTAAACCTACAAGTTAGTGCGGTGCGTCCTGCTCACAGTGTTCAGCTAAAACTACAAGTTAGTGCTGTGCGTCCTGCTCACAGTGTTCAGCTAAACCTACAAGTTAGTGTAGTGAGACCTCTGCACAGTGTTCATCTAAAGCTACAAGTTAGTGCAGTGCATCCTGCTCACAGTGTTCAGCTAAAACTACAAGTTAGTGCGGTGCGTCCACCTCACAGTGTTCAGCTAAACCTACAAGTTAGTGAGGTGCGTCCACCTCACAGTGTTCAGCTAAACCTACAAGTTAGTGCGGTGCGTCCACCTCACAGTGTTCAGCTAAACCTACAAGTTAGTGCGGTGCATCCACCTCACAGTGTTCAGCTAAACCTAGAAGTTAGTGCGGTGCGTCTGCCTCACAGTGTTCAGCTAAACCTACAAGTTAGAGCGATGCGTCCACCTCACAGTGTTCAGCTAAACCTACAAGTTAGTGCGGTGCGTCCTGCTCACAGTGTTCAGCTAAACCTAGAAGTTAGTGCGGTGCGTCCACCTCACAGTGTTCAGCTAAACCTACAAGTTAGTGCGATGCGTCCACCTCACAGTGTTCAGCTAAACCTACAAGTTAGTGCGGTGCGTCCTGTGCACAGTGTTCAGCTAAAACTACAAGTTAGTGCTGTGCGTACTGCTCACAGTGTTCAGCTAAAACTACAAGTTAGTGCGGTGCATCCACCTCACAGTGTTCAGCTAAACAAACAAGTTAGTGCGGTGCATCCACCTCACAGTGTTCAGCTAAACCTAGAAGTTAGTGCGGTGCGTCCACCTCACAGTGTTCAGCTAAACCTACAAGTTAGTGCGGTGCGTCCACCTCACAGTGTTCAGCTAAACCTAGAAGTTAGTGCGGTGCGTCCTGCTCACGGTGTTCAGCTAAACCTACAAGTTAGTGCGGTGCGTCCACCTCACAGTGTTCAGCTAAACATACAAGTTAGTGCGGTGCATCCACCTCACAGTGTTCAGCTAAACCTAGAAGTTAGTGCGGTGCGTCCACCTCACAGTGTTCAGCTAAACCTACAAGTTAGTGCGGTGCGTCCTGCTCACAGTGTTCAGCTAAAACTACAAGTTAGTGCGGTGCGTCCTGCTTACAGTGTTCAGCTAAAACTAAAAGTTAGTGTGGTGCGTCCTCCTCACAGTGTCCAGCTAAACCTACAAGTTATTTTTTTGCGAGCTCTGCACAGTGTTCAGCTAAAGCTACCTGTAGAAGGTTGGTGGTGTTTTCCTGATCCTATCACTACCGCAGGCAGCTAAAAAAGCTACAAGTTAGTTTTTTGCGAGCTCTGCACAGTGTTCAGCTAAAGCTACCTGTAGAAGGTTGATGGTGTTCTCATACTACAGGCAGGCAGTTGATTTTGCTAGCTGCAGTATCAGTACATATATATATATATATATATATATATATATATATATATATATATATATATATATATCCCAGCTTAGTGCAGCTACAGGCCATTAGTATGTCTGGAAGGCCAATAAGGAGAGGCAGACAGTCACAAGCCAATAAGAGAGGGCAAGCAGGCTCTGTGTCTAGTGCTGGTCGTGGAGACGGTGCATCCTCATCAGCACGTGGCCGTGGGACACGCTTGGCCTTTTTTTCGACAGCTGGCCGCGTTGAGCCGCAACATGCGGAAGACTTGGTCGAGTTGATGACCAAGCCGTCCTCATCCTCCTCATCCTCTCTCACCCATGCCCAGGGTACTTTGTCTGGCAAAGCAGCGGCCTCTTCCCTTGGCTCAATGTCATCAGTGACTCCTTCCCTTGCCCCACCATGTCCTCCTGAGGAGTCCCTCGAACTGTTTGACCACAGTGGTGGGTACATGCTCCAGGAGGATGCCCAGCGTTTGGAAGGCTCTGATGATGATACTGAGCTCGATGAAGGCAGTAACGTGAGCACGGACAGACGGGGTGCCCAAGAAGGACAGCAATCTGGCAGTCATGCTCCCCCTGCTGCAGCATACTGCCAGGTTTGCTCCAGTGATGAGGAGGGAGGGGATGATGAGGTCACTGACTCAACGTGGGTGCCTGATAGGAGAGAGGAGGAGGAGGAGGCAGCACATCACCAACGAGGCAGGATGCCCTCCAGGGGCCAGCCTAAGGGCAGCACATTGACTGCATCACACCTCAAAGCTCCACATGTGCAGGGCGCTGCAGTCTCTGCGCGTTATTCAAAAAGTTCTTTGGTGTGGGCCTTTTTTGAGACCAGTGCATCAGATCGCAACGCTGTTATTTGCAACATATGTCTCAAGGGTATCTCGCGTGGCCAAAACATCTCCCGCTTGGGTACCACATGTTTGACTAGACATATGTTGACCTGCCATGCAGTTCGTTGGCAAGCGTATCTAAAAGACCCACACCAAAGAACAAAGAGGATCTCTCCTTGCTCCTCATCAGCTGAGATCTCCAACCCCACTATACCTTCAGTCCTCTCTGAGACCTGCACTGAGAGGAATGAAGGTGTAGAATTAGGTGTGTCACAGCCAAGTACTTGTGGGCAATCTGCTTTTGGTACACCGACATCAGATTGTACCAGGCAAATTTCCCTGCCCCAGCTGCTGCACCGCCGAAAGTAGTTTGCTCCCAGCCATCCACATGCCCAGCGGTTGAATGCTAGCTTGGCAAAATTGCTAGCACTTCAACTGCTGCCTTTTCAGTTGGTAGACTCTGCCCCCTTCTGTGAGTTTGTGGAATGTGCGGTTCCTCAGTGGCAGGTACCCAAACGCCACTTTTTCTCACGGAAGGCGATTCCGGCTCTCTACCGGCATGTGGGAGGCAATGTCCATGCCTCGCTGGAGAGGGCGGTCAGCGGTAAGGTGCATATTACCGCTGACTCATGGTCCAGCAGGCATGGACAGGGACGTTACCTAAGTTTCACGGCTCATTGGGTGACTCTGCTGGCAGCTGGGAAGGATGCAAGACAAGGTGCAGTAGTGTTGGAGGTTGTTTCGCCACCACGCCTCCAAAATGCTAATGATTGTGATACACCTCTCTCCTCCACCCCCTCCTCTTCTTCTTCCTCCATGGCCTCTTCCTGTGATTTGTCCTCGGAACCAGCGGTGCTCCGTAGCCATTCAAGGGGCTACGCAAGTACGCAGGCCAAAAGATGCCATGCGGTGCTTGAGCTGGTGTGCTTGGGGGACAGGAGCCACACTGGGGCAGAGGTTCTGTCAGCTCTGCAGGGGCAGGTTCAGAGGTGGTTGACACCATGCCAACTTAAGGCAGGAATGGTGGTTTGCAACAATGGCACCAACCTCCTCTCTGCCCTCCGACAGGGACAAATGACCCATGTGCCCTGTTTGGCTCATGACCTTAACTTGGTGGTGCAGCGGTTCTTGGGCACGTACCCGGGCTTACAGGATGTCCTGAGGCAGGCCAGGAAAGTCTGTGTGCATTTCCGCCGGTCATATAATGCCAGTGCTCGGCTGGCGGACCTCCAAAAGAAGTTTAACCTGCCCAAGAACCCTCTAATCTGTGACATTCCCACCAGGTGGAACTCAACGTTGGCCATGCTGCAGCGGCTGCACATGCAGCAGAGGGCCATCAATGAGTACCTGTACGACTATGGCACCAGGACAGGGTCAGGGGAGCTTGGTTTTTTCCCCACGCCAGTGGGCCATGATCAGGGATGCATGCACTGTCCTGTCACCATTTGAGGAGGCCACGAGGATGGTGTGCAGTGACAGTGCATGCATCAGTGACACTGTCCCCCTTGTCCACCTGTTGGAGCACACTCTGCGTGGACAGGGCACTTGAGGCAGAACAGAGGCAGGAAGAGGAGGACTTCCTTAGCTCTCAAGGCCCCCTTTATCCAGACAGTGTTCCTGCGTGCCCGCCGATCACACAGGAAGAGGACGAGGAGGAGGAGGAAGATTGTGTCAGTATGGAGGTGGAGCCTGGCACTCAGCATCAGCAGCAGTCTTTCAGGGATCAGTCCCAAGAAACACATGGACTTGTACGTGGCTGGGAGGAGGTGGCTGCGGACCATGTCGTCCTTAGTGACCCAGAGGACTCCGGACCAAATGCCTCAGCAAACCTACGCTGCATGGCCTCCCTGATCCTGCAAAGCCTGCGTAAGGGTCCTCGTATTCGTGGTATCAAGGAGAAGGACCAATACTGGCTGGCAACCCTCCTTGATTCACGTTACAAGGGTAAGGTTGCGGACCTTATCTTCCCATTGCAGAGGGAGCAGAGGATGAAACATCTTCGGGAGGCCTTGCAGAAAGGTCTGTGCAACACGTTCCCAGAGACAGGGAGGTTACAAACTCCCGTTTCAGGACAACGTGTTGCTGAGGCTTCGGTCAGTCAAAGAAGGAGCGGTGGAGAAGGTGGCCGTCTGACCGATGCGTTCAGACAATTTTTTGGTCTGCAGCCCCAAGGTATGATCGGTTCCAGCAACCATCGCCAGCGTCTGTTTTACATGATGCAGGAATACCTAGGGGCAAGATCTGACTTGGACACCTTTCCCACCGAAAATCCTCTGGGTTACTGGGTCTTGAGGATGGATCACTGGCCAGAGCTTGCACAGTATGCAATTGAACTACTGGCCTGTCCTGCATCCAGCGTTCTTTCGGAACGCACATTCAGTGCTGCTGGAGGCTTTGTAACCGATCACAGGGTGCGTCTGTCCACCGACTCGGTCGATCGACTGACTTTCATAAAAATGAATCAGTCTTGGATCACCACCAGCTACCAAGCACCTGATGCTGATGTAACCAAATAATTTTTTTTGAAATTTCAGATCCCTTCAAAGACTGCCTATGCTGATGCTGAGTGACTATCCCTGAGTAATTATCCTCTTCCTCCTCAATGATCACGCTGATAGCTTGTAAGAACATTTTTGGTTCTGGGCGCCACCACCAGTGCCTAAGGCCCAATTTTTCAGCCCTTGTTTAACAGGGGCGTGTAATTACAATTTTTGATGCAATACTTTGTAGCAGGGCTCATTTCTGTGTTCCAACTAGAGTATCTGTGAGGGGTTGCAGTGTTGTGGCACCAGCACCAGTGCCTAAGGCCCAATTTTTCAGCCCCTGTTCAACAGGGGCATGTAATTACAATTCTCGATCTAATATTTCACAGCAGGGCCCATTTCTGCACCCACCAAAATCCAGTGAGGACTTACAGTGTTGTGGCACCAGCACCACCACCACCACCAAAGGCCCAATTTTTCTGCCCTTGTTCAACAGGGGCATGTAATTACAATTCTCGATCTAATATTTCACAGCAGGGCCCATTTCTGCACCCACCAAAATCCAGTGAGGACTTACAGTGTTGTGGCACCAGCACCACCACCACCACCACCAAAGGCCCAATTTTTCTGCCCTTGTTCAACAGGGGCATGTAATTACAATTCTTGATCTAATATTTCACAGCAGGGCCCATTTCTGCACCCACCAAGAGCTAGTGAGGACTTACAGTGTTGTGGCACCAGCACCACCACCACCAAAGGCCCAATTTTTCTGCCCTTGTTCAACAGGGGCATGTAATTACAATTCTTGATCTAATATTTCACAGCAGGGCCCATTTCTGCGCCCACCAAGAGCGAGTGAGGACTTACAGTGTTGTGGCACCAGCACCACCACCACCACCACCACCAAAGGCCCAATTTTTCTGCCCCTGTTCAACAGGGGCATGTAATTACAATTCTTTTTTTTTGTCTCAATAGTTTTTATTTATTTTCAGTGAAAAGCAGTAACAGTCAGTAACAATAGTTTCGTCAGAACAGTTACACAATAAGGTCTAGAGTAATTACAATTCTTGATCTAATATTTCACAGCAGGGCCCTGTGAGGGCTTACAGTGTTGTGGCCACAACAACACCTAAGGCCCAAATTTCTACTGAGTATATAGGGCAGGCCCCTACTTTCAAACATCTAACTTACAAATGACTCCTACTTGCAAATGGAAGGAGACAACAGGAAGTGAGATGAAATCTACAACTAGGAAGGGAAATTCTCTCCTGTAAGAGTTAATATGGGAAACACATTTCTCCTTTCCACTGATGCTTTCCAATCCTTGTTCCACAAAAAACCCCAAATTTTCAAAAAACATTTGTCATTGGGACAAAAAGTGAGGTGAAATCTTCTGAAGAGGAGGACAGACAGCAAAACAAATGTCACAGGGGTGATAACCCTTCCCTATGTTTTCCAAAAAGCTTAAAAAAGATTTTTTGGCTGGAGCTAAACACGTTAAAAATGTACCCGTTCAAAATTACAAACAGATTCTACTTAACAACAAACCTACAGTCCCTGTCTTGTTTACACCGCCTGTATACTGCTGTTCAGAGTATATAGGGCCTGGTTGCCCCACACCTTTCCTTATTTTAATTTGGGTGCGGGGTTCCCCTTAATATCCATACAAGACCCAAATGGCCTGGTAATAGACTGGGGGGTACCCATGCCGTTTGTCTCACATTTTCATCCATGTTGCCAGGACCCGACATTACATTAAACCCGCAAGCAGTTTTAAATTTGATTTTTTCCTTTAAAAATGACATTTTGTGCAGGGACTGTTCTAAACACGGGAAACACGCGCCACTTTACAGGCATACTATAGACACACCCCAGGTACGATATTTAAAGGAATATTTCACTTTTTTTTTTACTTTAAGCATCATTAAAATCACTGCTCCCGAAAAAACGGCAGTTTTAAAGAGTTTTTTTTGCATTGATACATGTCCCCTGGGGTAGGACCCGGGTCCCCAAACCCTTTTTAGGACAATACCATGCAAATTAGCCTTTAAAATGAGCACTTTTGATTTCGAACGTTCGAGTCCCATAGACGTCAATGGGGTTCTAACGTTCGTGCAAATTTTCGGTCCGTTCGCAGGTTCTGGTGCGAACCGAACCGGGGGGGGTGTTCGGCTCATCCCTAGTCACTACACTCACACTGACTGAACTATCACTAGATTCACACTAAACTGATATTCTACACTGACAATAAGGAAAAAAGACGGTATGCATTCCCTAAACAGACGTGACATCCACGAAGTGGGAAGCCTCGAGAGCCAAACCCGCCGAGGCTACGCCCATATAAGCGCCACCACAGGGACCGCCCACCAACGTCACGCCGCACAAACATGGGAGGAGCGCACGGCATCGCTGATCGGGCACCATGTTTGCTGCTATTATTGCTGATATTTTTCTCTATTTGTGATTGATATATTACTATTATATGCATGTTTTATTTCTATGAATTTAATAAAATTTTCCTAGTAGTTCATCGGTTTTGTTTTCTGGACATTCACGCATCTCATTTAAAGTCCCACCTTTGTTGCTTTTCTCTGAGCCATCATTACTTTCTCCAGTCATGGCTCTGACAGTGCTCTGTGCCTTGATTGGACAAAGCTTTCATTGCTTCAGCCAATCAGGGCTTGCAATGCACTGTGCGACAGTGAAGTGCATTGTGGTCATTTGGCGGGCCGAACAAACGGTCTAACGGTTTGTTAATTTGTGTATTCGGCGAACAGCCATTGTTTGGCCCGCACTCATGCTCTGGCCGAACCATTTGCCCATCTCTAGTGGCCAGCAGCAGTGTAAATTTTCCAAGAATCAGTGGACATAAACATAGAAGCACATTTGGTGTTAGGGGGAGGAATAGTGTCCCATCGTTGGTATTATTGGGAGGAATAGTACCCCATTATTGAAGTTAGTAGGAGAAATGGTGCCCCATTGTTGGTGTTAGCTGGCAGTATAGTGTCTCATATCAGTGAGAAGGTTAGTGCCCCAAGGGCTGGATAAAGGTTAGCAAAGGGCTGCAGTTTGGAGACCACTACTATAAATATTTGCATTACTATTCTGCCTCTCCAAACAAAGCACTGCAAGAGTGATCTCCACAACATTTGTGGCAAAAAAGCTGTAACTTACGTTTTCAATAGAATTTCCTATAGGCATGCAAAGGTCATGATTTACTATAGACAAAGAGAAAATACAGTGCAATACAGTTTTATTGAGTAAATAAGAGATAAAAACAAGTTACACTCACAAAAGTAATGTAAAGCTGAGCATTCGTGTAGATATGCCAGGCCAGCATACAGAGTGAGATCATCTGCATGGTGGGAGAACAGAGGCTGAGAGAAGTGGAATCCAGCATGCAGCAACTGGCAGGCTGTGTGCGAGCTGCTCATTCAGACCAGGGATCCTGATTCCAAAGGGACGCAGGTCCCACCTCCGCGATCATGTGACTCCAGGATGTGCCAGATGACAGGGAATGCTCTGTGGTTGCCAGGACAATGCACTTCAGAGGGCGTGGCCTCCTTCTTCAGGACCTTAATGCATTGTCCTGGCAACCACAGAGCTTCCCCTGTCAGCTGGCACAGCCTGGAGTCAGTGGGCTGAACAAAAAAAAAATTGAGAAGCTCCCCCCCACAAGAACACACTGCCAATGGCTGCGAGCACTGATTGGATGCCAATTGGATGCCAGATGCCTGGTAGAGATCGAGCTGTAAAGAGGGCTTCTCTTGCACCTCCTGTTCAACGCCCCTGATAGAGATGACAGGGAATGTAGTCCGGTATAGCAGGTGGCACCAGCTGAGGCTTGACAGGAACCTGATGTCTGTAGATCACCGGACAGGCGGGCAGAGCAGGTACAGGAACGTGCGACTGGAGCCAAGACAGGATACAAGCCGGCTTCGGTACACAAATAGGCAGCAAGGTACAGGAGCATGAGACAGGAGCAGAGTCAAACACAAGTCAAGGTCACAGGTAGGCAGGTGGAAGTCCAGAGGAGGGTACAGGTGAAGCCGGGTCAAACACAGGTAAACTGGAGCAGATCAGGGCACAGGTCAACAGGAACAAGCTGAAAGACCACTCAGCAATGTGTATGTGTCATTGCTCAGTTTAAATGGCTGTCTGGCGCCAAGTACGTGCACGTGTGGCATGTGTGCACGCCAATACATGTTTCTCTTTGTGCACACGCTGGTGTGCCCGCGACTGCGCTCCAATGTGCTTTTGCTAACCGGACTTCTTTTACATTGCCCCACCCAATGGGCAACCTCCGGTTGCCCATTTGTAACCTCTTTTCGGGGTGAGCCTGGAAGAATGCCCATATCAATCTCTTGGCATGAAGATTGGATTCTGGTTCCCAAGAGTTTTATTGGCAGTGTTCCCCTGCCATCCATGTGTGAGGTCTGTTTTGGTTGGTAGTGCACCTTATATAGGGTCCACACACTCGAGACATCTATTATGACATGTCTACGGCACTTGGCGGTATACCTGACATTGTACTATAAGTATAGTTCAATTTGATCAACAAAACGTTTATATAACATATAATAATGACATATGCAATATCTGTATTATATATACTAATTGATACCATGCCCATTTTTTCTAATTATTTATATATCAAAAATATTTTTCTACCGGGCCTCTGTTGTTCTATATGATTCTATCCACACTGAGGCTGGTCGGGATGGGGGTGCCCCTTTTTCTTGTCTTGATTCCGGAGCTGCGATACGCAGCAGTGCTTCCCTTCTGAGTCTCTTTTGAGATATTGGCGGGAGGGCCCTCCTGCGCATCGGCGTCATGATACAACCTGTTTGCGGCATCCTTTGATGCCGCAATACAGGGACATCCTTGGTCCATCTCACGCCGGAGATGGGGTTGGCAGGGCTCCACTTTGGCGCTTGCGCCGGTGGTGGATTTCACTGCCAACTCCGATTCTCATTCGACGTTGTGCATGACGTTGGTCGGGGACCCGCCCCATACCTGGATTACTAAGAGCCCATTCACACAGGGACGACTTGTCAGGCGACCTAGTCGCCTGACAAGTCGCCTCCCGTTCTGTACAATGGAACCGTTCTAATTGGAGCGACGCAAGTCGCTCCGACTTAGAAAAAAGTTCCTGTACGACTTTGGGGGCGACTTGGGGCGACTTGCATAGACTTCTATACAGAAGTCGTTTTGCAAGTCGCCGCGGAAGCCTCGCTGAGGCGACCCGCAAGTCGTGTTGCCCCTGTGTGAATGGGCTCTTAAGCAGGTGAGCTTGATTGCCTTACCATTTCACTATGTATTTGACACCAGGGAGGCAACACACACAGCCCCTTCACTGATACACATACAAGTAAGGTATGCACATTTTTTTCTTTTTCTTACTTCAGTCCTTTTTCCTTCCCTTTTTTTGACACATTTAATACACCCATGTACCATTGTGTATGTATATTCATACATACATAATATTAATTAGAATATACACATATCATCATATATAATTTTTTTTTTCACTTACACTTATGTTTTTTCACTTTTCACATTTTTTCACCTTTTATATTTTTCTCACACATGTTTTTCACTTTTTTTACATATTTTTTCCAGAACACCATATTTGTAATCCTCCCCACACATGTGGAATGTGTTGTGGCAGTCGAGCATGCCATGTGGGTGGTTTCCTGGCTGGGGTGGGGTCCCTTGCCTCAGCTGTGGAACAGACAACCATTTGGAGTCCCATCTTCCTCACTACCAGCCAAGTACAGTGTTATAGCCAGCCTGTGAGTGTAGATTTCTTTCTCCCCATGAGGTCTTTCCTCCCCTTAAAGAGCTAGGACATATTAATTAATATTACATATCCATTTGTATTTACAGTTTACTTCTGTACCCAACTCCTGATGAATGGCAGATAGCCATGAAATGAGTCGAGTTTCCATGGGGTGCTCAGTCAAGCCTGGCTTACTACCTATTCACTGGCCCATATACAGTATATCTTTTATACATTTAAAATTCATTGAGTAGTATGTAACCACTCGTGTGTATGTGCATCTATCTTACAGCAGCTCTGTTGCATATGGGTTACCAATGCCTGTTAATAGGAAATACCTTATATTTTACTCTATTATTACCTACAGTACTATCTCTTATGTGCTGCCAAGTTGACATATATGTATCTATTACATTAATACCATGTGTATGTGCAGATATATGAAAATACTTTTTTATCTGTTTTATATTATTGTTACAAATAAATAATGTTTACCAACCACTCTACCCCCACAAGTCAATTGCCTCATTTAAAGTCCCACATCCCCCCTTTTTTGGTTACATACTCATACTCGGGATGGAGATACATGTAATGTGCCTCATTTAAAGTCCCAAACTCCCTTTTTGATACTGGTTCCCAAGAGTTTTCTTCGGGTCCATAGCCTTTCCATTCAATTAAAAACTGGATAGCGTCCCTTGTTTTTCTACAATCCACAATTGTATCAATCTCATATTCCTCGTTGCCATGGATTATTGTAGGTGCTGGTGGACCTGACTCATGACCAGGGAATGGGTCTAACTTTGCCGTTTTTAGCAAGGACACGTGAAAGACAGGGTGAATTTTGTAAGTCTCTGGGAGTGAAAGTTCGTAGGCTGCTGGATTGATCTGCCTCTTGACAGGAAATGGACTGATATATCTAGGTCCGAGCTTCTTGGATGGACATGACAATTTGGCAGTGGATAACCAGACCTTGTCTCCTATTTGAAGTTTTAGATCTCCTCTTCTTTTCCTGTCAAATAGTTTTTTATTGTCTTGTTGTGCTTTAGAAATGGCATCTTGCAATACCTTGTTGTTAGAGTGAAGAGCCTTTTATGGACTGCAGGAACCGAGGAATCAGGCAAGATGTCGGGTAGGAAGACTGAGAAGTACCCATAATTTGCAAAATACGGGTCTTGTCCTGTAGGCGAGTGAACTGCATCATTGTATGTGATTTCTGCCAGGGGTAAAAGTGATGCCCAGCCATCTTGGCAAAGGATGAGAAGCACCAAAGGTATTGTTCAAGGTATTGTTCCAGAGTCTGATTTGTTTGTTCTGTTTGGCCATTTGTCTGTGAGTGATAGGCTGATGAGAAACAAGTTTTGATCTTTAGTATCCTGCTAAGATCTTTCCAGAATCTGGACGTAAATTGTACCCCTCGATTGGAGGTGATGCTGCTGGGTACCCCGTGGAGTCTAACCACTTCCTTGATGAAGGTACAAGCGGCCTCTGTTGCTGAGGGGGTTACTAGCATAGGAACTAAATGAGCCATCTTTGTTAATCTGTCAACGATCACAAAGATGGTAGTGAATCTTTCGGATGGCGGAAGCTCAACAATAAAGTCCATATTGATCATTTCCCAGGGTCTCTTGGGAATAGGTAAAGGCCTTAACAGGATTTGGTTTTATCATTCTTGTTTCGGGTGCAGATCCCACAGGTACAAATATAATCCTTGCAATGGGACCCTAAACCTGGCCACCAAAAGGACCATTTGGTTCCACTGTCTTGGTTACCCCAAAATGTCCCACCAAGGCATGGTCATGACACAGGCTCAGGATCTTGGGGCGCAGACTTGGGGGTACAAACACCTTTTGGTTGTGCAGGAATAACCCTTCTTGTTCCTGAAAGAAACAAACACCTGGTGGTAAAACATCCCTTGTGGATGCCTGTTTAAGCTGGGTGATCAGATCTACCTGTGGTAGCAGAAAACTTCGGGCCGGCAGGATTGTCTCGGCTTGGTGATGTGTAAGGAGAAACAGCAAAAGAATAGTGCCCATCTGGCTTGACGAGGTCTTAATCGTTTGGCTGTTCTGAGGTATTCAAGATTTTTGTAATCGGTGAAGATCAAAATGGGGTGAGCTGCTCCTTCCAGCAAGTAATGCCATTCTTCTTGGGCTGTCTTTATGGCCAATAACTTCCGCACTCCCACATCATAATTCCTTTCTGCGGGGCTGAGTTTCCTAGAAAAGAAGGCAGTGGGGTGTAACAGAGATTTCATTCCCTGGCGCTGTGACAGGATGGAACCCACGGCATTCTCCGAAGCATCCACTTCAAGGGCGTATGGTGATGCAGGATCTGGATGTTGCAAAATAAGTGCTGTGGTAAACAGAGTCTTTGTCTGATCAAATGCTGCTTGTGCTGCAGGTGTCCACTGAAAACAGGTATTCTGTTTTGTCAGTTGGGTAACAGGAGGGATGATGGCAGAGAAATTTTTAATAAACTTGCGATAAAAGTTGGCAAATCCTATGAACCTCTGTGTGCTCTTTCTGTCTGTAGGAGTGGGACATTCCAGGATAGATTTGACTTCTTAGGGATCCATGGAGATGCCTGAAGTGGAAATAAGTCCCAAGAATTGGATTGTTTCTTTTTCAAAATTCACACTTCTCGGCCTTTGCGTACAGTCCATGGTCTCTTAATCAGCCGAGAACCTTTTTCATGCGTTCACGGTTTTCCTTAGATGGAATTAGAAAAGATAAGGATGTTGTCCAGGTATACAATCAGGAACAGGTCAAGGAAGTCTCTGAAAATGTTGTTGACGAAATGCTGGAATCTTGCTGGAGCATTGCACAACCCAAAGGGCATAACGAGGTACTCATAATGTCCGAATCTAGTGCGGAAGGTCATCTTCCATTCATCCCCTTTGCGGATCTGCACTAGATTATATGCGCCTCGTAAATCAAGCTTCGTGAATAGAGTGGATATTTTGAAACGTTGAAATAGTTCCCGAACCAGGGGCAAAGAATATCTGTTCTTGACGGTGACTTTATTTAATTCCCAGTAATCAACACAGGGATGCAGGGTATGGTCCTTTTTTTCTACAAAGAAGATTCCAGCACCCAAGGGGGGACGTGGAAGGCCGGATGAAGCCCTACTCTAAGTTTTCTGTACTGACTTAATGCTTTAAGTTCCAGTTCAGAGAAAGATGCCCCCGAAAGGTATTTCAGCGCCCGGCAAAAGTTTAATTGGGCAATCATACGGGCAGTGAGGTGGCAGGATGTCTGCTTTCTGTTTATCAAAGACCTCCAGGAATTCATGATAAGCTCCAAGTATGAGCTGTGACACAGGAGAGTCAGTATGTACACCCAGAAGGAATGCAGGTCCCATAGGAATGAGGTGAAGGCAGGACTGCTGGCAGTAGGTGGATGGAAAAGTATTTTCCCCTGATCTCCAGTTTATCTGTGGATTGTGGGCTTGTAACCAGGGGATGCCCAGGATAACAGGGAAACAGAGGAGACAAAATAATGTCCAAGCGTAAGTATTCCCGATGACCGGTATCAGATACAGCCAGCAGCGGGCAAGTCTTGTGTGTTTCAGGCTCAGACCTGAGATGGGATCCATCGGCCAGATGGATGGACAACTGGTGCATCTTTGCTTGCAAAGGGACTTGATGATGTTGGGTAATGTCCATGTCAATGAAGCAGCTGCAAGCTCCAGAATCGATTATGGCTGGTACTGGATGTTTTTCCCGGGGATCTGAAGTTACAGGAACAGGGTGATATGAGCAGATCCCTTTCCCACAGAACAGTTAGCAAGGTAAGTAGAGGGAATGGTCTTGGTCTTTTTGGGCCTCACAGTTTTGAAGGTAATGTCTTGCTTCAAAAAATGAAGAGAGAGATTCAAAGATTGTACTGTTCCATTCCAGGAGCTGATGGGCCCATGACCGTGATTCTCTGAGAAGCAGGGATATGGCAAAGCCCACCTTGGTGGTTTCAAGTGAGAAAGTTCTTTGTTGCAGGACAAAGTAAAGTTCACAAGAGTTCTTGACCACTTCCCGCCCGCCGGCCATCATATGACGTCCTTGACTTTGAGTGGGTATATCTACAGGCATCATTCAGATATCGTTTTTTTCAGCTGGCAATACCCTACACCATAAGAACAATCATAGCAGCTGTTCCCCCACTTTAATGTTCCTAGGGACCGTGAAAGGGGATGTCCCCCCCTCCCGCCGCCCTCCGGTGCTTCTACCGACTCACCGCTTCCATCGGTGAGTCGGAGACAGGATCCGCCGACCCCGGATTTTTACCATAGAGATTTCCGGACCAGATGGACGCCAGAGTTTCTATGATCGCTCGGAGGCCTCTGCATTCAAACAAACAAACAGCACCGCCTCGGCTGGGAAGCCAAGATCGTTTTTTTTTATTATTTCAGGCTTCCCAGCCTAGAGGTGAGATGTGGGGTTTTATTGACCCCACATATCACTGTAAAGAGGAACGATCATGCCATATTCCTATTACAAGGGATATTTACATTCCTTGTAATAGGAATAAAAGTGATCAAAATTTTTTATTTTTTTTAAAGTGTCAAACTAAAAAAAAAAGTAAAATTAACAATAAAAAAATAGAATAAAAATTTAAAGCACCCCTGTCCCCATGTGCTCGCACGCAGAAGCGAACGCATACTTAAGTCCCGCCTACATATGAAAATGGTGTTCAAACCACACATGTGAGGTATCGCCGCGAACATTAGAGTGAGAGCAATAATTTTAGCCCTCCTCTGTAATTCAAAACATGTAACCAGTAAAAATTTTTAAAGCATCGCCTATGGGGATTTTTAAGTACCAAAATTGGCACCATTCCATGAGCGTGTGCAATTTTGAAGCATGACATGTTAGCTATTTATATACTCGGCGTAACTTCATCTTTCACATTTTGCAAAAAAATTGGGCTAACTTTACTGTTTTTTCTTCCAAAAAAAGCGTTCAAAAAATTGCTGCGCAAATACCGTGCAAGATAAAAAAGTTGCAATGACTGCCATTGTATTCTCTAGGGTCTTTGCTAAAAAAAAATTATAATTTTTTGGGGTTCTATGTAATTTTCTAGCAAAAAAAATGATGATTTTTACCTGTAGGAGAGAAATGTCAGAATTGGCCTGGGTGGCAAGTGGTTAAATGCCCTGAACTTGTGCCGATCCCCTGAAATTCTCTTTGGTGCAGGAACTCATGGTTCTGGTGGTGGTATAGTTCCTGTGGATGTGGGTAAAGTCTGTTCAGACGTGGAGTGGCCAGGTGCTATAGCAGGTGCAGAGGTTACTGAGGTAGAGGTCATGGATTGGATGTGACCCTCTAGCTGGAGGCAGCTTTCTTGCAGGGTGCTGGCTGCCTGGGTAAGAGAGGCAAGTTGCTGGCATAGCGTCTCCAGAGGTGAAGCACCTCTCTTGATCTCCGACATCTGGTTGAGTGGTACTGTCACGTACCTGGTGGAGATTGAGCTGTAGAGAGGGCTTCTCTTGCACCTCCCATCCAACGATACTGATAGAGATGACAGGGACTTTAGGATATAGAGTGGCACGAGGGCCAGTATAGAAGATGGTACCAGCTGAGGCTTGACAGGAATCTGATGGCCGTAGATCACCGGACAGGCACTGGGAACTGGAACTCTGTGTTGCTGGATCAGTAAGCAGAAGCGTAGCCGGAACATAAGCCAGGGGGTCATCAACAGCCAGGCAAAGCAGGTACAGGAACGTGAGACTGGAGCCAAGACAGGATACAAGCCGGATTTGGTACACAATCAGGCAGCAAGGTACATGAGCATGAGACAGGAGCAGAGTCAAACACAAGCCAAGGTCACAGGTAGGCAGGCGCAAGTCCAGAGGAGGGTACAGGTGAAGCTTGGTAAAACACAGGCAAACTGGAACAGATCAGGGCACAGGTCAACAGGAACAAGCTGAAAGATCACTCAGCAATGTGTATGTGTCATTGCTCAGTTTAAATAGGCTGTCTGGCGCCAGTACGTGCACGTCTCTGCACGTGTGCACCTGCTCGCGCCTGCACACGCTCAAGAATGTGCCAATACATGTTTCTCTTTGTGCACATGCTGGTGTGCCCGCGCCTGTGCGCCAAAGTGGGTTTGCTAACCGGACTCTTACAATGCCGTTTTTCGGGCATGGCCCTTCAACAGAAGTCAGGCGTTCGGCCGGCTTCTGTCGGACAAGCTGCCATACATACAGATCAAACGTCGGCTTGTTTCTGTTGAACCGGCTGATATCAGCCCATATTCAGCCCGTGTGTACTAGGCTTTAATGTTTAAAAAAGAATGATACTCTATGTGATGTTACCTCCCTAAACCGTAGACCACAAAGAAGCTATTAACCTCTTCAGCCCCGGAAGAATTTCCCCCCTTCCTGACCAGAGCACTTTTTGCGATTCTGCACTGCGTTGCTTTAACTGACAATTGCGCGGTCGTGCGACGTGGCTCCCAAACAAAATCTAAAGTCCTTTTTTCCCCACAAATAGAGCTTTCTTTTGGTGGTATTTGATTGCCTCTGTAATTTTTATTTTTTGCGTTATAAACAAAAAAAAGCGACAATTTTGAAAAAAACGCATTATTTTTTTACTTTTTGCTATAGTAAATATCCCCAAAAAATATTTAAAAAAACATTTTTTTTCCTCAGTTTAGGCCGATACATATTCTTCTACATATTTTTGGTAAAAAAAAATCGCAATAAGCATTTATTGATTGTTTTGCGCAAAAGTTATAGCGTTTAAAAAATAGGGGATAGTTTTATGGCATTTTTATTATTAATTTTTTTTTTACTAGTATTGGCGGCGATCAGCGATTTTTATCATGACTGGGTCATTATGGCGGACACATTGGACATTTCTGACACATTTTTGGGACCATTGTCATTTATACAGCAATCAGTGCTATACAAATGCACTGATTCCTGTGTAAATGACACTTTCAGTGAAGGGGTTAACCACTAGGGGGCTAGGGAGGGGTTAAGTATGTCCTAGGGAGTGTTACTAACTGTGGGGGGGCATGGATACGTGTGACATGTCACTGATCTCTGCTCCCGATCACAGGGAGCAGAGATCAGTGACACTGTCACTAGGCAGAATGGGGAGATGCTTGTTTACATTAGCATTTCCCCGTTCATCCTCCCCGTGAGGCGATCTCGGGTATCCCCGTGGCAATCGAGTCCGCGGGACCTGCGACCCGACTCACGGAGCTCCCGGCCGGCGGCGTGCACGCAATGGCACAGTGGCGAATTCAAAGGGACATACGGGTACACCTATTTGCCCAGCCATGCCATTCTGCCGACGTACATCGGCGTGCGCCGGTCGGGAAGGGGTTAAATCACCCATTAATATAAGCCTAAAAAATCTCAGATACAAAGTCACAAGAACCAGTACACATATATGCAAAGACAACAGCGACAATGCACGCATACTCATAGTCAAAATATGAGATTGAACCAGATAAGAATTATGTACAGACAACATAAATGTCAGACATATTATCAGGCATAATATAACCTCCTATCCAAAATCTCATGGAGAAAATTTCATAAGAAATAAAAAATAGTGATAAAACCTAACTTTGCTATACCACTTGCCCCGCTGTCACTCTGAAACCTGCGGAGGGTGCTGTATTGGTGGCAATTTCATCAGTGGGAGGTTAAATATGCTTTTAAAATATGATGTTATAGCCCAACATTGGCTGCGTCTGCATATATTGTACATTGTAAACCATCTTGGAGCATGCCAAACAGGGTGGCTAGTTTCCCACATGTAGTGGGATTATATACAACAAGCGTAGTCACCCTTCAAAAAGACTGTCATTTTGGGGATATGCTGTTTAACACTGTTATTAGAAGGAATAAAGATAAAAGTGGTATATAATACATATATACACAGTATCTCACAAAAGTGAGTACACCCCTCACATTTTTGTAAATATTTTATTATACCTATTCATGTGACAACACTGAAGAAATGACACTTTACTACAATGTAAAGTAGTGAGTGTACAGCTTGTATAACAGCAGGGCTTTTTTTCTCCGAAAATAGGTACAGGAACTTGATCATGACCCCCCCCCCCCCTACACACACCCTCCAAACAGCATCAAATAGTGGGTGTGGTCAAATTTTACTGACAGTGGGAGGGTCTTAACAGGGCCATTAATTACCAGAAGTGCATTATGTAGAGTGCAGAGTTCGGGGAGGGGGTTTCACACAGACTGCAGAGTTCGGGGTGAGCTACGTAAATAGTGCGCTGCATACAGAGTTTAGGGGTGTGCTATACACAGAGTGCAGGTTTTAGCCTTCTTCCACAGCTGCTTACCTTTGCATCCACCATCCACATCTCACTTTCACCCCTCTTCAGCTCTTACTTCTGCATGAAACCCCCCTCGGCTGCCCCCATCTTCTCCCCATCTCCTTAAAAGCTCCACCATCTTCCACATGTCTTATTTTTGTTGCTGTATTAAGCTGAAACACCCAGTTGGCTCTAGTACCTCCCCACATACTGTAGTTGGCTCTGCCTCTCACTTGTGGGGAGATCATCTAGTGGTGATATTGGCATTTGTACTGCATTCCGGGCACCTGCATCTCCCTTGTCCCCAGGAGATCTGATCTGTGGGAGCTGTTGGGGAACAAGCTGTCACTTGTAAGCATAGAAGCTGGACTTTTGTGTTTTCAAGTAATAGTGGTGAGCAGAGAGCCTAAGCCAGAGGTGGTGGAACTGAGTTCCACCAAGTTCCAGCTGAAAAAAAGCCCTGTATAACAGTGTAAATTTGCTGTCCCCTCAAAATAACTCAACACACAGCCATTAATGTCTAAACTGCTGGCAACAAAAGTGAGTACATCCCTAAGTGAAAATGTGCAAATTGGGCCCAAAGTGTCAATATTTTGTGTGGCCACCATTATTTTCCAGCACTGCCTTAACCCTCTTGGGCTTGGACTTCACCAGAGCTTTACAGGTTGCCACTGGAGTCCTCTTTCACTCCTCCATGATGACATCACAGAGCTGGTGGATGTTAGAGACCTTGCTCTCCTTCACCTTCTGCTTGGGGATGCCCCACAGATGCTCAATAGGGCAGACTTGCTTGACCAGTCCATCACCTTTACCTTCAGCTTTTTAGCAAGGCAGTGGTCATCTTGGAGGTGTGTTGGGGTCATTATCATGTCGGAATACTGCCCTGTGGCCCAGTCTCCGAAGGGAGAGGATCATGCTTTGCTTCAGTATGTCACAGTACAAGTTGGCATTCATGGTTCCCTCAATGAACTGTAGCTCTCCAGTGCTGGCAGCACTCATGTAATAAAAAATTTACAAAAATGTGAGGGGTGTACTCACCTCACTATTGTGAGATTATATAATATATATATATATATATATATATATATATATATATATATATATATATATATATATATATATACACACACACATATACGCAGTGCCTTGGAAAAGTATTCATACCCCTTGAAATGTTCCACATTTTGTCATGTTTTGTCAATTACAGCTGCAAGTCTTTTTGTGGATGTCTCTACCAGCTTTGCACATCTAGATTGAATGAGTGACATGTTTGCCCATTCTTCTTTGCAAAATAGCTCAAGGTCTGTCAGATTGGATAGAGAGCGTCAGTGAACAGCAACTTTCAAGGCTTGCCACAGATTCTCATTTGAATTTAGGTCTGGACTTTGGCTGGGCCATTCTAACACATGAATATCCTTTGATCTAAACCAGGGGTCTCCAAACTATGGTCCTCCAGTTGTTCAGGGACTGCAATTCCCATCATTCCTAGTCATGTCTATGAATGTCAGAGTTTACAATTCCTCATGGGATGTGTAGTTGGAGGGCCATCGTTTGGAGATCCCTGATCTAAACTATCCCATTGTAGCTCTGGCTGTATGTTTAGGGTCGTTGTCCTGCTGGAAGGTGAACCTCTGCCCCAGTCGCAAGTCTTTTGCAGACTCTAACATGTTTTCTTCTAATGTCCCGTACACACGGTCTGATTTTCCGACGGAAAATGTGCGATCGGAGCGTGTTGTCGGAAATTCCGACCATGTGTGGGCTCCATCGGACATTTTCCATCGGATTTTCCGACACACAAAGTTTGAGAGCAGGCTATAAAATTTTCCGACAACAAAATCCGATAGCGTCAATTCCGACCGTGTGTGGACAATTCCGACGCACAAAGTGCCACGCATGCTCAGAAGAAATTCCGAGACGGAACAGCTTGGTCTGGTAAAATTAGCGTTCGGAATGGATAGAGCAATTTCGTCATGTAAAAAATGGTTTAATACAGCGCACTCTCTTCTTCTTTATAATGTGAGAAGAATGAAGTAGTTTGCTGCTCATATCCACACAGAGTTCTCACAAACTTCTTTCTTTATTATTTATTGTGATTCCCTCAATATATTTTGATTTGTCACATCTGATCAAATTTGTTTTTTGTATTTTTTTTTTTGTTTTGTATTTATTTCAAGGTTGATTTTTTTTTGTTTTTTAATTGGTTTTACTCCATAATATTTTTGGGTGTGTTTTGTGTGTCAAGTTACCACAACACCATTATTATCTTGTATTATTTAATCTCAAGGAGGTTGTTTTGTGTTGGTGTCCCTTGTTAATTTCACATTATATTTTTGAAATGTACCTGCCTCCTCACAAACAAACTGTCCTTTTTGAAGGAAAACACACATAGGCGAGTATAATTGAACCAAAAATTCCTTTATTAAGGGCTCAGAACCAAACAAAAAGGGAGGCAACGCTGGAGAAACATCATAAATTGGCGAAGCCTTGGACCCCCAGGGCACACATCAATTATTTTACAGCAAAATTGGTGGCCTGAGGAGTCCATATCTAAGGGAGTGCAGTCTGGTCCAGAAGTCCCATAGATCCGGAACGCAGCAGATGACATCTGTGTCCCCAGGCTGTGGTACTACAAGAGGCTGCATCTTTTGCCAGACCAGACTGAACCCAGGGTCATCACTCTCTGGTCTTCCTTCCATGCTTCCTTCCCGGCTGTGGCTCTGGTGTTGGAGATGTGGCAGGAGGAGAAGTAGGACCTGGAGGAGGAGGAGTAGGACCTGGAGGAGGAGTAGGACCTGGAGGAAGAGGAGGAGGACTATGTGTGAGGTCACAAATGTGGGTAGCACATGTTATTTGGCCCCTCAACCCCTTATTGAGAGCTTCCAAAATTAAGAACTCACACAGGAGTCGTTGGCCCTCTTCCATCTGCATCATTTTGCAGGCAGTTAGGCCAGCAAAGTCCTCCTCCACAGTGTGGGGGGTTCTCAGTGCCTCTGTAGCCTTCCAAAAGATGCCTATGGCAGCCTCCTCCAGGTTACTCCTCTTCCTGCCACTTTTTCTTTGAAGGTGGAGGGGAGGGACCTGGGTATCGGGCAGCCTGCTTGGCCTGGCCACCTCCTGGCTGAGACTTCCCTGTGTATGAAAAAGGGACATGGTTTTAGTTTTTGCTTCATCAATCACAATCATAAATTAGCAATCCAAACTAACATATATTTAACATCATTGATTGGACAACCAGCAATATTTTGAAGAATGCTATACCTGGCTCAAGCTGGGCTCCTCCACATGTTGCTGCCTGGAAGGCCCAGGTTGGGTGTCAGAAGCCTCAGCTGGGGGGGAAGGAAGCGTGGAAAGAAGAGTGGAGAGTGCTGGCCTGGGTTCAGTCTGACCTGCCAGAAAATGCAGCCTGTCATAATACCACAGCCTGGGGACATAAATGTCATCTGCAGCTCCTGATCTCTGGGAATCCTGGACCTTCTTGTGCTCCCTTAGATAAGTGCTCCTCAGGCCACCAATTAGGATCTTCAAATAGGTGATCTCTGCCGTGGGGATCACCGTCTTCACAAATTCCAACAAATTATCCAGCGCTGCCTTCCTCTTTGTTTGGTTCTTATAATCAGGGTGGTTTATCTGCCATAGACTGGGCAGCTCTCTGAACATATCAATGAAGATTGGCATAAAGTCCTTATCTTTCAAGATATCCATTTTCACTGCAAGACACAACACAAGACAAACCTTAATGTCAGACTAAAGTCTTCTAAACTTGTGCAAATACAGGCCTCAATCTAGAAGCAGTATAGGCCCAATGTTAAATCTTACCTTCGCAATCACGATCGGTGCCTCCGTTACTCCTTCCTCCTCTCACAGATCGTACGTACTACGCACGCGTGTTACGCTTTATAGACACTGCGCATGCGTGAAACTTCGCCCGCCCCTGACGTTCTTTCTAGTCTATTCCCCGCCCCTTCTTGTTCGGCGCAGTGGGGGAAGAGCACATGGCGGAGTCAGAGCAGGTGTCTGATAATTACACCAACGAGGAGGAGGGGGAGGAAAGCCCGGAGGCAGAAACATCCCGATCCAGAAGGAGACAATTTAAGGCCTCAAATATGTCCTTTGTGGAGATGGTGGAGATGGTCGACATCCTGAAGAGGGCTGACTATGATGGGAAGTATTGACCTTACCCCAACCCCAATGTCAGAAAGGCCAAGATCATGGCGAAAGTGATCAAGTGTCTGCACCGGAATTTCGGGGTACGACGATCAAAAGATCAGCTCAGGAAACGGTGGTCGGACCTCAAATTAAGAGAGCACGAGCAGTACAGAAAGATCCGGAGAGTGCTGCAATAAAGTAAGTAGTTGTGCTGTGTTCCTATTCTTTATGTTTATTACGTTTGTGCTGCTCCATGTGCTTTTCTTAACTGTTATCCAGTTTAAAATGGCAACTTTCATGTTCATGGGCACATTATTCGTTTGTATCAAACATTGTTTGTTCGGCCTAGAAAACACCATTGTTTTGGCCATATGCATTTGCCCACATTTTTTATGGCCTACTTGTCTGCAAATAATTTGGTTGTGTAGATGGGTTTGTAACTAGAATGAAATGCAAACTAGATTCTGTGTAAGGAGAGGACACTCAGTAGCTGTTTACACATCTGGACGCTGGAGCTTTAGTGTGGGACACAAGAACACCCTTTTTATTAGGGGGTCCCATACAGGTGCTTCAGTGTATACTATAGGGGTGTCTCCATCTGTGAAGCTTGTACAAAACAGGTAAAGTATTGAAGCTTGACAAAGGACACTAAAAATTCTACATCTTGGAACTCTGCCAAAATAGACAATTGTACCCCACTTCCAAGCAATGTTTCATATTCCTATTTCTGCCATGAAATATCTGTGTGCTAAGTATACCTATTTTTTTTTTACATAGGGGATAAAAGACTCGGAGGACACCCCTCATCCGAGGAGACCACAGACCCCCCACCTCAGGAAGAAGGGGAAATCCACCCAAGCCAAGCAGAGCAGGAGGAGGAAGACGTGGTGGAAATTGTCACCACAACAGGTGAGTGTCTGCGACCACAGGCTCAGGTAAGAGATGGATGCCGGCATATTTATAATACATGGTGTGTTTTTGTTTCTATCTTTTTAGGTGATCGTGATGTTGTGGATCCAGGACATTTCACCTCGGAAAGTGCACAGATCCTGATCGGGGAGATCATGGGGTGTAATAGGGACTTGGAAAACATCCAGAAAAGCATCAATGATGTAAAAAAAAATGAAGAACATCATTGATGTTTTAGGGAGAGTTTAAAACCCCTCAAAATCCCTATTTTTTGGGGGGCTTTTTGTGACCTAAAAATTTTTACCATTTGTTGACATATTTGAGAAAAGCCAAATTTTGAAGAGGCACACAGTGTGTCAACATGTGCTATCTGCCATCACGGGAGATCAATGGACGCATTTTGGGGGTGCAACCCCTTCCTCAATAATAAAGTAGCTGTGAGGAAGGGGTTGCACCCACAAAATACATCCCTTGATCCCCCATGATGGCAGCTAGCACATGTTGACATTCGGCAATTTGTGTGCATCTTCAAAATTTGGCTTTTTTAGGGGTGACTTCACCCCATCTGAATGCAATATCAAACACAGTTTGTAAATACTCATGTCTGATATTGCCTTCAAGTTCTACCAAATGTGAACTTTGTAAGTTCAAGATTTGTGTCTTTCTTGTTGGTTTTAAACATGCCTGTTTTATCTTAAATGGACATTTCTACTTTTTCTAATGTGACCCCAAAAATTGTTATACAACAAACATGTTGGTTTGTTTTAAAAACCTTTTCTAAATGCAAATGTGATTGTGCTGGTATTAAAAAGATTGTTAATCAAGAATGTGTGGATTATTGTTTCAACGCTCCAACACTTTTGTTGTGCTCTAATTGGTGTTTTCACTGACAATGGGGGTTATTTCCTAAGGGAAAATCCACTTTGCACTACAAGTGCAGTTTCAACTGCACTTGTAGTGCAAAGTGTCTTTGCCTTTAGTAAATAACACCCAACAATGCTTTGTAATGTTACACAATCACGCCATTTTCAGGACTCACCACATTTCTGTCAGGGTCAGCTAAAAGAAACACAAGCAGTAAATGTTACCAAAGATTTTAGTAAGTCATTTTTTTTTATTTGAAAAAGATTTCAGACATTGTCTGGCATATTGATAGCCCCCCTACCCGCAAAGTATTCAAGGTAGCTTAGATGGACATCACAGGCACTCAGGGGGGGCAAGCTAGGACGGCCACTTTCAAGCGCCGTCAGGGTTGGTTCATTTTGAATTCCCGCCTCAGGCCCAACTGAGGCAGCATAGTTGGCAGAATGTTGCCATAAAAAGTTGTGTAGAACACAGCACGCCGGGATGATATGATTCAGTTTGTACTCCGCCATGTGTATGGGTGTAAGAAGTAGGCGGAACCGGCTGGCCATGATTCCAAACGTGTTCTCCACCACTCTTCTGGCTCTGGCCAGCCAGTAATTAAAAACCCTCTGGTCCGGGGTGAGGGTCCTCATTGGGAATGGTCCCCCAGCGCAAACGCTTCATCTGCAACGAAGATGAATGGGAGTCCTTCCACATTGTCTTCTGGAGGTGGCAAGTCGAAGCTGCCATTCTGGAGACGCCTGTAGAACTCCGTCTGGGCGATGACTCCACCATCGGACATCCGGCCATTCTTCCCCACGTCCACATACAGGAACTCGTAAGTAGCTGACACCACTGCCAACATCACAATACTATTGAACCCTTATAGTTGAAATAGTATGACCCCAAGTTGGGTGGTGGAACGATGTGGACATGCTTCCCATCAATTGCCCCTCCGCAGTTAGGAAAGTCCAACACTGGGCAAAGTGGGAGGCCACAGTCTGCCATTCCTGTGGCGTGGAAGGAAACTGTGGAGTCAAACAAGAAAAAAAAATAGTAATTTTGCACATAAACAGGGAAAGCAGATTAGACACAAACATTCTTGGCCAACATCAAGATAACATTTATTTGAGGGAGTTTTTAAAGACCAAAGTATAAGGTACACCTATCAGATTCCCCCTCCCCACCCCCTCTCATGGGCCATTTCTAACATTATGGGGGGGAACTCTTGGACAGGTAACCCTCTCCACTTCATTGAGAGATGAATGCCTAAATAATGGGTATTACTTTCGCCAGCCCCTCCTTAGTTACACTATTGGCAGCCCACTGGACAGGTAAGAAGTGTCATAATACAAAGATATAAATACACATTGTACACATTTGAGCACATTTGGACATTCTGCTATTACCTATCAAGATAATAATAGTATACAAAAACTTTTAACAGTACCATTTGAAAGTATGCAGGCAGGTCCTTGCACTACATGCTTTGGGGAATTCATCCATAAATCTGACCACAAAAGAGATGGGTATAGTGTGTATGGGTTTGGCAAAGTCAGCAGATAGATGATTGAGGATAAATAGAGAATCGGTATCAGCTGACTTAGCAGTTGGGGGGAGGGGGGTTCCAAATGATTTGGGGACCCAAAAAAAAAAAGCATCTGACACTCTGCCAGAATTTAAAGCACAAATCACATTTAAAAACATTTTAGGGGGTGTTTGGGGTAAAGCACTACTATGGAGCTGATAAAATACATTGTTAAGTGACTACATGAGGTGAATATAGGGCCAGGAGACCATGCTGGGGAGGTAAGTGAAGGCAAATATGTATGAAGGACAAAAGAAAATTAAAGAAAAATCCAGCATGCATGAGGACAAAGGGGACATTCACAGCATATTACAATCATGGTAATTTGGGAATGAGGAAAGAAATACAATATATTATCAAACATTAAATACAATAAAATGTGATATTAAAGGATAAATCTTACCTTAATATAATCCTTCTGCAGGACCTGGATGATGGCAGAACAGGTCTCTAGGCTAATGATCCCCAGAGCCTGGGGGGAGATGCCTGTCGAGAACTTCAAGTCCTGCAGGCTTCTCCCCGTCGCCAAGTACCGCAAGGTGGAGTGATGGCTTGCCTCATGCAGGTATCCTGCCTGCTGATATAGGGGGTCAGCAAAGCCAACAAACGGTGAAATACAGGGTCCATCATCCCAAGAAAGTTCCTGAAATCATCAGGATTATTCTCACGGATCTGATGGAGCAAAGGCATATGACAGAACTGGTCACGCTGAAGCAACCAATTCTTGGTCCATGAACTCCTCCCCACCCTGTTCATGGACTGGACTTGTGTCAAGGTAAGGACTCCAACACCAAACTCCCGCACAGCACAAACTCTACGAGGAGTACGCAACATGGCTAGAAAACGGTCGGCTGCTCAGAACGAAGTAACAGAAAGCACTGAAGAACAGCAAGGCCTGTGAAGAGCGACCTGAAAAACAGTAACGAACGAACAAAAAGAGAGAATCTGACAGAGAGTAGATTGAGAGGGTGTGCCACATCCCATAAATCTCAATATCTCAAAATCTTCAATTTGTACAAAGATGCAAGAAATGAATTTTAAATTGCTCACTAGATGGTACAACACACCTACAAAACTGCAGAGATTCTTCCCATCCTCCTCAGGGCTCTGTTGGAGATGTCAGGGAGATCAGGGAACAATCCTCCACATTTTCTGGAGTTGCCCCTTACTGAAGCAGTTCTGGGAAAATGTACAAAAAACAATACAAAAATTCATGGAACGCCCTATCCCGGCGGAGCCGGGTTTCTTCTTACTACATGCAACAGACATGGCGAGCAAAAAATACAAAAAATCCCTGATCCGCCATTTATTAGATGCAGCAAAATCCTGTATTCCACTACTGTGGAAGTCAACTAGATCCCCATCCTTGGGCATGTGGGTAAGGAAGGTAGAGGACATCAGGAACATGGAGGATCTCATTCTCACAGCCCGACATAAAAATGAGTTGTACACCAAAATATGGTCTAACTGGGTAATCTTTGTCTTCTCTACTGAAGGACAGAGCCTTATGATGGATGCCTGAAGACATCGAAACTCCAATTTCATACGTATGCCCCAGTCTGGGGTGTTCGCCGCCTCCGAATGCCCTACTTACCCCCCTTCCTTCCTTCCTCCCCCCCTCTTCTCTCTCCTTTCCCTCCTTTCTCTCCCCCCCTTTTTTCCTCACCAGTTTTATATTCTTAGTGGATAACCATATTAATCTATTTAAGGTTTAACCATAGAAAAATAAAAAAAAAAGACAGAAGGAAAGGGGTACCCAGACATGTAAGAGGACCACAGCAATGTTGAACAAATGTTTACATAGCTTTACAGAATATAATTGTCTATGCACGGATAGTAAATGTGGATACATTTCTAGTATTGATGCTGTGTGAGGCTGCGTCCTCAATTAACAGATTTGTTATTTGTTTTTGTTGTTATTCTGGGGCAAGGCCCTTTCCTATGCCTAAATAAACTTAATATTTGCAAAAAAAAGAGAGGAGGCCAAGCAAACATCTTAGATAGACGTAGAGATAGGCTTAAAAACGACCCAAGACACTAAACATATCACTTACTCGGCCAGCCCAGAGACACAGCATCAGTTAGACATCCCCCTCCAATCTCAAGATCAGAGTGAATGGGCTCAATATTTGTATCCACCGGGATACGCCACCAGCTGATTACAACAAGAATAAGCTGGAGGAAAGATGTATGACCCGGAGCTCTCCCAACTCAACCCCCGTCAGCTGACTGGTTGTCAGCTTGATAGGGGTGTGTAATGGTCCGGTCCAGCCAATGGGCCCCCTGAGCGTGAGCTGCGCCCCGCCTCCCCGCAGGCGCCAGCCGCGACGACGCACCGTGCATGCGTGCCAGCCAAGCTGGAACGCAAAACAGCGGCGAACGTCACGGCGCCGTGCCTCGGAGCGCCGCAGTCCACTCTCACTGGCACAGCAAGCCTGCCCTGGAGACAGCGAACTGGCTGATCCAGGCCAGGGATGGAGGAGCGTCCAAATGGCAACTCCCCCCACAATGCCCCAGAGGAGGACACCCTTGCCGTGCCGGGTCTGCACACAAAAAAGACAGCAACTATGCCAAAAATCAGTGCACCTACCTATGCCGCAAAAGGAGAGAAGGGGAGTTAACAAAGGTCCAAAAACCTACACAAAATAATAATATAACATACATGCATGAAATTCATGCATGATACTATACATATACAGCCAAAATTATATATAGATTGGGCACAGATGTAACATCAGCAGTGGAGACGGTTGTGAAGTCGTTACACGGAGAGAAAAATCATGAAACAGCCATAGACCAAGCACTTAGAAATAAGACCCATTCATGTTCCAATAAGAGGTTCTACTTCTGCCAAGACATTATTGTACCCCAATCATGGGTGTATATGAAAACGTCTAATGTGGGCTAACCCCTCAAGTATCAAGTAAACTTATATACATATAGAACATGGTATACAGGAAAGAGCAGCGAGGACCACCATTAAGGTGAAAACAAAAAGAGGGAACATGGGGGCCAGGGTCACACTAAGACCAGCTATACCAAAAAGTAATGAGTACAACGTGGGGTGCGGGCAAGGCAAAAACTAAGGAGACGCCTATTTCTCCATGCCCCCCGGAGTCAAAGCCCTCCAAGAATGGCTTGAAGCATGTTACATCATTGAGTCCTGGGGGCCTGGTAGCCCGCAGATTGTAAATCCACCTCAGTTCGAGCTGGAGGAGATCCTTATTCCAATCCCCCCCCCTCGGACTGGGGTGTACCCGATCCAAAATCAAAAATTTGATTTTTGGAAACAGCCCCTGATGAACCTGGGCAGTATGTCTACCCAGTGGCAAGTCGGGGTCACATGTCTGCATGCTCCTGATGTGGCGGTATGCCCTATGCCAGAATTCCAATTTGGTCTTCCCGACATAGAAGCATCCGCACTCACACCGGAGCATGTAAACAACACCCTTGGTCTTACAGTTGGCAAAGTGTTTTGGTCTGAAGGTACTGCCATCCGGTAAGTTTGGGTTTTTGATAGTATACATGAATTTACAGTACCTACAGGCCCCACACATGAAAGTGCCCTCATATTTGCAGTGCTCAGAAAAGTTCTCACCCCTGAATTCGCTCCTCACCAACCTGGAAGACACTGACGTAGCCCTCCTGAACGTGAAGAGCGGACTCTCGGGGAGGAGTCTACTCAGGTTTGGGTTCATAGTGAGAATGTGCCAAAATTTTGACACAATTTTTTTAACTTCTGCGTGTTGATTGCAGTATTTAGTGATAATATGCAGGGGATTATCCTGGTTCCTATGCTTCTGTGAGTAGATAAGAGCATGTCGTGTATGCATGGTAGCCCGCTTGTATGCCTTTTTGAGGGAGGTATGTGAGTAACCTCTCACAAGAAGTCTTTCACGTAAATTGTCTGCTTCGATTTTAATGGTCGCTTCGTCAGTACAATTTCTGCGCACCCTGAGGTACTGGCTATATGGTATAGACTTGATGAGACTCGGTGGATGGAAGCTAGAGGCATGTAGGATGGTGTTCCCAGCAGTGGCTTCCGATAGAGGCCACTGCTGAGTCCACCATCCTGACCTCTAAAGACCGTGACGTCCAAAAAGGCGATCTCGCTGCGACTCGATGACATAGTAAAAGTAAGATTAAAGCGGTTCTTATTCATACACTCTAGACATGAATGTAGAAGCTCTATGGGGCCGTCCCAGATGGTGAAAATGTCGTTGATGTATCGGAACCACAGAAGGAAGTGGTTCGTATACATCGACAAGTTTTCATCACTGAGAAATGTGGTTTCCCATTCCCCCAGGTACAGGCTAGCGTAGGACGGGGCACAACAAGTCCCCATCGCCACTCCCTGTACCTGGAGGAAATGGGAGTCATCAAAGGTAAAGATGTTGTGATACAGGATATACTCCAGCAACTGCAAAATAAATTCGTTATAGGCCCAATCCCCATCCCGTCTCTGATAAATGGCCTTCTTGACAGCTCTAAGCCCCCCAGCATGGGGAATAGAGCTGTACAGGGCTTCTACGTCAATAGTTACCAAATATGCATTTTCTGGTATTATGAGATTTTCAATAATTTTGAGAAAATGTATAGTGTCTTTCACAAAGGACCGTAGGCTGATGACATCGGGTTTAAGATATTCATCAATTAAACGACTTGCGTTTTCACTAATGGACCCTCTGCCTGAGATAATTGGTCTCCCGGTTGGGTTATAACTGTCCTTGTGAATTTTCGGTAATAAATAAAAAGTTGGTACAACAGGAAATTTGTCTCTGATGTATTCTCAAATAGTTTTGTTGATGACTTTGTTGTTGTACGCTAAGTCCACCAAAGAATAGTATTCTTGGTGGAATCTATTCACCAAATCTCTCGTAATTTTCTTGTACCAATTCTTATTCATTAGAATTTTTTGACACATAGAGATGTACTGAGCATCGTCCATCAGGACAATGTTGCCCCCCTTGTCCGAGGGCTTGATAACTATTGACTTGTTGTCACTAAGCTCCTTAAGTGCATGTCTGTCTGCCATATTGATATTAATCGTTTTGGGGGTACGAATACATATCCTATCGATCTCTCTATAGACCAGTTTTAGAAATGTGGAGATGTTTGGGTTAGAGCTGGGAGATGGAAATTGTATCGACTTTTTCTGAAGTTTGGACCCTTGTTTTAGCTCCTGAGCCGATCTTTCCTTGTTATCCAAGGGAAGGGATAGCACTGTGGGCAAGTCAATGCAGTCGATAAGATCTACCGTGTCGCTCTCCTCCAGGAGCGACACCAGCTGATCAATAGCTTGATTTTCTTGGGGTCTTAGGTCTGTAGATCCCTGGGGTTTTTGGTACATGTTCTTTAACATGAGTTTACGTGCAAACATTTCTAGATCTTTGACAACCTCAAACCTGTCCATATTTTCATTTGGGCAGAATCCGAGTCCTTTCTGGAGTATACAAGCTTCACTATCCGTTAAAACATGGGAGGAGAGGTTGACGATGTTGAAGGACCCATCAGGTCGATCAACATCATCAATAATCAACTCCTCCCTACCGCAATCTAAGTTCTGTTTGTGAGTTTGTTTAAAAGTGTCTCTGCTAAAGGGACCATTTCCTGTCTATCCCCTCCCTGGTGAGTGGTTCTGGACCTTGTCACTGGAGGTGAGTTTGTGTTACCAACCAAAGATGCTGTAGGGGCGGAAGCAGAACAGCTGCCTACCTCTAAGGGTGCCCTGCCTGAAGCCGAGGGCATATTGTGGGGACCATCTGCTGTGTTGGTGTTGTGGGTCCTAGATCCCTGAGATCTGTTGTCACATTGGTTGGAACTGGGTACCTTTTTGTTCTTAGAGGAAACCTGTGAGGAAACAGAGGATACACTCGAGGAAGAATTAGACATGGCAGAGTAATGGTCCCTCCGGTTCCTAAATCTATTATGATTTTTAGACTGTAGTTGGTTCCATTTTTTAGCTCTATTCTCTTCGAAGGCACATCGATCCCTACTGAACTTATTTTCCTTTTTGATGAGAATGTCCTTATTAAAATCCTCCAGATGTTTTTTAAGTTTTAATTCCTTGTCCATATATGTTTTGTGTGTCTGTAGCGGTTGGAGTTTCAGACAGATGGCCTGTATGTCACCATCCAAGATACTCAACCGCTTTTGATATTCCGTAATAAGGAGTTCCATCATATCTTTGGAACATGTCCGTAGGATTTTCTCCCATGCGTTTTTGAACTCAGTGTCCAGCCCCTCAAGATTGGGGAAAATTTGGACCCTGAGTCCCAATGGGTTCATATTGTCATTAATATAATCCCGAAAGGACCTAATGTGCCAGAACAGGGACGACTTCTTCTCGAGAGTTTTTGTAAGCTTCAAGAATAGGCCGTTGATTTCAAATTCAATATGCTCATACTTACCGTACTTATCCAAGTAGCCGGACATAAGGTTGTCCCAGTTACTCCCTGTGTAATTCGCCATGGTCTAAAAAATTATATTGAAAAACGATAAACACAAAATATATAATGACCTCACAAGAGAGATCTCTAAGGAAAAAACAGTCTATTATAATGTAAAAAATTCCCAGACAAATGGGCATATAAGCCCAATATTAGTGTACAAAAATGTAGTATACTACTGACTGTCAGAAAAAGGGGCGGGGACTGGTATTTACTACCAAATTATATCAAAAAGAGAGAATCTGACAGAGAGTAGATTGAGAGGGTGTGCCACATCCCATAAATCTAAAAGAAACCAAATATTCCCCTATGGCAGGATTTTGGAGGCACTACCATAAACAACAATGGGGTATAGATAAAAATATACTTTTATTACATAGTCAGAAAAAAATGACAAAATATATACAAATCAAATACAAAAAATATGTACAGAAGGATACATTAAGAGCAAAGTACATGTGGTTAGAGATACAGATTGCATAACAATGGAAAGAGGACCAAAGGTCAAGGTATGATAAGTCTCACAGAACCGACGCGTTTCAGAGAATCCTTCATCAGGGTTCGCCGAGTGAGAATTAACATCTAAGGGGTTACAAAGTCAAAGGAATAATTAACATCACATACAAATTTAATGACAGCCCCCCCACACAAAATGAAAGTCTGCATAAAAACTACACTTACTTCCAAAGTACCAATGCTACATAAGTATCCATAGCATAAAATCAACTTCACAAGAGTCTCCCAGGCCGTGTGCACTTGAGGGTCACCTAATGGGTAGCTCTCCTTAATGGTATTGCAGAAAACTGGTGTATCAGGGAAAAAAAAAGGAAAATCCCAAATTATGCTGAAAATCGCCGCATCCAAATGCTTGGTGCGGCGTTTGTGTGCAGGCTGGGGTCCAAACGTCTCCGGACCTGCAACCGAGAACACAACCCAGTGAAAAATAATGGTTCAGGAGTGGAGGTAGACGATAGCAACTAATGAGATCGATAATATCTGATCCAAGAGAATATAGAAGGGTGGGGTACATATATAAGTGCCAGTAACAGGGAACATACCTGTGAACTAAGTTCGAAGGTATGGCCTACAGCTTGTCATGTAGGGGGGAGGAAAGAGGCTGAGAGACCGGGCTTGCAACAAATCAGCTGCAAATAATAAGGGAACTTGGTTAAAAGGAGCAGGGATAGATCTGATACAGGCAAGTATTTTCCAGCAGTAAAGAGAGGAGGCCAAGCAAACATCTTAGATAGACGTAGAGATAGGCTTAAAAACGACCCAAGACACTAAACATATCACTTACTCGGCCAGCCCAGAGACACAGCATCAGTCAGTTTTGATATAGTTTGGTAGTAAATACCAGTCCCCGCCCCTTTTTCTGACAGTCAGTAGTATGCTACATTTTTGTACACTAATATTGGGCTTATATGCCCATTTGTCTGGGAATTTTTTACATTATAATAGACTGTTTTTTCCTTAGAGATCTCTCTTGTGAGGTCATTATATATTTTGTGTTTATCGTTTTTCAATATAATTTTTTAGACCATGGCGAATTACACAGGGAGTAACTGGGACAACCTTATGAGTACGGTAAGTATGAGCATATTGGATCTGAAATCAACGGCCTATTCTTGAAGCTTACAAAAACTCTCGAGAAGAAGTCGTCCCTGTTCTGGCACATTAGGTCCTTTCGGGATTATATTAATGACAATATGAACCCATTGGGACTCAGGGTCCAAATTTTCCCCAATCTTGAGGGGCTGGACAGTGAGTTCAAAAACGCATGGGAGAAAATCCTACAGACATGTTCCAAAGATATGATGGAACTCCTTATTACGGAATATCAAAAGCGGTTGAGTATCTTGGATGGTGACATACAGGCCATCTGTCTGAAACTCCAACCGCTACAGACACACAAAACATATATGGACAAGGAATTAAAACTTAAAAAACATCTGGAGGATTTTAATAAGGACATTCTCATCAAAAAGGAAAATAAGTTCAGTAGGGATCGATGTGCCTTAGAAGAGAATAGAGCTAAAAAATGGAACCAACTACAGTCTAAAAATCATAATAGATTTAGGAACCGGAGGGACCATTACTCTGCCATGTCTAATTCTTCCTCGAGTGTATCCTCTGTTTCCTCACAGGTTTCCTCTAAGAACAAAAAGGTACCCCGTTCCAACCAATGTGACAACAGATCTCAGGGATCTAGGACCCACAACACCAACACAGCAGATGGTCCCCACAATATGCCCTCGGCTTCAGGCAGGGCACCCTTAGAGGTAGGCAGCTGTTCTGCTTCCGCCCCTACAGCATCTTTGGTTGGTAACACAAACTCACCTCCAGTGACGAGGTCCAGAACCACTCACCAGGGAGGGGATAGACAGGAAATGGTCCCTTTAGCAGAGACACTTTTAAACAAATTCACAAACAGAACTTAGATTGCGGTAGGGAGGAGTTGATTATTGATGATGTTGATCGACCTGATGGCTTCTTCAACATCGTCAACCTCTCCTCCCATGTTCTAACGGATAGTGAAGCTTGTATACTCCAGAAAGGACCTCGGATTCTGCCCAAATGAAAATATGGACAGGTTTGAGGTTGTCAAAGATCTAGAAATGTTTGCACGTAAACTCATGTTAAAGAACATGTACCAAAAACCCCAGGGATCTACAGACCTAACACCCCAAGAAAATCAAGCCATTGATCAGCTGGTGTCGCTCCTGGAGGAGAGCGACACGGCAGATCTTATCGACCGCATTGACTTGCCCACAGTGCTATCCCTTCCCTTGGATAACAAGGAAAGATCAGCTCAGGAGCTAAAACAAGGGTCCAAACTTAAGAAAAAGTTGGTACAATTTCCACCTCCCAGCTCTAACCCGAACATCTCCACATTTCTAAAACTGGTCTTTAGAGAGATCGATAGGATATGTATTCGTACCCCCAAAACGATTAATATCAATATGGCAGACAGTCATTCACTTAAGGAGCTTAGTGACAACAAGTCAATAGTTATCAAGCCCTCGGACAAGGGGGGCAACATTGCCCTGATGGACAATGCTCAGTACATCTCTATGTGTCAAAAAATTCTAATGAATAAGAATTGGTACAAGAAAATTACGAGAGATTTGGTGAATAGATTCCACCAAGAATACTATTCTTTGGTGGACTTAGCGTACAACAACAAAGTCATCAACAAAACTATTTGGGAATACATCAGAGTCAAATTTCCTGTTGTACCAACTTTTTATTCATTACTGAAAATCCACAAGGACAGTCGTAACTCAACCGGGAGACCAATTATCTCAGGCAGAGGGTCCATTAGTGAAAACGCAAGTCGTTTAATTAATGAATATCTTAAACCCCATGTCATCAGCCTACGGTCCTTTGTGAAAGACACTATACATTTTCTCAAAATTATTGAAAATCTCATAATACCAAAAAATGCATATTTGGTAACTATTGACGTAGAAGCCCTGTACAGCTCTATTCCCCATGCTGGGGGGCTTAGAGCTGTCAAGAAGGCCATTTATCAGAGACGGGATGGGGATTGGGCCTATAACGAATTTATTTTGCAGTTACTGGAGTATATCCTGTATCACAACATCTTTACCTTTGATGACTCCCATTTCCTCCAGGTACAGGGAGTGGCGATGGGGACTTGTTGTGCCCCGTCCTACGCTAACCTGTACCTGGGGGAATGGGAAACCACATTTCTCAGTGATGAAAACTTGTCGATGTATACGAACCACTTCCTTCTGTGGTTCCGATACATCGACGACATTTTCACCATCTGGGACGGCCCCATAGAGCTTCTACATTCTTGTCTAGAGTGTGTGAATAAGAACCGCTTTAATCTCACTTTTACTATGTCATCGAGTCGCAGCGAGATTGCCTTTTTGGACGTCACGGTCTTTAGAGGTCAGGATGATGGACTCAGCAGTGGCCTCTATCGGAAGCCACTGCTGGGAACACTATCCTACATGCCTCTAGCTTCCATCCACCGAGTCTCATCAAGTCTATACCATATAGCTAGTACCTCAGGGTGTGGAGAAATTGTACTGACGAAGCGACCATTAAAATCGAAGCAGACAATTTACGTGAAAGACTTCTTGTGAGAGGTTACTCACATACCTCCCTCAAAAAGGCATACAAGCAGGCTACCATGCATACACGACATGCTCTTATCTACTCACAGAAGCATAGGAACCAGGATAATCCCCTGTGTATTATCACTAAATACTGCAATCAACGCGCAGAAGTTAAAAAAATTGTGTCAAAATTTTGGCACATTCTCACTATGGACCCAAACCTGAGTAGACTCCTCCCCGAGAGTCCGCTCTTCACGTTCAGGAGGGCTACGTCAGTGTCTTCCAGGTTGGTGAGGAGTGAATTCAGGGGTGAGAACTTTGCTGAGCACTGCAAATATAAGGGCACTTTCATGTGTGGGGCCTGTGGGTACTGTAAATTCATGTATACTATCAAAAACCCAACCTTACCGGATGGCAGTACCTTCAGACCAAAACACTTTGCCAACTGTAAGACCAAGGGTGTTGTGTACATGCTCCGGTGTGATTGCGGATGCTTCTATGTCGGGAAGACCAAATTGGAATTCTGGCATAGGGCATACCGCCACATCAGGAGCATGCAGACATGTGCCCCCGACTTGCCACTGGGTAGACATACTGCCCTGGTTCATCAGGGGCTGTTTCCAAAAATCTAATTTTTGATTTTGGATCGGGTACACCCCAGTCCGAGGGGGGGAGATTGGAATAAGGATCTCATCCAGCTCGAACTGAGGTGGATTTACAATCTGCAGGCTACCACGCCCCCTGGACTCAATGATGTAACATACTTCAAGCCATTCTTGGAGGGCTTTGACTCCGGGGGCATTTAGAAATAGGCGTCTCCTTAGTTTTTGCCTTGCCCACACCCCACGTTGTACTCATTACTTTTTGGTATAGCTGGTCTTAGAGTGACCCTGGCCCCCATGTTCCCTCTTTTTGTTTTCACCTTAATGGTGGTCCTCGCTGCCCTTTCCTGTATTATATGGATATAAGTTTACTTGATACTTGAGGGGTTAGCCCACATTAGACGTTTTCATATACACCCATGATTGGGGTACAATAATGTCTTGGCAGAAGTAGAACCTCTTATTGGAACATGAATGGGTCTTATTTCTAAGTGCTTGGTCTATGGCTGTTTCATGATTTTTCTCTCCGTGTAACGACTTCACAACCGTCTCCACTGCTGATGTTACATCTGTGCCCAATCTATATATAATTTTGGCTGTATACGTATAGTATCATGCATGAATTTCATGCATGTATGTTATATTATTATTTTGTGTAGGTTTTTGGACCTTTGTTAACTTCCCTTCTCTCCTTTTGCGGCATAGGTAGGTGCACTGATTTTTGGCATAGTTGCTGTCTTTTTTGTGTGCAGACCCGGCACGGCAAGGGTGTCCCCCTCTGGGGCATTGTGGGGGGAGTTGCCATTCGGACTCTCTCCATCCCTGGCCTGGATCAGCCAGTTCACTGTCTCCAGGTCAGGCTTGCCGTGCCGGTGGGAGTGGACTGCGGCGCGGTGCTCCGACGTTCGCCGCTATTTTGCGTTCCAGCTTGGCTGGCGCGCATGCGCGGTGCGTCGTCGGGGCTGGCGCCTGCGGGGAGGCGGGGCGCAGCTCACGCTCAGGGGCCCATTGGCTGGACCGGACCATTACACACCCCTATCAAGCTGACAACCAGTCAGCTGAGGGGGGTTGAGTTGGGAGAGCTCCGGGTCATACATCTTTCCTCCAGCTGATTCTTGTTGTAATCAGCTGGTGGCGTATCCCGGTGGATACAATATTGAGCCCATTCACTCTGATCTTGAGATCGGAGGGGGATGTCTAACTGATGCTGTGTCTCTGGGCTGGCCGAGTAAGTGATATGTTTAGTGTCTTGGGTCATTTTTAAGCTCTCTCTACGTCTCTAAGATGTTTGCTTGGCCTCCTCTCTTTACTGCTGGAAAATACTTGCCTGTATCAGATCCATCCCTGCTCCTTTTAACCAAGTTCATTTATTATTTGCAGCTGATTTGTTGCAAGCCCGGACTCTCAGCCTCTTTCCTCCCCCCTACATGACAAGCTGTAGGCCATACCTTCGAACTTAGTTCACAGGTATGTTCCCTGTTACTGGCACTTATATATGTACCCCACCCTTCTATATTCTCTTGGATCAGATATTATCGATCTCATTAGTTGCTATCGTCTACCTCCACTCCTGAACCATTATTTTTTACTGGGTTGTGTTCTCGGTTTCAGGTCCGGAGACGCTTGGACCCCAGCCTGCACACAAACGCCGCACCAAGTATTTGGATGCGGCGATTTTCAGCATAATTTGGGATTTTCCTTTTTTTTTTTCCCCTGATACACCAGTTTTCTGCAATACCATTAAGGAGAGCTACCCATTAGGTGACCCTCAAGTGCACACGGCCTGGGAGACTCTTGTGAAGTTGATTTTATGCTATGGATACTTATGTAGCATTGGTACTTTGGAAGTAAGTGTGGTTTTTATGCAGACTTTCAATTTGTGTGGGGGGGGGGCTGTCATCAAATTTGTATGTGATGTTAATTATTCCTTTGACTTTGTAACCCCTTAGATGTTAATTCTCACTTGGCGAACCCTGATGAAGGATTCTCTGAAAGGCGTCTGTTCTGTGAGACTTATCATACCTTGACCTTTGGTCCTCTTTCCATTGTTATGCAATTTGTATCTATAACCACATATACTTTGCTCTTAATGTATCCTTCTGTACATATTTTTTGTATTTGATTTGTATATATTTTGTCATTTTTTTCTGACTATGTAATAAAAGTATATTTTTATCTATACCCCTTTTTTGTTTATGGTAGTGCCCCCAAAATCCCGCCATAGGGGAATCTTTGGTTTCATAACGAACGAACAAGAACACAATGACAAGAGTCACGCGTCACTTGCTGCACGCACTGAAGAGCAGATATAAACCCACAAGCACAAACTGAACAGCAGAAAACGATCTGAAAACCACGAGTCTGAAAAAGTACGAATCGTCTCTCACCAAACTTTTACTAACATGAGATTAGCAAAAGGAGCCCAAAGGGTGCCTCTCTTGGTTCAGAACTGGCCTTTTCTAGTCTCGTCGTACGTGGTGTACGTCACCGCGTTCTTGGCGATCGGAAATTCCGACAACTTTGTGCGACCGTGTGTACGCAAAACAAGTTTGAGCCAACATCCGTCGGAAAAAGTCCATGGATTTTGTTGTCGGAATGTCCGATCAATGTCCGATCGTGTGTATGGGGCATTAGATTGCCCTGTATTTGGTTTGATCCATCTTCCCATCAGCTCTGACTGGCTTCCCTGTCCCTAATGAACAAAAGAATCCCCACAACATGATGCTGCAAATCATGTTTTATGGTGGGTGATGTGCAGTGTTAATTTTCTGCCACACATAGCGTTTTGCTTTTAGGCCAAAAGGTTCAATTTTGGTCTCCTCTGACCAGAACACCTGTTTCCACATGTTTGCTGTGTCCCTCACATGGCTTCTCGCAAACTGCAAACGGGACTTCTTATGGCTTTCTTTCAACAATGGCTTTCTTTTTGTCACTCTTCCATAAAGAACAGGTCAATATCATTAATAATGTTATGAATAGTAAGATAAACAGCCAGCACATTTTTTTGATCAGCAAAATAAAAGTAAATAAAAGTCCACATTCGGCGAACAGTAGATCCAAGAAGGGAGAGTTGATAAACCCGTCACCAGCTTTAATGTGTATGGGAAAGCACACCACACCACGTGGAAATCCAATCTGCTTACCAGACAGCTGTAAAAAGTAGGCATGTAATAGACAGACCAAGACCACAGCTCCGCTCTCCAGCTATGAATAGTGGGTATGTAGAATCCAAGCCAGGAATGCAGCTAGCATCAGACACTCTCATACAACCAAGTTTTCTTGAACACCAATATGAGATGTTGAAACATCCAACTAAACAGCCGGCGGTACCCAATGAAGAAATAAAGCAGCCAATAGTGAATATGGTAATATAAAAATGTATTCGTAGTAACTTAGTACTTAGTACAGGAAAACGCACATGATGATGTCCGCGTCTCTGAGCGTGCTAGTGTCACCCGTGACGTGTTTCATACAACAGGATTTCGTCAGATTTGTGGAGTGCACGACTAATAGTTCTCTGTGGACAGATTCCCCCACCTGAGCTGGGGATCTCTGCAGCTCCTCCAGAGTTACCTTGGGCCTCTTGGCTACTTCTCTGATTAATGCTCTCCTTGCCCAGCCTGTCAGTTTAGGTGGACGGCCATGTATTGGTTTGCAGTTGTGCCGTACTCTTTCCATTTTATTCAAAGCTTGGGATTTTTTTTATAACCTAACCCTGCTTCTCCACAACTTTATTGCTGACCTGTGGACTCTATTTACTAATTAGGTGGCTTCTGAGGGCAATTGGTTCCACTAGATTTTAGTTATGGGTATCAGAGTAAAGGAGGTTGAAGGGGGTTGAATACAAATGCATGCCATACTTTTCACATATTTATTTGTAAAAAAATTAGTATAAAAATAATTATAATTAGTAAAAAAATTTGAAAATAATTTCTCATTTTCCTTCCACTCCACAATTATGTGTCACTTTGTGTTGGTCTATCACATACAATCCCAATAAAATACATTTACTTTTTTGGCTGTAACATGACAAAATGTGGGAAATTTCAAGGGGTATGAACACTTTTTCAAGGCACTGAAAAGGTACTATTGACATGACATTTTCACCACTTGCCATTGACAACCTATGCAACCCATACATACAAAGAAATCAAAACAATAAGTTCAGAAATTAAGTTATGTTTAATAAAATAGAATAACACAGGGAAAAAGTATTGAACAAGCTCACTGAAATTCATTTAATACTTCGTACAAAATCCTTTGTTGGTAATGACAGCTTCAAGATGCCTCCTGTATGAAGAAACTAGTCACATGCATTGTTCACTGTAATTTTGGCCCATTCTTCCACGCAAACAGTCTTCAAATATTGAAGGTTCAGTGAGTCTCTTCTATGAACTCTGATCTTTAGTTCTTTCCATAGATTTTCTATTGAATTCAAGTCTGGGCCATTCTAGCAGCTTTATTTTCTTTCTTTGAAACAATCTGAGAGTTCCCTTGGATTTGTATTTGGGATCATTGTCTTGCTGAAATGTCCACCCTCATTTCCTCTTCATCATCCTGGTAAATGGCAGCAGATTTTTATCAAGAATGTCTTGGTACATTTTTCCATTCATCATTCCTTCAAAGATATGAAGTTTGCCAGTACCGTATACTAAAAAACAGCCCCACACCATGATGTTCCCACCTCCAAACTTCACTGTTGGTATGGGGGTGTTTTGGGGTGATGTGCAGTGCCATTTGACCTCCAAAAATGGTGTGTATTATGGCATCCAAAGAGTTAAATTTTAGTCTCATCTGACCAGACCATATTCTCCCAGTATTTTACAGGCATGTCTAAATGTCGTGCACCAAACGAGCTTCAACATGCTTTTTCTTCAGCAACGGAGTCTTGCGTGGTGAGCGTACATACAGGCCAATGGCAGTTGAGTGCATTGCTTATTGTTTTCTTTGAAACAATTGTACCTACTAATTTCAAGTCTTTCTGAAGCTCTCCACAAATTGTCCATGGCTCTTTGACAACTTTTCTGATAATTATTTTCACTACTCTGTCAGAAATATTGCGAGGAGCAGTTTATGGTGAAATGATGTTCTTTCCACTTCTGGATTATGGCCCGACAGTGCTCACTGGAACATTCAGAAGTTTAGAAATCCTTCTGTAACCCAAATAATCAGTACGTTTTGCAACAATAAGGTTGCAAAGGTCTTGAGAGAGCTCTTTGCTTTTACCCATCATGAGATGTTTCTTGTGTGGCACCTTGGTAATAAGACACCTTTTTATAGGCCATCAGTTGAGACTGAACCAGCTGATATTAATTTGCACTGAAAAGGGGCAGGATTGCTTTCAAAATTACTGATAGATTTCAGCTGGTGTCTTGGCTTTCTATGCCTCTTTGCACCTCCCTTTTTTTATGTGTTCAATACTTTTTCCCTGTGTCATTCCATTTTATTACACATAACTTAATTTCTGAACTCATTTGTTTTGGTTTCTTTGTATGTATGGATTGCATGGGTTGTTTCCGACATGTGGTGAAAATTTCATGGCAATAGCACCTTTAGACCCCTTTCGCACTGGGGGTGTGGCCGCGTTAGTTTTAAAGCTCTGCTCAATTTAGCAGCGCTTTAGCACTGTTTAAGCAGCGATTTTCGGGCCGCTTTAGCGGGACGCTTTTAATCCCAAAGAAGGGGTTAAAAACGCCCGTGTTGCGGAGCTTCCGAAACCGCTTCCTCTTTAGAAGCGCTGCCCATTCATTTCAATGGGCAGGGCATTTTGGGAGCACTAACCGCCCCAAAGATGCTTCTTGGGGGACTTTTCCTGACGTCCCACAAGTACACCGCCCCAGTGTGAAAAGACACACTGAAGTGAATGGGAGGCGGTTTTCAGGCACTATTTAGAGGCTATTTCTAGAGCTAAAATGCCTGAAAACCGCCTCAGTGTGAAAGGAGTATAAGAAATATTTTTACCTATAAAAATGGTGACGTACTTATTGTACTCGCTGTATATATATATTATGGGTTAGTGACACTTAAAGCGTTTGTTAACCAAAAAAAAAAAAAAACAGATCCTGTACCCTTAAAGCATGTTATACAGCACAGTGCTTGTGCTATGTAATTTGGCCCTCTGTAACACCTGAAAAACCTGGCTGATGCCCTGCTCTCCTGTGTCTTCTCTGTCCTCATCCCCTCTCCCTGTCGGCTCGTACCAGTGCCCGCCCCGCTCCTGCAGCTCTCATATCTGAAGCTAATTCCTCCTATCCTCTGTACTATAATAATAAGCAGGCCCTGTGTCTGTGTAATGTAAAAAATCTTCCAAGCTGTACCTATATGACCGCTCAGCTGACCATCGGCTCTCCCTCTCCATCTCCTCCCCGGCTGACGTCAGCGGGAGGGCTCGACCCCGCCCACTGGATCTGTGAACCGGAGAGAGAAGAGAGCTGACAATTCAACTGAGCGCTGGGAGCCAAGCTTATATAGGTACAATCCGGCAGATTTTTTACATTACACAGGCACAAGGACACTTATTATTATGGTACAGAGGGGATGGGAGGATTTGAAAGAAGTGGGTTGACAACCACTTTAAGACCGTTACAGCCTCCTCTTCTTTGAACTAATGCCAGCTGTGACTATCACTGACATACATCAATTATATTAATTTTAAACCTACAAACTTTTTATACCGGTGACAAAGAACTTCAATCTGTAAAAATACATACAAATTCCTTTTGCTTACTATGGGTTACTGCACTTTTCTGCTTGTTAAAGCGGTGTTAAACCCAAAACAAAAAATGTATTCCATTGCAGCTTACCAATCATTAGATGTGGTGGCTGTATCTGTATCTGTGGCTGTATCTGTTTTCATTTTTAGGCTGTTATTACCTGGTGATCTGGCCTGTAAGACACCACCTGTATTTGAGTGCACCCAAAGGAAGGTGCACAGGAGGCACATTTGGACAACAGCATTGTCAGTTTAGGGGGTGGGAAATGTTAGATGGACTAACAAATTTAAATACACTAACAAACTGAAGCCAAATGCCAGGTCACACTTTATAAGCAGTTACAGTAACCATTTTTTTCCTTTTGGGATAAAGGTTTTACATGAATAAATAAAAGCTGACTTTTGTAAGCACAGCTGTCATTGATAAATGATTTGTCTGAACCCTCTAACTTCAACAGCTGCAGGACAGCTTGTTTTGTTAAAAAAACAACAGACTTACTGACCAGATCATCAAGTGAAAATAAGAAAAAGAAAGCCTAAAAAGAAAACAAATTCAGACATCACATCTAAGAGTTGATAAGCTGCTTTTGCATTTAATATCGATTTAAGCCCGATAATCCTGACAATCTTTTTTAGCTTGTATTTTTTGTGCCCCCAGTAAAATATTTATTTGTAGGTCATCAGGATTTTTTTTCTAGCATTAATAATACACATTTTTATAACACTTTTAGTTTAAGGTGCAAGTGCAAATAACATTAATGTGCAAATGATCCACACTAAATTAAATGATGAAACAGAGGAATCACAAACATAATAAACAAATATATATATATATATATATATATATATATATATATATATATATATATATATATATATATATATATATATATATAGTAAATTGATGAGAATCATAATGTGAAAAAAGAGCGAATAGTTGAAACAATAAATGTGCAATAAAATGAAAGTGCAATATGATAAATGTCCAATGTACCATCCTAGGCACAAATAACAATAAAAAGTGAAAATGCAAAAATGTCCGATGTGCCAACCTAGGCACAAATACCAAACAAGTGAAAAAATCAATCTAAAGTTGATGAATGAGTGATGATTCCCTTCACCATGGACAGTGAATAAATGGCTGATGCCTAGCCAATCCAATGTGATTATACCTCAGTGTACACTAGCCTCTCACCTTACTGCTGTAAGGTAACAGCATATAACTAGGAAAATTTTTGCATTTTCACTTGTTTGGTATTTGTGCCTAGGTTGGCACATCGGACATTTTTTCATTTTCACTTTTTGATTGTTATTTGTGCCTAGGCTGGCACATTGGACATTTATCATATTGCACTTTCATTTAATCGCACTGTTTCAATTATTTGCTCTTTTTGCACATTATGATTCTCATCAATTTACTCTATATTTGTTTATTATGTTTGTGATTCCTCAGTTTCATAATTTTGTTTAGTGTGGATCATTAGCACATTAATGTTATTTGCACTTGCACCTTAAACTGAACATATTGGGGGAGATTTTCTAAAACTGGTACACTCAGAATCCGATGCAGCTGTGCATGATAGCCAATCAGCTTCTAACTTCAGCTTGTTTAATAAAACCTGGAAGCTGATTGGTTTCTAGGCAGAGCTGCACTAGATTTTGCACCCTCCAGGTTTATTAAATAACCCCCATTGTGTCAATTAGATATTTTCATTGGTCATCTTACAGCGCAGCACCACCGTTTTGACACTTTCCATTTATCTGCTACGGATCAGCAGAACAGTGTTTGCCGCAGTAGGTTGTCTCTTTAAGTTACCAAGCTCCAGCTGACAGCGCAAGAGTACCACCTTTTATATAACACTTTTATTGCATTAAATACTCTTGAAGCCTAAAATGTGTATATCATGAATGTTTCAGTCAAAGTCAGTGCCAGTTACAGTAATAAAAGAAAACTGGATCATTATTATCCTCCTTTGTGTTTCTAATCCTTTATCTCAGAGCTTTCTACAAGAATCTCCACCCTCCAGGTTGGTGATACAAATCAAAAACTCCCTTACCTTTTAAGAAGCTTTGATATTCACATACACACCCTATGTCTTACTCAAGAGTCATGAATCATATTTCACACCTAAGCATAGCATACATCCAGTGATCAAACCCACACAAAAACGAGTTAATGTTCTTAGGGCATTAAGAACTAATAACCACCTTGGCTGCCCAGGTTTGACTTACAGAGCTGGTATTTTGCAGCTGTAAGACATCTAGTGTAACGTGGGCCAGGAAGTTATTTCATTTGAACACCGACAGTGCCACCTACTTACTACAAGCACTTCTTGAAAAATATTCTGATTTACTATTTTCCATAAACAGAATTACAAGTCGAAAAACAAGTCGAAAAACGTTCACAGAAATAAAGGTGCTGTAGCATTGTAAATGTTACCTGAAACATTATACATGTGAACTGTATGTTCTACTTGAAGTGACACTAATAGATATCCTTATTCTCCAAAAATAATCCATCCACATTCACTACTTAATAGCCCTGAAATCTATTTTTTCATTAATACAGTTTCTTTCTGTGTTTTTCTGACTCCTTTTAAAGTCCCCAGTGAGCTCCTGAACCTCTCTTTTTCCACCTCACTTCTGTTTGCTTGTAACAAGCAGACATGTGCACTCTATGCACACTACAAATACTATGGTCCATAAGGCTACTTTCACACTGGGGCATTGGGGGCGCTTTACCATCGTTTTAGCAGCTCTAGTCGGCCGCTAGCGGGGCACTCTTAACCCCCGCCAGCGGCCGAAAAAGGTTTAAAACCGCCGGCAAAGCGCTGCTGCAGCAGCGCTTTGCCGGCGGTTCAGAGGCGCTGCCCGTTGATTTCAATGGGCAGGGGCGCTTTGGGAGTGGTGTATACACCACTCCTACATCACTGCAAAGATGCTGCTTGCAGGACTTTTTTTACCGGACCGCTCCAGTGTGAAATCACTCGGGGCTTTCACACTGGAGAGACAGGAGAGGCTCTTTACAGGCGCTATTTTTAGCGCTATAGCGCCTGTAAAGGGGTCTCAGTGTGAAAACAGCCTAAAGGGTGGCTACGTACCTGCATACAGTGGGATCATGGACAACAAACCTAGCCACTTTCTAAAAAGGAATCAGATCACAAAAAAGGAGTTTGGCAATTTGGGGGGAGAGTAATAGAAGGTATGTTTTTGAGTTAGGAATACATATTTACATATAATGTATTTTACCCTGTTCTGCTGTATGTACTAAATTGTATTGTATAACCAATGGTGCTTCTCTGTACATTATTTATTTTTTTTTTTTTATATAGCATATTCCATGGTCTAATATTTCCAATACTCCATACCGTTCAAGTTCAAGATAGCCAGTTATCAATTTGTACATTATTAAATCATATCCTAAACACATATTAGTAAAGCTGGCCATTGATGGATCAAAAATTGAAAATTTTGATCCATCTATGGCTCTTCTAGCTCGAGAGAAGTCGATTTAATTATTGGTTTCTCTCGGACAGGAATATTGGCAAATTTCCCTTCGATTAGCACTGCAGCCTATTAGCTTCAGCGCTGATCAGTGTATTCTGACAGAGAAGGAATCCCTGCTATCAGAATACTATATCGAAGTGGGGAAGATTCCTCTATACATGTCGAATATGTGGATGGGGGAATCAGTATCTTTTATTATTTTGTATATTAATAAATTATATCCCGCTGGCTGATCAAACATATGATCCATCTAGTTGTGTAATATGAATAAAAGAAAGATAACTGTAAGCGCAAAAGACAGTGTGACTTTGGACATATAGGTGGGCAATAAACCAATAAATAATGCTAGTCCTTTAGTCCATGCGGGCCAGTTCTAAAAATAGAAGGCGGCAGCTGTCCTCAGAGAAAACAGCTCTGTAAACAGGATGAAAAGAAGGAGAGAACACAGGAAGCGCCACCTGAGTGTAGTATTAGGGCACAGTTTATTGGCAAAGGTAAGTAATGCACTTACAAGATAAAAGATAAAATAAGGCTCATCTGTGTGTGGCTATGGAGGGTAACTCTCCCGGCATCCTAGACAGGCATCCACGTATTTGAAGAGATGACAGAGAAACCGTGATCCGTCCTGTGGCCACGAGGAAGTCGGCCAGAACTAGCGTGGTATGCAAGGAAATTACGTCACCGGAAGCGGAGGAACATCAGGGAGAGAACGGCTGGATAGTCAGAATAGGCAAGGCTACACGCTTGGAGCATCAGCTCCTTCTACAGACCGTGGATGCCTGTCTCGGACGCTGGGAGAGTTACCCTCCATAGCCACACACAGATGAGCCCTTTATCTTTTATCTTGTAAGTGCATTACTTACCTTGCCATTAAACAATGCCCTAATACTACACTCAGGTGGGGCTTCCTGTGTTCTCTCCTTCTAGTCATGTCTGTGAACAAGTTGGGGGATACTAGTAATAAAAGTGGCCATGCCAGGTGGTGTCCTACACCCGGGAGAACTCAGTAGACACTGGCTTTATATGAAAACAATAATTATAAATTAGTAATTTCAAGCATGATCAGCCATTTGCAACTTTATTTGTGCTTTGAATATATTTTAAATCAATTTGAAGGCACCCTAATGAGAATTATCAATCTCAAAAAAAAAAAAAAAATACATGTCTAGTGATTCCGTAGTGACTAGTGTTCAGTCAGTTAGAGCAAAAGTTTGGCCCAAACATCACCTGTTTGGGGCGAACATTCAAATTTGCGTGGTGCTTAGGGGGTTGTTTGCCTGTCGAGTGCTCCACAATGCACTGCACGCTGCACAGTACATTCTAAGCCCCAATTGGACAAAGATTTGCCCGATCAGGGCTCAGTGAAAGCTGGTTGTTAAGAAAGGGGGCTGGTTATACTCTGGTTTACATGTTATCACTCCCATCAAAAATCCATTAGTAAAAAGATTATTTCTTATTTTAGGACAGGACAACAGAAGACTAAGGCTGGCCATACACCTATAGATTATCTGCAGATTTTCTATGGTTAGATGGAAAAAGTGGGAGATTCCTCCATCCACACAGTTTATCGAACATGGAGAGATCTGTTGCACATTTTCAATCTAACCATAGAAAATCTGCAGATAATCTATAGGTGTATGGCCAGCTTAACATAGATTAGGTGGAATGTTTTTCAACTTTGTTGAAAAGTGGGTATGGGTTTTTAATTCTGAATAAAGTTAATGTAAAGACTTTTTTTTTTTAATGACACACGGCAAACCCCAAATAGACAAATTTACTCATCTGTATGCTTAAAGGAATCTGTGAGGATATACTGTATTGTATCTGACCTTCCCTTCTAAAAATGTTGCCTGGCTGCCATGCCCACTTTAATGTTTTAAGATCCAGACCTATTTAGCCACCTGTTATGTGTCACTACTCTTTGCATATGTGAGCACTCAAGCTAAGCCTAGTACACACCACTAGTTTTTTTTTTTCGTTCAACCCAGCAGGGTTGAAGAAAAAAACTGTCAGCTCCGGTCGGAGCCACTGTACTAACAATCCGATGTTAGTACAGCAACCTCCCCTGCTTTTCTATTGTGTTCTGACAGGGCGACCGCCCACCGCTAGAACACTCCGGTCAGCACTCTCTGCCATTGGCTGAGAACACTGATCGGGAGTCACTCGGCTGCTGGTTTTCCAGCATGCTCGTCCGACAGAAGCCAGTTGAATGGCCAGCATTTGTCGGACTGGCTGCCATACACATGGCCGAATGTCGCCCCAACATTCTGCCGGTGTGTACTAAGCTTTAGGCTGCTGACTTTGAAAAAAAACAAAAATCAAAATTCGCATATATGTAACAGCACTATTTAGCACTGTGAGATGAAAAAAAAATGGAAGGCAATAAAAAAAGGGATCAGGAAAAAAAAGACAAAGCAATGTGTCCATTTTTTTTTCATTGGTATGCAGAGGCTAAAACCTCAGTTTATATACAGTCTGCTTAGTAAGCGACTAAGTGAGTTTACATGTCACAATAAGTAACATGTATAGAGGTCAAAAACGGTTGGAATTATCTCTATGTGTATCAAAGGATAAAAATATGATCTCAACATGATTACGACTTCTCTTTGCACTATATACTGTAGGTATAGATATTGCTTCTTATAACATTCCTCAATAATCCTTTGGATGCTTTTTTTTTTGCTTGCATCATTTAGCTCATAGTAACCACAGGCCTACACTATTTTGTATTATCTTGCTGGGTGTCCACCCAGCTTATTAGTACCTTTCATATGATTCACCTAACAGTATGTAACAAGATGTATTGACTTCTGCTCCAGTAATCATTAAGATGCATCGTCTCTCGGGGGAAATATTGACCTTAGCTTTGACTCTGTCACTGTTTACAACTTTGGTCAATAAATCTTCATGTTCACCTAGGGGAAAAGGAACAGCATGATGGGAAGGAGATGAAGATGTGAAGAAATGGGAGAGCATAAGTGAGAAAGTTGCAGAAGAACATTCATCATGCCGACCATTTTGTGCTATAGGTTTGAAAGCATATTCTCACTAGAAGAAAGTCTTGTTTTTTCATTTACCCCTCTACAAGCTGGCATATAAGCAGTAACCTCAAATAAATGCCTTCCAGCCATATATCTTTCTTATATAATTTGACTTTTTTTTGTTAGGAAGCTAGCACTACCATTGTCATTTTGGCAGATAACGTTCAAAACAATTGCTTAAAGCAACCACATGGTAGCTGATGCTAACCGCCTCTAGATACATTTTTTTTATAGTTTTGTTTCTAAATAGGTTTTTTTTTGTTAGGATCTTAAAGTAGTGTACATTTCACAAGACTTTTGTTTTTATCTAGATTCCATAGGCATTGACAGTAGCCGGATGTCAGTGAATGATCTGGCTGTTAAACAATATCTGGACTTCATTATGCACAGACATCTACCATTCAGGCATATTGAAAAAGTGCAGTATTCTCTACATATAAGCCAGAAGGCCAATCTGTAGAAGATCATACAACAAAAGTTGATTGTTTGGACTACGGATTTCATGAGACTCTAAATCAAGATAAATCCATTCGGAAATGTTCAGACAAATCAAATATTGATTTGTCTGAATTCTCCTTGTTTGATCATCACTACTTATGAGCAGAAAATAGAAAAGTAATGGTGAAAATTAAGGAATTGAGGTCTTTTACAGGGAAAGTCAAAGATCCAGCGAGTCACGTGGGCACAGCAGGAGCAGGGCTAGGCTGCAGCTACACAGCTGGATGGAGCCCAAGCTGCCACCCAGATAGCAAGCAATTGTGCTGCAAGCTTGAATATTACTTGCTAAGCTATTGATAGACTTGACAGGCTTCACACGTTTGTTGCACAATTGCAGCAAGTCCACATTGAGTGACTCCAGATCAACTTTCTTTGCAAATATTCTGCAAGTCTGCTGCAAGTTCTGGTCAGTTATGTTGTGCAATAGTCACCCAACCACAGGGGTCACTGTGGCTGAATTTTCATGCTATAGACTTGCAGAGCTCTTGCTGTAGACTCAGCACTGCAACTTTGCTCTTGCTAGACACACACTTGCCACGCAAATTTGCTACAAATTGGAAAAGTGTCAACTAGAACTTATGCTCCAAGTGCTCTACAAGTGTACAACTTGCCAGTGAAAATATGCAGCAAGTTGACAGGCTTACAATTCACCACCGCCACAAATTTGTGGCAAGTTATCCTTGTTATCTGGGCATACTTAGTTGGTTCTATTAGCAATAGGAGGAGATTTACACACTAAACCTGTGCTTCAGAATGGTAAGCCTCTATATGCAAAATCTCATGTGTGGAGAATTAAGATATGTATAAAGTTTCAACTTTTACATTAAACACATATGAGAACCAGCTAGCCCTAGTAACTAGGTACTGTATATTTTAAATTTAGAGGCCTACATAAAAAAGCAGTAGATATACATTTAATTATGATACTACCAAAGAAATCAATAAAATAAAGAACTAAGGTATAGTCTTTCTTGGACATAAAAGCAAGCTTTTATCATTTGTCGAGTACATATTATTTGTGATGGTCATCTGTTCAGTCACTGAATATGATTAAGTTTCAAATGACCTTGGTGTAATATTGAGTAATTCAAAATTACTCCAAATTTGGCAATGTTCTCATTAAAAGGACAAAAATGTCATTCATGTGTTCTTAAAAAGTGAATGCATTAAGAAAATTCTATAAAGTGCATAAAGTGAGCATATTTCAGAAGAAGAGATGTGCCAAGAGACCAGGTCAGTCTCAGAAAAAGAGGGTTACAAGTTTACTGGAAAGAGTCTCATCATACTTTGCAAAATTCTGTTATACACACAAAGTAATAGAAGACTAAAGACTGAATGATGAAATACTAAGATAACAGTGGAGTCACACACCATGATCTTAATTCTTTTATAGGCTTGTGCTACATTTTACATGATGCACAGGACACAAAATATGTGGCTCCATTGAGTATAACTGCTTTAAAAGCTTGTTACTGTGTTTCATTTATAAATATAACTGTATATGGTGCAGCAGTGTTTGCTCATTATGTATGCATTTTCCTCTTCTTGCCTAGTAATGTTGCATGAAAATATTTTCCTACCTCTACACTTCAATGCAATCTATGGGTCAGTCTGAGCGCGGTAATAACAACAGACTATGTATTGGGCTTCTTGAGTTCAACCCATCAGTCGGTAAAGCGATTAACTACTTCAGCTCCAGAAGATTTAACCCCCTTCATGACCAGGCCATACGGCACTCTGTTACTTTAACTGATAATTGAGCAGTCGTGCGACTCTGTACCCAAAATTTTTTGTCCTTTTTTTCCCCCCATAGAGCTTTCTTTTTGTGGCATTTGATCACCTTTGCGGTTATTATTTTTTGCATATAAACAAAAACAGACTGACAATAAAACAATTTAAATAATCCAATTTCTTCAACAATTTAGGCCAATATGTATTCTGCTACATATTTTTAGTAAAAAAAATCCCAATAAGCGTATATTGATCGGTTTGCGCAAAAGTTATAGTCGTCTACAAACTATGAGATGTTTTTATGGAATTTTTATTTGTTTATTTATTTTACTAGTAATGGCGGCGATCAGTGACTTACAGCAGAACTGCGATATTGCGGCGGGCAGTTGAAACACTAACTGACACATTTTGTGGATCAGTAACACCAATACAGTGATCAGTGCTAAAAATATGCACTGTCACTGTACTAATGACACTGTCTGGGAAGGGGTTAACATCAGGGGTGATCAAGGGGTTAATGTATTCCTAGCCTGTGCTTTACTAAACTGTGGGAGGTACTTGTACTAGGGGAAGACAGAGATTCTTGTTCATGCTTATCAGAAACACAGGATCAATGTCTTCCCCACTGACAAAACGTCAATCTGCCTTGTCTATATAGGCAAACTGCCTTTCTGTCTGTGTAACGAATAGTCAGTGGGTGCCGGCAGACATTGAGTCTGTGAATAAGCACAGGTTGTCAGCGCGCCCCCAACCAGCGCAGAAGAGTTGCCTTTCTGATATATATATATATATATATATATACACATAGTACACCATTGGCAAGCGGTTGAGTAATGCAAGAAAAAATATATCAAGTATAAATCCTAAGGGCACATGCGTGCAGCAGCCTGTAAGTCCACACCGGTTTGGCATTGTAGTGTCAAAGATTGTCCACCCCAGTTTTCTAATGGTGTGGGTGGTGGAAACAGGCAAGCTGCAACACTACTAGGAAGTGAGGGAGCTGATCAGAATTCCCTAGGATTTAGGCTTAAGGATGGGACCGCAGGCTGCCGAAAGTAGCTCTAGGTACCTACTTTATACTTAATATTTTTTTTTTTTTACATGGCACAAGAAGGAACATTTGCATATTTATATAAGGTATAGTGAAAGGCTGAGTTTTATTCACCAAGGTTTTGGCAAATTTTGTAGGAAATTTGGCAAACCCAGACTTAGGGGCAAAGAACATTGAAATACTGTGTATTGGGGAAGAATCTTGTTAAATTCTGGCCATTTTGAGTGCAAACTATGGTTAAAAAAAAAGGAGTGGGGAGCTGGGCATTGCCAGAGAAAATGTGCTAATGCAAAGGAAACTTTTAAGTACTGCACAGCAGACGTGAGAGCAGCTTTAAAGGCACCATTAAAAATACAAAATTCCTTTAAATGACATGCTTGGGGGTGCCATAAAGCTATACATGGTGTAACGGAATTGAGCAATTCTCAAGGATAGTCTCAGTGACAAGGTACACTAGAAGAGCATAGTTGGCTGTAGAGTTGATTTTTTTCTTTTACATTTTTTTTTTTTTTACATTTCTTTGGCAGAGGCACATGCTTTTTCATCAAATAGTAGAAGATGTAATTGGACCAGAAGAAATTGATAGATAGTTTGCTATGGCTGTCCCTGCTTGTTCTCACTAAGTGCCGGTTCACACTACCGCGACTTGGGATCCGACTTGTTAGACCTCAAGTCGCCCCAAGTCGCTTGACATCAGAAATTCCATGCAAGTGAATGAGAGCCGTCTTAATGTACGCTACTGAAGTCGCTCCGACTTCAGAAAAGGTCCATGTACTACTTCAAGGCGACTTCTAGGCGACATTTACCCATAGATTTCAATGGAAGTCGCCTACAAGTCAGGTCGTGGTCTATAGTGAAGCGACTTCACAGGAAGAGAAGATGGTTTTCTCAAGCAAACCCCTCCCTCCCCCAGAGCTGATTGTTGTTTGATTGGCCACTGGAAAGTCGCCTGTCCTGGAGGCGACTTGATGTCGCCTTGTAAGTCGCATCAAGTCGTGCTGTGGTGTCGCCCTCAGGTTGTGTCCAGGTTGCCTCGCAAAGTCGCGGCCAGAGTCGTGTTGCCCCTGTGTGAACCGAGCCTAAGGGTTTAATATCACTTTAAGAAATAAGAGACAACAGATGATACAAGAGTGCAAAACTGCCCAGGAGCAGGACATTTTAATGAGGGAGAATTTACTGGGGCCTTGCAAGAATGAAGATACTGCAGAAAATACAGCAGTGCAAAATTGACCAGTAGCAAGACAGTTTTAATCAGGGTCAAAATGTACTAGAGACAAAGAGTATAGGCAAGTGTTTACATACAAGAATTAAGAGGCCACAGATGATACAATAGAGTAAAATTAACCAGCAGCAGAACAATTTTAATGCGCATACTAGGTTCTTATCCTAGAGACAAAGAGAAAAAAATGGTTTTATTACACAAATTAAGATACTGCAACTGATAGTGGTGTAAAACTGGCCTGTAGGCAGGTACCTACTTTATATTATGTTATTGTGTTTTGTGGCTTTAATTTATGGCTGAGGTATGTAAGTGGTTAATGTGTTTTGTGAAGAGTTTGTCAAGAGGAGTAGTATACCAGGTGTTCCACTTTGCTGTCTGCATTCCTCTCAAATTGGACCCGTTTGTAAGGGTAACCACGAGCATGGACTTTGTTTTATGGATTTCCTACTTTAAGGTATGGCAGCACCACAAGGCAATAGCACCACAGGGTAACAGCACAGCCAAATCATTCACAACAAATTGAATGTCATGTACAGTGAAATATGTGAAAATGTCATTCTGCACCGTAATGTACTACTTCAAATGTAAATACTTGACTGTTCAGTAAATTAAGTTTCTGTTCAAAGGAGACGTTGTATGTGTAATTTACTGGGGAAGATGGGATTAATGAGTATAATAAGGGTGTAGTCATGGTGTATCACAAGGAACTGGGATCTGGTAATAAAGATATATTTAACCCTACAGGTTATAGTCAAGAGTGAACTGTACGGTGTCAGTAAATTCTTGAGGTCATGAACAAAATAGTGTGCAGAAAGAAGCAGCCAGCTGGCAGAGAAAACAGTGACAGTAGAAAGTGATGGGGGTCCTGGTAGTGTGGGAACAATTAGTACGTCATATTCCCTACTTAGTAGCATAGTCTGCATATTGGAGTCCACTGCAGTACAGAACCTGCCTAGGGACCAAGCCTGGAGCCAAGGCCTTGTGGAGTGAAGTATGGTAGCTTTCCTCTATGCCCAAGGGTGTAATAAAGTGCCAAGATGCATGGTAAAGATCTGAGACAAGCTTATGGAGTTTAGTACTTGCTCAGTAATACTTTTTCAAAAATGCTTTGGACTTTATTGTCAGTACAGGTAGGAACAGATCATGTCATCAACTAGAGAAATAATGAGAAGGATGCAGTCCTTCTGTAAGGGAGTGATGTTGTGAGTGTAATCTGTTGTCTGGTCTGAAGGAGGTAACGCCACTCTAATGCCGCGTACACACGGTCCTACTTTTCGTCTACAAAAGTCCAACGGACGCTGATGGACTAAAGCTGGCTGGTAATCCGATCGTGTGTGGGCTTCTCCGGACTTTCAACTGACTTTTTTAGCCTCAAATCCGACGTACTTTAGATTTGAAACATGCTTCAAAACTTTTACTTCGTACCTACGACGGACCCCGAAATCCGCTCGTCTGTGTGCTAGTCCGACGGACAAAAAGCCACGCTAGGGCACCTATTGGCTACTGGCTATGAACTTCCTTATTTTAGTCCGGTGTACGTCATCACGTACGAATCCGTTAGACTTTTGTGTGGTCGTGTGTAGGCAAGTCCGTTCGTTAGAAAGTAGGCCGCAAGTCCGCCGCAAGTCCACCGAAAGTCTGCCGGAAGTCTGTCGGACAGGCTGTCCGACTTTTGTAGACGAAAAGTACGACCGTGTGTACGCGGCATAAGTAATTGTCTCATGTGAGATGATACAGCTATAGTGCTCCCATGCTGATTTTGGGGGCCACACACTTGATCTACCTTCCAACGGGGCATCAGCAGAACAGTTTTAATAAGGGACAGCAGGTCAAGCAGGTGTACGCCTTACTTTTATTTTATCTATGAAAATAGTGGGGTGTAGTGAATGTGAGTGATATATGGAGGTGTTTTAGGTGAACATTGTTCCTGCACATATTTTTTTTCTTTCAAATGTTGCAGCAGGATGCTATGTACAAAAGGCAGCTTCAATAACAGATGGTCAATAACAAGCAAATGCATCTTTTTGGGCACCCCAACATAAAAATAAAAATGTATTAACTTAAGATAAAGTCCCTATTAACAGAAAACTAGAACCAACATACCCTAAAAATAAATAAAAACCCCAAAATACCAATCCACGAAACAAAAAACCCTTGTAGGAAAATCGACTTGAAGCAGAACAGCAGCTAAAATTGACCGCTGACCTCAAATCAACCACAAAATGACAAACCCCTCCCCCCTATAATAAAGCAAAAATGGCAGCAACATGGTTAACTGCCCAAAGAGCAAACAAATTAAAGGCTAAGTTCTCATTTAGTAACATGTTACACTCATATTCAGGGTGTAACCCCCCATCCCAATCCTTCACTGTTACAGCAGGCGGGGGATCCTCTCCTTGCATTGGCTGTCACAATTAAACAACAGTGCATCTGTTAATGTATGCACTACAAGTCCTGTCTTCCACTGCAGTAGACAGCTTGTAGTTCTTGATTGAACTGCGAGGGCGATGGTGAGAGCCTTCATAGTTCATTGATTCTTCCTGCTCTTCAGTAACTGTCTGTCAGTATGGGAGGTACAGCAGACAGCTGTACTGGGAGTCTGCAGGAACCTGACACTTCACATTTCATTCTGCTGATAGCGGGTCCAATGTTCTGTAGGCTCCTAAGAAAAAAATTAAAAATGCACATTTTTACACCTTCAAAAAAATGTGCCGGTATTATTTGTTTGTTTTTCTAAAGTGAACGTATCCTTTGAAGTACAAGTTGTAATGGACCTAATCTCTCCCTGTTCAGTTTATCACATTTTCCTATGCTTTCCCAATTTATGGACACTATGGCTGCTCTGTGCCCTCCTCCCCCCTTTAGTTCATAGTGAGGGAGCTGGCCCCTTTATTGGAGCTTACAGGCCTGCTGGCCATAGTTTAAAGGTGACACAGTGCATTATGATATAAGAATAATTCTTCTGCAATGTAGCAACAACAATGTAGCAACTGCAACAGCAATGTAGCAAGAAATCTTGAGTGAGGTCATAAAAGAGGAATCCAGGAGAGCTTGAGAAAAGATGTCCCCTACAGGACACGCAAAATTTGAGGCATTCTAGATAGATCAAGGGCTGGCTTACGATTTTTATCTTTGCCAGTGTCCGATCCTCCACTCGATGTCAGTATAAGCCAAATGTATTTGAATTCCTGTGCCCCTCAATGGGTGAGAAAGACATTCTAATTTCAAATATTTCTAAGCATTAATTTGCATTAGAGAAAAACAAATATATATATATTTTTTTTTACGTTTATATCAAAACCTTGCCCAATAAGGTGATGATTCATCCTCTTGTGCAAGTATAAATTGCAACTCTATACAACCTGAAAACAGATGATGATACATACAAGGAAAGCCTTCCAAAGCTCCACTTACTGGCTCAAAAACAGAATGAAAATTAGCCAACTTCCCTAAACTACGAACCTTGCTAGAAGGCATAAATGGGGATGAAATATTAGGAACAAAGAACACGGAGGAGAGATGGGTTTGCTTTATGAGAATATTAAATAAGGGCATTAGCCAATGCATCCCATTGGGTAATAAATTTAAAAGGGCGAACAAAAGTCCTGGATGGCTTAACGCCAATGTAAAAATGCATATAAAAGCAAAGGAGAAGGCCTTCAAAAAAATACAAGGTTGAGGGATCATCATCAGCATTCAGATTTTTTAAGGAATACAACAAGAATTGTAAGGGTGCAATAAGGACGGCTAAGATAGAACATGAAAGACACATAGTGGAGGAGAGTAAAAAAAATCCCAAGAAATTCTTTAAGTATGTAAACAGTAAAAAAAGGGAGGACAGACCATATTGGCCCCATAAAGAATGAGGAAGGACATCTGGTTACAAAGGATGGGGAGATGGTGAAGGTATTGAATTTATTCTTCACCTCAGTCTTCACGAGGGAATCAGGGGGCTTCAGTAACCAAAACTGCAGTGTTTATCCTCATGACACATCACAGGAAGCACCTCCATGGTTAACAGAGGACAGAATTAAAATTAGACCTGAGAAACTTAACATTAAGTTAAGATGGCTTGCACCCGAGGGTACTTAGGGAACTCAGTCAAGTAATTGCCAGACCATTGTTCCTAATTTTTACTGACTGACAGTCTACTGATTGGAATGGTACGAGCTAGTTGGAGAAAAGCCAATGTAGCACCAATATTTAAAAAGGGCCCAAAATACACCCTTGGGAATTACAGACCAGTTAGCCTAACATCAATAGTATATAAACTCTTGGAGGGGGTGATAAGGGACTATATACAAGATTTAAGTAATGAGAACGGTATTATTAGCAGTAGGGATGAGCCGAACACCCCCCTGTTCGGTTCGCACCAGAACATGCGAACAGGAAAAAAGTTCGCTCAAACACGCGAACACCGTTAAAGTCTATGGGACACGAACATGAATAATCAAAAGTGCTAATTTTAAAGGCTTATATGCAAGTTATTGTCATAAAAAGTGTTTGGGGACCTGGGTCCTGCCCCAGGGGACATGGATCAATGCAAAAAAAAGTTTTAAAAACGGCCGTTTTTTCAGGAGCAGTGATTTTAATAATGCTTAAAGTCAAACAATAAAAGTGTAATATCCCTTTAAATTTCGTACCTGGGGGGTGTCTATAGTATGCCTGTAAAGGGGCGCATGTTTCCCGTGTTTACAACAGCCTGACAGCAAAATGACATTTGGAAGGAAAAAACTCATTTAAAACTACCCGCGGCTATTGCATTGCCGTCAATACACATAGAAGTTCATTGATAAAAACGGCATGGGAATTCCCCACAGGGAAACCCCGAACCAAAATTAAAAAAAAAAAATGAAGTGGGAGTCCCCCTAAATTCCATACCAGGCCCTTCAGGTCTGGTATGGATATTAAGGGGAACCCCGGCCAAAATTAAAAAAAAAAAAATGACGTGGGGTTCCCCCTAAATTCCATACCAGACCCTTCAGGTCTGGTATGGATTTTAAGGGGAACCCCGCGCCAAAAAAAAAAAAAAAAACGGCGTGGGGTTCCCCCAAGAATCCATACCAGACCCTTATCCGAGCACGCAACCTGGCAGGCTGCAGGAAAAGAGGGGGAGACGAGAGTGCGCCCCCCCCCCTCCTGAACCGTACCAGGCCACATGCCCTCAACATTGGGAGGGTGCTTTGGGGTAGGCCCCCAAAACACCTTGTCCCCATGTTGATGAGGACAAGGGCCTCATCCCCACAACCGTGGCCGGTGGTTGTGGGGGTCTGCGGGCGGGGGGCTTATCGGAATCTGGAAGCCCCCTTTAACAAGGGGACCCCCAGATCCCGCCCCCCCCCCCTGTGTGAAATGGTAAGGGGGTACTTACCCCTACCATTTCACTAAAAAAGTGTCAAAATAGTTAAAAATGACAAGAGACAGTTTTTGACAATTCCTTTATTTAAATGCTTCTTCTTTCTTCCTTCATCTTCTTCTTCTTCTGGTTCTTCTGGCTCTTCTGGTTCTTCCTCCGGCGTTCTCGTCCAGCATCTCCTCCGCGGCGTCTTCTATCTTCTTCTCCTCGGGCCGCTCCACACCCATGGCATTGGGGGGGAGGCTCCCGCTCTTCTCTTCATCTTCTTCTTCATCCTCTTCTCTTCTTCCTTCTTCTCTTCTTCTCTGTTTCTCTTCTTAATTTTCTTCTCCGGGCCGCTCCGCATCCATGCATGGAGGGAGGCTCCCGCTGTGTGACGGCGTCTCCTCATCTGACGGTTCTTAAATAACGGGGGCGGGGCCACCCGGTGACCCCGCCCCCTCTGACGCACGGGACATGACGGGACTTCCCTGTGGCATTCCCCGTGACGTCACAGGGAAGTCCCGTCAAGTCACCGTGCGTCAGAGGGGGGCGGGGTCACCGGGTGGCCCCGCCCCCCGTTATTTAAGAACCGTCAGATGAGGAGACGCCGTCACACAGCGGGAGCCTCCCTCCATGCATGGATGCGGAGCGGCCCGGAGAAGAAAATTAAGAAGAGAAACAGAGAAGAAGAGAAGAAGGAAGAAGAGAAGAGGATGAAGAAGAAGATGAAGAGAAGAGCGGGAGCCTCCCCCCCAATGCCATGGGTGCGGAGTGGCCCGAGGAGAAGAAGATAGAAGACGCCGCGGAGGAGATGCTGGACGAGAACGCCGGAGGAAGAACCAGAAGAGCCAGAAGAACCAGAAGAAGAAGAAGATGAAGGAAGAAAGAAGAAGCATTTAAATAAAGGAATTGTCAAAAACTGTCTCTTGTCATTTTTAACTATTTTGACACTTTTTTAGTGAAATGGTAGGGGTAAGTACCCCCTTACCATTTCACACAGGGGGGGGCCGGGATCTGGGGGTCCCCTTGTTAAAGGAGGCTTCCAGATTCCGATAAGCCCCCCGCCCGCAGACCCCCACAACCACCGGCCACGGTTGTGGGGATGAGGCCCTTGTCCTCATCAACATGGGGACAAGGTGTTTTGGGGGGCTACCCCAAAGCACCCTCCCAATGTTGAGGGCATGTGGCCTGGTACGGTTCAGGAGGGGGGGGGCGCACTCTCGTCCCCCCCTCTTTTCCTGCGGCCTGCCAGGTTGCGTGCTCGGATAAGGGTCTGGTATGGATTTTTGGGGGAACCCCACGCCGTTTTTTTTTTTTTTTTTTGGCGCGGGGTTCCCCTTAAAATCCATACCAGACCTGAAGGGTCTGGTATGGAATTTAGGGGGAACCCCACGTCATTTTTTTTTTAAAATTTTGGCCGGGGTTCCCCTTAATATCCATACCAGACCTGAAGGGCCTGGTATGGAATTTAGGGGGACTCCCACTTCATTTTTTTTTTTTTAAATTTTGGTTCGGGGTTTCCCTGTGGGGAATTCCCATGCCGTTTTTATCAATAAACTTCTATGTGTATTGACGGCAATGCAATAGCCGCGGGTAGTTTTAAATGAGTTTTTTCCTTCCAAATGTCATTTTGCTGTCAGGCTGTTCTAAACACGGGAAACATGCGCCCCTTTACAGGCATACTATAGACACCCCCCAGGTACAAAATTTAAAGGGATATTACATTTTTATTGTTTGATTTTAAGCATTATTAAAATCACTGCTCCTGAAAAAACGGCCGTTTTTAAAACTTTTTTTTGCATTGATCCATGTCCCCTGGGGCAGGACCCAGGTCCCCAAACACTTTTTATGACAATAACTTGCATATAAGCCTTTAAAATTAGCACTTTTGATTTCTCCCATAGACTTTTAAAGGGTGTTCCGCGGCATTCGAATTTGCCGCGAACACCCCAAATTGTTCGGTGTTCGGCGAACTTGCGAACAGCCAATGTTCGAGTCGAACATGAGTTCGACTCGAACTCGAAGCTCATCCCTAATTAGCAGTAATCAGCATGGATTCATGAAGAATCGTTCTTGCCAATCTACTAACTTTCTATTAGGAAGTGAGTTGCCAGCTAGATAAAGGAAGGCCCATAGACGTGGTGTATCTGGATTTTGCAAAAAGCATTTGAAACAGTTCCCCATAAACGTTTACTGTACAACTTTGATGGCACCAATCCTATTTAATTTGCTCATAAACGACCTGGAGGATGGGGTAAACAGTTCAATCTCTGTATTTGCAGACGATACTAAGCTAAGCAGGGCAATCACTTCTCTGCAGTATGTGGAAACCTTGAAAAAAGATCTGAACAAATTAATGGGGTGGGCAACTACATGGCAAATGAGGTTCAATGTAGAAAAATGTAAAATAATGCATTTGGGTGGCAAAAATATGAATGCAATCTATACACTGGGGGGAGAACCTCTGGGGGAATCTAGGATGGAAAAGGACCTGGGGGTCCTAGTAGATGATAGGCTCAGCAATGGCATGCAACGCCAAGCTGCTGCTAACAAAGCAAACAGAATATTGGCATGCATGAAAAAGGGGATCAACTCCAGCGATAAAATGATAATTCTCCTGCTCTACAAGACTCTAGTCCGGCCGCACCTAGAGTATGCTGTCCAGTTTTGAGCACCAGTCCTCAGGAAGAATGTACTGGAAATGGAGCAAGTACAAATAAGGGCAACAAAACTAATAAAGGGTCTGGAGGATATTAGTTATGAAGAAAGGTTGCAAGCACTGAACTTATTCTCCCTGGAGAAGAGACGCTTGAGAGGGGATATGATTTCAATTTATAAATACCGTACTGGTAATCCCACAATAGGGAGACAACTTTATCGCAGATGGGAGTTTAACAAGACTGAGGTTTAACCTTAAACTACGTAGAGGGTTCTTTACTGTAAGAGCGGCAAGGATGTGGAATTCCCTTCCACAGGTGGTGGTCTCAGCAGGGGGCATTGATAGTTTCAAGAAACTATTAGATAAGCACTTGAACGACGGCAACATACAGGGATATACAATGTAATACTGACATATAATCACACACACTGGTTGGACTTGATGGACTTGTCTCTTTTTTCAACCTCACCTACTATGTAAAAAAGATATAAGAAATTATATTCATATTTACCAAATACATTTTTTCCCTGACAATAGTAAATAAAGAAATGATGTGTAATACCACTACATGTGCCTTTTAGAAACACTCTGTGTTTAACCATAACATTTATATAAAATAGTCATTTTGTCAGATCATACTAAAAATGTTTGTTTTATTTATTCTATATTGAAAGTATTACCCATATTCTTTTTGTTGCCATTCTTGTGTCTTAATGGATGGTAACATCCTTCTATAACACATTGACTGCCAATGAAATATGATTGCTTTGTCAATCATTGTGGCTGTTATTCACTTGTCACAGATGTGGATCTCATCACACGCCTTTACAGGTTGAAGGTTTTCAAAAATTAGCCAGTAACCCAAGCTGGAACAGACTGTGGACTTAACATATGTTTCTCCAGGAAACTAACACCCAAGGTGTGATGTCAGTGGCTGCAGGGAGCACACCTTTCACCAAGCAGCACAGAAAATATACTGATGGGTGTGCATCTCAGCCAGCTGTCACTAAAGATTGATTGTACAGAGGATGCTGTTGCGATTAAAATTTGAGAGCATAATATTTCTGGTCTAATGATATATGCTGGGCTAGGATTCACTGGTAATTCCACATAAAAAATAAATAAGAGACTCAGAACATATAGCTTTTATGTAATATCGCTTAAGCAAACAGATCACTTAATACTTTTGATACTACACCAGAGACTCTTTATTTCAGCATCTTCTATATTAAAAGTGTTTTACTCTTGCAGGAATTTGCAAGAACTGTTTATGGACATAAGTATTTTTCTTATTTGATTTCAAAATTTACTGCAAACAAGAACATGAAAGAAATCTGGGACCAGATATCACTGTTAAAGTGAAACACTAGGTCTGTTATGTACACTAGGTCTATAACATACATTGCATGAATTGTACCAAAAAATTCTTGCAGTTTTGCACATTAAAAAGTTTTTCTTCTATGGACAACTGAAAATGATAAAATTAGAAAAAATGGAGCAGGGGGGCAGGAAATGAGGTTGGAGAAAAGCATAAAATTTTATGTAACAAACCACTTATGCCGCGTACACACGGTCAGACTTTTCGTCTACAAAAGTCCAACGGACGCCGACGGACTAAAGCTGGCTGACAATCCGATCGTGTGTGGGCTTCCCCGGACTTTCAGCGGACTTTCAGCAGACTTTTCCAGCCTCAAATCTGACGGAGTTTAGATTTGAAACATGCTTCAAATCTTTACGACGTAACTACGCCGGACCTAGAAATCCGCTCGTCTGTATGCTAGTCCGACAAAACAAAAACCCACGCTAGGGCAGCTATTGGCTACTGGCTATCAACTTCCTTATTTTAGTCCGGTGTACGTCATCACGTATGAATCCCTCGGACTTTTGTGTGATCGTATGTAGGCAAGTCCGTTCGTTAGAAAGTCTGCCGCAAGTCCGCCAAAAGTCCGCCGAAAGTCTGTCGGACAGGCTGTCGGACTTTTGTAGACGAAAAGTTCGACCGTGTGTACATGGCATTACATATCTACTTTTCTTATTGAGGGCAAATCTATATATCTGGGTTGGCAATCCATCAACAGTGATCTGCCTGTTGATTGCGGGCAGGTGATGGATTGATCAAGTCCCTGTTATGCCGACCATCCTTCTAAAGTGCCCCCCCCCCATATGCAGAACAGTGCAGGGAAGTTACATAGCTATGTCTGTCTGCACCGATCCCCACAGACCCGTTTACAGTATGTGACCACACAGGTATAGAAGCCGTTAGTTAGAAAAATGAAACTGGTTTCTTTCCCAACTGATTGGAATACCACCTCTACCACTCATCCCCTCCTCCTGATTGGTTTCTTTGCGGAGCTGCATCAGATTTTGCACTCTCCAGTTTTATTGAATCAACCCCAATGTATATTATATAGACAAAGAATATTGAATTCAGTCCTATGGACTTTTATTGTACCACCATGGACATGGGCCATGAAGTCTATAGTGCCTCAATCCCATATTCTTTGTCTATACATTATATTGGAATGAAGGTACCTTATCTTAATTATATTTTAGCCCACTTTAAACCTCTATGTAAATTAGAAAATGGATTGGTCAAATAAAAGCAAGGCAATACAAACTGTAACCAAATGTAGTAACACATTCTTCCTATACAGGGTGATTCTATACCAACATTACATATAGAAAGTAACACCAAAGGTAACCGGGCCCAGGTCTTACCTTATACTCTGACCAACTTAAACTATAACAGGGTCACCAAGAGTGCAAAAGGGCAACTTGATGAAGGATAGTATAAACCCCCGGAGGCTACGCTGCCACCAAAACCCTGGAGTGACCCTGCTGGGTCCAAGTCTGCCTGCAGGACTTTACTATAAAACAGGTGACACAGTTTTCAAGAACTATGGGTGGCAAGATCTTTAGGCCGGGTTCACACTGGTACAACAAACACTCCAACATTGGGAGCTCATGTCGCATGACGTGTGAAAACCAATGTTTCCCTATGAGAGCCGTCTTAACTGTTCGGACACAAGTCGGTCCAACTTTGAAAATTCTCCCTGCACTACTTGAATATCACAGAAGTCGGATCAAAGTCGAATTGCGGTCTTAACTGATCTGACTTTGACATGCGACTTGTGCTCTGATGATCTTGAAGGGGAACTCCACGCCAAATAAAAAAAAAAAAAAAACAGCATGGGTTCCCCCTCCAAGCGCATACCAGGCCCTTCGGTCTGGTATGGATTTCAAGGGGAACCCCCATGCCAAAAAAACAGTGTGGGGGTCCCCCCCAAATCCATACCAGACCCTTATTCGAGCATGCAGCCCAGTAGGACAGGAAAGGGGGTGGGGACAAGCGAGCACCCTCCTCCTGAACCGTACCAGGCCGCATGCCCTCAAACTACCTTGACCCCATGTTGACGAGGACAAGGGTATCTTCCCAACAAACCTGGCTGTTGCTTGTCGAGGTCTGCGGGTGGGGAGCTTATCGGAATCTGGAACCCCCCTTTAAAAAGGGGGCCCCCAGATTCCGGCCCCCCACCATATGTGAATGAGCATGGGGTACATTGTACCCCTACCCATTCACCTAAAAAAAGTATCAAAAATAAAATACATTACACATGTTTTTAAAGTAATTTATTAAGGCATCTCTGACGTCTCTTCCGATCTCTTCTCCCCTCTCCGGCTCTTCTGCCTCCTCTGCGGATGTCTTCTGCTTCTTGTGGTTCTTCTCCCCTCTCCGGGTCTTCTAGCCCTCTCTGGTTCTTCTCCCTCTGTCCGCTGTCTTCTGCCTCTACCGGGTCTTCTCCGCCATCTTCGCTTTCTTTTGCCGGGTCTTCTCCACTGTCTTTTCCCTCTGTTCTTCTTCTGATGTTGACTCAACACTCTCTCCCGCTCTAATGCTGGGTGCACGGTGGGCCACTTCCTTATATTGGCATGGGGCGGGGTCACTGGGTGATGTCATCCATAGGCCCCGCCCCATAAGATGTCACCGCCCCATTATGCTGCGGGCGGTGACACCATACAGGGCAGGACCTCTGGATGACATAACCTGGTGACCCCTCCCCATGCCAAGACAAGTAGTGGCACACCACGCACCCAGCATTAGAGCGGGAGAGAGCGTTGAGTCAACATCGAAAGAAGAACAGAGGGGGAAGACAGCGGAGAAGACCCGACAAAAGAGCAAGAAGACCCGGCAGAAGACAGTAAACAGAGGGAGAAGAACCGGAGAGGACTAGAAGACCCGGAGAGGGGAGAAGAACCGCTTTTTTTTAGATGAATGGGTAGGGGTACAATGTACCCCATACTCATTCACATAGGGTGGGGGGCCGGCATCTGGGGGCCCCTTTGTTAAAGGGGGTTTCCAGGATCCGATAAGCTCCCCGCCCGCAGACCACGACAACCAATGTCCAGGGTTGTCGGGAAGAGGCCCTTGTCCTCATCAACATGGGGACAAGGTGCTTAGGGGTGGGGGGCACAGGGCCCCACTGCCCCAAAACACCCTCTCCCCATGTGTGGTACAGTTCAGGAAGGGGGGCACTCGCTCATCCCCACCCCTTTTTCTGACATTTTGGACTGCATGCTTGGATAAGGGTCTGGTATGGATTTTGGGGGGACCCCCACACAGTTTTCAGCACGCGGGTTCCTCTTAAAATCCATACCAGGCGAAGGGCCTGGTATGCACTTGGAGAGAGAACCCATGCCGTTTTTTTTTTTAATTTGGCATGGAGTTCCCCCTAAAGAATCATACCAGACACAGTGCCTGGTATTATCGGGAATCAAAGTCGGATTCCTGTTCGTTGAAGTCAGACGCATGTCAGAATTCAAGTCGCAGGGCAAAGTCAGATCCACAGTCGTACAACTGTCATGATATACCAGTGTGAACCCAGCCTTAAAGATTGCTGTGAGACAGAATGGGACAGTCTTATATTTCTGCCAGCTTTTGTTGTGGCCATTATGACAATGCACAGCCGGTGATGTTCAGTGTCTTCCATCTGCTTTTAATTAAAAAGGAATAAACTATTGGGGAGGCATTTAGTGGATTTAGTTTGCAAAAGAACTTAAAGTGGTATTAACCGCTTCAATACAGGACAATTTCACCCCTTCTTGCCCAGGCCGATTTTATCATTCACAGCTGTCACACTTTGAATGACAATTGCACAGTCATGCAACACTGTACCAATATGAAATTTTTAGCATTTTCATATGGAGATTTATTTCAGTGGCATTTAATCACATTATGTTTATTTTTTGCAAAATAAATGTGTGTTTCTTTGTTTCTGTTATAAAATTTTGCAAATAAATATTCTTTTTTCATCGATTTAGGCCAAAATGTATACTGATACATTTCTTTGGTGAAGGAAACACAAATCAGTGTATATTATTTAGCCTGTAGGAAAGTTATAGTCCACAAAAATTGGTATATACTTGTAGCGCCCTGGGGTTTAGTAAGGGAGCTCCTTGCCAAATTCCTTGTCGGAAGTAGCTACAGTAGTTAATTATTAGGGATCCATTGACTGATCTCTAAGTTTGGCCTGGTTGTACTTTCCTCTTCTACCACCAGGTGGTCGGGCACTTGGAGGTATTAGATTGAGGACAACTCAATGTCAGGTAATGGGTATATGGGGTATCTCAGCTAATGGACAGGGATTTTGTTGAATCCCTTGGCCTGCTGGGAAAGCCTATATATTTGGGTGAGGTCAGGTGATTGAGGTTTTTCTTGTGTGCCACCCAGATGGCGATGGGTGTCGTCTGCCCTGGGCTGCTAGGCCAGAGATTGGGCTTATCCCGGGGGCATCAGGCTGCCAGGCTGTGTGAGGGCCTATCCAGAGAAAAAGGGCAGCGCAGGCTTACAGTCCAGCCAAAAGTGATGGAACCTGTCGTGGTCAGAGGTAGAAGGGAAGCTGTCGCCACTAAGGGACCAATCGCTTTTACCAGGGACCACAGTGAGTAACGGAAGCAAGTACCAGAGCAGTAGTCTCACCGAACAGGCACGGTGGGGAATCGGGAAACTTCAATCACAGAGCTCATCACAATAGTACACAATGAAAGGCATGTAACAAAGCCTTTCATTGTGTACAAATGTCATGTGATCTGCTGTGATTGGCCATAGCGATCACATGGTACTAGCAGCAGGCCAATACAATGATTTGTCATCAGCCGTGTCTGGTTTACATGGCAGGAGACATATCGTGCCTGAGCATGGCCCATGTGGGGCAATCCTCGGAGGATGTGCTATGATGTCCTCCCAGAACAACAGTGTTCCCGCTCAGCCATCATTTTACAATACACCGGGCGGGAAGAGGTTAAAGGTAGAATTTTTTATTTTAAATAACAAAAATACAATACTTACCAGTGGAAGGTTTTAAAACACTTTAGCATTTAGAACCACTTTAACTGTAGCAAGAAATGGAACAGGTTCAAAACGTAGAGGTAAGTCTATGTATTTCTGGATGGATGCTATGATAGTTTTCTATGGTAGACTAAACAGGCAGGGCAATGCCTAGCGAGCAGGAGGAAGAGGCTTTGTTGAGATAAAGTTTCAATTGCTGCCATACAGTATAATGAATGGCTTCACAACCCTCTCACCAATCCTGCGCTCCAGCCATGGATGTAGATGGCGGAGGGGCCCCTCATGGGTTGATGGCGTGAGCTCCAGCAAACCCTCACTGAAATACTGTGGCTGCCGCTGCTTAGGCCAAGCTGGTGGGCAAGTGTTTCTATGGCTCAGCACTCTAGCCTAGATGTCTTTTCTCTTCCCCAGTTCTGGTGTCGAGAGACCTGAGTCTGCCCGTGCAGTTCACTAAGAATATCTCCCCTCCTCCCTCAGGCTGCATGGCTCCTGGGGAACTGTAGTTTCCTCCCCGCTGTAGAGCAGTGTCACCTGTTCATAGTAATATAGGTGTCAAGGATGTACAACTGGCTGAAGACAAACTGATTTACACTTGAAGTCTCAGCCTGCCCTGCTGCACGTGCCATGTCAGATAGGTGACAGCAGGTGAGGAGGGGTGGTTTTGATTGAAAAGGTGACTTTTAGAGGAGGAATTGGAGAAACGATTTAATGTTTTTTTAAACAGTTTTTTGTTTAATAAGTGACTTTTTCTAAGGTGTGGGTGTTTTTATTTATAATTATTTTGGGGAAAACAGCAATGCCCCATACACACGATCAGAAATTCTGCCAGCAAAAGTCGGATGTGAGCTTTTGGTCAGAAATTCCGACCGTGTGTATGCTCCATCGGACTTTTGCTGCCAGAATTCCAGCCAGCAAAAGATAAAGAGCATGTTCTCTATTTTTCGTTAGTTGAAAGTTCCGAAAATGCGTTAGTCTGTATGCAATTTGGACACGCAAAAAATCACGCAAGCATTGAACTTCATTTTCTTGGCTCGTCGTAGTGTTGTATGTCACCGTGTTCTTGACGGTCGAAAGTTCAGAGAACTTTTGGGTGACGTGTGTTTGCAAGGCAAGCTTGAGCAGAATTCCGTCGGAAAAACCATCCAAGTTTTTCCTGACAGAATTTCTGATCGTGTGTACGGGGCATTACAATAGGAACTATATTTCCCTTACTCATTCATGTAAGGGGGAGGGCTAGATATCTAAAGGCCCTCTTTAAATTAAAGGGGGTTTCCAGATTCCGATAATTTACCCTTTTCAGACTGCCACACCGACCAGACCAGGGATGTGGGGATGAGGATATTGTCTCCATCAATACAGGGACAAGGTTGTTATGGATACCAATGTATATAGCGAAGAAGCCCTCAGACAGCTATTGGATCAAAACACCTATAATAAACTGAGGGGAGATCCTACAAAGCTATGCAAAAGCACTTTTGTCAGGGAACTGCCAGGACAGAACGGGGGTATGTGCACGCACATACAGTGGCGCCTGTATGTGCGTGTGCGCACCTCAGCTGCACATGCGTGCACAGTGGGTGTGCGCTCGTGTGCGCTAAGCGCTGCTTGGCGCCAACAGGCTTTCAAAAGAACAGCAGCTGCACTTGTGCAGTGCTGTTTAATCTGCAGCTCTGAGCCTTGTATCCTGTATCCTGCCAGCTGATCATCTGTACCGACCCGGCTCTGTTGACCTACCGGCTGTCTCCTATCCCGACCTCAGCTTGTCTGACCCTGCTCATACCTCCTGCTTGTTTACCTGCTGCCGACCTCTGCCTGTTTATCTGACCCTGCTACTGCCTGCTGCCTTGCTCGGTGTATTTCCCGTGTTGACCTGGCTTGTCTCACCCAGCTCCAGCTTGCTGCTGATCCTGCACCTATCAGCTCATCAGGTTGCTGACCTGCTCCTGCCTCTGCTGTCGTCTGCAGTTCCAGCCATTCCTGGAGGGTCATCATCCTACTACTGTGCCAGCTGCTACAACTTCCACGGGCACTCCCACCTCACTGCGCTCATGAGATAACTGTCCCACTCCAGTGGCTCCTGAACCAGGGCTGTAAGAGAGGTCTCCTCCTACAAGTCAGGTTCTACTATGAAGTACATCACAACTTTATTTAATTTAATTAACAAAGGTTTTTTTTAGGGGTCTTTAGTGTTAGGGAGGCAGAGGCTCTGATCCCTGAATGTCATGGAGACCCATTGTTGCGGGCATTGGTTCTTTGAATGAACGCCTTGGACAATGGTTAGATGCACAATTGTAACCCCTAGTGGGAGCACTTCCCAGTTATCTCAAGGACACCAAGCATCTCCTCCATCTTATGGGGGATTTTGATTGGAAGCCAGAGTATCTTTGGATGACCTGCGATGTTAACAGCTTATATTCCAATATGCCACACCACCTGGTCAGGAAGGCAGTGTCTTTTTATTTGGATTATCATACTGAGTTACCATTGGTACAGTGACTTATTCTTTTGGAGGTTTTGGATTATTTACTCACACACAATGTTTTCATTTTTGATGGTATTCTTTATCTCCAAAGACGTAGGGCGGCGATGGGAGCTACATTCTCACCATCACTCGCTAACCTCTTTATGGGGTGGTGGGAACGTTCCCACATCTTTGGAGATTTCAACCCTTTTAGAAATCATATATACTTTTTCCGTTGGTATATAGATGACCTGTTGTTCATTTGAGATACTGGAATGGGAGATTTTGATTCTTTGTTGTCCTTTCTAAATCTTAAGTCTATAGGCTTATCTTTCATGGGTCATGTAGAATGTAAGGAAATTCCCTTTCTAGATGTACTATTAAGAGCATCCACCAATTAGCCTCCCTGGCGGTAATCCCATGTCTGGCTCGGGGTGGAATTTCAGTAGCAAGAGCGGTAACCCCGAGCCAGACTCGGGATCGCATAACAGCATCCAGGAAGATCTTACTTACCTTGTTCCCTGGATCCTGCGATGTGTCCCTGCAGTGTGAGCGGCTCGTCCTCCGCTCGATCCATCATGGACCTGGGCTCTGTTCCCTGTGAGCGTTGCGACACACGGGGATGGAGAACGGCGCCAAATTCAAAAAGTGAAACACACACAATACATACAGTATAATGTAATCTTACAGATTACATTACTGTATGAAATTATTTCACATCCCTTTTGTCTCTAGTGGTCTGTCCAGTGCCCTGCATGCAGTTTTATATGATAAAAACTGTTATTTCTGCCTGGAAACTGGAGATTGTCCATAGCAACCAAAACTGTCCCTTTACATCAAAAGTGGTTTTAGAGCAGCTAGAAAACAGCAATAAATTAGAATCACTTGCAGAATTGAACGATAGTGATTTGTGGGGAGATCTGTCATCAAACACTGAAAGTAATGACAGCGAAAATTCTGAAACAATTCAGTGTTTTTGATTTGATTACATTATTCAATATTTTTTATTATTATTATATTATTATTTGGTATAATTATTTATAGTTATTTATTATATTATAATTTATGATTTTGTGTTTCAAACTTTATCACACCCGAGATGTCTACTAGACTCTGGTTTGGACAGATATAGGTGTTTTTGCTAAGAATTACAGGCCTACAATAAAAAACGCCAAAATTCGATGTAAAATAATTGTACCGCTTTCAGCACCTAAAATCCGACATAATCATACCACCAGGGAGGTTAGTTAATCACACGGTTATACAGGAAACCTATGCTAGGCAACAGTCTCTTACTGGCCCAGTCCAACCATCCCAAACATACTATCAGGGGGATACCAGTGGGACAGTTTGTTCGCATTAGGAGGATCTGTAGTGTGGATTGTGATTTTGAAAAGGAGGCCATTCTACTATATAATAGATTCAGACAACAGCGTTACCCTGTCTGGACTTTGGAGTAGGCATATCGTATTGCTAAAGCCAAAGATAGGCGGACTTTACTCACTAAATCTCAAACGTCCCATCCAAGGACAAATAAGCCCACTTTAGTTACACTATAAAGTTCAGAGTTTTGACAGGTGTATGAGGATGAAACTATTGTATGAGGATGAAACTTTGTGTGATATTCTAAGGAATGGGATTAACCACTTGCTTACTGGGCACCTAAATCCCCCTCCTGCCCAGACCAATTTTCAGCTTTTAGCGCTGTCACTCTTTGAACGACAATTGTGCGGTCATACAACACTGTACCCACAAATAGAGCTTTCTTTTGGTGGTATTTGATCACCTCTGGGTTTTTTATTTTTTGTTATTTTAAATTAAAAACTAAAAATACAAAACCATTTTATATTTTGTTAATAAATTTTGCAAATAGGTAATTTTTCTCCTTCATTGATGTACGCTGATGAGGCTGCACTGATGGGCACTGCTAGGCAGCACTTATGGGCACTGATAGGCTGCACTTATGGGCACTGATAGGCTACATTGATGGGCACTGATGGGCACTAATAGGCAGCACTGATGGGTACTAATAGGCGGCACTGGTGGGCACTGAGGTGGCACTGGTGGGCACTGAGAGGTGGCACTGATGGGTGGCACTCATGGGTGGCACTAAAGGGCATTGATAGGTGGCACTGAAGGGCATTGATAGGTGGCACTGAAGGGCACTAATAGGTGGCACTGATAGCTGGCACTGATGGGCACTGATAGGTGGCAGTGATAGGCACTGATCGGCACTGGTAAGTGACATTGATAGGCAGCACTGCTAGATGGCACTGATGAAGCACTGATTGGCACCACTTGTGGGCATTGATAGGTGGCACTCATAGGCAATGATAGGTGGCACTGATTGCTGGCACTTATGCACTGGTGGGCACTGATTCGTGGCACTGTGTGGGCACTGGCAGGTGGCACTGGCAGGCGGTACTGGTGGGCACAGATGAGGCGGCTTAGCCTCTTCCTCTTTGGGACCAATGTCGCTTGCACAGAAGCCGGTGATTTGCTTTTTTTTCTCCTCACGCTGTCAGCGTGAGGAGAAAAAATAAACGATTACCGATCGTCTGTTTACATCACGTGATCAGCTGTCATTGGCTGATAGCTGATTGCGTGGTAAGGGGCTGGGATTGGCCCCTTACTCCGATCTGTGATAACCCGAGTCTCATTGACTCTGTGATCACAGCGTGCGCCGCGCGTGCCCTGAAGGGGGTGCGTGGGGAGTGTGCAAAGGGAAGGACGTATATTATCAGCCTCCTGGCAAAGTAGATCCGCACTGTAGCCATCATTCCGCTATAGCACGGATCTGAAGGGGTTAAAGCGGCGTTTCACCCAGATTTTTTTTTAAGGTAATCCGTTCTATTACACACGTTAAACAGGATTAATCCATGTCATAAAACCAATCGCCGCTTAATTCCCGTTTTTTTTAATCATACTTACTGTGTGTATTTCCTCTGCAGAGCGCATCCATTTCTACTAAGGGCATGTGAAGCCACCTAGCAGTCTCTTCTGGGATATGGTGATGCTGTATACCCAGCATGCACCTCCCGAACAACGCGATGCTAGCCTCCAGCGCTGCCCACTGACTCCTGAGAAAGAATGACACACATCTCCCCAGGGCACAGGCAAGCACAAACGCCGAGGGAAATTACGCCAATCGCCGCAGACCGGAAGTGGCAGAATAGAAGGGACACCATAGCAAGTGAGCATAGTGAGTAAAAATGCTGTGGTTTCATGTAAAGTTAATTTTATGAGTGGAACTCCACTTTAATATCATACCAAGTAAGGCTCGCTCCCTGGCCTTTCTCCTAGTTTTTTTTTTCATTCTAAACCAGTGGCGGCTGGTGCTCAAAATTTTTGGGGGGGCGCAAACAAACTGAAAAATACTGAACACCCCCATCAATTGCAGCCTCACTGTGCCCATCAAATGCAGCCATTGTGCTCATTTAATGCAGCCTCACTGTGCCAATCAAATGCAGCCACTTGTGCCCATCAAATGCAGCCACTTGTGCCCATCAAATGCAGCCACTAGTGCCCAGTATATGCAGCCACTTGTGCCCATCATATGCAGCCAGGCGCGTCCCCCGGCTCGGCTGTCACTTCACTAACCCCCCCACGGCCGGTCCTGCGGCACTTACCGCTCATGTGGCAGGGCTTTGCTCCTTTCCTGGAGTGACGGGGCTCTCCTCCTCCTTGGCGGGAAGTGGCGGCTGCGGCTCCCGTGTCCACTCGGCTCCTCAGGCTTCCTCCGCCGTGTCTCCTCTTCCGCCAAAGCATTAGGCATCCAATAGTATCGCCTAATGCTTTGGCCAATTGGGAGACAGGTCTCACTGACCTGCCTACTGATTGGCAGGGAGGAACTTTAGTGTGAAAATAGTGAAAATTAATTCGCTATGGCAGACAAAAGGGGGGGGATCGGGACGCAGAGCTCTGCGCCCCGAGCCCACCCTATTTTGAAGCCTCTGGCTCTAATCACATGCTTCAAAATACATACCCCCGCATACCCCCCCCCCATAGTATTTCATGTGTCCAGCATTCTGAAAGGGGATGGGCACATGAATAGGAGGGCGGCGGAGGTGTCAGGGGGGCGGCGGCCCATGCGCCCACAATGCACGGGCCACCACTGTTCTAAACTTAGCCTTAACACCACTTAGTTTAGAGGAAATTATAAATGTTGGGGTAGGACGTGTCCTTGTTGTCTCCATGTTTTGGGTGGAGAAGTGATTACATCAAGTGTTAACCATAAGGAATTTAACCTGAAACATTTTTATAATGGTAACACTAACTATGTAATCTATGTGATCACATGCAAATCATGCCAGGTACAATATGTGGGACACACAACTAGGCATCCAAGAGACAGTTTCCGGGAGCATCTCAGTGATATCAGATTAAACAAATCAACTAATGTGGCTAGACATTATAATAGATATCACGGGGGTAACTTGGATTTTGCATTGGTACAGATTGTGAAAAAGGTAAGGCTCCCTCCTAGAGGAGGGGACTTTTTTGGTTGCTGCTCAGGAGGGAGGTGTTTTGGATTTTTCATTTACAGACCCGGATTGCAGGTGGTTAGAACTTTGAATAGGATGTGTCCCATTATTATGAGTGATGCTCATGCACAGCTCTTTCTCTGGATCCCTTGGAGGCTTCTTCTTCATTTATTTGCTCATAGAGTCCAATTTGTGGGCCCTTTGGGTCTGTGTCCACATGTTTGACTGGGTTTTGTAATATATAATTATTTTGATTGCTTTTCTATCATTTCTAATGTTTGTTGGACAGTATATATGTGGAATATGTAAATTGGAGATGTATTCAGCATCTAGGTACACCATCAGCCAATGTAATTCACTGTACACTGTGCATCCACCACCAAGCAGAGAGAATGAATACTCTTAGAGGACTAAGTGGACCCCATGCCAGTGCCAAAGAGTCAAACAAGCATGAGAACTGTGAATGTAGTCACTCGCAGGGGACAGCGTAGAAGATCGACTTCAACAACACTGATGCGTTTTGTCCCCAGGACATTATCTAGGGTATTGTCCTAGGGGGCGAAACATGTCAGTCGTAGTGAGCTAGCTCCATGTTATTGCGCTTCCTGGATTTAATTGTCATCACATTTTATCTGTGCCTGAACTTATCATCATTGATGTAAGTGTTCTACCTTTTATAATAAACCCTCAGTTTATGGTTTTACCCTATGTGACAGCTTCTTTCTTTTATGAACGGTGGAGTTCAAGACTTTATCTGTTAATGAGATGGTGTTGAAGTCGATCCTCTATGCTGTCCCCTGCGGGTGACTACCTCTGCCTCACTCTGAGGGCTTTGTCAGTTCATTGTCTCCTGTTTTTCCTAAGGTTCCCGTGTTCCAGTATTCCTGTGTTCCAGTATTCCCGTGTTCCAGTATTCCCGTGTTCCAGTATTCACGTGTTCCAGTATTCCCGTGTTCCAGTATTCCCGTGTTCCAGTATTCCCGTGTTCCAGTATTCCCGTGTTCCAGTATTCCCATGTTTCAGTACTCCCGTGTTTCAGTATTCCCGTGTTTCAGTATTCCCGTGTTTCAGTATTCCCGTGTTTCAGTATTCCCGTGTTCCAGTTTTCCCGTGTTCCAGTATTCCCGTGTTCCAGTATTCCCGTGTTCCAGTATTCCCGTGTTCCTGTGTTCTACTTACAGCGTTCCAAGACTGACTCCGGCTTCTGACCCTGGCTCTGCTTATCTTTTATTCTGACTTCTGGAATCCCTGACTACGGATTTACTTAGACTATCCTTTGGCAAATTCCTGTCAAGCCCAGATGCACAGATTCACAGCCCAGGTAGCTTATCTCTTTGTTACTGTGGGTTGTGTGTATTTGGAAGGGTGAGCGTACATCTCTGCGCCATGGACTCCAACTTAGGTAAGCCCTTACAGATCTGCAAGGTCAGGTTGGTTAGCAGGTGATGTGTCACAGGAGTCAAGCCGGATAGCTGAAACATAATTAGAATGTAGAGAGGCCTGAAAAAAAGTTAAAAGCCCCACCTGGCCGAATGAGGCAGTCTATCCAAAGGATAGATTTAACTTCTTAGACAGGTTTGAATGGATGTAGTAGAAGTCATGGGCTGCCAGGTTACAGAAAGTCCTGAATAAGAAGAAGCAGGAGACTCAATGGGCATGGGCTGGACAGGCATAACTGGTGCAGAGGCCGGCTGAATCGCATCACCAGGTGTAGCGACTGACTGAATCACATTGTCAGGAGTAGTGACTACCTGAATTGCATAACCAGGTGTAGCGACTACCTGAATCACAATGCCAGGTGTAGCGACTACCTGAATCGCATAGCCAGGTGTAGCAACAGTGGAACTTGTAGACAAGTTGGTATGGATGTGTGTCCAAGAGAGTTTAGGGACAGGCAAAGGTAGTGTTAATCCAGGGGGCTTGACTTCTCAGGACATAGAGGAAGTTTCAAACAGGGCTCAAGGCTGCAAGACAGTGGGTAAGTTTGGCTTCTAGGGAGAGAAGATTCAGGCTGTGGCAATTGGCAGGAGAGGTGGCCTGTAGAGAATTCAATAAACTTGTCAGTGTTTTTTGGTTTAACAGAGTCATATAAAGGCACATGGTTATGCAAACTGGAGTCTCACTTTTAAAAATTGTCATGATCAGGATCCTAATAGGACTGTAGTAAAGGCACATGACTGGTACTGTCCACACGAGAGTTATAAATAGGCAACTGGTCAGCAGTTTTAATGCTGTACTGGATCTCCTCTGTAGCCCAGTCTATGTGCAGGTTATGAAGTTTAAGCCAGGGATACCCTAAGATAAGGGTATAAGCAGGAGATGAAATCAAGTAGAAGCTGATTGTCTCCCTATGAAATTCCCCAATGGTCAGGGTAATAGGTACAGTCCACAAGGTGACCAGGCCCGTGGATAAGGGAGAGTTATCAACAGCTAAGACTGAAAAGGGTCTGTGCTAGGTCCCTATCAATGAAATTATTTTTATTAATAAACAGGATTTATATAGCGCCAACAGTTTGCACAGTGCTTTATAACATGAGTGCAGATGGTACACTTACAATACAAATCAATACAGGAGGAATCAGAGGGCCCTGCTCATTAGAGCTTACAATCTAGAGAAATTGCTAGCAGCACCAGAATCTATGAAAGCTGAGAGGTGATGAGAAAACTTGGCAGAGCTAAGTTGTGCAGGAACAAATAGTTTATCTCTGAGGGAAACTGACACAGTATAGTCTATAGAAGCAGACCCCACCCGCACTAGACACTTGGCGTTTCTCTGCTTATTATGGCAGCTGGCGACAAAGTGGCCATGGTTGCCACAGTATAAGCAGAGTCCCTGGGATCTTCTTCTAGCCTTTACTCTAGAGGATAAATGGGTAGCACCAATTTGCATGGGCTCATCCTCCAGGAGAGGTTGAGAAGGCTTAGGAAGGGTTGATGAAGAAGAAGTAGGCGGCATACTGGGGGGCAAAGAAACAAACCTCTCCGTACGCCTTTGCCGTAAACGCCTGTCTATACGGATGGCTACTTGCATGGTTTTATTTAATAACTTTGGTTCAGGGTGGTATACTAAAGAGTCTTTGAGTCTAATAAGCCTAACCTAAACTGGCTTCTTAGAGCTGGGTCATTCCACCCTGAGTCAGGTGCCCAGCAGCAGAAATCAGAACAGTATTGTTCAGCGGTGCATTTACCCTGATGTAATGACCTAAGGTTAGCTTTAGCTGAGTGGGCAAGGTCAGGATCATCATACGGTAAACCTAAGGTCTTGAAAAAAGCTTCAACTGACCGTCTGGCTGGGTGATCTGCGTGGAGACTAAATGCCCAAGACTGGGGATCCCCCCTGCAACCATATAATAATCATGTCAACCCGCTGTGCTTCAGAACCAGAGGAGTGTGGCTTAAGCTTAAAGTATAGCATACAACTATTTTTAAAGTTAGAGAGCACATGGGGGTTACCAGAAAAATGATCAGGCGGGTTAACTTTGGGCTCTGGCTCCTGCGTTACTGCTGGAGGTGCAATTACACGCAGTTCCTGGACTTTGCGTGTCAGTTTTCAAATTTCCTCAGCAAATAAGCGAGCCTGGGTAGAGTCAGAAAAAACAAAAAACTTTTTCTTTGTTACGTCTACGCCAACGCAGGTGGTCAGACACTATAGCTGGCTACTGTGTTCTTCACCTATAGCATCCCCCTTTCCCATAAGGCAAGCAGGCCTACCGGTACTCGGTTGCCCCCAGGACTTATACACAATGCCATAGTGTCTGGCCACCACGCCAGGGCAGGTGCGAACTAAGAAAAGCAAACAGATACTTGCGGTTAGCAGACAGATAGCATGGTTCTATGACAGTCCAGGTAAAAAGCAGGCTGAGTTCAGGGAATAGTCCAAAATCCAGTCCAAAGTCATACACAGGGAACACCAATCTAGCAGAGCAGGGCAGACAGGGAGCTTGATCAGGAACAACACACGTACCACACTCTATCACAAGCACCCAAATGAGGGTTTAGCTGGCTTATAACAGGTTTGAGTTTCCACCCAGACAGTGGCGGTGCGTTTATTAAGGGCGCACGGGTGCGCCCCCTCTCTCCAGCCACCCCCTCTGTGTAGTGTGGATAGATTCATGCTATGCATGAATCTATCCATGGGCGCTGTAACTACCCCCTATTCAGGCGTCCAGCCCCTTTTTGGATGCCAGGCGCCTGCATTACAGCGAGGGGGGGGGTTTGAAGCACCTGTTTAGAGCCATAGGCTCTAATAGGCTTCAAAAAAGGTGAACTGCGAGCGCAATGGTGTGTTAGCAAAGAAAATGAATATTTGCTTTGCTAACACAGAACCGCCTCTCAGCCAATCAGGAGGCACAGATGTAATACCGGTCACCTGATTGGCTGAGGGCAGAGGCGATCCAATTGGCTGCCTAGCAGAACAGGAAGAAGACACGCACGGAGGACACAGGAGCCATCGCCGCACTACCCATCCCACAGCTCACCACCTGACCCACTGCCTGACCCGCCACCATGATGGAGTAAGTGCTGGGCAGATAGCGGGTGGGGGGCAGAGTGGCTGCATATAATTGGCACAGAGGCTGCAATTGATGGGGCACAGTTGGCTGCATTTGCTGGGCATAGTGACTGCATATTATGGGCACCGAGGCTGCAATTGATGGGGCACAGATGACTGCATTTGCTGGCCATAGTGACTGCATATTATGGGGTACAGTTGGCTGAATTTGCTGGGCATAGTGGCTGCATATTATGGGCACAGAGGCTGAAATTGATGGGGCACAGTTGGCTGCATTTGCTGGGCATAGTGACTGCATATTATGGGCACCAAGACTGCAATTGATGGGCACAGTTGGCTGCATTCACTGGGCACAGTGGCTGCATATTATGGGCACAGAGGCTTCAATTGATGGGGCACAGTTGGCTGCATTTGATAGGCAGAGAGGCTGCATATGATGGGCACAGTTGACTGCATATGATGGGCACAGTTGGCTGCATATGAGCACAGTTGGCTGCATATGATGGGCACAGTTTGGCTGCATTTTATGGGTACAGTTGGCTGCATTTGATGGGTACAGTTGGCTGCATATGATGGGTACAGTTGGCTGCATATGATGGGCAGAGTGGCTGCATTTGCTGGGCACAGTTGGCTGCATATAATGGGCGCAGTGGTTGCATTTGATGGCACAGTGCCTGCAATTAATGTTTTTGTTTCAGTATTTTTCAGAATTTTTCAATTCGTTTGTGCCCCCCCAAAAATTTTGAGTGCCAGCCGCCACTGCACCCAGAGACTGATCACATTAATCAGCCTGCAGGTGGACAAAGACAGGGAGAATGCCATAGCCAAAACCCGGATGCTGGAATGAGGAGCATTGACAACTAGTCTATTCAAGGGTATATGTAAAGTCCAACCCAAAAACCTTATACTCCCCTCTTTAGTTCTCCCAAGCTACTTTTCCCCCCTCTTAATTATGAAGCCAGACAAGTGGCTAAACAAAAAGGATCAATTAAAGTGTTACCAAACCCACAATAGTAAAATCAGTCTGTATATGCAGTAAGCATGCTTGTTATACTCACTGTGGAACCTAAGGGGTTAATCCTCTGCATTGTGTAAAAAGGCTGTTTGATCTGCTCTTCTCAAATCCTCCCCTTCTTCCACAGTCCCCAAACCACCTCCTGATAGAACAGAGTGATGGGGGCAAGCTGCACATGCTCAGTTGGGTGTGTATTGCTAAAGAGTTTTATTTTTCTTGGGAGTGCATGTGATCAGCACTGTCCAGATAGAGGCCCCGGGGTTCTGCAGCCTCATAGGCAATCAGGGGAGAAAGAAAACTCCTCCTACATGCTTCTTACATGCTTTAACCAGACACTGAAAAAAGTCATAAGACTCCTCTAATTGCTGATGAGAAAAGGTATTTAGCAGTTTATATTTACTAAAACTATTGCATTTCCATGTTCTGTGTACTGTGTGAGACCAGATATAGTGAATGCAGGGTACTGGGTTTAGTAACACCTTAGGGACGCATTGTTGCAAATGCTATGTATGCTTTCACCGGACTCTCAAGTCAAAATAATATCTGTCCTGCCTCCAGCTATCAGAGGGAGCTTACAGATATAAAGAACTCGAGAGACTTTGGTGCAGGCTGCATTGAAATATGGGAGTTGTAGTTTAGAAAATGGATCCTGTTTTGAAAGTGAAAAGTAATGCACTACAATTCTTAGGGAGAGGCTCTTTAGTGGAGGGTAGAGTTACCAGCTTACCCGGGCTGTGGAGTGAAAAACTTCCTCTTGTTGCGAGGGGACCAGCAGCTTTTTTTTTCCCTTTCATTAACAGTGTTGACATGTGTTAGTAAAACTGAAAATATATATCACAACTACTTTGTTTATCCAGGTGGGTTATACCTTTTTTTTTCAGCACAGATTGGGCTTTCATTTGGGGGTAAATGGTAACACGTATTTCCTGATATCTTTTTTTATTATCAAAGAAAATAACTGTCCCAAAACAGCAAGAAAATAATATACATTTTTTTTTAAAATTAGCTGTATACTATATTTCTTGCTGTTATCATAACTTACCACCAAAGAACAACCCAAAATAAATTCTCCTTCTCCTAACGATCACAGCGATACCACAAACATGTAAGTTATTTGTTGTTTGTACCCGTAGTAAGGCCCAGACTCAATGGTTTGCTTTTTTATCCTCCCTAAACCACACACACTAATTTTCGGAAATGAAACAGTTTTATGGATGGGTTTATTTTGCTTTAACTTTATTTTTTAGTTGTTTTTTTAAAAAAAAAAAACACTTGTTTGTTTACATTTTCTCCCCTAGCAAGAAGAGAAAGATAAAATGTATCTTTCCCTCCATTCAGAGGAGAGAAAAAAAAACACAGGGTGACTGATTACTAACAGATTGGCTAATCAGAGGTAGGGATGAGCCGAACACCCCCCTGGTTCAGTTCGCACCAGAACCTGCGAACGGACCGAAAATTCGCACGAACGTTAGAACCCCATTGAAGTCTATCGGACTCGAACGTTCGAAATCAAAAGTGCTCATTTTAAAGGCTAATTTGCATGGTATTGTCCTAAAAAGGGTTTGGGGAGCCGGGTCCTGCCCCAGGGGACATGTATCAATGCAAAAAAAACTTTTAAAAACGGCCGTTTTTTCGGGAGCAGTGATTTTAATGATGCTTAAAGTAAAAAAAAAAAAAAGTGAAATATTCCTTTAAATATCGTACCTGGGGTGTGTCTATAGTATGCCTGTAAAGTGGCGCGTGTTTTCCATGTTTAGAACAGTCCCTGCACAAAATGTCATTTTTAAAGGAGAAAATCTAATTTAAAACTGCTTGCAGGTTTAATGTAATGTCGGGTCCTGGCACTATGGATGAAAATCAGTGAGACAAACGGCATGGGTACCCCCCAGTCCATTACCAGGCCCTTTGGGTCTTGTATGGATATTAAGGGGAACCCCGCACCCAAATTAAAATAAGGAAAGGTGTGGGGCCACCAGGCCCTATATACTCTGAACAGCAGTATACAGGCGGTGCAAACAAGACAGGGACTGTAGGTTTGTTGTTAAGTAGAATCTGTTTGTAATTTTGAACGGGTACATTTTTAACGTGTTTAGCTCCAGCCAAAAAATCTTTTTTAAGCTTTTTGGAAAACATAGGAAAGGGTTATCACCCCTGTGACATTTGTTTTGCTGTCTGTCCTCCTCTTCAGAAGATTTCACCTCACTTTTTGTCCCAATGACAAATGTTTTTTGAAAATTTGGGGCTTTTTGTGGAACAAGGATTGGAAAGCATCAGTGGAAAGGAGAAATGTTTTTCCCATATTAACTCTTACAGGAGAGAATTTCCCTTCCTAGGGGTAGATTTCATCTCACTTCCTGTTGTCTCCTTCCGTTTGCAAGTAGGAGTCGTTTGTAAGTTAGATGTTTGAAAGTAGGGGCCTGCCCTATTTACTCAGCAGAAATTTGGGCCTTAGGTGTTGTGGCCACAACACTGTAAGCCCTCACAGGGCCCTGCTGTGAAATATTAGACCAAGAATTGTAATTACATGCCCCTGTTGAACAGGGGCAGAAAAATTGGGCCTGTGGTGGTGGTGGCGGTGCTGGTGCCACAACACTGTAAGTCCTCACTCGCTCTTGGTGGGCGCAGAAATGGGCCCTTCTGTGAAATATTAGATCAAGAATTGTAATTACATGCCCCTGTTGAACAAGGGCAGAAAAATTGGGCCTTTGGTGGTGGTGGTGCTGGTGCCACAACACTGTAAGTGCTCACTCGCTCTTGGTGGGTGCAGAAATGGGCCCTGCTGTGAAATATTAGATCAAGAATTGTAATTACATGCCCCTGTTGAACAAGGGCAGAAAAATTGGGCCTTTGGTGGTGGTGGTGGTGCCACAACACTGCAACCCCTCACAGACACTCTAGTTGGAACGCAGGAACCAGCCCTGCTGCAAAGTATTGCATCAAAAATTGTAATTACACGCCCCTGTTAAACAGGGGCTGAAAAATTGGGCCTTAGGCACTGGTGGTGGCGCCCAGAACCAAAAATGTTCTTACAAGCTATCAGCGTGATGATTGAGGAGGAAGAGGATAATTACTCAGGGATAGTCACTCAGCATCAGCATAGGCAGTCTTTGAAGGGATCTGAGATTTCAAAAAAAACTATTCGGTTACATCAGCATCAGGTGCTTGGTAGCTGGTGGTGATCCAAGACTGATTGATTTTTATGAAGGTCAGTCGATCGACCGAGTCGGTGGACAGACGCACCCTGTGATCGGTTACAAAGCCTCCAGCAGCACTGAATGTGCATTCCGAAAGAACGCTGGATGCAGGACAGGCCAGTAGTTCAATTGCATACTGTGCAAGCTCTGGCCAGTGATCCATCCTCAAGACCCAGTAACCCAGAGGATTTTCGGTGGGAAAGGTGTCCAAGTCAGATCTTGCCCCTAGGTATTCCTGCACCATGTAAAACAGACACTGGCGATGATTGCTGGAACCGATCATACCTTGGGGCTGCGGACCAAAAAATTGTCTGAACGCATCGGTCAGACGGTCACCTTCTCCACCGCTCCTTCTTTGACTGACCGAAGCCTCAGCAACATGTTGTCCAGAAACAGGAGTTTGTAACCTCCCAGTCTCTGGGAACGCGTTGCACAGACCTTTCTGCAAGGCCTCCCGAAGATGTTTCATCCTCTGCTCCCTCTGCGATGGCAAGATAAGGTCCGCAACCTTACCCTTGTAACGTGGATCAAGGAGGGTTGCCAGCCAGTATTGGTCCTTCTCCTTGATACCACGAATACGAGGATCCTTACGCAGGCTTTGCAGGATCAGGGAGGCCATGCAGCGTAGGTTTGCTGAGGCATTTGGTCCGGAGTCCTCTGGGTCACTAAGGACGACATGGTCCGCAGCCACCTCCTCCCAGCCATGTACAAGTCCATGTGTTTCTTGGGACTGATCCCTTAAAGACTGCTGCTGATGCTGAGTGCCAGGCTCCACCTCCATACTGACACAATCTTCCTCCTCCTCCTCCTCGTCTTCTTTCTGTGTGATCGGCGGGCACGCAGGAACACTGTCTGGATAAAGGGGGCCTTGAGAGCTAAGGAAGTCCTCCTCTTCCTGCCTCTGTTCTGCCTCAAGTGCCCTGTCCATTATTCCACGCAGCGTGTGCTCCAACAGGTGGACAAGGGGGACAGTGTCACTGATGCATGCACTGTCACAGCTCACCATCCTCGTGGCCTCCTCAAATGGTGACAGGACAGTGCATGCATCCCTGATCATGGCCCATTGGCGTGGGGAAAAAACCAAGCTCCCCTGACCCTGTCCTGGTGCCATAGTCGCACAGGTACTCATTGATGGCCCTCTGCTGCGTGTGCAGCCGCTGCAGCATGGCCAACGTTGAGTTCCACCTGGTGGGCATGTCACAGATTAGGCGGTTCTTGGGCAGGTTAAACTCCTTTTGGAGGTCCGCCTGCCGAGCACTGGCATTATATGACCGGCGGAAATGCACACAGACTTTCCTGGCCTGCCTCAGGACATCCTATAAGCCCGGGTACCTGCCCAAGAACCCGCTGCATCACCAAGTTAAGGACGTGAGCCAAACAGGGCACATGGGTCATTTGTCCCTGTCGGAGGGCAGAGAGGAGGTTGGTGCCATTGTCGCAAACCACCATTCCTGCCTTAAGTTGGCGTGGCGTCAACCACCTCTGAACCTGCCCCTGCAGAGCTGACAGAACCTCTGCCCCAGTGTGGCTCCTGTCCCCCAAGCACACCAACTCAAGCACCACATGGCATCTTTTGGCCAGCGTACTTGCTTGGCCCCTTGAACGGCTATAGAGCACTGCTGGTTCTGAGGACAAAGCACAGGAAGAGGCCATGGAGGAAGAAATTGAGGAGGGGGTGGAGGAGAGAGGTGTGTCACAATCATTAGCATTTTGGAGGCGTGGTGGTGGAACAACCTCCAACACTACTGCACCTTGTCCTGCATCCTTCCCAGCTGCCAGCAGAGTCACCCAATGCGCCGTGAAACTTAGGTAACGTCCCTGTCCAAGCCTGCTGGACCATAAGTCAGCGGTAATATGCACCTTACCGCTGACCGCCCTGTCCAGCGAGGCATGGACATTGCCTTCCACATGCCGGTAGAGAGCCGGAATCGCCTTCCGTGAGAAAAAGTGGCGTTTGGGTACCTGCCACTGAGGAACCGCACATTCCACAAACTCACGGAAGGGGGCAGAGTCTACCAACTGAAAAGGCAGCAGTTGAAGTGCTAGCAATTTTGCCAAGCTAGCATTCAACCGCTGGGCATGTGGATGGCTGGGAGCAAACTTCTTTCGGCGGTGCAGCAGCTGGGGCAGGGAAATTTGCCTGGTACAATCTGACGTCGGTGTACCAAAAGCAGATTGCCCACAAGTACTTGGCTGTGACACACCTAATTCTACACCTTCATTCCTCTCAGTGCAGGTCTCAGAGAGGACTGAATGTATAGTGGGGTTGGAGATCTCAGCTGATGAGGAGCAAGGAGAGGTCCTCTTTGTTCTTTGGTGTGGGTCTTTTAGATACGCTTGCCAACGAACTGCATGGCAGGTCAACATATGTCTGGTCAAGCATGTGGTACCCAAGCGGGAGATGTTTTGGCCACGCGAGATACGCTTGAGACATATGTTGCAAATAGCAGCGGTGCGATCTGATGCACTTGTCTCAAAAAAGGCCCACACCAAAGCACTTTTTGAATAACGCGCAGAGACTGCAGCGCCCTGCACATGTGGAGCTTTGGGGTGTGATGCAGTCAATGTGCTGCCCTTAGGCTGGCCCCTGGAGGGCATCCTGCCTCGTTGGTGATGTGCCGCCTCCTCCTCCTCCTCTCTCCTATCAGGCACCCACGTTGAGTCAGTGACCTCATCATCCCCTCCCTCCTCATCACTGGAGCAAACCTGGCAGTATGCTGCAGCAGGGGGAGCATGACTGCCAGATTTCTGTCCTTCTTGGGCACCCCCTCTGTCCGTGCTCATGTTACTGCCTTCATCTAGCTCAGTATCATCATCAGAGCCTTCCAAACGCTGGGCATCCTCCTGGAGCATGTACCCAACACTGTGGTCAAACAGTTCGAGGGACTCCTCAGGAGGACATGGTGGGGCTAGGGAAGGAGTCACTGATGACATTGAGCAGAGGGAAGAGGCCGCTGCTTTGCCAGACAAAGTACCCTGGGCATGGGTGAGAGAGGATGAGGAGGATGAGGACGGCTTGGTCATCCACTCGACCAAGTCTTCCGCATGTTGCGGCTCAACACGGCCAGCTGCCGAAAAAAAGGCCAAGCATTTCCCACGGCCACGTGCTGATGAGGATGCACCGTCTCCACGACCAGCACTAGACACAGAGCCTGCTTGCCCTCTCTTATTGGCTTGTGACTGTCTGCCTCTCCTTCTTGGCCTTCCAGACATACTAATGGCCTGTAGCTGCACTAAGCTGGGATATATATATATATATATATATATGTATTGATACTGCAGCTAGCAAAATCAACTGCTTGCCTGTAGTATGAGAACACCACCAACCTTCTACAGGTAGCTTTAGCTGAACACTGTGCAGAGCTCGCAAAAAACTAACTTGTAGCTTTTCTAGCTGCCTGCAGTAGTGATAGGATCAGGAAAACACCACCAACCTTCTACAGGTAGCTTTAGCTGAACACTGTGCAGAGCTCGCAAAAAAATAACTTGTAGGTTTAGCTGAACACTGTGAGGTGGACGCACCACACTAACTTGTAGTTTTAGCTGAACACTGTGAGCAGGACGCACCGCACTAACTTGTAGTTTTAGCTGAACACTGTGAGCAGGACGCACAGCACTAACTTGTAGTTTTAGCTGAACACTGTGAGCAGGACGCACCCCACTAACTTGTAGTTTTAGCTGAACACTGTGAGCAGGACGCACCACACTAACTTGTAGTTTTAGCTGAAAACTGTGAGCAGGACGCACCCCACTAACTTGTAGTTTTAGCTGAACACTGTGAGCAGGATGCACCGCACTAACTTGTAGTTTTAGCTGAACACTGTGAGCAGGACGCACCGCACTAACTTGTAGTTTTAGCTGAACACTGTGAGCAGGACGCACCGCACTAACTTGTAGTTTTAGCTGAACACTGTGAGCAGGACGCACCCCACTAACTTGTAGTTTTAGCTGAACACTATGAGCAGGACACACTGCACTAACTTGTAGCTTTAGATGAACACTGTGCAGAGGTCTCACTACACTAACTTGTAGGTTTAGCTGAACACTGTGAGGTGGACGCACCACACTAACTTGTAGTTTTAGCTGAACACTGTGAGCAGGACGCACCGCACTAACTTGTAGTTTTAGCTGAACACTGTGAGCAGGACGCACAGCACTAACTTGTAGTTTTAGCTGAACACTGTGAGCAGGACGCACCCCACTAACTTGTAGTTTTAGCTGAACACTGTGAGCAGGACGCACCACACTAACTTGTAGTTTTAGCTGAAAACTGTGAGCAGGACGCACCCCACTAACTTGTAGTTTTAGCTGAACACTGTGAGCAGGATGCACCGCACTAACTTGTAGTTTTAGCTGAACACTGTGAGCAGGACGCACCGCACTAACTTGTAGTTTTAGCTGAACACTGTGAGCAGGACGCACCGCACTAACTTGTAGTTTTAGCTGAACACTGTGAGCAGGATGCACCCCACTAACTTGTAGATTTAGCTGAACACTATGAGCAGGACACACTGCACTAACTTGTAGCTTTAGATGAACACTGTGCAGAGGTCTCACTACACTAACTTGTAGGTTTAGCTGAACACTGTGAGCAGGACGCACAGCATTAACTTGTAGTTTTAGCTGAACACTGTGAGCAGGACGCACAGCACTAACTTGTAGTTTTAGCTGAACACTGTGAGCAGGATGCACCGCACTAACTTGTAGTTTTAGCTGAACACTGTGAGCAGGGCGCACCGCACTAACTTGTAGTTTTAGCTGAACACTGTGAGCAGGATGCACCGCACTAACATGTAGTTTTAGCTGAACACTGTGAGCAGGACGCACCCCACTAACTTGTAGTTTTAGCTGAACACTGTGAGCAGGACGCACCGCACTAACTTGTAGTTTTAGCTAAACACTGTGAGCAGGACACACCGCACTAACTTGTAGTTTTAGCTGAACACTGTGAGCAGGACGTACTGCACTAACTTGTAGTTTTAGCTGAACACTGTGAGCAGGACGCACCGCACTAACTTGTAGTTTTAGCTGAACACTGTGAGCAGGACTCACCGCACTAACTTGTAGTTTTAGCTGAACACTGTGAGCAAAACGCACCGCACTAACTTGTAGTTTTAGCTGAACACTGTGAGCAGGACGGACCGCACTAACTTGTAGTTTTAGCTGAACACTGTGAGCAGGATGCACCCCACTAACTTGTAGTTTTAGCTGAACACTGTGAGCAGGACACACTGCACTAACTTGTAGCTTTAGATGAACACTGTGCAGAGGTCTCACTACACTAACTTGTAGGTTTAGCTGAACACTGTGAGTTGGACGCACCACACTAACTTGTAGTTTTAGCTTAACACTGTGAGCAGGATGCACCCCACTAACTTGTAGTTTTAGCTGAACACTGTGAGCAGGACGCACTGCACTAACTTGTAGTTTTAGCTGAACACTGTGAGCAGGACGCACCCCACTAACTTGTAGGTTTAGCTGAACACTGTGAGGTGGACGCACCACACTAACTTGTAGTTTTAGCTGAACACTGTGAGCAGGACGCACCCCACTAACTTATAGTTTTAGCTGAACACTGTGAGCAGGACGCACTGCACTATCTGTAAATAGTCTAGCTGCCTGACTGTGGTACTAATAGGATCAAAAGAACACCAGCAATTTTCTTCAGGTAGCTGTAAATACTGTAACAAGACAAGCCTGCCTGTCAGTAAGAAGATAACAGGAACGGATCTAGCTAAACTGAATACAGTATATATATATATATATATATATATATATATATATATATATATATATATATATATATATATATATATATATATACACTACCGTTCAAAAGTTTGGGGTCACATTGAAATGTCCTTATTTTTGAAGGAAAAGCACTGTACTTTTAAATGAAGCTAACTTTAAACTAGTCCTAACTTTAAACAAATATACTCTATACATTGCTAATGTGGTAAATGACTATTCTAACTGCAAATGTCTAGTTTTTGGTGCAATATCTACATAGGTGTATAGAGGCCCATTTCCAGCAACTATCACTCCAGTGTTCTAATGGTACAATGTGTTTGCTCATTGGCTCAGAAGGCTAATTGATGATTAGAAAACCCTTGTGCAATCATGTTCACACATCTAAAAACAGTCTAGCTCCTTCCAGAAGCTACAAAACTGACCTTCCTGTGAGCAGATTGAGTTTCTGGAGCATCACATTTGTGGGGTCAATTAAACGCTCAAAATGGCCAGAAAAAGAGAACTTTCATCTGAAACTCGACAGTCTATTCTTGTTCTTAGAAATGAAGGCTATTCCATGCGAGAAATTGCAAAGAAATTGAAGATTTCCTACAACGGTGTGTACTACTCCCTTCAGAGGACAGCACAAACAGGCTCTAACCAGAGTAGAAAAGAAGTGGGAGGCCGCGTTGCACAACTAAGCAAGAAGATAAGCACATTAGAGTCTCTAGTTTGAGAAACAGACGCCTCACAGGTCCCCAACTGGCATCTTCATTAAATAGTACCCGCAAAACACCAGTGTCAACATCTACAGTGAAGAGGCGGCTGTGGGATTTTGGGCTTCAGGGCAGAGTGGCAAAGAAAAAGCCATATCTGAGACTGGCCAATAAAAGAAAAAGATTAAGATGGGCAAAAGAACACAGACATTGGACAGAGGAAGACTGGAAAAAAGTGTTGTGGACGGATGAATCCAAGTTTGAGGTGTTTGGATCACAAAGAAGAACGTTTGTGAGACGCAGAACAAATGAAAAGATGCTGGAAGAATGCCTGACGCCATCTGTTAAGCATGGTGGAGGTAATGTGATGGTCTGGGGTTGCTTTGGTGCTGGTAAGGTGGGAGCTTTGTACAGGGTAAAAGGGATTCTGAATAAGGAAGGCTATCACTCCATTTTGCAACGCCATGCCATACCCAGTGGACAGCGCTTGATTGGAGCCAATTTCATCCTACAACAGGACAATGACCCTAAACACACCTCCAAATTGTGCAAGAACTATTTACAGCAGAAGCAGGCAGCTGGTATTCTATCGGTAATGGAGTGGCCAGCACAGTCACCAGATCTGAACTTGTGGGAGCTGCTTCTAGAAGCGTGGGGTGCAATTTCTCCAGCTTACCTCAATAAATTAACAGCTAGAATGCCAAAGGTGTGCAATGCTGTAATTGCTGCAAAAGGAGGATTCTTTGATGAAAGCAAAGTTTGATGTAAAAACAATGTTATTTCAAATACAAATCATTATTTCTAACCTTGTCAATGTCTTGACTCTATTTTCTATTCATTTCACAACGTATGGTGGTGAATAAGTGTGACTTTTCATGGAAAACACAAAATTGTTTGGGTGACCCCAAACTTTTGAACGGTAGTGTATATATATGCAACATCTGGGATGCATATATATACACAATACACTGTAAGTGCAGCTAACTGACTGACTGTTCTGCCTAATCTATCTAATTTAAATCAAATGACACTGTCTGTCTCTCTCTCTCTCTATCTATGAACGCCAGAACACACACTACACAGGGCCGCCGTGCAGGCGGCCTTATATAGTGTGGGGCGTGTACAAAATTCCCTGAGCCATAATTGTTACATAGTTACAAAGTTACATAGTTAGTAAGGTTGAATAAAGACACCAGTCCATCCAGTTCAACCTGAGTGAGTGTGGGTGTGTGTCTACAATCATCCCAATTTTTATTTAAGGTACCCATATAGCGCCGCCAATTCATGCAGCACTCCGCACATACATCGTACACCCACATCAGTCCCTACCCTCAAGGAGCCCACAATCCAAGGTCCCCAACTCACATTCATATACTAGGGCCAGTTTTGAACAGAAGCCAATTAACCTACCAGCATGTCTTAGGAGTGTGGGAGGAAACCGGAGTACCCGGAGGAATCCCACGCAGGCACAGGGAGAACATGCAAACTCCAGGCAGGTAGTGTCGTGGTTGGGATTCGAACCAGCGACCCTTTTTACTGCTAGGCGAGAGTGCTAACCACTACACCACTGTGCTGCCCAATTGGCTTTGGCCAATTACGGCTCTCTGTTCAGACGGCGCTGTGATTGGCCAAGCATGCGGGTCATAGTGCATGCTTGGCCAATCATCATCCAGCAATGCACTGCGATGCTGCAGTGAATTATGGGCCGTGACGCGCCACACGAATTTGGCGCGAACGGCCCATATCGTTCGCAATTCGGCGAACGGGAGAACAGACGATGTTCGAGTCTAACATGGGTTCGACTCAAACACAAAGCTCATCCCTAATCAGAGGCTATCACAGCAATTATGTGATCAGGAACTGGGACTCCTGGTTCCCAATTATTAGTAGAAGACCTGGGGCTCTTGGTGAGAGTCTGGTTTCTGTAATGGGAGTGCACTATGTGATGTGCTCTCAGCACAAACACATGTACGCATATATGCAGCCTCATGGAAGAAGGCCCACTTCAGTATGTACAGGTGGCAAGGGGTTAAAGGGGACTGTACTGATGTACACCACAAGGCGCTTCAAAAACGCCCTAAAATGCCTTATGCCGCGTACACACGGTCGGACTTTCCGGCATACTTGGTCCGGCGGACCAGAGTGTGCCGGACAATCCGCCCGTGTGTGGGCGGCGGCGGACTTTTCCGGCGGACTTCTTCCCAAAAGCCCGCCGGACCTAGATTTGAAGCAAGTTTTAAATCTTTCCGTCGGACTCAGTTTCGGGCGGAAAGTCCGCTCGTGTGTGTGCTGGTCCGACGGAAAGGCCGCTCGTGTGTAGGCTGGTCCGACGGACCAGATACGACGCGAGGGCAGGGTATTGCATCTCGCTGCAATAGGAAAAACAAATTTTCCTATTGCGGCGAGCGCGGGGCATACCAGGCCCTTAGGTCTGGTATGGATTATAAAGGGAACCCCGCTACGCCGAAAAAACGGCGTGGGGTCCCCCCTAAAATCCATACCAGACCCCGATCCGAGCACGCAGCCTGGCCGGTCAGGAAAGGGGGTGGGGACGAGCGAGCGCCCCCCCCCTCCTGAACCGTACCAGGCCGCATGCCCTCAACATGGGGGGGTGGGTGCTTTGGGGGAGGGGGGCGCCTTACGGTGCCCCCCCACCACAAAGCACCTTGTCCCCATGTTGATGAGGACAAGGGCCTCTTCCCGACAACCCTGGCCGTTGGTTGTCGGGGTCTGCGGGCGGGGGCTTATCGGAATCTGGGAGCCCCCTTTAATAAGGGGGCCCCCAGATCCCGGCCCCCCACCCTATGTAAATGAGTATGGGGTACATGGTCCCCCTACCCATTTACCTAGGAAAAAAGTGTAAGTAATAAAACACACTACACAGGTTTTTAAAATCGACCACGCCCCCTAAAACGTCACAGTCCCAGCATGCCCAGGGACTGTGACATCATATGGGGGCGGGGTCTCCGCCTATATAAGTCACAACGCAGCCCTCGGAGACCAGTCCAGCCGGAGAGAGCGTCGTGTCAACATCTGGGGGAAGAGAAGAGAAGAGAAGAGAAGAAGCCCAGCAGCTCAGAAGTCCGGACCTCTGCTGGCAAGAGAGCTACCTGAACACAGCAGAGGAGCCGGCCGAAGAACTGGAACATGCGGAGAAGAACCAACCGGACGCCGGGAGAAGATGAAGCGGAGGGACCCCCGAAGCCGGAAGAAGACCCCGAAGCCGGAGGAAGATCCCCACCCCCGGAGCTGTTTAATAAAATATTTTAAAAACCTGTGTAGTGTGTTTTATTACTTACAATTTTTCCCTAGGTGAAGGGGTAGGGGGACCATGTACCCCATACTCATTCACATAGGGTGGGGGGCCGGGATCTGGGGGCCCCCTTATTAAAGGGGGCTCCCAGATTCCGATAAGCCCCCCGCCCGCAGACCCCGACAACCAACGGCCAGGGTTGTCGGGAAGAGGCCCTTGTCCTCATCAACATGGGAACAAGGTGCTTTGAGGTGGGGGGGCCCGCAGGGCGCCCCCCTCCCCCAAAGCACCCACCCCCCCATGTTGAGAGCATGCGGCCTGGTACGGTTCAGGAGGGGGGGGCGCTCGCTCGTCCCCATCCCCTTTCCTGACCGGCCAGGCTGCGTGCTCGGATCGGGGTCTGGTATGGATTTCAGGGGGGACCCCACGCCGTTTTTTCGGCGTAGGGGCTTCCCTTTATAATCCATACCAGACCTAAGGGCCTGGTATGCCCCGCAACGGGGCTCGCAAGGTGTCAATCTCGCCGATAAAAGCGGCAAGATTGACATCCTTTGCTAGTCCCGTCGCACCTGAGTCACGTTCAAAATGAACGGACTTGGCCGTGTGTGGGCAAGTCCGTTCATTCTGAAAGTCCGCCGGAACTCCGGCGAAAGTCCGTCGGAAAGACGGGCGGACTTAGCCCGCCGGAAAGTCCCGGCGTGTGTGGGCAAGTCCGTCCGTTTTAAAGTCCGGCGCACCTGGCGGACAAAGTCCGTCGGAAAGTGTGCCGGACCAAGTATGCCGGAAAGTCCGACCGTGTGTACGCGGCATTATTGAAGCATGTGTTATTGATGCCTTCTTTCTGCTTACATGTTTATCCTTTGCGAGATCATGTAAAACAAGCAGTGTCTTGTAAAGTAACAAGCAGTGTCTTGTTTTACTTCAAATCTTCATTTTTCTGGGATTAATTCTTTTTTTGGCACTTTAATTTTTTTTTTTGGCACTTTGATGGTCTGTTTAATCATTCTGACCTTCCCACAATTTCAGTCCTGTTGTTGTAGATGCTCTCTTTTCTGCTTACATGTTTACCTTTTTGTGAGATCATGTGCATTTTCTACAGCTCAGGGCGGATTATAGGCGTTATTCAGGCATTTTTACAGCGTTTTCAATTCATTTCAATGGAGAGGGGCGCTTTTGAAGTGCATTTTTCAATGCCCAAAAGCTGCTCCAAAGATGCTGCTTGCAGGACTTTTCTCAACGCCCCGCCAGCGCAACGCCTCAGTGTGAAAGGGTCCATTGAGATGCATGGGGAGCGTTTTATGAACATTTTATGAGCGTTTTAATAGCATTATTTTTAGCGCTAAAACGCTGCAAAAACGCCTTGGTGTGAAAGGGATCTAAGGCCCCTTTCACACTGGGGCGGTGGGGGCATCGGCGGTAAAACAGCGCTATTTTACCGTCGTTTTTGCGGCGGTATTTGGCCGCTAGCGGTGCGGTTTTAACCCCCGCTGGCGGACGAAAAACAGTTAAAACCGCTCGCATAGCACGGCTATAGCGGCGGTATAGCTGCGCTGCCCCATTGATTTCAATAGGCAGGAGCGGTTCAGGAGCAGTGAATACACCGCTCCTTCACCGCTCCAAAGATGCGGCTTGCAGGAGTTTTTTTCTTCTCCTGCCAGCGCACCGCTTCAGTGTGAAAGCCCTCGGGCTTTCACACTGAACAAACAGTAGTGGCTGTTTGGGTCGGTTTGCAGGCGGTATTTTTAGCGCAATAACGCCTGCAAACCGCCCCAGTGTGAAAGGGGTCTTAGACCCCTTTCACACCGGGCCGCCCATAGCGTCGGCGGTAGAACGCCGCTATTTATAGCGTCGGCGGTAAAACGCCGCTATTTATAGCAGCGTTTTACCGTCGGATTAGCGACGCATTTTCGGCCGCTAGCGGGCGCTTTTACCCCCCACTAGCGGCCGAGAAAGGGTTAAAACCGCCCGCAATGCGCCGCAATAGCGGCATTTTGCCGGCGGTATCCCAGCGCTGCCCCATTGATTTCAAAGAAGCTGCTGGCAGGACTTTTTTTCCTGTCCTGCCAGCGCAGCGCTCCGGTGTGAAAGCCCTCGGGCTTTCACACTGGAGACAATGCTGTAGCTGTTTGAGGGCGGATTGCAGGCACTATTTTTAACGCTATAGTGCCTGCAAAACGCCCTCGATGTGAAAGGGGTCCTAGCTGGCTGAAGGTTGAGAGTCAGGAGCCATATACTTACCAACTGCTTCACAGGGACCCTGAAATTAGTTGCTCATAGCCAGTGGTACCTCTTTCACGTTATATGTAGGGTGATATATATACAGAGTGCACTCTGAGACGTTTACTGACTATTGATTGCAGAAGAGCTACCGTGGACTTATTCATCCTTATTAATACTGTTCATTTCTGATACTGTTCTTTGCTGGGTTTTACTTCAGTGGCACGGTGATTAGTACAGTGATTAGTAATTACCTCATTCAGTTTATCATGAGCAAAAAAGCTTCTTCCACCTACTCATACATCCTTGTACATTGCTATTTACTTTTAACTTGTGACAATATACATGCTTTACTTACAATTGGTGCTTTCCTGAAGCCCTAACATAGGGGTGGGTATAATACTAATACTTGTGCTCACAGAACAGAAAACCTGGTTTTCCAAGCGGCTTCTCTAGGGGTAAATTGTACAACGAATTCATCACACAAAATGCAATAAAACTTATGCAAATAATTTTATTAACAAGAGTGGTCTATATAATACATTAGAAAGATTTAAAGGAAAGGTAGTGCCAAAGCTCTTTTGGCCCTACTTCTCTTGTGGGTCACAGGAATGCACTTAGTTTTGCACTCCTGTGACCCATATTCTGACGTCACTCAATCAGTCCAGGCTCTGCAAGGATCCCAACTTAAATGTCTGGATCCACCCAGATGTCTGAGCATCAGCCGGCTCGGCCTCTCAGCACACCACTGATAGACTGAGCCAACCGCTCCCATCCCTACATAGCCCGTACTTCAGTGAGCGTTGGAGAGGCAAAGCTTCCACCTAGGTGGGTATATAGATTTGATTGTTTTTTTTTCCTGCAATCCTCTTTAAATTGAGTTTTTTTTAAAGAGATATTGAACCCTCCATTTTTTAAAGTATTTTCAACAGCTGATTTAATCATTTATTGAGTATGCAGCATCTTTATTATTTTAAGCTTGCCTGCGTTAAAGTTTAGCTGGTGCCACCTGTCCCAGATTTCCTGTTTTGGGGCTGGTTCACACCATAGAAACCCAGTCTGGATGTGTTCGGGATGCATTTCTGCATGCACTGTGCATTTTTTATGCGTATTAAATGCGTCCCAGTTTTCTCTGTCCTGGGGTTTGTTTTTTTGCTGTAATGTGTTCCAGTGCAGTTCCTTGCAGAATAAAATTGCAGCATGTTCTACTTTTGTTGACTCTACTGAAACACACTACAATGGTGTCAAATTTGCCATTGAAATCCTACAGTCCATTCATTTTTTACGCAAAAAAAAATGCACTGGGCTGCATGTTGCCTTTCTCTAGCAGTGTCCTATGGAGCCACCCTGGGATGCAGAGACTACTAATGTGTCTCCCTACACTGTGTGCACCAACAGAAACACACAGCCCTGTAGCCTAGGATGGCAAGGTACTTCCATGCTCCTCCCTCTTCTTACCCTCCTCCCTTCTGCAAGCTAATGCTAAATGCACAGCTATGCAGCTCTGCATGCAGGGTTTACAGGGGCACAGCAGCCCATTCATTTGAATTCTGTTCCAGTCTGTCTAGGATTACATGAAGACAGAGAAGGACTTGGGGCAGCTTACATCCACAGAAAATTTGTGGTTAGTTCTCCAAGATCTCTGGAACAACCTACCTGCTTAGTTCTATCAAAACTGTGTGCAAGTGTACCTAGAAGAATTGATGCTGTTTTGAAGGCAAAGGGTGGTCAGTGGTCACACCAAATATTTATTTGATTTGGATTTCTCTTCTGTTCATTTACTTTCCATTTTGTTAATTGATACAAATAAACTAAACTAAACACTATTGACTGAAAGCATTCTTAATTTACTGCATTTTTTTAACACCTGCCTAAAACATTTGCACAGTACGTTAGCTCTACTGTCTGCTTCGGTTTTCCCTAAATCTGGTGGCTGATTGCTTCTGTCTGCTGCTGAAGGAATATTCCAGCAATAGAGTAGAAGGATCAATCATTGGTGTTATGAATAGTTATCTGACTCTAGCCAATCCCTGGGTGGCTGACCCAGAAGGTGTGGCTGGGGATAAGATACATATTTGGGAGGATCTGATCAGTTGTTCTGTCCCCTGGGGCTTCCTCCCTGGGAAGAGAAGCTTTTGCTACTATGCCTCAGCAGGTACTATGAAAGAAGGCATGAAGGAAACTTGCCTGTGAAAGCTAGGCTGGAGAAGAGGGACCTTTTACCTGTAGCTCCAGGTATGGAAGTAATTATTAAAGGTGAGATGCCCGAAGTTGCTGCTTAAGGACTGTGGCGGCTTGTATAGGGTTACAGATACACTGGGTGTCCTCTCTTTTAACAGCATTATTTTTCAGATTGCTACTCTAGAGCCTAAAATTACTGGAACAAAAATTATTGAGGAAGCTGTTCCAAGATTTGTGAATGTCTTGGATATCCAGCACCCTAAATCCTCCTCCCTGCATATTTGCTCAAGACCTGCAATAAAAAGTAAAAAGACTTGTAGATTGGAGCCTGAATTTGTCAGTTTGCTTCTAGGACTGCAAACAGGGTGGGCAGCCACTGAACAGGTAAGGGGGACCCAGTATAGTTCTAGGAACCTCTTTGGGGGTCATTGCTACATACACTATATTGCCAAAAGTATTAAGACACCTGCCTTTACACGCACATGAACTTTAATGGCATCCCAGTCTTAGTCCATAGGTTTCAATATTGAGTTGGCCGACCCTTTTCAGCTATAACAGCTTCAACTCTGAGAGCCTGGGAAGGCTGTCCACAAGGTTTAGGAGTGTGTCTATGGGAATGTTTGACCATTCTTCCAGAAGCAATTTTGTGAGGTCCGGCACTGATGTTGGACGAGAAGGCCTAGCTCGCAGTTTTCGCTAGGTATTCTATCAGGTTAAGGTCAGGACCTTGCTTTGTGCACTGGTCCGAATCATTTAGTGGAGGGGAGATTATGGTGTGGGGTTGTTTTTCAGGGATTGTGTTTGACCCCTAATGCCGCGTACACACGGTCAGACTTTACGGCAGACTTTGCCCGGCGGACCTTTCGACGGACTTTACGACAGACTTTCAGAATGAACGGACTTGCCTATACACAATCCACCAAAGTCCGTCGAAATTCGTACGTGATGACGTACGACCGGACTAAAACAAGGAAGTTCATAGCCAATAGCTGCCCTAGCGTGGCTTTTTGTCCGTCGAACTAGCATACAGACGAGCGGACTTTTCGACCGGACTCGATTACAACGGATTGATTTAAAACATATTTCAAATCTAATGCCGCGTACACACGGTCGGACTTTCGGCTACAAAAGTCCGACAGCCTGTCCGACAGACTTTCAACTGACTTTTGGCAGACATTTGGCGGACTTGCGGCGGACTTGCGGCAGACTTTCTTACGACCGGACTTGCCTACATACAATCACACAAAAGTCAGACGGATTCGTATGTGATGACGTACACCGGACTAAAATAAGGAAGTTGATAGCCAGTAGCCAATAGCTGCCCTAGCGTGGGTTTTTGTTCGTCGGACTAGCACACAGACGAGCGGATTTCTGGGTCTGGCATAGTTACGACGTAAAGATTTGAAGCATGTTTCAAATCTAAAGTCCGTCAGATTTGAGGCTGCAAAAGTCCGCTGAAAGTCCGCTGAAAGTCCGGGGAAGCCCACACACGATCAGATTGTCAGCCAGCTTTAGTCCGTCGGACTTTTGTAGACGAAAAGTCCGACCGTGTGTACGCGGCATTAGTCCGTCCAACTTTTGAGAAAACAAAGTCCACTGGAGCCCACACACGATCGAATTGTCAGACGAAATCCCATCCGCCGGGCAAAGTCTGCTGTAAAGTCCGCTCGTGTGTACGCGGCATTAGTTCCAGTGAAGGGAACTCTTAAGGAGTTAGCATACCAAGACATTTTAGACAATTTCATGCTTCCAACTTTGTGGGCACAGTCTGGGGATGGCCCCTTCCTGTTCCAACATGACTGCATACCAGTGCACAAAGCAAGGTCCATAAAGACATTGATGAGCGAGTTTGGGGTGGAGGAACTTGACTGGCTTGCACAGAGTCCTGACCTCAACCTGATAGAACACCTTTGATAAGAATTAGAGCAGAGACTGCGAGCCAGGCTTTCTCGTCCAACATCAGTGCCTGACCTCACAAATGCGCTTCTGGAAGAATTGTCAAACATTCCCATAGACACACTCCTAAACCTTGTGAACAGCCTTTACGGAAGAGTTGAAGCTGTTATAGCTGCAAAGGGTGGACCAACTCGGTATTGAACCCTAAGGACTAAAGCTGGATACACACTGTACAATTTTCTTTAGATTTTTTTCCTTTAGATTTACCAAAACCTATATGAGGTCAAACCTAAACACTTTCAATTTGTAGGCAATCAGGCAGGCCCTTGCACTACATAGTTTAAGGTAAATCTATAGGAAATCAAACAACAAAAGTTGTATAGTGTGTATCCAGCTTAAGACTGGGATGCCATTAAAGTTAATGTGCGTGTAAAGGCAGGCGTCACAATACTTTTGGCAATATAGTGTCTGCACTGAGAACCGAGCCACCAAACATCGCTGATGGCTGGGGTTCTCTCAGCTCCCCGAGCAGAGAGCTGCTGCCTGTCAGTCACATTGGAGTGCTGGGCTATGGAGGGGCGGGGAGTAGCCATCTCAGGCTCTCAGCGGCTCGCTGAGAGGCTGAGATGGGTGTTAGTCCAGGCACCTCGAGGATCCAGACTTTATTGTCGTGATGACGCGGTGTCTGGACTGGTTCCAGTGATGTCAGCAGAGAACGGACTTTAGTCCGCTCTCTGCTGAAAATAGGTGAAGCCCAGCCAAACAACCTCAGGCTTGACTTCTCCTTTAAAAATTTGTTGTAGAAAGTTCACATGTAATAAATTACATATTGTTCCAAATACGACAGTTTCAGGCTATATAGCTTACACCCTTCTTCAAGTAGGAACAAGATATACAATGGCAATATTCTTACATCCTTGTATATTGTTACATTTCACACCAGGAACCATCTAGGTATCAATTTAACAATGAATCAATACAAAGTGCCAGAATTACTTTAGCCAAAATCCTAGAGAGAAGGTTTAACGAGATGCAGTCCCCCTCCAAATCAAACAGAAAATGTTCCTTTAACCGCTTCCGAACCAGCCGCCACAGTTTTACTGCAGCAGGCTGGCTCCCCATGCACGAAACCACGTAACTGTACGTGGGCGCCCGCTGCACAGCGGGGGTGCCGGTGCTAGTGCCACGAGCGATCGTGAAGAGGAGACAGAACAGGGACGAGTGTGTGTAAACAAACACTTCCCTGTTCTATTCTGACAGGAGTGACAGATCGTGTGTTTCTATTAGCTAGGAACCACAATCTGTCACTTCCTGTAGTTAGTCCCTGCCCCTTCAGTTAGAATCACCTCCCAGGGAACACAGTTAACCCCTTCACCGCCCCCTAGTGTTAACCCCTTCACTGTCTGTGACATTTTTACAGTAATCAATGCATTTTTAATCACACTGATCGCTGTATTCATGCCAATGGTTCCAAAAATGTGTCAAAATTGTCCAATGTGTCCGCCATAATGTCACAGTCACCATAAAAATCACAGATCACTGCCATTACTAGTAAAAAAAATAATAATAATAAAAATGCTATAAATCTATCCCCTATTTTGTAGACGCTATAACTTTTGCGCAAACCAATTAATATACGCTTATTGCTAATTTGTTTTACCAAAAATATGTAGAAGAATACATATCGGCCTAAACTGAGGGAAAAAATTGTTTTTTTATATGTTTTTGGGGAATATTTATTGTAGCAAAAAGTAAAAAATAATGCGTTTGTTTTTTCAAAATTGTCGCTCTTTTTTGTTTATAGGGCAAAAATAAAAACCGCAGAGGTGATCAAATACCAACAAAAGAAAGCTCTATTTGTGGGGAAAAAAAGACGTCAATTTTGTTTGGGTACAACGTCGCGCGACCGCGCAATTGTCAGTTAAAGCGACGCAGTGCCAAATCACAAAAAGTGCTCTGGTCAGGAAGGGGGTAAATTCTTCCGGGGCTGAAGTGGTTAACCTAATATCAGGATTTAAATATATATACAAAAATTAATCAACAATAAAAAATAGAAAATAAAAAATAATAATGTTGCCTATGAAAAAATGCATTTTATTTACAATCTATGTCCGAAAGTGTTTACAATAACACCAATGAACATAAATGACATCCTATTAATTGTAATTTGTTCAGAAAATACCTATGAACCTCAAAACATCTTCTCCCACTGTTTTATTTTTATACCAATATTATAGGGATCTACAGAAATAAATGTAAGTCAAAATTAGTGTTGCCAACCGTCAGTATTTTTACTGGAAACCAGTAAAAAACAAGCAATTTTCTTCTGCCAGTAAATGCCAGTAAAAGTAAAAGGTTGCCAGTAAAAAATATGACTGTGACGCTCGACTTGGTCCGGATGCAGGTTGGCAACACTGGTCAAAATCAGAGTTCAGGCCCCTGGGTTATAAAGTATCCAGTTGATTTATCCACTGTACTTCCAATTTTGTAAAAATTAATTCTCGATTACCCCCCCCCCCCCCCGTCTTTTAGGGGAACTGCATCAATGACCATGTATTTCACTTGTGACGCTGTGTGCACCATTTATACATAATTTATACATAATGCCTAGCTAATGGCAATTTTGTAAGCTTGTCCCTTACTGAAAACTTATGTCTAGCGATTCTATCTTTTACTTTTTGTGTGGTTTCACCAACCACCAACATATAAAAAGCCGCAAGGACATTTAATAACATATATCACATACAAAGATTGGCATGTTTAATATCCCTTTATTTCAATATTATTACCTCTATGTGGATGTGTCAGAAATGTCCATTTACAGTAATTATTGAGTTACATTGTATACAATTTAAACATGGATAGGATCCACAGTTATGTGGTCACAAAAAAAGGTTAAATTGAGTGTTTTTGTGGAGATTGGGCAGATCTGATCAATCTACTGTGTATAGTTCTACCTTTAATGCCGCGTACACACGGTCGGACTTTTCACCTGCAAAAGTCCGACGGACGCCACCGGACTAAGTCCGGCGGAAAATCCGACCGTGTGTGGTCTCCATCGGACTTCCGACGGACCGTTTCGGGCGGAAATCCGACGTACTTTAGATTTGAAGCCTGCTTCAAATCTTTACGTCGTACCTCCGCCGGACTCAGTTCCTGACGGAAAGCCCGTTCGTCTGTATGCTGGTCCGAAGGACCAGATACGACGGAGGAGCAGGTTACTGCATCTCGCGCTCGCTGCAATAGGAAAAACAAATTTTCCCATTGCGGCGAGCGCGGGGGGCATCCCAGGCCCTTAGGTCTGGTATGGAACTTTAAGGAGAACCCCCCCTACGCCGAAAAACCGGCGTGGGGGTCCCCCCAAAATCCATACCAGACCCCGATCCGAGCACGCAGCCCGGCCGGTCAGGAAAGGGGGTGGGGACGAGCGAGCGCCCCCCCCCTCCTGAACCGTACCAGGCCACATGCCCTCAACATGGGGGGGTGCTTTGGGGGAGGGGGCGCCTTACGGTGCCCCCCACCACAAAGCACCTTGTCCCCATGTTGATGAGGACAAGGGCCTCTTCCCGACAACCCTGGCCGTTGGTTGTCGGGGTCTGCGGGCGGGGGGCTTATCGGAATCCGGGAGCCCCCTATAATAAGAGGGCCCCCAGATCCCGGCCCCCCCACCCTATGTGAATGAATATGGGGTACATGGTACCCCTACCCATTCACCTAGGTAAAAAGTGTTAATAATAAAACACAACACAGGTTTTTAAAATAATTTATTAAACTGCTCCGGGGGGGTCTTCTTCCGTCTTCGGGGGTCCCTCCGCTTCATCTTCTCCCGGCGTCCGGTTGGTTCTTCTCCGCTCTCTTCTCCCGGTGTTCCAGTTCTTCGGCCGGCTCCTCTGCTGTGTTCAGGTAGCTCTCTTGCCAGCAGAGGTCCGGACTTCTGAGCTGCTGGGCTTCTTGTCTTCTCTTCTCTTCTCTTCCCCCAGATGTTGACACGACGCTCTCTCCGGCTGGACTGGTCTCCGAGGGCTGCGTTGTGACTTATATAGGCGGAGACCCCGCCCCCTTTTGATGTCACAGTCCCTGGGCATTACGATTTTGTCTTGTTCATCCTTCGTGTTGTCACTCTTCCACCCGATGCGTTTCCTATGCTGTTTACCTCTCCTCCTCCTCCATCAGCACGAGATTTAAATCAATAGCAGTTTGGATTGGTCCAATTGTAGACTCTCTCTTGTGCATAGTCGTCCCAATCTCTTTCCAATTTCGTTCTCTTCCGTGTTTCCACAAGAGTTTCTACATCTGAACCAATCCAAACTGCTATCAATTTGAATCTCGTGCTCATGGACATCAACAAAAACTATTATCTATGATCTACACATTGGGTGGAAGAGTGACAACATGAATGAACAAGACAAAATCATAATAGAAAACATGGTACATAATATCTCTTCCATCTCATTAACTGATATTGAATTACGGCTGCTAAACAAGGGTTTGGGATTTTGTCCAAAATAATTTATGAATGATTTTGTATTGAAGCAGGATATGTATAGATTATATCGACAGATCAGATTAAAAGCCTTTTTCTCCATGCGGCCAAATGTGGATAATTTATCTGTTACCTCATTGTCTATCGAAAAGTTGGGTTTAAGGAACAAGAGTCATTGTACACCGCCTACCTCTATAGCAGCGGTAGAGTTATACATAAAAAACAGAGCAGGATATCAAGGGTTTCTTGCATTATTGATTGATATTAGACCATTCACAAAACAATTTGAATCATGATGAAAAACAAGCATTGGCTTGATATAACTATCAAGCCTGCCAACAAGGGCGGATCTATTGTTGTTATGGATACTGTGAAGTATGAAAAAGAAGTAATGAGACAATTATCAGACAATCAAACTTATATTCGTCTTGATGCTAATCCAATATTCAGCATACAAGATCGAATAAAAAAAGTGGTAAAATGAGCAGTAGATGATTAAATCATAGATGGGGATACACAGTCATATTTAACAGCAGAGTTTCCCATTACCTCTATCATATACATGTTACCCAAGATCCATAAAATTTGAATGACCCACCCGATCATCCCATAGTGTCCGGTGCTGAGTCTCTTACAGCGCCATTGGCTAGATATTTGGACAAGTGTTTTACACCTCTGACCAGACAAATTAAATCATATATACGAGATTCTTATGATTTTTTTGTCTAAAATTAGGGATTTCACTGTATCTACAGACTCAATTCTGGTCACTTGGGACATTTCAAGTTTATATACAATAATTCCTCATGAATTAGGTATTGAAGCCTGCCGCTGACTCCTAACTACATCATGATTATACAATACAAATCAAATCACTTTTTTGATGCAATTATTGAAAATTGTATTAGGGGACAGTGTTTTTCTCTTTAAAGAGATATATTACCTACAACTTAGGGGTGCGGCGATGGGTTCAAATGTTGCCCCCCCATATGCAAACGCTTTTGTTGATATGGTGGAAGAATCTTTTATTTTTAATAATATCTTACTTAAAGAAAATTGTAAATGCTGGTTATGTTTTTCGGATGACGTTTTTGTGATATGGGAGGGCGACTTGAACACTCTATCATTATTTCATGCATATATTAACTACGGTACTTGATACCTGGTTTGGAATTTAATATGAGTTTAGGTAAAGAAAAATAGCCTTTTTTGGATACATGTATTAAGATGGTAGGCTCATTAGTGTTTTATGTATGAAACCAACCGATCGTAACCAACTTTTACGCAATAAAAGTTTCCATCCACCTGGGGTATTTAAATCCATTCCAAAAAGCCAATTAATAAGGATCAACAGAATTGTTACTGTTAATGAAGATTGTGAAAAATGTTTAGATGAAATGGAAAATAAGATGACTAGGATATCCTGCCAAGGTTGTAAAAGAAGAAAGGAAAAATGTGGCCATTAAAAAGAGAACAAACAGGACAAATAAAAGATTGCCATTTGTGTCCTAATTTCATCCACACTCATTTCAAAAAACATTGGCATATATTAAAAGAAAATTTTACCCAAATCCCTGAAATTTATAATCCTCCCATTTCCCTCATATCGTAAAGGTAGAACTATACACAGTAGATTAATCAGATCTGACCAATCTCCACAAAAAACACTCAGTTTAACCTTTTTTGGGACCAAATAACCATGGATCAGAATTCATGTTTAAAATGTATAAAATGTTACTCAATGATTAAAGGGACATTTCTGACACATCCACATAGAGGTAATAACATTGAAATAAAGGGATATTACACATGCAAATCTTCGTATTGGTAATATATATTATTAAATGTCCTTGCGGCTTTTTATATGTTGGTGAAACAACACAAAAAGTGAAACAGAATTGCTAGACAAATATTCAGTGAGAGATAAATCAGGAATTGATTTTAAAAATCAATGATTTTTAAAAAAAATGATTTTGACTTACATTTATTTCTCTAGATCCCTATAATATTGGTAGAAAAATAAAACATGTGGAGGAGATATTTTGAGGTTCCTATGTATTTTCTGAATAAATTACATTACAATTAATAGGATGTCATTTATGTTCAATGGTGTTATTTTAAACACATTTGGACATAATTGTAAATAAAATGCATTTTTTCATAGGTAAAATTATTATTTTTTATTTTCTTTTTTTAATTCTTGATTCATTTGTGTATATATTTATATCCTGATATTAGGTTAAAGGAACATTTTCTGTGTGATTTGGAGGGGGGCTGCATCTCGTTAAACCTTCTCTCTGGGATTTCGGATGAAGTAATTCTGACAATTTGTATTCATTAATTGTTAAATTGATACCCAATTGATTCCTGGTGTGAAATGTGACAATATAAAAGGATGTAAGAATATTGTTATTGTATGTCGTGTTCCTACTTGAAGAAGGACGTAAGCTATATAGCCCGAAACTGTCATATTTGGAACGATGTGCAACTTATTACATGTGAACACACACACACACACAATGTATACTGCGACAGGGCTGCACCTTGCCATGGTATCAGTAGGGATAGATGTCACCCAGAATTTTCTCCCTTATGCAGGTTGTGGAGCTTTGAGATGTTTGTCCTGAGTAGAAAAAACAGGTTTTGCAGTTTTCAGGATTAGTAACAAATGCTTATAGAATACCAGTATCCAGGCAAAGTTATCTATCCGATGATGCCTGTATAACTCCAGTCATGTTGTTACAATGGAGAGCATGCAAGGCATGGAACTTGCACAGAAGTAATGACCACCAATGCTGAGGGGAATATTAATTATTTCCACTGGACACCAATGCCTGAGGGGTGGTCTTTAATTAGTGTGGCATTCACTGCCATGCTGATGCTCACCCAGAAAGTACCTAAAATGTCCCGGTTTCTATGAAGATGCCATATACCATGCCCTAAGCATTCACATTCAAAATGTACATTTCATATACAAAAAGTATTTTGCATGGTATTACTCACAGGCAAAACATAGACCCTTGAGGACGTCACCATTTGAGGAAACGTGTTGAGATGGAGCCAGACTAGCTGAGGTCACCGCGTATTGCACTTACTACTGATTGGGATTCAAAGTGTTTGTACTGATTAGTGTTATGATATATTGGCACATGTGAGTGTTTTTAATCATTCTTTTTAATAAAATGGTTTTAAAAGGATTGTAAACCCTCACTTTTAAAAAAAAAATAACAAACATGTCATACTTACCAACACTGTGCAGTTTGTTTTGTAGAGTGGCCCCGATCATCATCTTCTGGGGTCCCCCGGTTGCTCTTGCAGTTCCTCCTCGCATCGGTAAACCCCCTGGGAGAAGCGCTCTCCCAGAAGGTTACCTTGCGGGTGCACTCCCGAGTCCAGCATTTGCGTCTATAGACACAGAATCCTGGATTCGGCCCCACCCCCGGGCGCCTGCATGATTGTATTAGATTGACAGCAGTGGGAGCCAATGGCTGTGCTGCTTTCAATCTATCCAATTAGGAGTCGAGAACCCTGGGCAGAGAGGTACAGCTCGTCTCCACCGAGGGAAGGGCTCAGGTCAGTAAAATGAGAGGGCTGGGGGGCAGTCACTGTCAGAAGTTTTTTCACCTTAATGCATAGGATGCATTAAGGTGAAAAAACACGAGGGTTTCCAACCCCTTAAACTAGTATATACTTTTGGAGTATTTTGGTTCCTCTTTCATATATATCTATCCTTGAGAGAGATGGTTACATGTGAAGGGTGGAGGAGTCTGTTCACAAGCCTTCAGGAACGCATACTTGTATTACCAAGCTGCATATCACCACTCAATCATTTGTCTCTGGTAAGTGCTCTTTGATGCCACTGTGGTGGTGTGTAATAAATGGGAGGATTGTGCTTACAAAGAAGAACAAAGGAGTTTCACTGACACCAAATGGGAATTTGATTTGTGCTTTGTGATTGTTGATTCACTACAAATTAATACAATGTAAACATGTTTTTATATATGTTTACTGCACCAGTAGGACACTTCTGGACTAATGAAATTTTTCTGTTTCAATACTGTAGTTATTATTGTTTTTTTAGAAAGCAAGTAAAAAAAAAAAAAAGAGATCATTTGGTGGAGCAGCGAACAATCCTCGTCTGCTCCAAGCATGTAACGGAGAAGCATACAAATACAAGGTTTGGTAGAAACTGACGAGGACCACGGCACAAAATCTATCGTGGGGCCCTCTAACGTACATAAACTTGTGTTTAAGGAAGACATAAACTTATTATATACTACTACTAGAGCTTTTGAATAACATAAACGCAGGAGGGTTACCATCCGGTTAACCCCTTGATGAAACATACCGTATATACATACGAAAGATCACGGACTTGGAAGCATAGCATTACTATAACTTAAACCATAATGAAAGAGTATTGGTGGCAATAATGCCTCTTACTCATATTGTGCTATAATTAAGGCACTTGCGACTATCACCATTGCAACTATGCCATTTGAGGATCATATTCCCTAAAATATGCCCAGAAGAGTCTGGGTTACAAAAAAAGGCCACACACATACTATGCAAAAATTGGCAAAGAATAGTGAGGGGAACAGTGAGGGGAAAAGAAAAGAAGGAAAAAAAATGGGAAGTAGGAAAATCCATCTGGGAACCTCCCATCAGTCGACTTGAAAAAAAACTCTACTATGTATTAGGGACCTACAAGTAGGCATGCCAGGGGGACCACTTTTTATCGAAAAGGAGTTGTTTGTCGCGTAGAACACTCACTATTTTTGCGTTCAACATGATCCACGTAAGGTTGCGTTTCATCATTGCCATGTTTATAACAGGCCTTTTCTATGCTGTGGCAATTGCAATTTTTGCTGCTAGGAACATAAAATAAATCAATGTCTGGGTATGTCGAAGTACATTTTCCACTGGTTTGTTCATTAGAGCGACCCTAGCATCCTTAACAATATTAACCATTGTGACCGAAAACATGAATGAATGAACCCTCATCCAAAACTGGCGAATCTTGGGGCATGCCCACCATATGTGTAGTATTGTGCCCGCCTGGCCACAACCCCTGAAGCAGGAGGGTGAAGCTCCCGGATACATTTTGGACAGGCGCTCTGGTACTAAGTACCATCTAGCATGTACTTTGTATCCTGCCTCAATCAGGGCAACATTGAGGATACCTTTGTGGATTCTTGAACTCTATTTGCATCAGTCCTCTGCTTCAGGGGCCTCTCCCATACCACCTGGTAAGACAATGTAGCCAGGGGGCTGGTGAACACTCTGTAGAGCATAGAAATACCCCCCCCCACCGGAAAGCTGCATCCTGTACGCACTGGTGCATACTGTTAGATCAGAGCCACCTTTTTTGTAATGAATTAAGAAAGTGCAAAATTTGTTGTAAGAGAAAGTTTTCAGTGGGAGGCATCTCCAAGCTGACCACAAAGTGCGAAGAGGGACGTATTCCTTTGTAGTAAAAAAAGTCGCCTATACGGTATAATCCCTTGTTCACCCACCATCCAAATCTGTCAGGCTGTATACCGGGGGGAACAGGGGATTGCTGACTAGAGGACCCACATGGGTGTGTGCAGAGGGTAGGGGCCATCTACTGCAACTTGTGTCCCATATGTGTAATGAGTAGGAGAGTGTGGGGCATAAAATAGCCCTACGGTGTCTTGGGAGTGTCAATAGGATAAGGTCCATTGCCAGAGGCGGGCAAGCCTGGGCATCCAGTGGGACCCAGTCAGGTGATAATGCCGACTCTAAAGTTGGCATAAATGGTCTAGCTGCGCAGCAATGTAGTATTTCCGGAATTCGGGCACCCCAAACCACGCAGGTCCTTACGAGCGTACATTTGTAGCCCTATCTATCCTAGGTCCTTTGGTTCCCCCTAATAAAGTGGAAAATTTGAGATTGGAATAGTGGAATAGCATCAGCAGGGACTTGAATTTGCAGTGTTTGATAGTAATACAACAATCTAGGTAAGACTGTCATTTTCAGAGAAGCAATTCTGCCCATCCATGATAGATTTCCATCAGTCCATGACTTCAAGTCCTCTAGTAATTTAGCAAACAAGGGTGGGTAGTTGGCTTTATATAATGAGGCTATATTGGAGGTCAATCAGATTCCCAAATAGTAGAGGGACATCAGTTGCCAATTAAAAGAGTATTTGGACTGGATGCTTTGAAGCGCTGAAGTGAATCAACGTTTAGCGCCTCGGATTTGTCATGGTTAACTATCAGGCCAGAAAGTTTCCCAAATTGATTCAATAAAGATGACTAATTTCATTTTTACTATGATCATATATGGTTTGTTTATTTAATACAATTAGCGCTGCATATTTTGCTTTTAGGAAATTTTTATTTTGCATTTTTTTATTTCTAAAAATTTCAGGTCAAAAAAGTTAACAAATGTAGTGAAATATGAAAAAATAAAGAGCAACACTATGGGGGAGATTTATTAAAACTGGTGCACACAGAATCTGGTGCAGCCATGCTTAGTAACCAATCAGTTTCTATCTTGCTAACAGCTTGTTCAATTAGGCTTTGACAATAAAACCTAGAAGCTGATAGGCTTCCTCTAAAGTGGTTGTAAATCTTTACATATTCCTAGTGAAGTGACTGGTCTCAGGTGATATACAGAGATTAAATAAATCTTCCTACATAAGTTGCACCTGCCTATCTGCAGTCTTCTCTATTCAAAGTCCAGAATGTATAAAGCTTGTCTGAACTGCCAGAAAACAGGGGGTGGAGAGATGAAGTTACACTCTGCTGAGCTCAGTGAGGGGATCTCTGAGAGCTGATTGCAGGGAAAGGACACACCCCCATTCACACAGCACACAGGAACGGAGCTGAGACTGTCAGTTACAGGCTGTGTGCTGAAGGTCCCTCCCCTGTCACCTTTTTTTCTCTTGGTGTCAGGAAAACTTGTCAGAAATGATTCATGCTGATCGCAGAGGAACAAAGTAGCAGACAGAAAAAGAATCAAGTAGCACACAGAAATGACACCTAGTGCTCTTAAAATAACAAGTAAACACTATAATGGGATATGCTTTGCTCATATTCCATGTCAGAGGTTTACAACCACTTTAAATTAAAAATACATGCTAACTGTGGTTTTCCTGATATCTGTACCATACACCGAGACACTGTATGAGTTAAATAATTTACTCTGAGCCTTGCAGGTTCTCCAAGGTTGCACTATTTAACATTTAATTCCAGGAATACCTTGAACCACCTTATCTCTAATTGATTTTATTATCTTTTCTTTCTACAGTGAAGAAATTTACTTTTAAAAGGTTAGAGGTGCTCTACAACTACCTTTGTCATTTTATTTAACCCTGTTAATATCAAACACTATTATGGCCTTTTCTTTATACTCATTAGCAGAAAAATAGAATAAAGATGTTCAGGAGCTGAATAAATATTCATAAAATGAATCTTTTATTCTCTAGATATTATTTCACTATGTAATGTAGTGTGTGTAGTGTGTAAAGCTTTATATATAAATAACAATGAGATAATTATTTAGGTGTTTTAAATTAGAAGTCGCTTTTCTTATTAGGGAGGCACACTGGCTTACTCGGGTTGGCACTGCACAACAGAAGGGAAACCTATATAGGGCAAAAGATATTTCTGCATTGTGAGCAACAGGTATCATGAAGCCTATTCACTAATGGGACTTTTCTTTGCTGGATAGTAGTATAGCGCTAACCCCTAGAGGGCCGCTGAATTTTGGGTCCCCTATTCCTGCACAGCCAGATAACATGATTTTTTAAACTTGCATTCAGACACAGAAACCAGTCCATGGGCTTGTTTTTATGTTTTATTGAAGTAATTTAACTTTGATAGGGATGAGGGGTTATTGGATGCCCAAAACTGAGTTTAGCAAGGACTTGAGGACAACTTCTTTATGTACAATTTACAGCAAAAATGGATCCTAGACTGTACTCTCTCCAGAATAATGTCAGTCCTTAATGGGTCAGTAGCAAAATATCTTCTGGCAGAAGCTTTATGTCCCCTTAGTAGAAATAGCAAAGTCCCAAACCGTATGCAGGGGCACTGTGTCCCTTTGGTAGAAATAGCAAAGTTCCAATTGTTTGCAGGAGCACTATGTTCCATTGGTGAAAAATAGCAAAGTCTCTATTATATGCAGGAGCTCTATGTCCCCTCAGTAGAAATATAAAAGCCTCAATAGTATGCAGGAGCTCTATTTCCCCTTAGTAGAAAATACCCGCCCACCTGGCTGTCTTGAGAAATGTTCCAGAGCAAGAGATTAAGATTAGCTGTGGCACTGTCCTGCAAAAACATGCTGGATATTGCATTTGGCAGCCTTCTCCCTTATTGGCCCTGGGGGTGATTAGGTAGAGGTTCCTTGAATCCTTCTGCTTGAATAGACTGCTGTTCAGGCCTCCTGCTGGACAGATCTTTGCTTGCTGGGCAGGGTGTCTCCTGGATGAGATGGTAGGTTAGTGGAGATCCCTCTGCAGTTTCTCTTCCTCTCTACTCAGCTCCGGCCTGGAGGCAGAATCCCCCCCCCCTCCAGCCTCACAGGCCTCACGACTTCAGCCTCAACACTCTTCCACCCAACAACATCCCTTGCTGGCCAGGCTCTTCCATACTTATGAGCCCATCCAACCACCTTGCCAGGCCTCCTGCCCGGGGATTGCTCCCATTCTCACAAATATGCAGATCACTACCCTCTCACCTCCGCCTACTAACTTCTAGAACTTTCTGGTAGTTTCTAGAACCAAAGGGAGGCACCAGAAGCCTGACCTGTAGAGCCCTCCAGCCTGACCTACATCTGGACCCACAGAAATTACAAAGACTCACTTAAGCTACTGTGAGTCGGGGGGGGGGGGGTCGTGGCCTAGCGCGGCATGTGAACAGACCTGTTCACCGGAGCTCCCGCTGTTGATCCTCTGAACGATCCTTTCCTCGCTGTTCTCGGCGCCCTAAAACCAAAGTGTCTGGTACCTACAACCTCCCTGACACCCCAGGACACAGATACAGCTGCAGTTTTGGGCATGATGACCCGAGGGAATCGCGGTGAATCCGCGGCCTCGGCCGCTCCGGACTTCCAAGATGGTGCCTGGACATCACAGCCGCAGAGAACGCCACGAGGCCAGGACAAGAAGGCAGAGCAGGGGGGTAAATCACAGAAACCCCCTAAGACCAAAGACCAGTCCAGGGATATGCTGTACTACGCACAGAAATTGGCAGGCTCTGCAGACTCCACACAGACCAGTACACAGATCCCAACAGTGTCCATGGAGCAGGCAGGCAGGGGGGACACAGACAGGCCAGAAGACACTGACATTATGGAGTCTGTTCCAGATCCTATGCCAGGCATGTTTGATTTACAAGTGGAAGACAGCCCCCAGCCTACGCTCAGTGAAATTTTACATGCAGTCCACAGATGCACTGCCTCAGTGGATGATCTTAAAGAAAAATTTGGGGGGCTGAAGGAGACTGTTTCTCTCCTCCGCCAGGACATTCAAAAAATCAGGGAGAGAACCACGGCAGTGGAGGAGAGAGTAAGTGACATAGAAGATCAGATGCCTCATCTAAACAGAGATGTGAGGGGGGCTGCACAACATGCACACCAGGCCTTTGAAAAGACTGATGACATCGAGAACCGCCTAAAACGTAATAACGTTCGCATAGTGGGGCTCCCAGAGAAGGTGGAGGGCAGGGACCCCACGGTGTTCTTTGAAGAGTGGTTACAGGAAAGATTCGGTAAAGAGGCCTTCTCTCCCCTGTATGCGGTGGAGCGGGCACATCAAGACCTCTCCCACCCGGTAACCCCCCTAGAGCGATGCTGGCCAGGCTCCTTAATTATCGTGACCGTGAAGTAGTGCTAAGACTTGCCAGAGAAAAGGGGGCTGTGCAGTTTAATGGAACCAAAATCTCCTTTTATCCCGACTTCTCAGCCGAAGTGCAGCGCAGAAGATCCAAATTTGCAGATGTTAAAAAACGACTGCAACGATTACAGCTCAAATATGCGATGTTATTTCCTGCCAAGTTGCGAATCACAGCTGGAGATCAGAACCATTTCTTTGAAAATGCGCAAGATGCTGCAGGATGGCTGGACCAGAAAGAGCAAGACCTGCGTCGTTGTAGACGCGAAAATGAGGAAGGCTGACTTTGCTTAATCTGCTTGTTGCAAGCATAAAGGGTGCCTACATTCTACTGTCGTTAACACTCCTTTTATAGAGGACTTTTCCTTACCACCAAATACCAGCGAGGGAACCTCAATCTTATGAGCTGTTTGCAATTGTTGAATAACCACTTAGGTGGCTGGCGACGGTGCTCCGCACCTGAACTTACCATGTTGCCACTGTTATTATGGCTTGAGTTTTTGTGCCCTGTTGGCACGGTTAGGGCCTACAGAGCCCCACAATATTTGACACCCCTTTGCGTGGCACAGTCAGCGGGGGTCGTTTCACAGGTTCTTTTTTACTTCTGGACCTATTACTTGGTTCATCTTATTCTACAAATGAACATACAGCTTCTCCGTGACATTTTGTTGCTTCTCCACTGTTTGAACTGCATCGCCGTCATGCCCTGTGATCCAGGTGGCCGGCTGGCCACTTCAGTCTACGCATGGATTGCGGACTGGAGATCCCCGGGTGTGCTACACGACAATGCGGGACCTTGTTACACTTATAAGAAATTGATTAGATTTTTGCAATGTCTGATATACCCATAGTGTCCTGGAACGTTCGGGGAGTGAACGATCCACTGAAAAGATCTATGATCTCAGCCGGACTGCGGAAATTCCATCCGGCCATAATTGGCCTGCAGGAAACTCACCTGCGGGATGATACGGTTGGCTTCCTACAATATGCCTGGGTCGGCAAAGCCTATCACTCCACCTACTTCGCTTTTTCGCGCGGAGTGAGTGTATTGATACACAAAGCCCTAGTGTACCAGGAGTTAGACTCCTTGATAGATATATCTGGTAGATTTGTGTTTCTGCACTGTAAATTGTATACAATCAATTTGATATTAGCCTTTGTATATGTGCCCCCTCCATTCTCCAGAGAGGTATTGCAATTGTTAACCTCTTACTTAGCTAACATACCGGTACTAATAATGGGTGACTTTAATTGCTACCTAGACCCTAAACTAGACAGACATCCACCTGTACAGCCCCCCGGGGGTGGACAGGGCACTGCTCTCAGTCGTCTACTTGCAGAGGTAGGATGGATAGATATGTGGCTTATGGAAAATGTCCGATCGGAGCGTGTTGTCGGAAATTCCAACCGTGTGTGGGCTCCATCGGACATTTTCCATCAGATTTTCCGACACACAAAGTTGGAGAGCAGGAGATAAAATTTTCCGACAACAAAATCCGATTGCGTAAATTCCGACCGTGTGTGGCCTGTTCCGACGCACAAAGTGCCACGCATGCTCAGAAGAAATTCCGGCACAGAACAGCTTGTTCTGGTAAACTTAGCGTTCTCAATGGATACAGCACTTTCGTCACGCTGCAATGTCAAAAATTGTTTAATACAGCGCACTCTCTTCTTCTTTATAATGTGACAAGAATTAAGTAGTTTTGCTGCTCATATTCACACACACTTCTCACAAAGTTTTATTTTTGTTTTTTTATTGGGATTCCCTGAATATATTGTTATTAGTTGTCACATCTGACAGAATGTTTTTTTTTTTTATTTAATTTTTTTGGGGATTTTAAGCCTTTTTTTTTTAGATTTAATGTTTGTATTTTTTCAAAGGCTGATCTTTGTTCAATGTTATTTTTATTTTTACTCCCGACTATTTTTGTGTGTGTTTTGTGTGTCAAGTTACCACAAAACCATTGATATCTTTTATTATTTAATCTCAAGGAGATTGTTTGTTGTTGGTGTCCCTTGTTAATTTCACATTGTATATTTGAAATGTACCTGAATCCTCACAAACAAACTGTCCTTTTTGAAGTTAAACACACATAGGCAAGTAGGGATGAGCTGAACACCCCCCGGTTCGGTTCGCACCAGAACCTGCGAACGGACCGAAAATTCGCACGAACGTTAGAACCCCATTGACGTCTATAGGACTCGAACGTTCGAAATCAAAAGTGCTCATTTTAAAGGCTAATTTGCATGGTATTGTCCTAAAAAGGGTTTGGGGACCCGGGTCCTACCCCAGGGGACATGTATCAATGCAAAAAAACCTTTTAAAAAACTGACGTTTTTTTGGGAGCAGTGATTTTAATGATGCTTAAAGTAAAAAAAAAAAAAAAAGTGAAATATTCCTTTAAATATCGTACCTGGAGGGTGTCTATAGTATGCCTGTAAAGTGGCGCGTGTTTCCCGTGTTTAGAACAGTCCCTGCACCAAATGTCATTTTAAAGGAAAAAGTCTCATTTAAAACTGCTTGCGGGTTTAATGTAATGTCGGGTCCTGGCAATATGGATGAAAATCAGTGAGACAAACGGCATGGGTACCCCCCAGTGCATTATCAGGCCCTTTGGGTCTTGTATGGATGTTAAGGGGAACCCCACACGCAAATTAAAATAAGGAAAGGTGTGGGGCCACCAGGCCCTATATACTCTGAACAGCAGTATACAGGCGGTGCAAACAAGACAGGGACTGTAGGTTTGTTGTTAAGTAGAATCTGTTTGTAATTTTGAACGGGTACATTTTTAACGTGTTTAGCTCCAGCCAAAAATCTTTTTTAATCTTTTTGGAAAACATAGGGAAGGGTTATCACCCCTGTGACATTTGTTTTGCTGTCTTTCCTCCTCTTCAGAAGATTTCACCTCACTAATTGTCCCAATGACAAATGTTTTTTGAAAATTTGGGGTTTTTTGTGGAACAAGGATTGGAAAGCATCAGTGGAAAGGAGAAATGTTTTTCCCATATTAACTCTTACAGGAGAGAATTTCCCTTCCTAGGGGTAGATTTCATCTCACTTCCTGTTGTCTCCTTCCGTTTGCAAGTAGGAGTCGTTTGTAAGTTAGATGTTTGAAAGTAGGGGCCTGCCCTATATACTCAGCAGAAATTTGGGCCTTAGGTGTTGTTGTGGCCACAACGCTGTAAGCCCTCACAGGATCCTGCTGTGAAATATTAGACCAAGAATTGTAATTACATGCCCCTGTTGAACAGGGGCAGAAAAACTGGGCCTTTGGTGGTGGTGGTGCTGGTGCCACAACACTGTAAGTCCTCACTCGCTCTTGGTGGGCGCAGAAATGGGCCCTGCTGTGAAATATTAGATCAAGAATTGTAATTACATGCCCCTGTTGAACAGGGGCTGAAAAATTAGGCCTTAGGCACTGGTGCTGGTGCCACAACACTGCAACCCCTCACAGACACTCTAGTTGGAACGCAGGAACGAGCCCTGCTGCAAAGTATTGCATCAAAAATTGTAATTACACGCCCCTGTTAAACAGGGGCAGAAAAATTGGGCCTTAGGCACTGGTGCTGGTGCCACAACACTGCAACCCCTCACAGACACTCTAGTTGGAACGCAGGAACGAGCCCTGCTGGCCATTGATCCATCCTCAAGACCCAGTAACCCAGAGGATTTTCGGTGGGAAAGGTGTCCAAGTCTGATCTTGTCCCTAGGTATTCCTGCACCATGTAAAACAGACGCTGGCGATGGTTGCTGGAACCGATCATACCTTGGGGCTGCGGACCAAAAAATTGTCTGAACGCATCGGTCAGACGGCCACCTTCTCCACCGCTCCTTCTTTGACTGACCGAAGCTTCAGCAACACGTTGTCCAGAAACAGGAGTTTGTAACCTCCCAGTCTCTGGGAACGCGTTGCACAGACCTTTCTGCAAGGCCTCCCGAAGATGTTTCATCCTCTGCTCCCTCTGCGATGGCAAGATAAGGTCCGCAACCTTACCCTTGTAACGTGGATCAAGGAGGGTTGCCAGCCAGTATTGGTCCTTCTGCTTGATACCACGAATACGAGGATCCTTACGCAGGCTTTGCAGGATCAGGGAGGCCATGCAGCGTAGGTTTGCTGAGGCATTCGGTCCGGAGTCCTCTGGGTCACTAAGGACGACATGGTCCGCAGCCACCTCCTCCCAGCCATGTACAAGTCCATGTGTTTCTTGGGACTGATCCCTTAAAGACTGCTGCTGATGCTGAGTGCCAGGCTCCACCTCTATACTGACACAATCTTCCTCCTCCTCCTCTTCCTGTGTGATCGGCGGGCACGCAGGAACACTGTCTGGATAAAGGGGGCCTTGAGAGCTAAGGAAGTCCTCCTCTTCCTGCCTCTGTTCTTCCTCAAGTGCCCTGTCCATTATTCCACGCAGCGTGTGCTCCAACAGGTGGACAAGGGGGACAGTGTCACTGATGCATGCACTGTCACTGCTCACCATCCTCGTGGCCTCCTCAAATGGTGACAGGACAGTGCATGCATCCCTGATCATGGCCCACTGGCGTGGGGAAAAAAAAACAAGCTCCCCTGACCCTGTCCTGGTGCCATAGTCGCACAGGTACCCATTGATGGCCCTCTGCTGCGTGTGCAGCCGCTGCAGCATGGCCAACATTGAGTTCCACCTGGTGGGCATGTCACAGATTAGGCGGTTCTTGGGCAGGTTAAACTCCTTTTGGAGGTCCGTCAGCCGAGCACTGGCATTATATGACCGGCGGAAATGCACACAGACTTTCCTGGTCTGCCTCAGGACATCCTGTAAGCCCGGGTACCTGCCCAAGAACCACTGCACCACCAAGTTAAGGACGTGAGCCAAACAGGGCACATGGGTCATTTGTCCCTGTCGGAGGGCAGAGAGGAGGTTGGTGCCATTGTCGCAAACCACCATTCCTGCCTTAAGTTGGCGTGGCGTCAACCACCTCTGAACCTGCCCCTGCAGAGCTGACAGAACCTCTGCCCCAGTGTGGCTCCTGTCCCCCAAGCACACCAACTCAAGCACCGCATGGCATCTTTTGGCCTGCGTACATGCGTAGCCCCTTGAACGGCTACGGAGCACTGCTGGTTCCGAGGACAAAGCACAGGAAGAGGCCATGGAGGAAAAAGAAGAGGAGGGGTGGAGGAGAGAGGTGTGTCACAATCATTAGCATTTTGGAGGCGTGGTGGCGGAACAACCTCCAACACTACTGCACCTTGTCCTGCATCCTTCCCAGCTGCCAGCAGAGTCACCCAATGTGCCGTGAAACTTAGGTAACGTCCCTGTCCATGCCTGCTGGACCATGAGTGAGCAGTAATATGCACCTTACCGCTGACCGCCCTGTCCAGCAAGGCATGGACATTGCCTTCCACATGCCGGTAGAGAGCCAGAATCACCTTCCGTGAGAAAAAGTGGCGTTTGGGTACCTGCCACTGAGGAACCGCACATTCCACAAACTCACGGAAGGGGGCAGAGTCTACCAACTGAAAAGGCAACAGTTGAAGTGCTAGCAATTTTGCCAAGCTAGCATTCAACCGCTGGGCATGTGGATGGCTGGGAGCAAACTTCTTTCGGCGGTGCAGCAGCTGGGGCAGGGAAATTTGCCTGGTACAATCTGACGTCGGTGTACCAAAAGCAGATTGCCCACAAGTACTTGGCTGTGACACACCTAATTCTACACCTTCATTCCTCTCAGTGCAGGTCTCAGAGAGGACTGAAGGTATAGTGGGGTTGGAAATCTCAGCTGATGAGGAGCAAGGAGAGGTCCTCTTTGTTCTTTGGTGTGGGTCTTTTAGATACGCTTGCCAACGAACTGCATGGCAGGTCAACATATGTCTGGTCAAGCATGTGGTACCCAAGCGGGAGATGTTTTGGCCACGCGAGATACGCTTGAGACATATGTTGCAAATAGCAGCGGTGCGATCGGATGCACTCGTCTCAAAAAAGGCCCACACCAAAGAACTTTTTTAATAACGCACAGAGACTGCAGCGCCCTGCACATGTGGAGCTTTGGGGTGTGATGCAGTCAATGTGCTGCCCTTAGGCTGGCCCCTGGAGGGCATCCTGCCTCGTTGGTGATGTGCCGCCTCCTCCTCCTCTCTCCTATCAGGCACCCACGTTGAGTCAGTGACCTCATCATCCCCTCCCTCCTCATCACTGGAGCAAACCTGGCAGTATGCTGCAGCAGGGGGAGCATGACTGCCAGATTGCTGTCCTTCTTGGGCACCCCCTCTGTCCGTGCTCATGTTACTGCCTTCATCGAGCTCAGTATCATCATCAGAGCCTTCCAAACGCTGGGCATCCTCCTGGAGCATGTACCCAACACTGTGGTCAAACAGTTCGATGGACTCCTCAGGAGGACATGGTGGGGCTAGGGAAGGAGTCACTGATGACATTGAGCCGAGGGAAGAGGCCGCTGCTTTGCCAGACAAAGTACCCTGGGTCCTACCCCAGGGGACATGTATCAATGCAAAAAACCTTTTAAAAAACTGACGTTTTTTTGGGAGCAGTGATTTTAATGATGCTTAAAGTAAAAAAAAAAAAAAAAAGTGAAATATTCCTTTAAATATCGTACCTGGAGGGTGTCTATAGTATGCCTGTAAAGTGGCGCGTGTTTCCCGTGTTTAGAACAGTCCCTGCACCAAATGTCATTTTAAAGGAAAAAGTCTCATTTAAAACTGCTTGCGGGTTTAATGTAATGTCGGGTCCTGGCAATATGGATGAAAATCAGTGAGACAAACGGCATGGGTACCCCCCAGTGCATTATCAGGCCCTTTGGGTCTTGTATGGATGTTAAGGGGAACCCCACACGCAAATTAAAATAAGGAAAGGTGTGGGGCCACCAGGCCCTATATACTCTGAACAGCAGTATACAGGCGGTGCAAACAAGACAGGGACTGTAGGTTTGTTGTTAAGTAGAATCTGTTTGTAATTTTGAACGGGTACATTTTTAACGTGTTTAGCTCCAGCCAAAAAATCTTTTTTAATCTTTTTGGAAAACATAGGGAAGGGTTATCACCCCTGTGACATTTGTTTTGCTGTCTTTCCTCCTCTTCAGAAGATTTCACCTCACTTTTTGTCCCAATGACAAATGTTTTTTGAAAATTTGGGGTTTTTTGTGGAACAAGGATTGGAAAGCATCAGTGGAAAGGAGAAATGTTTTTCCCATATTAACTCTTACAGGAGAGAATTTCCCTTCCTAGGGGTAGATTTCATCTCACTTCCTGTTGTCTCCTTCCGTTTGCAAGTAGGAGTCGTTTGTAAGTTAGATGTTTGAAAGTAGGGGCCTGCCCTATATACTCAGCAGAAATTTGGGCCTTAGGTGTTGTTGTGGCCACAACGCTGTAAGCCCTCACAGGATCCTGCTGTGAAATATTAGACCAAGAATTGTAATTACATGCCCCTGTTGAACAGGGGCAGAAAAACTGGGCCTTTGGTGGTGGTGGTGCTGGTGCCACAACACTGTAAGTCCTCACTCGCTCTTGGTGGGCGCAGAAATGGGCCCTGCTGTGAAATATTAGATCAAGAATTGTAATTACATGCCCCTGTTGAACAGGGGCTGAAAAATTAGGCCTTAGGCACTGGTGCTGGTGCCACAACACTGCAACCCCTCACAGACACTCTAGTTGGAACGCAGGAACGAGCCCTGCTGCAAAGTATTGCATCAAAAATTGTAATTACACGCCCCTGTTAAACAGGGGCAGAAAAATTGGGCCTTAGGCACTGGTGCTGGTGCCACAACACTGCAACCCCTCACAGACACTCTAGTTGGAACGCAGGAACGAGCCCTGCTGGCCATTGATCCATCCTCAAGACCCAGTAACCCAGAGGATTTTCGGTGGGAAAGGTGTCCAAGTCTGATCTTGTCCCTAGGTATTCCTGCACCATGTAAAACAGACGCTGGCGATGGTTGCTGGAACCGATCATACCTTGGGGCTGCGGACCAAAAAATTGTCTGAACGCATCAGTCAGACGGCCACCTTCTCCACCGCTCCTTCTTTGACTGACCGAAGCTTCAGCAACACGTTGTCCAGAAACAGGAGTTTGTAACCTCCCAGTCTCTGGGAACGCGTTGCACAGACCTTTCTGCAAGGCCTCCCGAAGATGTTTCATCCTCTGCTCCCTCTGCGATGGCAAGATAAGGTCCGCAACCTTACCCTTGTAACGTGGATCAAGGAGGGTTGCCAGCCAGTATTGGTCCTTCTGCTTGATACCACGAATACGAGGATCCTTACGCAGGCTTTGCAGGATCAGGGAGGCCATGCAGCGTAGGTTTGCTGAGGCATTCGGTCCGGAGTCCTCTGGGTCACTAAGGACGACATGGTCCGCAGCCACCTCCTCCCAGCCATGTACAAGTCCATGTGTTTCTTGGGACTGATCCCTTAAAGACTGCTGCTGATGCTGAGTGCCAGGCTCCACCTCTATACTGACACAATCTTCCTCCTCCTCCTCTTCCTGTGTGATCGGCGGGCACGCAGGAACACTGTCTGGATAAAGGGGGCCTTGAGAGCTAAGGAAGTCCTCCTCTTCCTGCCTCTGTTCTTCCTCAAGTGCCCTGTCCATTATTCCACGCAGCGTGTGCTCCAACAGGTGGACAAGGGGGACAGTGTCACTGATGCATGCACTGTTACTGCTCACCATCCTCGTGGCCTCCTCAAATGGTGACAGGACAGTGCATGCATCCCTGATCATGGCCCACTGGCGTGGGGAAAAAAAAACAAGCTCCCCTGACCCTGTCCTGGTGCCATAGTCGCACAGGTACCCATTGATGGCCCTCTGCTGCGTGTGCAGCCGCTGCAGCATGGCCAACGTTGAGTTCCACCTGGTGGGCATGTCACAGATTAGGCGGTTCTTGGGCAGGTTAAACTCCTTTTGGAGGTCCGTCAGCCGAGCACTGGCATTATATGACCGGCGGAAATGCACACAGACTTTCCTGGTCTGCCTCAGGACATCCTGTAAGCCCGGGTACCTGCCCAAGAACCACTGCACCACCAAGTTAAGGACGTGAGCCAAACAGGGCACATGGGTCATTTGTCCCTGTCGGAGGGCAGAGAGGAGGTTGGTGCCATTGTCGCAAACCACCATTCCTGCCTTAAGTTGGCGTGGCGTCAACCACCTCTGAACCTGCCCCTGCAGAGCTGACAGAACCTCTGCCCCAGTGTGGCTCCTGTCCCCCAAGCACACCAACTCAAGCACCGCATGGCATCTTTTGGCCTGCGTACATGCGTAGCCCCTTGAACGGCTACGGAGCACTGCTGGTTCCGAGGACAAAGCACAGGAAGAGGCCATGGAGGAAAAAGAAGAGGAGGGGTGGAGGAGAGAGGTGTGTCACAATCATTAGCATTTTGGAGGCGTGGTGGCGGAACAACCTCCAACACTACTGCACCTTGTCCTGCATCCTTCCCAGCTGCCAGCAGAGTCACCCAATGTGCCGTGAAACTTAGGTAACGTCCCTGTCCATGCCTGCTGGACCATGAGTGAGCGGTAATATGCACCTTACCGCTGACCGCCCTGTCCAGCAAGGCATGGACATTGCCTTCCACATGCCGGTAGAGAGCCAGAATCGCCTTCCGTGAGAAAAAGTGGCGTTTGGGTACCTGCCACTGAGGAACCGCACATTCCACAAACTCACGGAAGGGGGCAGAGTCTACCAACTGAAAAGGCAACAGTTGAAGTGCTAGCAATTTTGCCAAGCTAGCATTCAACCGCTGGGCATGTGGATGGCTGGGAGCAAACTTCTTTCGGCGGTGCAGCAGCTGGGGCAGGGAAATTTGCCTGGTACAATCTGACGTCGGTGTACCAAAAGCAGATTGCCCACAAGTACTTGGCTGTGACACACCTAATTCTACACCTTCATTCCTCTCAGTGCAGGTCTCAGAGAGGACTGAAGGTATAGTGGGGTTGGAAATCTCAGCTGATGAGGAGCAAGGAGAGGTCCTCTTTGTTCTTTGGTGTGGGTCTTTTAGATACGCTTGCCAACGAACTGCATGGCAGGTCAACATATGTCTGGTCAAGCATGTGGTACCCAAGCGGGAGATGTTTTGGCCACGCGAGATACGCTTGAGACATATGTTGCAAATAGCAGCGGTGCGATCGGATGCACTCGTCTCAAAAAAGGCCCACACCAAAGAACTTTTTTAATAACGCACAGAGACTGCAGCGCCCTGCACATGTGGAGCTTTGGGGTGTGATGCAGTCAATGTGCTGCCCTTAGGCTGGCCCCTGGAGGGCATCCTGCCTCGTTGGTGATGTGCCGCCTCCTCCTCCTCTCTCCTATCAGGCACCCACGTTGAGTCAGTGACCTCATCATCCCCTCCCTCCTCATCACTGGAGCAAACCTGGCAGTATGCTGCAGCAGGGGGAGCATGACTGCCAGATTGCTGTCCTTCTTGGGCACCCCCTCTGTCCGTGCTCATGTTACTGCCTTCATCGAGCTCAGTATCATCATCAGAGCCTTCCAAACGCTGGGCATCCTCCTGGAGCATGTACCCAACACTGTGGTCAAACAGTTCGATGGACTCCTCAGGAGGACATGGTGGGGCTAGGGAAGGAGTCACTGATGACATTGAGCCGAGGGAAGAGGCCGCTGCTTTGCCAGACAAAGTACCCTGGGTCCTACCCCAGGGGACATGTATCAATGCAAAAAACCTTTTAAAAAACTGACGTTTTTTGGGAGCAGTGATTTTAATGATGCTTAAAGTAAAAAAAAAAAAAAAAAGTGAAATATTCCTTTAAATATCGTACCTGGAGGGTGTCTATAGTATGCCTTTAAAGTGGCGCGTGTTTCCCGTGTTTAGAACAGTCCCTGCACCAAATGTCATTTTAAAGGAAAAAGTCTCATTTAAAACTGCTTGCGGGTTTAATGTAATGTCGGGTCCTGGCAATATGGATGAAAATCAGTGAGACAAACGGCATGGGTACCCCCCAGTGCATTATCAGGCCCTTTGGGTCTTGTATGGATGTTAAGGGGAACCCCACACGCAAATTAAAATAAGGAAAGGTGTGGGGCCACCAGGCCCTATATACTCTGAACAGCAGTATACAGGCGGTGCAAACAAGACAGGGACTGTAGGTTTGTTGTTAAGTAGAATCTGTTTGTAATTTTGAACGGGTACATTTTTAACGTGTTTAGCTCCAGCCAAAAAATCTTTTTTAATCTTTTTGGAAAACATAGGGAAGGGTTATCACCCCTGTGACATTTGTTTTGCTGTCTTTCCTCCTCTTCAGAAGATTTCACCTCACTTTTTGTCCCAATGACAAATGTTTTTTGAAAATTTGGGGTTTTTTGTGGAACAAGGATTGGAAAGCATCAGTGGAAAGGAGAAATGTTTTTCCCATATTAACTCTTACAGGAGAGAATTTCCCTTCCTAGGGGTAGATTTCATCTCACTTCCTGTTGTCTCCTTCCGTTTGCAAGTAGGAGTCGTTTGTAAGTTAGATGTTTGAAAGTAGGGGCCTGCCCTATATACTCAGCAGAAATTTGGGCCTTAGGTGTTGTTGTGGCCACAACGCTGTAAGCCCTCACAGGATCCTGCTGTGAAATATTAGACCAAGAATTGTAATTACATGCCCCTGTTGAACAGGGGCAGAAAAACTGGGCCTTTGGTGGTGGTGGTGCTGGTGCCACAACACTGTAAGTCCTCACTCGCTCTTGGTGGGCGCAGAAATGGGCCCTGCTGTGAAATATTAGATCAAGAATTGTAATTACATGCCCCTGTTGAACGGGGGCTGAAAAATTAGGCCTTAGGCACTGGTGCTGGTGCCACAACACTGCAACCCCTCACAGACACTCTAGTTGGAACGCAGGAACGAGCCCTGCTGCAAAGTATTGCATCAAAAATTGTAATTACACGCCCCTGTTAAACAGGGGCAGAAAAATTGGGCCTTAGGCACTGGTGCTGGTGCCACAACACTGCAACCCCTCACAGACACTCTAGTTGGAACGCAGGAACGAGCCCTGCTGGCCATTGATCCATCCTCAAGACCCAGTAACCCAGAGGATTTTCGGTGGGAAAGGTGTCCAAGTCTGATCTTGTCCCTAGGTATTCCTGCACCATGTAAAACAGACGCTGGCGATGGTTGCTGGAACCGATCATACCTTGGGGCTGCGGACCAAAAAATTGTCTGAACGCATCGGTCAGACGGCCACCTTCTCCACCGCTCCTTCTTTGACTGACCGAAGCTTCAGCAACACGTTGTCCAGAAACAGGAGTTTGTAACCTCCCAGTCTCTGGGAACGCGTTGCACAGACCTTTCTGCAAGGCCTCCCGAAGATGTTTCATCCTCTGCTCCCTCTGCGATGGCAAGATAAGGTCCGCAACCTTACCCTTGTAACGTGGATCAAGGAGGGTTGCCAGCCAGTATTGGTCCTTCTGCTTGATACCACGAATACGAGGATCCTTACGCAGGCTTTGCAGGATCAGGGAGGCCATGCAGCGTAGGTTTGCTGAGGCATTCGGTCCGGAGTCCTCTGGGTCACTAAGGACGACATGGTCCGCAGCCACCTCCTCCCAGCCATGTACAAGTCCATGTGTTTCTTGGGACTGATCCCTTAAAGACTGCTGCTGATGCTGAGTGCCAGGCTCCACCTCTATACTGACACAATCTTCCTCCTCCTCCTCTTCCTGTGTGATCGGCGGGCACGCAGGAACACTGTCTGGATAAAGGGGGCCTTGAGAGCTAAGGAAGTCCTCCTCTTCCTGCCTCTGTTCTTCCTCAAGTGCCCTGTCCATTATTCCACGCAGCGTGTGCTCCAACAGGTGGACAAGGGGGACAGTGTCACTGATGCATGCACTGTCACTGCTCACCATCCTCGTGGCCTCCTCAAATGGTGACAGGACAGTGCATGCATCCCTGATCATGGCCCACTGGCGTGGGGAAAAAAAAACAAGCTCCCCTGACCCTGTCCTGGTGCCATAGTCGCACAGGTACCCATTGATGGCCCTCTGCTGCGTGTGCAGCCGCTGCAGCATGGCCAACGTTGAGTTCCACCTGGTGGGCATGTCACAGATTAGGCGGTTCTTGGGCAGGTTAAACTCCTTTTGGAGGTCCGTCAGCCGAGCACTGGCATTATATGACCGGCGGAAATGCACACAGACTTTCCTGGTCTGCCTCAGGACATCCTGTAAGCCCGGGTACCTGCCCAAGAACCACTGCACCACCAAGTTAAGGACGTGAGCCAAACAGGGCACATGGGTCATTTGTCCCTGTCGGAGGGCAGAGAGGAGGTTGGTGCCATTGTCGCAAACCACCATTCCTGCCTTAAGTTGGCGTGGCGTCAACCACCTCTGAACCTGCCCCTGCAGAGCTGACAGAAACTCTGCCCCAGTGTGGCTCCTGTCCCCCAAGCACACCAACTCAAGCACCGCATGGCATCTTTTGGCCTGCGTACATGCGTAGCCCCTTGAACGGCTACGGAGCACTGCTGGTTCCGAGGACAAAGCACAGGAAGAGGCCATGGAGGAAAAAGAAGAGGAGGGGTGGAGGAGAGAGGTGTGTCACAATCATTAGCATTTTGGAGGCGTGGTGGCGGAACAACCTCCAACACTACTGCACCTTGTCCTGCATCCTTCCCAGCTGCCAGCAGAGTCACCCAATGTGCCGTGAAACTTAGGTAACGTCCCTGTCCATGCCTGCTGGACCATGAGTGAGCGGTAATATGCACCTTACCGCTGACCGCCCTGTCCAGCAAGGCATGGACATTGCCTTCCACATGCCGGTAGAGAGCCAGAATCGCCTTCCGTGAGAAAAAGTGGCGTTTGGGTACCTGCCACTGAGGAACCGCACATTCCACAAACTCACGGAAGGGGGCAGAGTCTACCAACTGAAAAGGCAACAGTTGAAGTGCTAGCAATTTTGCCAAGCTAGCATTCAACCGCTGGGCATGTGGATGGCTGGGAGCAAACTTCTTTCGGCGGTGCAGCAGCTGGGGCAGGGAAATTTGCCTGGTACAATCTGACGTCGGTGTACCAAAAGCAGATTGCCCACAAGTACTTGGCTGTGACACACCTAATTCTACACCTTCATTCCTCTCAGTGCAGGTCTCAGAGAGGACTGAAGGTATAGTGGGGTTGGAAATCTCAGCTGATGAGGAGCAAGGAGAGGTCCTCTTTGTTCTTTGGTGTGGGTCTTTTAGATACGCTTGCCAACGAACTGCATGGCAGGTCAACATATGTCTGGTCAAGCATGTGGTACCCAAGCGGGAGATGTTTTGGCCACGCGAGATACGCTTGAGACATATGTTGCAAATAGCAGCGGTGCGATCGGATGCACTCGTCTCAAAAAAGGCCCACACCAAAGAACTTTTTTAATAACGCACAGAGACTGCAGCGCACATGTGGAGCTTTGGGGTGTGATGCAGTCAATGTGCTGCCCTTAGGCTGGCCCCTGGAGGGCATCCTGCCTCGTTGGTGATGTGCCGCCTCCTCCTCCTCCTCCTCTCTCCTATCAGGCACCCACGTTGAGTCAGTGACCTCATCATCCCCTCCCTCCTCATCACTGGAGCAAACCTGGCAGTATGCTGCAGCAGGGGGAGCATGACTGCCAGATTGCTGTCCTTCTTGGGCACCCCCTCTGTCCGTGCTCATGTTACTGCCTTCATCGAGCTCAGTATCATCATCAGAGCCTTCCAAACGCTGGGCATCCTCCTGGAGCATGTACCCAACACTGTAGTCAAACAGTTCGATGGACTCCTCAGGAGGACATGGTGGGGCTAGGGAAGGAGTCACTGATGACATTGAGCCGAGGGAAGAGGCCGCTGCTTTGCCAGACAAAGTACCCTGGGCATAGGTGAGAGAGGATGAGGAGGATGAGGACGGCTTGGTCATCCACTCGACCAAGTCTTCCGCATGTTGCGGCTCAACATGGCCAGCTGCCGAAAAAAAGGCCAAGCGTGTCCCATGGCCCCGTGCTGATGAGGATGCACCGTCTCCACGACCAGCACTAGACACAGAGCCTGCTTGCCCTCTCTTACTGGCTTGTGACTGTCTGCCTCTCCTTCTTGGCCTTCCAGACATACTAATGGCCTGCACTAAGCTGGGAGATATATAGATATATATATATATATATATATATATATATATATATATATATATGTACTGATACTGCAGCTAGCAAAATCAACTGCTTGCCTGTAGTATGAGAACACCACCAACCTTCTACAGGTAGCTTTAGCTGAACACTGTGAGGTGGACGCACCCCACTAACTTGTAGGTTTAGCTGAACACTGTGAGCAGGACTTACTGCACTAACTGTAAATAGTCTAGCTGCCTGACTGTGGTACTAATAGGATCAAAAGAACACCAGCAATTTTCTTCAGGTAGCTGTAAATACTGTAACAAGACAAGCCTGCCTGTCAGTAAGAGGATAACAGGAACGGATCTAGCTGAACACTGTGAGCAGAACGCACCCCACTAACTTGTAGGTTTAGCTGAACACTGTGAGGTGGATGCACCCCACTAACTTGTAGGTTTAGCTGAACACTGTGAGCAGGACGCACCCCACTAACTTGTAGGTTTAGCTGAACACTGTGAGCAGGACGCACCCCACTAACTTGTAGGTTTAGCTGAACACTGTGAGGTGGATGCAACACACTAACCTGTATGTTTAGCTGAACACTGTGAGCAGGACGCACCCCACTAACTTGTAGGTTTAGCTGAACACTGTGAGCAGGATGCACCCCACTAACTTGTAGGTTTAGCTGAACACTGTGAGCAGGACGCACCCCACTAACTTGTAGGTTTAGCTGAACACTGTGAGGTGGACGCACAACACTAACTTGTAGGTTTAGCTGAACACTGAGCAGGACGCACCCACCCCACTAACTTGTAGGTTTAGCTGAACACTGTGAGGTGGGCGCACCACACTAACTTGTAGGTTTAGCTGAACACTGTGAGCAGGACGCACCCCACTAACTTGTAGGTTTAGCTGAACACTGTGAGCAGGACGCACTGCACTAACTGTAAATAGTCTAGCTGCCTGACTGTGGTACTAATAGGATCAAAAGAACACCAGTAATTTTCTTCAGGTAGCTGTATATACTGTAACAAGACAAGCCTGCCTGTCAGTAAGAAGATAACAGGAACGGATCTAGCTGAACACTGTGAGCAGGACGCACCCCACTAACTTGTAGGTTTAGCTGAACACTGTGAGGTGGACGCACGACACTAACTTGTAGGTTTAGCTGAACACTGTGAGCAGGACGCACCCCACTAACTTGTAGGTTTAGCTGAACACTGTGAGGTGGACGCACCCCACTAACTTGTAGGTTTAGCTGAACACTGTGAGCAGGACGCACACCACTAACTTGTAGGTTTAGCTTAACACTGTGAGGTGGACGCACTACACTAACTTGTAGGTTTAGCTGAACACTGTGAGGTGGACGCACCCCACTAACTTGTAGGTTTAGCTGAACACTGTGAGCAGGACGCACCCCACTAACTTGTAGGTTTAGCTGAACACTGTGAGCAGGACGCACCCCACTAACTTGTAGTTTTAGCTGAACACTGTGAGCAGGACGCACTGCACTAACTGTAAATAGTCTAGCTGCCTGACTGTGGTACTAATAGGATCAGAAGAACACCAGTAATTTACTTCAGATAGCTGTATATACTGTAACAAGACAAGCCTGCCTGTCAGTAAGAAGATAACAGGAATGGATCTAGCTGAACACTGTGAGCAGGACGCACTGCACTAACTGTAAATAGTCTAGCTGCCTGACTGTGGTACTAATAGGATCAAAAGAACACCAGTAATTTTCTTCAGGTAGCTGTAAACACTGTAACAAGACAAGCCTGCCTGTCAGTAGGAAGATAACAGGAACGGATCTAGCTAAACTGAATACAGTGTGTATATATATATATATATGCAACACCTGGGATGCATATATATACACAATACACTGTAAGTGCAGCTAACTGACTGACTGTTCTGCCTAATCTATCTAACTCAAATCAAATGTCACTGTCTGTCTCTCTCTCTCTCTCTCAATGAACGCCGGAACACACACTACACAGGGCCGCCGTGTAGGCGGCCTTATATAGTGTGGGGCGGGTACTAAATCCCCTGAGCCATAATTGGCCAAAGCCTCCTTGGCTTTGGCCAATTACGGTTCTCTGTTCAGACGGCGCTGTGATTGGCCAAGCATGCGGGTCATAGTGCATGCTTGGCCAATCATCAGCCAGCAATGCACTGCGATGCCGCAGTGAATTATGGGCCATGACGCGCCACACGAATTTGGTGCGAACGGCCCATATCGTTCGCAATTCGGCGAACGATCGAACAGCCGATGTTCGAGTCGAACATGGGTTCGACTCGAACATGAAGCTCATCCCTATAGGCAAGTATAATTCAAAACAAAAAACCTTTATTAAGGGATCAGAACCAAACAAAGAGGAAGGCAACACTATATCAACAGGAGAAATTAGCGAAGCCTGGGACCCCCACGGGAGACATCAATTCTTGAACATCAAAATTGGTGGCCTGAGGAGTCCATATCTAAGGGAGTGCAGTCTAGTCCAGAATTCGCAGAGATCTGGAAAGCAGCAGATGACATCTGTGTCCCCAGGCTGTGGTACCACAAGAGGCTGCATTTTTTGGCCGACCAGACTGGATCCAGGGTCCTCACTTTCTGGTCTTCCTTCCACGCTTTCTTCTGGGCTGTGCTGTTGGAGATGTGGCAGGAGGAGGAGTAGGACCTGGACGAGGAGGAGGAGGAGGAGGACTGGGAAGACCTGGAGGAGAAGGAGGAGGAGGAGGAGGACCTGCAGGAGGAGGAGGAGGACCATCGCAAAGGTGTATCTGAGCTGTAATTTGGCCCCTCATACCTTTGTTAAGAGCCTCCAATATGAGCGCCTCACACATGACTTGTTGGCCCTCCTCCATCCTCTGCATTTTATAGGCAATGATGGCAGCAATGTCCTCCTCCACGGTGTGTCGTGCTCCCAGGACCTCTGTAGCCCTCCAAAAGAGTCCTCTGCCAGCCTCCTCTAGGGCACTCCTCCTACTGCCACTTTCTCTTTTCAGGGGGGGTGGAGGGACCTGCAGATCAGCCAGCCAGCTCGGCCCGGCCACCTCCTGGCTGAGACTTCCCTGTGTATGAAAAAGGGACATGGTTTTAGTTGTTGCATCATCAATCCCAATCATAAATTAGTACTCCCAACTAACATCTAGTTAACATCATTGATTGGACAACCTGAAATATTTAGAGGAATGCTATACCTGGCTCAATCTGGGCTCCTCCACATGCGGCCTGGAAGGGGGGAAGGAAGCGTGGAAGGAAGAGTGGAGAGTGCTGGCCTGGGTTCAGTCTGGCCTGCCAGAAAATGCAGCCTGTCATAATACTACATCCTGGGGACATAGATGTCATCTGCTGCTCCGGATCTCTGTGAATCCAGGACTTTCTTGCGCTCCCTTAGATATGTACTCCTGAGGCCACCAATTAAGATCTTTAAATAGGTGATGTCTGCCGTGGGGATCACCTGCTTCACAATTTCACACAATTGCTCCAGTGCTGCCTTCCTCTTTGCTTGGTTCTTGTAATGGGGGTGTTTAATCTCCCACAGACATGGCAGCTCCCTTAACATATCTATGAATACTGACATGAAGTCATTGTCTTTCACTAGCATATCCATGTTCACTGCAAGACACAACACAAGACAAAGCCTAATGTCAGACAAAACTCTCCTAATCTTGTTACAATATAGGCCTCAATGTAGAAGCAGTATAGGCACAAGTTTGTCTCTTACCTTCGTTCTTACGATCGGCGCGTCCAATGCTGCTTCCTCCGCTCACAGATCGTACGTAATACGCACATGTGTTACGCTTTATATACACTGCGCATGCGTGTAACTCCGCCCGCCCCTGACGTTCTTTCTATTCTATTCCCCGCCCCTTTTTGTTCGGCGCAGTGGGGGAAGAGCACATGGCAGAGTCACAGCAGGTGCGTGATAATTACAGGAACGAGGAGGAGGAGGAGGAAAGCCCGGATCCGGACACGTCCCGATCCAGAAGGAGACGTTTTAAGGCCACAAATATGTCCTTTGGGGAGATGTTGGAGATGGTCGACATCATCAAGAGGGCCGACTATGACGGAAAGTATGGGCCTTACCCCAACCCCAATATCAGAAAGGCCAAGATCATGGCGAAAGTGGTCAAAAGTCTTCACACGAATTTCGGGGTACGACGATCGAAAGATCAGCTCAGGAAGCGGTGGTCGGACCTGAAATTAAGAGAGCCCGAGCAATACAGAAAGATCCGGAGAGTGCTGCAAAAAAGTAAGTAGTTGTGCTGTGTTCCTATTCTTTCTGTCTTTATTCCGTTCGTGCTGCTCCATATGCTTTTTTTAATTGTACAGTTTAAAAGGGCAACTTTAATGTTCATGGGCCCATTATTCGTTCGTATCAAACATTTTTCTTTCGGCCTCTAAAACACCATTGTTTAGGCCATATGCATTTTCCCACATTTTTTTGGGCCTACTTGGATGCCAAATATTTGTTTGTGTAGATGGGTTTGTTACTAGAATAAAATGCAAACTAGATTCTGTGTAAGGAGAGGACACTGAGCAGCTGTTTTCACATCTGGACACTGGAACACTAGTGTGGGACACAAGAACACCATTTTTATTAGGGGGCCACACAGGTGCTCCAGTGTATAGTATAGGGGGGTCTCCATCTGTGAAGCTTGTACTAAACAGGTAAAGTATTGCAGCTTGACAAAGGGCAATAAAAAAAAGACATCTTGGAACTCGGCTAAAATAGACAATTGTACCCCACTTCCAAGCAATGTTTCCTATTTATAGTTCTGCCATCAAATATCTGTGTGCTAATTATACCTTTTTTGTTTTACATAGGGGAGAAAAGACTCGGAGGACACCCCTCATCCGAGGAGACCACAGACCCCCCACCTATGGAAGAAGGTGAAATACCCCCAACCCAAGAAGAGCAGGAGGAAGAAGAAGATGTGGTGGAAATTGGCACCACAACAGGTGAGTGTCTGCGACCACAGCGCAGGTAAGAGATGGATGGTGGCAGATTTTTGATACCTGTTTTTGTTTGGTTTCTCTCTTTTTAGGTGATCGTGATGTTAGGGATCGAGATCCTTTCACATCTGAAAGTGCCCAGATCCTGATAGGGGAGATCATGGGGTGTAATGTCGAATTGCAAAACATCCAGAAACAAATAAATGATGTGATTCAAAAAAATAACAACATCATTGGTGTTTTGGGGCGAATTTAAAACCCCACAAAATCACTTTTTTGATTGTGGTCCAATGTTTTAAATCTTTTTGCAATGTTTAGAAAAGCCAAATTTGGAGGATGCACACAGTGTGCCAACATGTGCTATCTGCCATCACGGGGAGATCAATGGACGCGTTTTGGGGGTGCAACCCCTTCCTCAATTATAAAGTAGCGGTGAGGAAGGGCTTGCTCCCCCAAAACAAGTCCCTTGATCCCCTGTGATGGCAGCTAGCACATGTTGACATTCGTAAATTGGTGTGTATCTTCCAAATTTGGCTTTTCCTGGGGTGATTTCCCCCCATCTGAACGCAATATCAAACACAGTTCCTAAATACTGATGTCTGATATTGCCTTCAGGTTTTACCTAATGTGAACTTTGTAAGTTCAAGTTTTTTGGCTTTCTTGTTGGTTTTACACAGGCCTGTTTTATCGTAAATGGACATTTCTATTTTTGATAATGCTACGCCAAAAATTGTTATACAACAAACATGTTGGTTTGTTTTAAAACCTTTGGTAAATGCACATGTGATTGTGCAGGTATAAAAAAGTTGGTTAATCAAGAATGTGTGGATTATTGTCTCAACACCACAACACTTTTGGGGTGATGTAATAGCTGTTTTCAGCGAAAATGGGGGTTATTTCCTAAGGGCAAATCCACTTTGCACTACAAGTGCAGGTTCAGTGCAGTTGCAAGTGCACTTGAAGTGAAATGTGTTTTGGCATTTAGTAAATAACAGCCAACAGTGCTTTGTATAAGGTTACACAATCACGCCATTTTCTGCACTCAAAACATTTCTGTCAGGGTCAGCTAAAACAAACACAAGCAGTAAATGTCCACAAAGAATTTCTTTTTGTTTTTTATTATAAAAAGGCTTCTCATTTTTGCTGGCATATTGATGGCCCCCTACCCGCAAAGAACTCCAGGTAGCGTAACCGGACATCACGGGCACTCAGGGAGGGCAAGCAAGGACGGCTGCTTTCAAGCGCCGTCAGTGTGGTTTGATGTATCATTCCGGCCTCAGGCCCAACTGAGCCAGCATAGTTGGCCGAATGTTTCCTTAAAAAGTTATGGAGAACACAGCACGCAAGTATAATATGGTTCAGTTTATACTCCGCCATATGGATGGGTGTCAGAAATAGGCGGAACCGGCTGGCCAGGATTCGAAATGTGTTCTCCACCACTCTTTGGGCTCTGGCCAGCCGGTAATTAAAAACCCTCTGTTCCGGGGTGAGGGTCCTCATTGGGAATGGCCGCATCAGGTGGTCCCCTAGCGCAAACGCTTCATCAGCAACAAACACGAATGGGAGTCCTTCCACATTGTCCTCTGGAGCTGGCAAGTCCAAGCTGCCATTCTGGAGCCGCCTGTAAAACTCCGTCTGGGCGATGACTCCACCATCGGACATCCGGCCATTCTTCCCCACGTCCACATACAGGAAGTCGTAATTAGCCGACACCACCGCCAACATCACTATACTATTGAACCCCTTATAGTTGAAATAGTATGACCCCGAGTTGGGTGGTGGGACGATGTGGACGTGTTTCCCATCAATTGCCCCTCCGTAGTTAGGAAAGTCCCACCGCTCGGCAAAGTGGGAGGCCACAGTCTGCCATTCCTGTGGCGTGGAAGGAAACTGTTGAGGAAAAAACAATAAACATTACTATTTTTGATCAGAAACATGGCAAGCAGATTAGACACAAACATTATGGGGCAACCTCCAGATAGCATTTATTAAGGGGAATTTTACAACGTCAAAAGTATAAGGTACACCTATCATATTCCCCCTCCCCCCTCTCATGGGCCATTTCTAACATTATAGGGGGTGTGTGGAAATCTTGGACAGGTAACCCTCTTCACTTCATTGAGAGATGAATGCCTAAATAATGGGTATTACTTGGAACAGCCCCTCCTTAGTTACACTATTGGCAGCCCACTGGACAGGTAAGAAGTGTCATAATACAAAGATAGAAATACACACTGTACACATTTGAGGACATTTGGACATTCTGCTATTATCTATCAAGATAATAATAGGATCCAAAAACTTTAAACAGTACCATTTGAAAGTATACAGGCAGGCCCTTGCACTACATGCTTTGGGGAATTCATCCATAAATCTGAGCACAAAAGAGGTGGGTATATTGTATATGGGTTTGGCAAAGTCATCAAAAATAACATTTCAAAACATTTTAGGGGGTGTTTGGGGTAAAGCACTACTATGGAGCAGAAAAAAATACATTGTTAAGTGACTACATGAGGTGAATATAGGGCCAGGAGACACCATGCTGGGGAGGTTATTGAAGGGCAAATATGTATGAAGGACCTAAAATAATAATTCCATAAAAATCCAGCATGCATGAGGATAAAGGGGACATTCACAGCATATTCCAATCATGGTAATTAGGGAATGAGGAAAGAAATACAAGATATTACCAAACATTCAATACAATAAAATGTGATATTAAAGGATAAAAATCTTACCTTCATATACTCCTTCTGCAGGACCTGGATGATGGCAGAACAGGTCTCTGGGATAATGATCCCCAGAGCCTGGGGGGAGATGCCTGTCGAAAACTTGAGGTCCTGCAGGCTTCTCCCTGTCGCCATGTACCGCAGGGTAGCGACCAACCTCTGCTCCGGAGTGATGGCTTGCCTCATGCAGGTATCCTGCCTGCTAATATAAGGGGTCAGCGAAGCCAACAGATGGTGAAACATGGGGTCCATTATCCTGAGAAAGTTCCTGAAATCATCAGGATTATTCTCACGGATCTCACGGAGTAAAGGCATATGAGAGAACTGGTCACGCTGAAGCAACCAATTCTTGGTCCATGAACTCCTCCCCACCCTGTTCATGGACTGGATTTGTGTCAAGGTCAGGACCCCAACACCAAGCCCCTGCACAGCACGAACTCTACGAGGAGTACGCATACGCAACATGGCTAGAAAATGGTTGGCTGCTCAGAACGAAGTAACAGAACGCACTGAAGAACAGCAAGGCCTGTGAAGAGCAACCTGAAAAACAGTAACGAACGAACAAGAATACAATGACTAATTAAAGTCACGCGGAACTTGCTGCATGCACTGAAGAGCAGATACAAACCCACAAGCACAAACTGAACAGCAGAAAACGATCTGAAAGCCACGAGTCTGAAAAAGCGCGAATCGTCTCTAAAACTTTTACTAACACGAGATTAGCAAAAGGAGCCCAAAGGATGCCACGCTTGGTTCTGAACCGGCCTTTTCTAGTCTCGTCGTATGTGGTGTACGTGACCGTGTGGTTGTCGATCGGAAATTCCGACAACTTTGTGCGACCGTGTGTAGACAAAACAAGTTTGAGCCAACATCCGTCGGAAAAACAGATTTCTTGAGGAGGGGGAAAAGACGGGCCACCTATTTGCAAAAATCGCACGATCACAACAACAGTCACCTGCCATTGGAGCTATTCGCACTGCCAATGGGAAAGTAGTCAATTCCCCGGAGGTCGTTATATCCGAGCTGGCATCCTTCTATGAAGACCTGCATAGGCCGAGGGATGCTTACTCGGATGCAGACCTAGCTGCATATATGTCAAAAATTGATTTACCTTCATTGTCAGCAGCAGCACAAAAACAATTGGATGCTCCAATAACTCTGGAGGAGCTTCAGATGGTGGCCTGCTCTTTTCCCACATGTAAGGCACCAGGTGGGGGTGGCCTCCCTATGGAGGTATTTACTCAATATGGTGAACAGATACTTCCTGAACTGTTAAAAGTATTTAATGCTTGTCTGGATGCAGGCAGACTCCCTGAGTCTATGGCAAGAGCAAATGTGATTCTACTTCTTAAACAGGGGAAGGATCCGGTTGACCCCGGCTCCTATAGACCTATTTCATTACTCCAGAGTGATGTAAAGATCCTTGCAAAGGTCATGGCGCTTCGGGTCAATGGGGTCATCTCCTCCATTATACACCAAGACCAGGCGGGCTTTATGCCCCAAAAGTCCACAGCCACAAATTTGAGGAGATTGTTCCTCAATAGGAATGAGCCGAACACCCCCCTGTTCGGTTCGCACCAGAACATGCGAACAGGAAAAAAGTTTGTTCGAACACGCGAACACCGTTAAAGTCTATGGGACACGAACATGAATAATCAAAAGTGCTCATTTTAAAGGCTAATATGCAAGTTATTGTCATAAAAAGTGTTTGGGGACCTGCGTCCTGCCCCAGGGGACATGGATCAATGCAAAAAAAAGTTTTAAAAACGGCAGTTTTTTCAGGAGCAGTGATTTTAATAATGCTTAAAGTCAAACAATAAAAGTGTAATATCCCTTTAAATTTCGTACCTGGGGGGTGTCTATAGTATGCCTGTAAAGGGGCGCATGTTTCCTGTGTTTAGAACAGTCTGACAGCAAAATGACATTTTGAAGGAAAAAACCCATTTAAAACTACCCGCGGCTATTGCATTGCCGACAATACACATAGAAGTTCATTGATAAAAACGGCATGGGAATTTTCTTCTCCGAAGAGAAGAAAATGAAGAAGAGAAGAAGAGAAGAAGAGAAGAAAAGAAGAAGAGAAGAGCGGGAGCCTCCCCCCCATGCCATGGGTGCGGAGCGGCCCGAGGAGAAGAAGATAGAAGACACCGCGGAGGAGATGCTGGACGAGAACACCGGAGGAAGAACCAGAAGAGCCAGAAGAACCAGAAGATGAAGGAAGATAGAAGAAAGAAGAACAATTTAAATAAAGGAATTGTCAAAAACTGTCTCTTGTCATTTTTAAAATTTTTGACAGTTTTTTAGTGAAATGGTAGGGGTAAGTACCCCCTTACCATTTTACACAGGGGGGGCCGGGATCTGGGGGTCCCCTTGTTAAAGGGGGCTTCCAGATTCCGATAAGCCCCCCGCCCGCAGACCCCCACAACCACCGGCCAGGGTTGTGGGGATGAGGCCCTTGTCCTCATCAACATGGGGACAAGGTGTTTTGGGAGGCTACCCCAAAGCACCCTCGCAATGTTGAGGACATGTGGCCTGGTACGGTTCAGGAGGGGGGTACACTCTCGTCCCCCCCTCTTTTCCTGCGGCCTGCCAGGTTGCGTGCTCGGATAAGGGTCTGGTATGGATTTTTGGGGGGACCCCACGCCGTTTTTTTTTTTTTTTTTGGCGCGGGGTTTACCTTAAAATCCATACCAGACCTGAAGGGCCTGGTATGGAATTTAGGGGGACTCCCACGTCATTTTTTTTTTAAAATTTGGTTCGGGGTTCCCCTTTGGGGAATTCCCATGCCGTTGAATGAACTTCTATGTGTATGGTCGGCAATGCAATAGCCGCGGGTAGTTTTAAATGGGTTTTTCCTTCAAAATGTCATTTTGCTGTCAGACTGTTCTAAACACAGGAAACATGCGCCCCTTTACAGGCATATTATAGACACCCCCCAGGTACGAAATTTAAAGGGATATTACACTTTTATTGTTTGACTTTAAGCATTATTAAAATCACTGCTCCTGAAAAAACGGCCGTTTTTAAAACTTTTTTTTGCATTGATCCATGTCCCCTGGGGCAGGACCCAGGTCCCCAAACACTTTTTATGACAATAACTTGCATATTAGCCTTTAAAATTAGCACTTTTGATTTCTCCCATAGACTTTTAAAGGGTGTTCCGCGGCATTAGAATTTGCCGCGAACACCCCAAATTGCTCGCTGTTCGGCGAACTTGCGAACAGCCAATGTTCGAGTCGAACATGAGTTCGACTCGAACCTCATCCCTATTCCTCAATATGCAAATGCAAGCAGATAACGAGGGCCAAGAGCACTACTGTCCCTTGACGCCAACAAGGCCTTTGACAGCATTAGCTGGAGATATCTTTGGGCAGTATTAGGCAAATTTGGTTTTGGGGAACGCTTTATAGCATGGGTTAAATTACTGTATGCATCCCCTCAGGCCAATGTCAGAATGACAGATAGAGTTTCACAAGCCTTCGCTCTGGGCAGGGGGATGAGGCAAGGTTGCCCTCTGTCCCCGCTGCTCTTTGCGATTGCGATAGAGCCACTGGCAGCCCTGATAAGAGACAGTGCCCAGATCCAAGGGTTTCAATATGGAACTCTGCATGAAAAGATAATGTTGTACGCAGACGACATGTTACTCTTTTTGGGGGACCCGAGCAATTCATTGTCAGAGGCGATGTCTATAATAAAATTGTTTGGTCACCACTCCGGGTTAACCATAAACTGGTCCAAGTCAGCCCTGATGATGCTGGATGGAGATCAGAGGGTTGCACTTCCTGACCACTGCCCCATCCCTCTGGTCACTAGTTTCAAATATCTGGGCATACAAATAGCGCCCAGGATTGGAGACTACTGTTCCCTAAACATATACCCCTTGCTGTCACGTTTTCGAGATAAAATAAACACATGGAATAACTTAAAGATGTCCCTGGCTGGCAAGGTCAATTTAATTAAAATGATCTTAATGCCCCAATTGTTATACTTCCTGCACAATACACCGGTAGTAATTCCCCTAAAAATTTTCAGAATAGTAAACACCCTTTTTCGTAGACTACTATGGAATACCAAACATCCCAGAATCAAGCTAGAACAGTTGCAGCAGTCTAAGAACAACGGGGGGCTGGCGGTTCCCAACCCCAGGTTGTACTACATAGCGTCCCAATTGCAGCAGTTGGTTGGCTCTATGACTCCAGAACTGCAGGGCTCAGCCGCGCGGATAATGCTGATTGCCTCTGGAGCGGAGACCATCTCCATGGGTCTTGAGGCACAACTGTTTGCGAAATCCAATAAAAAGGCCCCAACCCTGTCACTTGTACAGAAAATATGGAATAAGGTCAGACAACTCCAGGGGGTGCAAGGCTTCACGGATTTCAGTCCAATATGGGGCAACCGCTCCTATACTGAACTGGGAAAATTACAACAAGGGTCTAGATGGTGTAAGCATGGAGTAAAACTACTTTCCCATATATTTAGGGACAATAAACTGCTTTCTTTCACAGAACTACAAGGCAAATTTAACTTACCGGATAACATGTTTTATTCGTACCCCCAATTGCGACATGCTGTCGCTGCACAGGGAGATGCCGGTGAGTGGATATTGTCATCCACTCCTGTGTTTCATGTACTGCAGTCTAGTAGTGAAACGAAAAGAATTATATCCCAATGCTACCAGATGCTACTAGCAAGACACTTGCGGGCTTATCCATGCAAAGCGGCTTCTGCCTGGGAGAGGGACCTTGGCCAGCTTACAGATGAACAGTGGGAGGAGGCTCTTCAGTCCATATCTACCTGCTCCCTTAATGTAGCACAAAAGGTTTCCCAATTGTTCATAACATTGAGAGTGCATTATACCCCGAAAAAGTTGCACAAGATGGGCAGAGTGGCAGACCCTTTATGTTCCCGCTGTAGACAGCTCGACGGGGACCTTATTCACCTCCTATGGCGTTGCCCGAAGCTCCATCGGTACTGGAATGAGGTGATGGGCACGCTCAATTGAGTATTTCAGACAAAGGTTCCCACTGATCCTAAGTGTTGTTTGCTGGGGGTCCTGGAGGAGGCGATCCCGGAGGAGATGGTTAGGGTCGGTTTCTCCAGGGCTCTATTTCAAGCCAGGAAACTTATTCTAATGGGGTGGAAATCTACGCTGCCACCCACCAGTGGCTCCTGGGTGGAACACATGGGACAAACCCTTATAAGGGAAAAATATATATACCAACATAGGGGATGCCCAAGTAGGTTTGAGCGTATCTGGTCAAAATGGCTGGACACACCGGGATTAAGCCTGAGAGAGCTTGTGATGTCTATACTCCTGCAATTTCTGTAAACAGGATGAGGGGGAGCAAGACAAATTGTATAATACAAATAATGCGGGCAGTGATGGTGAAAGCAGGGAGAGCTGTACTATAGCTGTCTGGAGAAATGCAACAAGTTGACAGATTAGTTGAAACAATTACTGTATATATGTATGTGAACCTAACTGGCATTAATGATGTAACTGTAATTGCAACCTGAACATTGTTTATTGATGGAAAATACCGTATTTATCGTCGTATAACACGCACCCCAATTTAGGAGGGAATTTTAAGGAAAAAAAAAAAACTTTTAGGAGGGAAGTTGAAGGGAAAAAAACTTACATTTAAATGCCCATCATTGCAGCCTTCTCAGTGCAGCCTTGCCCCAGTGCAGCCATGTCAGTGCAGCCTTGTCAGTGCAGCCTTCCCCAGTGCAGCCTTCCCCAGTGCAGCTTTGTCAGTGCAGCCTTGTCAGTGCAGCCTTGTCAGTGCAGCCTTGTCAGTGCAGCCTTCCCCAGTGCAGCCTTCCCCAGTGCAGCCTGCCTTCCCCAGTGCAGCCTTCCCCAGTGCAGCCTTCCCCAGTGCAGCCTTGTCAGTGCAGCCTTGTCAGTGCAGCCTTGTCAGTGCAGCCTTCCCCAGTGCAGCCTTCCCCAGTGCAGCCTTCCCCAGTGCAGCCTTGTCAGTGCAGCCTTCCCCAGTGCAGCCTTGTCAGTGCAGCCTTCCCCAGTGCAGCCTTGTCAGTGCAGCCTTCCCCAGTGCAGCCTTGTCAGTGCAGCCTTCCCCAGTGCAGCCTTCCCCAGTGCAGCCTTGTCAGTGCAGCCTTCCCCAGTGGAGCCTTGTCAGTGCAGCCTTCCCCAGTGCAGCCTTGTCAGTGCAGCCTTCCCCAGTGCAGCCTTGCCCCAGTGCAGCCTTCGATCCTCTATCCCTGCCATCCTGGGCCGAGTAGGTTCGGATAGCTCCGCTCGGGACTACGAGTGGAGCCGAAAGTGAACGAGAGCCACCGGGAAGAGCCGAGGACCGGCTCTGTGTATTTTGGCGCCGGCAGCGCCATTTCAAATCGCGGTCGGCGATTTTGAAGATGTGACAGCTCGGGATCGCAGGGGATCGGCGTATAACACGCACCTGCGATTTTCCCCTGATTTTAAGGGGAAATAAGTGTGTGTTATACGCCGATAAATACGGTATGTGAAAGTTCAATAAAACCTTTTTTTATTTAAAAAAGCTACTGTGAGTCGGTTAAATTTTCCTACCACCTTTGTACACTAGAGAGAGCTACAGTAGGTATAAATGGTCACAGATTAATGTAAAGGAGAGACAAATATAGAAATAATTAGCAGCGCAGATCTCAATATAAGTAATAGAAACAAAGTGTAAGCATCACAATAGTCCTTTGAGCTAAGTGTAGCTCCTTGTGAGAAATATACAGTCTTTTTGCAGGGCAGCCTTGTGAGGGGAGGTGAAGCCACTCCAATATGTAAAATGTATGGAAAAACAGCAACAGGCGCCTCTTAGCAAGATAGTAATATTTAATAGCAGATATGTATTAAAAGAACTCACATATAGTGACTTATTAGTCCGGCTCAGGGGGTTCCAGTAGAAGCCATCGATGATCTCTGCGGTATGGAAGGGAGCCTAGTTCCTCTATGCTGTCGGCTCGTGTGTTCGGCGCAGCTTCCGGGATACGAGAATGATCCAAAACAAGGCTTGTAACTCGGCCAGGCAGTGAGAGGGAGGGCTGGAAAGCAGAGTCAATAGTATGTGCTGTACTGCCGTTAAGCAACGCGTTTCAGAGCATGCGCTGTGGATAGCTCTCCTTTCTCAAGCTGGAGAAAGGAGCGCGCCCCACAGCGCATGCTCTGAAACGCTTTGCTTAACGGCAGTACAGCACATACTATTGACTCTGCATTCCAGCCCTCCCTCTCACTGCCTGGCCGAGTTGCAAGCCTCGTTTTTGGATCATTCTCGTATTCCGGAAGCTGCGCCGAACACACGAGCCGACAGCATAGAGGAACTAGCCTCCCTTCCATCACATACTGCAGAGATCATCGATGGCTTCTACTGGAACCCCCTGCGTCGGACTAATAAGTCACTATATGTGAGTGCTTTTAATACATATCTGCTATTAAATATTACTATCTTGCTAAGAGGCGCCTGTTGCTGTTTTTCTTAATGTAAAGGAGAGAATGTCCAATGATCACACCATGCATGTAGTACATTGTGTGAAGTTATAAATTGATCCTGTTTTAAAGTTGGACAACACAAACGGCAAGGAAAAGCTGTATCTTGTAACGACATCTTTTAAGAAAAGTACTATCATAACTAGTATATATGGATTAAAGATTTTTTTTTTGGTTTTGGAAAGAGTGGAGTAGGTTTACAACCCATAACAGGATTTTAGGATTTTTTTTTCAGCTTGTGCCCCTGTTAGACGGAGCCAAAGAGGAAAGATTCCAACAGGGACACTAGTTCTGGTGACCCTGGTAACAACCAGGGATTCCCTTACCTTTTAGGGATTTTCTCTCACTTCCCGTTTTAGCTATGGGACAGGAAGTAAAGGGCAATCTTCCCAATTGGGATACAGATGGCAAAAAACTGACAAGAGCTATAAACCTTTCCTACCCTAGCCAATGTGAAAAAGTTATACTTTAAAGCCCAATTGAACCTATCGTTTAAGGCAGCTAAATACATCCAAGGTGCATTTAAACAAAAGGTGTTTGTTGTCTTAGAGCCCTTTCACACTGGGGCGCTTTTCAGTTGTTTGAGTGGGCAGTGCTGCAGAAGCATTGCAAAACAGGCGCTATTAACTCCTTCTTTGGCCGCTAGTCGGGGTTAAAAGCGTCCCTGTCTGAGTAGAAAAGGCTATGTCAGCAGGGGGAATAGGGGGTGGGGGACTTAAAGTGATATGGTTTAATAAAACCTGAGCCTATTCTGCTATGGGCCAAGAGTGTAAAATGCACAGACTGCAGAGGTCAGGATAGTGAAAAGGCACAGAGCACAACTGCCAGGAGTGCATAACATGGAACACAGGGGTCAGGAGTGCATAAGGTACAGAACATGAGGTTCTGGAGTGTGTAATACAGAACGCAGGGGTCAGGAGTGTGTAAGGTACAGAGCACAGGGGTCAAAAGTGAATACCACATAACACAGGGGTTAGTAGTGTGTAGTGCAGAACACAGGGGTCAGGACTGCATGACGCAAAGGAGTATGCAAAGCAGTAAGTGCAGGGATCAAGAGTATGTAATGCAAAGAGTGCAGTAGTCAAAAGTGTATAACACAGAGTGCAGGAGTCAGGAGTGCATAATGCATGGAGTGCAGAACTGTGTAAGGCACAGAGTGCAGGGATCAGTAGTATGTAATGCACAGAGAGCAAAGCTCAAGAGTATGTAAAGCACAAAGTGCAGGGGTCAGGAGGGTGTAATGTACAGAGTGAAGGGATCAGAGGTGTGTAGCACAGCATGTAGGGGTCAGTAACAAGTAATGTACAGGCCAATGCACACACTAGAATGAAACATTTCACCCTTCTCCCAGTACAAATCCCCCCAGCACAGACACCCCAAAAATCTTCCCATTACAGATGTCTCACCCTTAAACCTCTCCTAGTACAGGGATCTCTGCCACCCAAATCCTTCTAGAGTAAACATCTCTCAAATGATGTCCAAGTACAGACTGCTCCCCCAAATACTCCTTGGTACAGAACACCCCCTTTCCAATACATACTTCCCCCAGTATAGACCACTGCATGTCAGAGCTTCGGAGGAGCTTCGGGGGAGCCTTCCCCAGCACTGCACCACTGGGTGCCCAGGGGCATTTGTTTCGCAGGGACAGACCCCTCAAAACGAAAAGTAACCATGAGAAGGACAAATGGTAACCATAAGCTAAAAGTTTGATTTGGTAAGGGGTATATCAGACCTCTGCAGAGAGGCCACTTCATCCATACAGGGAGCAAGGCTCCCACTTTACAGCTTCTGGAAGAGAACACATTGAACTATAACACAATGAACACCTTTGGATTGGATGCACCTGGAATGTATTTAGCTGGTTGAACCTGAAGCTTCAATTGGGCTGTAAAGGAATTTGATACATTTATGTATGATAAAGTATAGTCTTGGTATAAAAATGAATAAATTTGTAAACAAAATGTTTTGTTTATTCAACTCAGAAATGACTCTCTGTCCATGAGAGTTGTCAAACACACTATAGATGTAATTAGGTGGATATAATTAGCTAACTGTGTCTAAGGAGTTTAATTCATGGGAAATAATGCGGTATCATCACCTATAGAGTTAGAGCAGATTAACTTAATTCATATCAGTAATTAGTGCTGTAAGACCTACCTTTTAAAACTTGTTCTGCAAGGTCGACTATATACATCACTGTTCTCAGACATGCATATAATTGCTGTTCTTCTATAAGGAAGTCGAGATATGTCATTGTTATCTATTACCAGCTCCTAAAATTTCTTGGAGTGTTTACACTTACAAGGAAAGGAGGTAACACTTCTCAGGGCTTTTGCAGATAACTAGCAGGTAGGCACAGGTCTGATTTTGGATACTTTCCAGCCTAGTTTGAGCACATGTGCTATTACTCTCATAAATTGATTCCACGCCCTGAAAAACAAAGACTCAGTAGGTACCACTGCCAAGGCTTAAAAGAGTCATTAGTTAATGCAGTCATTTATTTCAAAGAGTCACATTGCAATGTTGCTGCCTTGTGGAAGAGCTTCCCATTAAAGGAGGAAAAACAAAATATTGTCATGGGCTGACAAATCTATGCTCCTAGTGTCATAATTTGGACAACTCCACATCTCCTAGACTTGGAAGTACGTGTGATGCATATGGAATATGCTTATGAAGAACTATTGACTTGATCTATTGTCATGTCAGCATAAAGCAAATCTAACTAATCAGTGAGCCAGGACCCAAATCTGAGTCCTATAATAAATGTCCAGTGAAATTATACTACTATGTCTGAAAAAGAAAATAGAATTCAATAAACCTTTTACAACACAGTTTGGCAGGAGGTCACTATAAAACTACCCACATCTAATTCAGGGGCAAGCATTTGTACCAGTTTCGCTAACACTACTGACACATGTGACACAGTCAGGTAGTTTTTACTACCACCACTTCTGGACTGCCCATCGTGGATATACGTCACTACTTTGCCTTTAATTACTGGGGTTTTGGCAGCAGATAGCTGCCATAACCCCGGTATTTTTTTTAAACCGCAGGTGGTCCGCTTTAACATAAAAGTGGTCTCAGCGGCGGATTCACTGCAAGATCACTTTTATGGGCAGTGGGAGAGGTGCCCCATCCCCTTCCGCCGCTTCCCGGTAGTCTCTGCCACATACTGGAGCCATGGGTAGCGGTGGAATTGATACAATCCCTGGGATGGATGGGCAGGAAGTCAAGTGAGGGCAAGATGGTCCCCACTCGACCCTATGCCCTTGGAGGACTGGAGCAACGTCAAACATCACTTCCTCCCTCCTGCCTTAAAGGGACGATTGTTTTTATTGCTTGCTTTTAAGTGTAAATATGAGATCTGAGGTCTTTTTCACCCCAGATCTCACATTAAAGAGGCCCTGTCCTGCTTATTTCTATTACAAGCGATGTTTACATTCCTTGTAATAGGAATAAAAGTGATCGCATTTTTTTTTAAAGTACCAGTGTAAAAATAAAAGCACCCCGTCCCTCCGAGTTCACACACAGAATCGAACACACGCGCAAATCGTGCCCACATATGTAAACCGTGTTCAAACCACATGTGAGGTATTGCCACAATCGTTAGAGCGAAAGCAATAATTCTAGCACTTAATCACCTCTGTAACTCTAAACTGATAACCTGTAGACATTGTTAAACGTTGCCTATTTGTAAGTACCAAAGATTGTCGCCGCTCCACGAGTGTGTGCAATTTTGAAGCATGACATGTTAGGTGCCAATTTACTCGGTGTAACATTATATTTTACATTATAGAAAAAAATGGGCTAAATTTACTGTTTTCTTATTTTTTATTTTAAAAAATTGCGTTTGTAAGACCGCTGCACAAATACGGCGTGACAAGGTGGAGCAATGATCTCCGTTTCATTCTCTAGGTTCTCTGCTAAAAATAAAATAAAAAATAATGTTTGGGGGTTCTAAGCAATTTTCTAGCAAAAAAAAAAATATTTTAACTTGTAAACAACAAGTGTCATAAATAGGCTCGATCCTTAAAGTGGAGTTCCACCCAAAAGTGGAACTTCTTCTTATATGCTTCCTGCCCCCCTCCAGTGTCACATTTGGCACCTTTCAGTGGGTAGGGGGGAATGGGGACCCGTTTTTGACAGGTCCCCTTCCACACTTCCGATAGACAGGCCACAGCCTAATCTCCCAGAAGTTTGGCCCCCCCCTCCTCTTTCCCCTGCTGCTGGGCCAATTAGAAAGCGTAGCACGCTTCGCCAATGCGCAGTAGGGACCCAGCCATGAACTGTCTGGTTCCCCTAGCAGAAATGGCGGCGGCAGCACCCGGGAGTAGATCCGAAGATCGGCTGGGGTGCCGACATCGCAGGCTCCCTGGACAGGTACATAGCATAACTTTAAAAAAAAAAATCAAATGTAGCTTACCTTTTTTTTTTTTTCTCCAGTAATGAAATATCCCAGGCAGTTTTCTTTGTTTATGAGGAGGATGTGCTTCTGATAGAGGTGATGCAGTCATGCCAACACACATTGTGAAGGTATGATCCACCTTTCTTACTATCAGAAAGCCAGACCATAGAACTGAAGTTCTATTTTACTAAAATTGAAGAGTGCAAAATCTAGTGCAGCTGTTCATGGTGCCCAATCAGCTTCTAACTTCAGATTGTTCAATTAAACACCTGCCCTCTGGAAGGTGTACCCCTCTTCATGACCAGACCATTTTTTATGATACGGCATGGCTCAGGGTTAAAGTTCAGTACCATTATGAAACCATTCAGTACCATTAGCGGTAACTCGAGCCACACTCAGGATTGCATCTCAGGATCCTGGTGCAGTGGACTTATCTTGTCCCCAGGATCCTGCAATGTCCCCCCCGCTGTGTTTGTGGGCTGTATCCTCCACCTGATGCCTCTGTGTGCCGGGCTCCATTCCCTGTGAGCGTCACGGCACATGGGAGCGGAACCCGACGGCAAATTCAAAAAGTACTAAATTTATAACACATACAGTACACTGTAATCTTACAGATTACATTACTGTATGAAATAATTTCACCTCCCTTTTGTCCCTAATGCTTTGTCCAGTGCCCTGCATGCAGTTTTATATTATATATACTGTTCTTTCTGCCTGGAAACTTGAGATTGTCCATGGCATCCAAAAACTGTCCCTTTATGTCAAAAGCGGTTTGAGACCAGCTAGAAAACAGCGATAGTAAATTAGAACACTGCAGAATTGAGCGATAGTGAATGATGGGGAAATTCATTTTATTATTATTATTATATTATTTTTTTATATTTATAGTTATTTATTATTTTATAATTTATGATTTAGTGTTTCAAACTTTATCATACCCGGGATGTCTACTAGACTCTTGTTTGGACAGATTTAAATGTTTTATTACTAAGAATTACAGGCCTAAAATATAAAACGCCAAATTTCTATGCAAAACAATGTAGCGCTCTGAGACGCAAAAATCTGACATAATCATACCGCCAGGGAGGCTACCTGACTATTGTGTGGTCATGCGCCGCTGTACCCACAAAGCTTTCTTTTGGTGGTATTTGCCTCTGCGGTTTTTATTTTTTGCGCTATAAACAAAAAAAGACTGACAATTTTGAAAAAATAAATAGAAATTTCTTGCTTTCTGCTATAAAATATATCCAATTAAAAAATCAAATTTCTTCATCAATTTAGGCCAATATGTATTTTGCTACATGTTTTTGGTAGAATAAAAGCCCAATAAGTGTATATTAATTGGTTTGCGCTAAAGTTATAGCATCTACAAACTATGGGATAGATTTATGGAATTTTTAAAAAAAATTTTTTACTAGTAATGTGGTGATCATGGACTTATAGCTGGACTGCAATATTGCGGCTGGCAGATCGGACACTAAGTGACACTTTTTGGGGACCACTGACACTAATACAGTGATCGGTGCTAAAGATATGTCACTGGCAGAGAAGGGGTTAAATGTGTTCCTAGGGAGTGCTTGCTAACTGTGTGAGGGGGTGCTTTTACTGTGGGAAGGCAGAGATCTGTGTTCCTACCATGTAGAAACAAAGGATCACAGCCTTTCCTTCTCACAGAACAGCGACCTGCCTTGTTTTCATAGCAGATCACCGTTCTGCCTTTCTCCCAAACGATTGGCGGGTCCTGGCAGACGTTGCATCTGCCGGACCCGCTGATTGGCTCCCACTGTGTCCAATCGAATGGCATGCGTGCCCCAGACCTGGAAGTACGTGATCCTGCCTGGGGAGCTGCTTTGCCGCCATAATATATACAGTATACGGTCAGCAAGCAGTTAAGCTTTGACAAAAAAAACTTGGAAGTTGTTTGGTTTCTATGCACACCTGCACCAGATTTTACACTCTCCAGTTTTAGTAAATCAACTAGAGACTGGATGGAATTAGCAGCACTGAGACGTAAAAAGAATTAAGAAAAAAGACTCAAACTGTTTTACGGGGAAAAAAAACATGGCATTTGTTCATGATCTACAATGCACAGAGCAAACTAAATATCACCTAGTTAGGTTTTAGATCTACTTTAAAGATATAAAAATGATAGCATTGTTTAATTGGCTGATGAAGCATAGCTTTCTCCTCGATGCTATGCCTGTTTACTTACAGATTAGATAGCTGGCCTGATAATAATATAATGTATAGTCCAAGCATTTCCTCCCAGAGTAACTCACATTAATAAATAATGATAAATATTATGCTGACCCATAAAACGAATACTGTGTGTGTTACTCTATACAGTTTATTTAATTTTCTTATTATAAACAAATTGTCACCGTAGAAACAAACCACATTGCTTCTATTTTAAATGTGCTAAGAGCTGGACTCTACCTCCACAAACAAAATAATGGTACTTTTATCACTAATGAGTTTGTCTCCCACTGAAGCCATAATTATGTACAATAATTTGTTTGCAAATTAAAATTAATGTGTTTTTCATGGCCAGATATACACAGATATTACACAGTTTGCTTTGAGCTACGGTTGTGGTTCTTCCGGAGAATAAGAACTATTTTTCGGTGGTCAGGTGTCACAAAGATTAATATCTTATGCAAGATAATATTACCACAAAATATGTAATATACATCTCCAAAAATTGCTAAAATGTTCCTGTTAATTTTAATACACAACCCCATTCATTTATTTACAAATAACAATCGCTGTATAAATTGATAAAGCCATGCAAGTTCATAAGCTTATCAATAATCTTTTGTAGGATACATTTTACCAATGATATTATTAGCTTATTGCTTAAATGAAATGATAAATTGTAATTGTTGCTTTATTCAAAGAAAACAATGTGATGAAGGACTGTTCTGTTTTCGTGCCAGCGATGGTAATTATAAAGCAGCGAATAGATTTAGCACTGGAGATATGTAGTGGCCAGGGCTGGATTTCCCATTAGGCACTGTAGGCATGTGCCTACAAGCGCCCTTCATAGAGGGGTGCTCACTAGCTGCTATGGGGGTGCAGGGGACCTGTCAGAGAGGTGACACAATCAAGCAGGGCCACCGACATGGGGGTAGTATCGGTCCCCCTGTAGGGTGCCCGAACAGTAGGGAAAACCAGTTGTGAAAAAGACAGGAAGAGCGATCGGTGCGGGGGAGCAATTACAGGAATGATGCCCTGTGTCTCACCCTGCAACAGCTGAAAGCTGGCGAGGGAGAGACACAGACATGGGGCATTATTTCTGTAATTGCTCCCCCCTCTGATCGCCCTTCCTAAACGCTCTAAAAAATTCTATTTAATTATGCATTCTTAACCTAAAAAGGGGCCTTCTACAGTATTGCTTTCAGCCGCCTGAAACTCTGAATTTCTTTTCATTGTGATTTGACTTTCTGTTAGAGGTTGGTCACATTTGTTCTCCATGGTCCCACTTTATATAGGAACGTAGTCACCATCTCTTGCTTGCTCCTTAGACTATGAACTATGGGATTTGTAGTTCACATTGAGCAATGCACATGGCCGCAACTAATATGCACTATTTATTCCAAACAAACAGAAGTAAGGGGGGGGGGGGAGGAATGGTTCAAGAGCTCATGCATGCTGTTGCAAGAAGGCAAAAAAAAAAAACACAGTAAAACAATTTCACAAAAAATAGATTACAGGACCATTAAGTAGTGGATGTTTATGGATTATTTTTAGAAAATAAGCTTATTGTTTAGTGTCACTTTAACCCACACAGCACCAGAAGATCACTGATGTAGGGAGTATCCAGCCCCAGTGGAGAGCAGATTTCTATAGCAAGCAGCAGCCTGCAGGAGATGGGATGCACTTCATTAGATATAAAGTTATGTCCTTGGCGTTGTATCCGAAATAACATTTTTAACTAAATGTCAGGTTTAAGCATAGATTTTCATATAACATGTAAATATATTTTGACTAATAAAATGTTAATGTATTAGTATTTATTGGATTTTTCTCTATGCTAATTCGCAGTTTGTGCTGGCATCATTTATAGTAAAGTTTCTCACTTCAGTCAATCCCCACCTTCTTTATTTGATTTTATTTTTTTGCATGTGTGTTTTTAGCAATGCGTTGGTGCCTACTCAAATGGAATGCTCTACCAAAAGCCAGAAAGCACTAGGGCTATGCTTACACCAATCATCCAATAATTTTAAAGCAGAAATAATACTGTTGTTATTACCTTTCACATGATTGGATATCCAAAGTGAACACAGCTTCACATAATTTACATAAATCACTAAGCTTTGAAAACATGTACTTTGCAAAGTGAATATTTTCTACTCCTTTAACTGTTTATTCCACATAACTTAAAAAGTTTTTTTTTAACCTTTTCCTTGTAGTTAAATGGATACAATCACTGGGACCTAAACAAAAATGTGTAGCCCCATATGTATGGCTTAATGGGTAAGGTTTTAATACATTTAAGGAGTATTTAGACCTAGAATCCATGTACAAAATGCAGGTGCAATAAACGTCTATTAAATATATGTTTAAAACTTAACAAAAACCTACTCCACTGTATGTAAAGCATGTATTCAAACACTTATTTTCCAATGCCATAGTGTGAATGCACCCTGAAAGTGTATGTACAAACACTCCTCACTTTATGACCGAGTTCCGTTCCTATGACTAGGTCATTAAATGATTTGGTCACCATAGTGAAGAGCAGCCCCTTGCCACCATTTCAACCATACTGGACTGGTAGAAGGTTTGTGTCAATCATCTTTACATATTGTTTTATTGTAACCTTTGCATCATTTATAACATGTTTTGGTATATTAATATATGTATTTACAGTAGTGTAACTGTGTACTGCTGTTTTCACAACAAAGTTCTTATACAGCATACAATATCGACTGGTCAGAGAGCTAGTCTGAACGGTCATTAAACAGGTAGGTTAATAAGTGAGCAGTGTCTGCATAGCCATTTTTTTCATGAATATGTGTGTGTAAAGTCTGGTTGAGTGGGAGTTTTCCTCCATTTGTAACTTTGTTGTATTTTTTTTTGTAATGACAATAAATTCTATCTATCTATCTATCTATCTATCTATCTATCTATCTATCTATCTATCTATCTATCTATCTATCTATCTATCTATCTATCTATCTATCTATCTATCTATCTATCTATCTATCTTGCTCCCTGGGTCCCATTGGGGAGATTGCAATTAATTTTCTGTTCTTAAGACTTAAGACTTCTTAAGGAAATTTCTACAAAGTAAAGGGATTTCCCCTCTTAGACAGTTGTCACTGGAACAGGTGTCCCCATTATTTCCCCTTAAAAGGTAACTCTACATTTGTGGAAAAAAAATATATACAGCATATGAAATTGTTACCCAAGCCATGTTGTACTTTATTGTTATTAAAAATTACCTTTTCTGTTCCATCTGCAATCAATGTAATTTTCTGTAAAATTGAATTTATTATTGCAGCCTTGGAAAATCAAATATTAGGACATGTAATTTCTGTAAACTGACACTAGATGGCACAGGGTAATACATTCATACACTCCCCCTTGGCGCACTGTGTATCTTTTTTGCCTTCAGGGCATTTTGACAGTACCTGGCATGGCGATGATATTGTCCTCTGGGTATTTAAACAGAGCTGTGCGTGGGGTTCTCCTGTGGCCCATTCCCCTGACGATGTCATTTGTGATGAAATGCGTCAGTAGAGGCCTTTGGGAGTGACGTTAATGACATGAGTGCGGTGAGTGATTGGAGGACCAGGATGGTTCCGTGACAGCCCACAGGAATGTCTTACACAGGAATTACATGGCTCGATAAGCCAATTCTGGTATATAAACAAAACAACCATACCGCGCTGTCTCTTTCAAATTGTTAGGTAGCAGCCAGCACAGCAAAGGATCAATTGCAAAGTGAAAAGTGTAAAAATAAGTGCAGAGCTAAATTCTAACCCAAATCTTGTAAGTGCTTTTTTGCTGGATTTTAATAAAGCTTTTATACAGTTTTATACAATGAGATTGCTTCCTATCATTTCTGAGTAACATCATTGTGGCCAATCCAGGAGTTGTGGTGGTTCATTGGCTGAGGGTTAGCCAAATTAATCCTAAAAGTGCTATTTGACCATTTACTGGGACAGGAATGGTCATGGATTTCTGATTTTCTCCTGGTTTTAACTACTTCCCACCCAAGGTACATCATATGACGTCCTTGACTTTGCGGGGGTATTTCTGAATGATGCCTGCAGCTACAAGCGTCATTCAAATATCGGCTTTTTCAGCCGGCGATTCACTACACCATAAGAATGATCATAGCGGCTGTTCCACCATTTGATCATTCTTACAGGCGTCAAGAGGAGACGCCCCCTCTCCCGCCGCCCTCCGGTGCTTCTACTGACTCACCGCTTCCATCGGTGAGTAGGACACAGGTTTCACCGGCCCCAGATGGTGACGATAGAGATTTCCAGTGGACCAGATGGTCGCTGGAGTCTCTATGATCGTTTGGAGGCCGGGCGCGATGTTATGACGCCACGCCCGGCCTCTGCATTAAAACAAATGGCGCCGCCTCGGCTGGGAAGCCGAGATCGTTTTAATTTTTTTATTTTATTTCAGGCTTCCCAGCCTAGAGGTGAGATGTGGGGTCTTATTGACCCCATATCTCACTGTAAAGAGGACTGATCATGCCATATTCCTATTACAAGGGATGTTTACATTCCTTGTGATAGGGATAAAAGTGATCATCTTTTTTTCAAAGTGTCAAACTAAAAAAAAAAAGTAAAATTAACAAAATAAAAAGCGCACCTGTCCCTGTGTGCTCGCACGCAGAAGGGAACGCATACTTAAGTCCCGCCAACATATAAAAACGGTGTTCAAACCACACATGTGAGGTATCACCGCGAACGTTAAAGCGAGAGCAATAATTCTAGCCTTAGATCTCCTCTGTAGCTCAAAACATGTAACCAGTAAAAATTTTAAAACGTCGCCGATGGGAATTTTTAAGTACCGAAGTTTGGCGTCATTCCATGAGCGTGTGCAATTTTGAAGCGTGACATGTTAGGTATCTATTTACTCGGCGTAACTTCATCTTTCACATTATGCAAAAAAATTGGGCTAACTCTAATGTTTTTTGTTTTTTTTAAAGCATGAAACTGTTTTTTTTTTTTAAAAAGTTTTCAAAAAATTGCGCAAATACCGTGCAAGATAAAAAATTGCAACGACCGCCATTGTATTCTCTAGGGTCTTTGCTAAAAAAAACATATATAAATGTTTGAGGGTTCTATGTAATTTTCTAGCCAAAAAAATGATGAATTTTACATGTAGGAGAGAAATGTCAGAATTGACCTGGATGGGAAGGGGTTAATCTGTGCTCGTGGTAAGCTTTCCACAGGATCTACTCTTTGGTTGGAGGTTACTATTTGATGACCTCAACAGACAACATAGCACTATGGGGGTTATTTACTAAAGGCAAATCCACTTTGCACTGCAAGTGCACTTGGAAGTGCAGTCGCTGTAGATCTGAGGGGGACAGGCAAGGAAAATACAAAACAGCATATTAGCTTGCACGTGATTGGATGATAAAATCAGCAGAGCTTCCCCTCAGATCTACAGTGATCTACAGCAACTGCACTTACAAGTGCCATTTCAAGTGTACTTGCAGTGTACTTGTAGTGCAGAGTGGATTTGCCTTTAGTAAACCAACCCCATTATATTGGCACACTGGACCTTTGGGACTATACTCTATTCTAAAAAAAACACTTTTGCTTTGAATTTTATCATTTCTGGATGTTATTGTGTTTGTTTTATGTGTTTTCTTTTTTTAAATCGCTCTACATTTATATTTATTTATTTAATATTTTTCAAAGGGAGTATTATAGCACTTTACTGTTAAATATTTAACCGGTTCAATACAGGGCATTTTCACCCCCTTCCTTCCCAGGCCAATTTTTAGTTTTCAGCGCTGTCGCACTTTAAACGACAATTGCGCGGTCGTGGGACGTTGTACCCAAAAAAATTGACGCCCTTTTTTCCCCACAAATAGAGCTTTCTTTTGGTGGTATTTGATCACCTCTGCGGTTTTTATTTTTTGCGCTATCAACAAAAGAAGAGCGACACTTTTGAAAAAAACACAATATTTTTAACTTTTTGCTATAATAAATATCCCAATTTTTTTAAAAAAAAACAAATTTTTTCCTCAGTTTCGGCCGATACGTATTCTTCTACATATTTTTGGTAAAAAAAATCGCAATAAGCGTATGTTGATTGGTTTGCGCAAAAGTTATAGCGTCTACAAAATACAGGATAGATTTATGGCATTTTTAAAAAAAAAATATTTATTAATTTTTTTTACTAGTAATGGCGGCGATTGCGATTTTTTTTCGTGACTGCGACATTATGGCGGACACATCGGACACTTTTGACACATTTTTGGGACCATTCACATTTATACAGCGATCAATGCTATAATATTGCATTGATTACTGTGTAAATGTGACAGGCAGTGAAGGGGTTAACCACTAGGGGGCGGGGAGGGGTTAATTATGTTACCTAGGGAATGATTCTAACTGTAGGGGACGGGGACGTACAAGGGGAGGAGACCGATCAGTGTTCCGCTGTTCTGGGAACACAGATCGCTCTCCTCTCACCTGACAGGCTGTGGATCTGTGTGTTTACACACACAGATCCACGGTTCGGCCCGGTTGATGGGCAATCACGGGTGCCCGGCGGACATCGCGGCCGCCGGGCACACGCACCGGGTCCCGAGCCGTCATATGACGTCCACCCAGGATGGGAGATCCCATCTGTGGACGTCATATTACAATAGCCGGGTATTGAAGTGGTTAATATAGCAACCTGGAGGTGTTCTTTGCACCACTGGTGTACAGCAGTGGCTCTCAACCTCAGTCCTCAAGTACCCCCCACGGGCCATGTTTGCAGATTTTCCTTTATTTTGCACAGGTGCTTTAAATCAGAGTCAATGGCTTGGTATTTGGACAGCTATTTTAGCTAAGAGAAATTCCCAAAACGTGGCCTGTTGGGGGTACTTGAGGACTGAGGTTGAGAACCACTGGTGTACAGAATGCCCCCAGAAATGGCATTTCCTACTTGTGTGATTGGCTCACTGATTTTCCCAGAAGTCTGCACTAAGATACAAGTCACATTTTAGGCATCCTGTGCAATAGGTATTTCAGTTTTGGTGAGATATTCGGGTTAAATACTTCTAAAGAGATGCAGACCCCGCAGCACGTCTCATTAGAAAACTGAGAGTGCACCAGTTGATTATCATGAACCAAACCCTGCCCTTCTGTTTGAGTCTGGAAAGGGTATGGTGAATCCAAAGCAGCAAAACTTTGATCTGCAACAACATTTGTTAAAATCCCTGCAATATATATTGATCACCCAAAAAGGATTTTTTTTTTCAACAAAGTGGAGTTACTCTTTATCTCCTGTTCTGGCAACTGTAAAATGTCACTTTCTTTCTTCTTGACAATGGTCATTAGGATGCATAGAGAGGGCCCATCTACCTAGCCACACAGACAACAAGAAAGAGTTGACAGTGAGGTGAAAAACCCTTCCCTAATCTATCCAAAAACATTTTGGCTTTACGTACACTTTAATGTAATGTTATGTAATGTTAATCTGGATCTTTCTTAAATTATTTGTCTCAGATTATGTAAACCATTTTTCAGTAAAAGACCCACTGCATATTTCCCATGTTTATACTTTATTCTCAAACTCCACAATCCAGGCATTAGCCACGACATGTAGCCTTGCAGATAAATTAAACAGTTGTTCAGCTAAAATTTAGGATTAGAAAAAAAATCCCTTTATTCATGTGACTATAATTCAAAAATATTACTACATGTGTAGGTTTGTGATGTAGATAGTTACAGCCTTGTACTGCAATATCTATGGTTAATAGTCCCACTGAACAATGTAGTGAATGAGTCTGTCACATAATAAGTGTGAATGGTAAATCAACTAGGCAATGCAGCAGTATTCACTTTAATTTGTTACCAAGCTGTAGGAGCATAGATCTCAACTGATGACAGTTAAGCTGTCAATGGGAAGCTCAGTCCCTGAAATCAATATCTTATACAACTCATTAACACATCAACAGACAACACCCAAAACCAGGTGCTTCGATGCCATTACATTTTTTACACCTTAATAATATCCCTGAGGTGCTTATGTATCTGCATGCAGCCAGATGGAAGATTAGAAACATTAATTAATGTGCTGTGTGTTTACTAACTATAATGTGTGGCATGACCTTAAGATGGGTGAACATGACCAAGAAAAGCTGGGTAACAGAAACAGACTCACAACCTTTAACCACTTCTGGACCAAGCCTCTTTTTGAGATCTGTTGTTTACAAGTTAAAAATCATTTTTTTTTTGCTAGAAAACGACTTAAATCCCCCAAACATTATATATTTTTTTTTCAGACACCCTAGAGAATAAAATGGCTGTCATTGTAATACTTTATGTCACACCGTATTTGCGCAGTGGTCTTACAAGCGCAATGTTTTGGGGAAAAAATACACTTTTTTGAATCAAATAATAAGACAACAGTAAAGTTAGCCCAATTGTTTTCTATATTGTGAAAGATAATGTTACTCCAAGTAAATTGATACCCAACATGTCATGGTTCAAAATTGCGCCCACTCGTGGAATGGGGACAAAGTTTGGCACTTAAAAATCTCCATTGGCGACGTTTAAAAACTTCTACAGGTTACTTGTTTAGAGCCACAGAGGGAGTCTTTTACTAGAATTATTGCTCTCGCTCTAATGATCGCGGCGATACCTCACATGTGTGGTTTGAACACTGTTTTCATATGCGGGCGCAACTTACGTATGCGTTTGCTTCTGCACACGAGCTCGGCAGGACGGGGCACTTTAAAAAAAATTTACACTGTTCATTTAAAAAAAAATGTGGGTCACTTTTATTCCTATGACAAGGAATGTAAACATCCCTTGTAATAGAAAAAAGCATGACAGGACCTCTTTAATGTGAGATCTGGGGTCAAAAAGACTTCACATTTACACTTAAATGCAATAAAAAAAAAAAAAGTATTTTTTTTCCCTGGCGGTTTTCCCGAGTGTGGCTCGGGGTTAAATTTCAGCACACTCGGGATTGCATTACAGGATCCTGGTGCAGTGTACTTACCTTGTCCCCAGGATCCTGCAATGTCCCCCCGCTGTGTCTGCGGGCTCTGTCCTCCACCCGAAGCCTCTCTGTGCTGTGCTCCGTTCCCTGCAAGCATCCCAACGCACGGGGGCGGAGCCCGGCGGCAAATTCAAAAAAGTGAAAATTCATAACACATACAGTACATTGTAATCTTACAGATTACATTACTGTATGAAATTATTTCACATCCCTTTTGTCCCCAGTGCTTTGTTCTATGCCCTGCATGCAGTTTTATATTATATTTACTGTTCTTTCTGCCTGGAAACTTGAGATTGTCCATGGCATCCAAAAAGTGTCCCTTTACGTCAAAAGTGGTTTTAGACCAGCTAGAAAACAGCGATAGTAAATTAGAACACTTGCAGAATTGAGCGATAGTGAATCGTGGGGAAATTAATTAAAAATGAATTTTAAAAAAATTATTTTATTACTATTACATTATTATTTTTTATAATTATTTATATTTGTTTATTATATTATAATTTATGATTTTGTGTTTCAAACTTTATCATACCCGGGATATCTACTAGACTCTTGGTGGACAGATTTAAGTGTGTTATTGCTAAGAATTACAGGCCTACAATATAAAACGCCAAATTTCTATGCAAAATAATTGTACCGCTTTGAGACGCAAAAATCTGACATAATCATACCGCCAGAGAGGTTAAGACCAATGGGCGGAAGTGACGTTTGACGTTAAATAAAATGAAAGGGTTAGAACTTCTGCGTGTTAAAGCTGAACTCCAGGCAGACAGCTACATACATTGTTGAAAGACATATATGAAAGCTACAACATATTTTACCTTTTACTCCTGGCAGCAGGATTTTGGCTGAAAAAAACAATTGACTCCAATATACATGTTTAATGCATTTAGGCACGGCAAGCGCTTAGCATTCATTTCATTGGCCTGAAAATTCATTTATTGTGGCCATTGAAATTAATTTAATGCTCAAGCACTAAAAAGGCTTAGCATTAACACGTGTTTACCTGCGGTGGGTGTTTTATCTGCCGGAGCACCACTGCTCTTGGAAGCACTTGCTGTGGGGGTTGTTTTTCTGCCTCTAAACTCCTCTAAATGCCTATGTGTGCATGGACACATAGGCCAACATACAGGGGGATTTGGAGGCTTAAAAAAAAAAAAAAATGTCAGACGCCCCTAACAGCCATGTTGAAAATGTCCAGTGTACATGAGGTCTTATGCATACATGCCCTTTAACAATGGCTGCATGCCATTTTCTTTTTTTTTTTGGTTTATTCTCTCTTTAACCACTTCAGCCCGGGGGTTTTACCCTATTCATGACCAGGCATTACTTTAACTGACAATTGCGCAGACATGCAATGATGTACCCAAATAAAATTGATGCCTTTTTTTTTTCCTCACAAATAGAGCTTTCTTTTGGTGGTATTTTACTTTTTGCGCTATAAACAAAATTGGGGCAATTTTGAAAAAAAAACAATATTTTTTACTTGCTGCTATAAAACATATCCAATAAAAAAAAAAATCTAATTTTTTCATCAATTGAGGTCAATATGTATTCACCTACATATTTTTGGTAAAAAAAATCCCAATAAACATATATTGATTGGTTTGCGCAAAAGTTATAGGGGTTTATTTACTAAAGGCAAATCCAGTTTGCACTACGAGTGCACTGCAAGTAAACTTGAAAGTGCACTGAAAGTACACTTGGAAGTGCAGTCGCTGTAGTTCTGAGGGGGACATGCAAGGGAAATAAAAAAACAGCACTTCTGCTTGTACTTGATTAGATGATAATATCAGTAGAGCTTCCCCCTCATTTCAGATCTTCCCCTTAGATCTACAGTGACTGCACTTCCAAGTGCACTTGCAGTGCACTTGTAGTGCAAAGTGGATTTGCCTTTGGTAAATCAACCCCATAGCGTCTACAAACAATGGGATATTTTGCAGGACTGCGACATTATGGCAGACAAATCGGACACCTAACTGACTCTTTTGACACTTTTTTGGGGACCAGTTATACTAATACAGTGATCAGTGTTAAAAATACGCACTGTTACTGTACTAATGACACTGGCAGGGAAGGGGTTAACATCCGGAGCGATCAAAGGGTTAATTGTGCTCCTGGGGAGTGCTTTCTAACTGTGTAGGGGTTGCTCTGACTGGATGAAGACAGAGATCAGTGTACCTGCTTAGCAGGAACACAAGATCTCTATCTTCTTCCCTGTCAGAACGGTGATCTGCCTTGTTTAAGTGGGCAGATAACTGTTCTGCCTCTCTGAGGTATGATCGCGGGTGGCCTCCCACTGATTGGCATCCCCTGTGTCCAATCAGCATGCAATCACGCCTCCAGTGGCGCACACATGCCACATGGCTATTGCACGAAATGCCACATGGGTACGTGATTTTGCACAACAAAGCCAACCTGCCACAGTAAATATGCGGTAGGTGGTCGGCAAGTGGTTAATTTTTTTCTTATAGATGAAAAAAAAGAACATCAATACATTAATCATCATATTACATTCAATAAAGCTATTACATACAATATTCAAAGTAACTTAAAAGTTAACTGTAAAGTAAAAAAAAAAAAACCCCTCCCTACCCCGCCTCTTTTGGAGCCTAATCTTTATCTCTCACTAACCCTGGGTCACCAGAACCCCTCATACATATACAAGATGTCATTATCCTAGTGAGTTCTCCATTTTCCTAAACCTAATATTTTGTTGTACTTCCTTGATTTCTTAAACTCTAACCATTTCCCCCAAATGACAGTATATTTTGTTAAAGTATCCTCTCCTAATGCTGGCCATACACTATACGAAAAACCGGCCGAAAAATCGTTCGAATGGACACTTCGTTCGTTTTTCGGCAAGTTAGTGGGTACAAATCGATAATCGTTTGTGACGTTTTTGTGGAAAAAAAACGAACGGCATGTTTGGAAAATTTCTGCCGAACGTACGATAAATTGCAAGGTTAATGTGTTTTCCGTCCGAACTTTCTGCACTAGGTATATGTAAAAAAACGAACACAAAATTATTTATTCATGTCCACTGAACAGATTATCGGTCATTATATGATGGCAAGATCGTTTGCGGTCACGGTCGAACGTTCGTTTTTCGAAAAGGGGTTCGGCCGATTTTCTGTATAGTGTATGGCCAGCATAAGTGCATTGTCTCTTTTTAATACTCAGGATGTTTTGTGTTCGCCAGAGCCTGGGGATCAACCTTTTAGCTGCATTTTGATAAGTGTGTAACTAAGGATATATTATATTCCGCTATCGACTTCTCTGTATTATGAAAACAGACGTCTCCATAGTTCGACCGGCAAATGGTCTCCGGTTATATCATAGATTGCCTTAACAATCTCCCCCCAGAACACCTGTATCTTTAGGCAGTCCCACCAAAGGTGCGTGAAGGTACCCGGCGAATCGCATGCCCTCCAACACAGTGGAGATACATCCACCCGAAACCTCAGAGCCCTCAGCGGGGTCATATACCACCTTGCAAGGAGTTTAACCACTTCAGCCCCGGGGGGTTTTACCCCCTTCCTGACCAGAGCACTTTTTACAATTTGGCACTGCATCGCTTTAACTGCTAATTGCGTCATTTTCTTCCCACAAATAGTGGTTTCTTTTGATGGTATTTGATCACCTCTGCGTTTTTTATTTTTTGCGCTATAAACGGAAAAAGACCGAAATATTTGAAAAAAATGATATTTTCAACTTTTTGTTATAAAAAAAATCCAATAAACTTAATTTTAGTCATACATTTAGGCCAAAATGTACTCAGCCACATGTCTTTGGTAAAAAAAAAAGTCAATAAGCGTATATTTATTGGTTTGCGCAAAAGTTATAGCGTCTACAAACTAGGGTACATTTTCTGGAATTTACACAGCTTTTAGTTTATGACTGCCTATCTCATTTCTTGAGGTGCTAAAATGGCAGAGCAGTACAACCCCCCCCAAATGACCCCATTTTGGAAAGTAAAAACCCCAAGGAAATTGCTGAGAGGCATGTTGAGCCCATTGAATATTTTATTTTTTTGTCCCAAGTGATTGAATAATGACAAAAAACAAAAAACAAAAGATTTGTCACTAAATGATATATTGCTCAAACATGCCATGGGCATATGTGGAATTGCACCCCAAAATACATTCTGCTGCTTCTCCTGAGTACGGGGATACCACATGTGTGGGACTTTTTGGGAGCCTAGCCGCGTACGTGGCCCCGAAAACTAAGCACCGCCTTCAGGATTCCTAAGTGCGTAAATTTTTGATTTCACTCCTCACTACCTATCACAGTTTTGGAAAGTAGACACCCCAAGCTATTTGCTGAGAGGCATGTTGAGTCCATGGAATATTTTATATTTTGCCACAAGTTGCGGGAAAATGACAAACTTTTTTTTTTTTTTTGCACAAAGTTGTCACTAAATGATATATTGCTCACACAGGCCATGGGCATTTGTGGAATTGCACCCCAAAAAACATTCTGCTGCTTCTCCTGAGTACGGGGATACCACATGTGTGGGACTTTTTGGGAGCCTAGCCATGTACGGGGCCCCAAAAACCAAGCACCGCCTTCAGGATTTCTAAGGGCGTAAATTTTTGATTTCACTCCTCACTACCTATCACAGTTTTGAAGGCCATAAAATGCTAAGATGGCACAAAACCCCCCCAAATGACCCCATTTTGGAAAGTAGACACCCCAAGCTATTTGCTGAGAGGCATGGTGAGTATTTTGCAGCTCTCATTTGTTTTTCAAAATGAAGAAAGAAAAGAAAAATGTTTTTTTTTTTTTTTCTTTTTCAATTTTCTAAAACTTTGTGACAAAAAGCGAAGTCTGCAAAATACTCACCATACCTCTCAGCAAATAGCTTGGGTGTCGCGGCTAGGCTCCCAAAAAGTCTCACACATGTGGTATCCTCGTACTCAGAAGCTACAAAATGTATTTTGGGGTGTAATTTCACATATGCCCATGGCACGTTTGAGCAATGTATCATTTAGTGACAACTTTGTGCAAAAAAAAATAAAAAATGTTTGTCTTTTTCCCGCAACTTGTGTCACAATATAAAATATTCCATGGAGTCGACATGCCTCTCAGCAAATAGCATGGGGTGTCTACTTTCCAAAATGGGGTCATTTGGGGGGGTTTTAAACTGTCCCGGCATTTTATGCACAACATTTAGAAGCTTATGTCACACATCACCCACTCTTCTAACCACTTGAAGACAAAGCCCTTTTAGACACTTTTTGTTTACATGAACATTTTTTTTGCAAGAAAATTACTTTGAATCCCCAAAACATTATATCTTTCTTTTTAAAGCAAAGGCCCTACAGATTAAAATGGTGGGTGTTTCATTTTTTTTTTCACATAGTATTTGCGCAGCGATTTTTCAAACGCATTTTTTTGGGAAAAAACATACTTTTTTAATTTTAATGCACTAAAACACACTATATTGCCCAAATGTTTGATGAAATAAAAAAGATGATCTTAGGCCGAGTACATGGATACCAAACACGACATGCTTTAAAATTGCGGACAAACGTGCAGTGGCGACAATCTACATACATTTTTAAAAGCCTTTACAGGTTACCACTTTAGATTTACAGAGGAGGTCTACTGCTAAAATTACTTCTCTCGATCTGACCTTCGCGGTGATACCTCACATGCATGGTGCAATTGCTGTTTACATTTGACGCCAGACCAACGCTTGCGTTTTTAAACTGTTCCTTTCATATTTTTTTTTATCATTTTTATTGTTATCTAAGGGAATGTACCTATGATAACAATAGGTAGTGACATGTACTCTTTTTTGAAAAAATTGGGGTCTATTAAACCCTACATCTCTCCTCTGCCCTCAAAGCATCTGACCACACCAAGATCGGTGTGATAAAATGCTTTCCCAATTTCCCAATGGCGCTGTTTACATCCGGCAAAATCTAAGTCATGAAATGCTCGTAGCTTCCGGTTTCTTAGGCCATAGAGATGATTGGAGCCATTCTGGTCTCTGATCAGCTCTATGGTCAGCTGGCCGAATCACTGCATTCTCGGGTTCCCTGTTGGGACAGGAGAGCCAGAGAAAACCATGGAAGACGGTGGGAGGGGGGTCATTCCCTCCCACTGCTTGTAAAAGCAGTCTAGAGGCTAATTAGCCCCTAGGATTGCTTTTACATGAAAGCCGACCGCTGGCTGAAAAGAATGAAACCAAGATGATACCTAAACCTGCAGGCATCATTCTGGTATAACCACTCAAAGTTCAGCAACATACCAGTACGTTGCTGGTCCTTGTTGGGCATATATTGTAATCTTTTTTTCATGCAGCCTGTGGGCTGAACAAAAAAAAGAGATTGATCGGTGGGTATGCCCACCATTAGAATACCTCCCTTCATCCACCCACTTCTAATGATGGGCATACATGCACCATTTATATATGCCAAAGCATGGGGGCATTCGCCTCAAAAGTTAGGAGCAAATCGCTGCTCCGTCCCTGCTGCTCCCATGCTTGGGCATATATGCTCCTTTTTTTAACTGTGGTGGTGAAATCACCTCCGACAGCGCTGGAGTCACGGCTTTATGTATCGTGGGAGCAAACGCTGTTGCTGTCAAGATAAATAAATCCACGCTGCAACTGAATCTCGTACCTGCTAAGCAAATGATGGTTAACAATAAAACAAAATAACATTACAGTATAATAGTAATTCCCCGTACACACGGTCGGACATTGATCGGACATTCCGACAACAAAATCCTAGGATTTTTTCAGACGGATGTTGGCTCAAACTTGTCTTGCATACACACGGTCACACAAAGTTGTCGGAAAATCCGATCATTCTGAACGTGGTGACGTAAAACACGTACGTCGGGACTATAAACGGGGCAGTAGCCAATAGCTTTCATCTCTTTATTTATTCTGAGCATGCGTGGCACTTTGTGCGTCGGATTTGTGTACGCATGATCGGAAATTCCGACAACGGATTTTGTTGTGGGAAAATTTTATAGCCTGCTCTCAAACTTTGTGTGTCGGAAAATCCGATGGAAAAAGTCAGATGGAGCCCACACACGGTTGGAATTTCCGACAACACGCTCCGATCGCACATTTTCCGTCCGAAAATCCGACCGTGTGTACGGGGCATAAGACTTACCATACCTGCAAAGCAAATACAAAAAAAATAGTAAAAAATAAAATATTTTTTAACGCAACCTGTGCCTAAAATATATATATGCCGAAGCATGGGGGCATCCTCCCTCAAAAGGTAGGAGCAAATCGCTCCTCCACCCACTGCTGCCCCCATGCTTCGGCATATATGCTGAAGTATGTAACTGTGGTGGTGAAATCACCTCCGACAGCGCTGGAGTCACGGCTTTATGTATCGTGGGAGTAAACGCTGTTGCTGTCAAGATACATAAATCTGCGCTGCAGCTGAATTGCGTACCTGAAAACAAAAAAATGGTTAACAATCAAACACAGTAAACAGTAAAGTATAAAGAAATTGCATATCTGAAAAGCAAACATGATAAAACATAATAACAAGAAAACATTGCAGAATAGAATACAGTAAAAAAGAGCAGAACAATAGAGAGAGAATAGAGAGAGAACAATAAAACGACAACTATTTTTGGTTTTTTTATTTTATATATTTTTTGTGTTTTTTTTTTTTTTTTTACACTTTTTTTTGTAACTGTAACTTTTGTAACTGGTACCAGGTTCGGGTCTCTCAAAATGTGATGGCATCTTGGGAGACCCTGTGAAAGTTTGCCTAGTCTGTGCAGTGCTGTACCCTACGCTAATACTCAACTAGTGTATGGTAGTGTTCAAAACATTCACCAATGCAAAGAGCAGGATTGTCAGGACAGGAGGGACAATAATAGCGGGTGTCACGCCTATATCCGCACTTTCTGCAGACATGACACTTTCTTTGGGGGGCTCGTTGAGTAGGGGTACGCGGGAGGACATAAGGAAAATGCCTCTCATGCAGCTGGCTTACTGCATTTGGATTGGGAAGGTGAGGTGGAGCACCGTCTGGAAACAGAAGGGCTCTGACAAGGCCCGGACTGGGACAAAAAAATAGGCCCGGGCATTTTAGACTGAGCAGCCAACTTTTCCAGGGACCAGGGGGGAGAGATGTCGGTAGACATTTGTGGGGGTGGCTGGTGTCGGTCCTCCACACTGTAATGTGCAGAGACACTGTGATATAAAGGGGACTGCACTGTAAAGGGGCACTGTAATGATTACAGTGCCCCTTTACAATGCAGTCCCCTTTATATTACAGTGTCCCAGTCCTATTGTGGCCATACAATGCTAGTACTGTCTGTCTCCTATTGTGCCCACACTGCCCAGTGACACTGACCTTCTCTCTCTAGTGGTCCTGGACAGCATGGCGCTCTCTTTCTGGTGGTGCAGTACAGTGTGGCTCTCTCTGGTGGTATGGTACAGCGTGGCACTCGTGGCTCTCTGGTGGTGTGGTTCAGCGTGGCTCTCTCTCTCTGGTGGTGTGGTTCAGCATGGTTCTCTCTCTCTCTGGTGGTGCAGGTACAACGTGGCTCTCTCTAGTGGTGCGGGTACAGCGTGGCGTTCTGGTGATGTGGGTGCAGCGTGGCGTTCTGGTGGTGCAGGTACAGCATGGCTCTCAAGGCTCTCTGGTGGTATGGGTACAGCGTGGCTCTTTGGTGTTGCGGGTACAACGTGGCTCTGGTGGTGTGGGTGCAACGTGGCGTTCTGGTGGTGCGGGTACTGCGTGGCTCTCGTGGCTCTTTGGTGGTGCGGGTACAACGTGGCGCTCTGGAGGTGCGGTTACAGCGTGGCTCTCTGGAGGTGCAGGTACAGCGTGGCGCTCTCTCTCTCTCTCTCTGGTGGTGTGGGTACAGCGTGGCTCTATCTGTTGGTGCTGGGGCTATTAGTTCCCCCAGCACAGTCCTCTTTATTTTTCCATGTCTCCTGTAGTACCTGCTTGTTTCCGGGTTTTCTCTTTTTCCCCCCAGCAGAGTGTATGCTGGGGAGTGTAGCCGTCTCTCTGCTAAGATCAATTGGGGATCCTATCTCTGGGACTACATTTCCCATGATGCCCAACTAGTTATTTCTGATTGGCCCTCCGCTGTGGCCAATTAGAGAGAAGAAGAACAAGCAGGAAGCTTTCTTCTCTCCCGTCCCATGCTGCCAAAAGCCTGACATGAGAAAGGAGGAGAGGGGGGACATCCTGACAGCGGCCCAGAGGAGGAGGAACGAGGGGCCGAGAGCGGAATTCTCAGCGCGGCTCTGAGGCTGAGCTGTGTGTGAGAGAGACACGCAGCTCAGCCCATGCAGCCGCTAGTTCCGCCAGAGAAGGCACAGGCATGGCCAAATAGCGGGAGGCAAGCGGCGGCCATGGCCTGTGTTAACCCTGTCCAGGCTGTGGTCGTTGCTTACCTCCCATTGTGCGGCCTGAACATCAACAGCCCACAGAACGGGCGGCCTACCGGGTGAATGCCCGGTCTGCCCTATGGCCAGTCCGGTCCTGGCTCTGACGATCTCTTCCTGGAATTTAAGGAAGGATCCAGTCCATCCTGAAGCTCTGTATACATGAGCGTGAGCGTTCAGCAAAGCCAATTGAAATAAGTATACAGACACTTTTTTATACCAGTGTCTGGCCTTACGGGCAACTAGGTACGGCACCAACAACTGGTCATTGAGGTCCACCCCTCCCATATTGAGGTTATATTTGTGGACACAGAGGGGTTTCTCCACAACACCAGTCGCCGTAGTAATTTGGGCCGTCGTGTCTGCATGAAGGGAGGTAAGAACGAAAACATTCTTATTATCCCTCCACTTCATAGCGAGCAAATTATTACACTGCAAGCAGGCTCTCTTCCCCAGCCTAAGACGGGAATCTACAAGCCACTGGGGAAAGCCCTGGCGATTAGGTCGCACGGTGCCACATGCTCCAATCTGATGATCAAAAAGGTGACTAAAAAGTGGCACGCTCATGTAATAATTGTCCACATATAAGTGGTACCCCTTTCCGAATAAGGGTGACACCAAGTCCCACGCAATCTTGCCAGCGCTTCCTATGTAGTCAGGGCAGTTTGTCGGCTCTACGTGACTATCTTTTCCCTCGTAAACCATAAAACTACATGTATAGCCTGTGGCCCTGTCACAGAGCTTATACATCTTGACCCCGTATCTGGCACGCTTGCTGGGAAGGTACTGTTTGAATGACAAGTCGCCAGAAAACTTAATCAGGGACTCATCAACGCAGACAACTTGATGGGGCGTAAACAAGTCTGCAAAACATTGGTTGAAGTGGTTTATGAGGGGCCAAATTTTGTAGAGCCGATTGTATCCATGGTCTCCACGAGGATGACAGAGTTCATTGTTGTTGAAGTGCATGAACTGCAAAATGTGCTCGTATTGTGCCCTGGCCATGGAAGCAGAGAACACGGGCATATGGTGAATTGGGTCAGTGGACCAATATGACCGCAACTCACTCTTTTTGGTTATGCCCATGAGGAGGGAAAGGCCCAGAAAGATCTTAAATTCGGAAACCGTAATTGGTTTCCAATCTCTGGCAAGGGAGGACTGGGGAATAGTGGCGATGTGTTGACCAGCGTACACATTGCTTTGGTCCACAATATTTCTATAGAGATCTTCGGTGAAAAACAGCGAAAAAAATTAAGTGGCGTAAAATCAACTGTTTCCACCTGAATGCCGGGTTGGCCAGTGAATGGGGGAAGTATGGGTGCTGCAGAAGTGGTGGGTTCCCAATTCAGATTGGCGGATGCAGCAGGAAGGGCACTATAGGCACGACGGGCCTGTGTTCATCTTCTTGATGGCAGTGGGGCACTACTTGTGCTTGCCACCTCGCCAGCTTGAACTTCACTTATGGGACTCGCCACATCACCAAGTGTTACTGCAGTGCTGGCTGTACGACCAGGGTGTACTAGGCCGCTCGTGCTTGCCAGTTCACCAAAAGGAATAGCGGCGCTAGTACTTCTCTGCTCCATACGAGGGACCTGCGGTTCTTGCACTTCAAGGAGAGAAGAAGAAGTTCGGGGTCTGGTATGCCTGACCTTGGCAGGGACCACAACTCCGTCGTCAGAGCTATCTGTCATGGAGCTGCTGATGTCTACTGGTTCGTATTCTGAGCCTGAATCTGACAAATGAGTGACTTCCTCTTCACTATCTGTCATGCTCAAAAACGTGTAGGCCTCTTCACTAGTGTACCTTCGATTTGCCATTTTGGGCTCTAAATTAAGTGGTACACTAGTGAGACCTACAGGCAAAAAAGCTCCTGACTGTTGGCGACTGTATCAAAAAGCTACCAAAAAACTGTTAGCGATTGCAGGGATCAGGCCTGACTCTGCGAACGCTGCAGTTATGTGTTTAGTGTTTTGTAACCGAGGGGCAAAACGCAGGTTCTAGCAGGTATCTGGGCTGATCTCGCTAACACTGCGTTTTTGTGAACCCTAAACTGCTGGGGACGCTAGTATAGATCTGATCAGATCAGATATTGATCCGTTCAGATACTATACCACTAAGGGAGGTGTATGCTGCGTGCGTGGGTGTTAGCGGTACTGGCACTAACCTGACGCTGCCTGGGGCGACGCAGACCCTATCTGACCCTAAAACTTAACATATCACCGCCGGGCGATTAGGGGGTTAAACCTTTATAAGGTAATAAACGGCGGGTGCCCTGAAACTATAATAAACAAGCTAACTAACCAGCGTCACCCATAACAGTTATACGGTGATCACTGGTGAAAGGGTTAACTAGGGGCAATCAGGGGGTTAAAACCTTTATTAGGTAGTATATGGGGGTCCCTGATGCTATAAAAAGCTGACGGCGAACCTAAATACTTACCTCCCTAACTAGCATCACCTATGACACTAATACAGCGATCAGAAAAAAGATCGCTCAGTGAAACTGGTGATGGGGGGTGATCTCGGGGTTAAAACTTTATTAGGGGGGGTTAGGGGGGCACCCTAGACCTAAAGGGGGCTAACACTAACTGCCCTACCACTTATAGCTGTCACAAACTGACACCAATGCAATAATCAGAAAAAAAAACTGCTATTGGTGTCACTGTGACAGGGGGTACAGGGGGGTGATCAGGGGGTGACTGGGGGGTGATGGGGGGTGAAAAGTGTGCCTACGTGTTCTACTGTACGTGTAGTGTTTGGTGCAACTCACATTGATGTCTTCTCTCCTCGGCGCCGGAACGAAAAGACCGGCTCGAGGAGAGATGACATCACTTCCTCCGCTTCTGTTTATATTACAGAAGCCGAGGAAGCATTTCCTTCACCAGGAGCGATCGCGAGGGGGGTGGCCACGAATGAGTGCCCCCCCCTCACCTCGGATCGCTCCTGACGAGAATCTAACCGCCGCAGGCACCGATCGGACCCCCCTGCCCGCGGGCAGGCAGGGACGTACAGGTAAGACCTTATGCCTGCCCGTGCCATTGTGCCGATGTACATCGGCGTGCGTGCGGCAACTGGTTAAAACACATTTCTTAGCATCAATTGAGGAATAGCATGATAGTTTCAAAATCTTCCTCCTCTGATGCTTGTTCTGTTCTACCCCCAGGGCCTGCTCCCATTTCCTGAGATAGAGCAGTTGTATCAGTTCTCTTCCCTTCACCAACACCTTATATATTTTTGAAATACTATGCTGAGTACTGATAGGGGAGTTAAACAGCTTCTATACTGGTCTAAGCTTATCTTTTCCTCATAGTGGCCTCGGCAGTGTCTGTGCAAAGTGATGTATTTGTACATGTCTACATTTATCTAATGGCATATTACCCCATGTTTGCTTTAATTTAAAATAAGTGCATATTCTATAGGAATATATAGGGCCGGTTTCTTGATGGTCATAATAGTGTGCCATATCTTTGATAATGCTTGTTGAACTAGCCAACACGGGAGCTCAATTGAGAGAGCTGCTTGAACAAGGATCTTCATGGCAGAAATTTTCAGGTAATATTTTAATGAAATCTGCATTTTTGAAAATATTAGAATGGCTTTTAAAATCAAATGAACATGGTCTAATATATAAAATATATGTAAACCCAAAACCAAAAAAGTCTGACCCCTCTACCAGCCTGTGGTTGGGTAGAATAGTGAAAGAAAAAGCAGCATACTCTGCTCTCTCCTTTTGTCAGCATGTTTCTTGTTGAAATATCTAATAAGCTCATCCTTTTTGCTGAAAATAATAGCTGGTAGCGGAGATTCCTTCATCCTGGCTTCTTAGTATGGAATTGAATGATTTTTCGTTTTCAAGAGAAATGTAACGGTATATGGCTATCTTTGCACTGTGGCTGTGGTTAAGAGTGTAAGCAATAACTGAGAAAAAGATACCATTCTTTTTCAAGCACCACTTTATACATTGACATATCTCCTTTAGATCTAGGTCCATCTGGCCAGTATGATCAACTGCTAAATAAGCAGCCTAAATAAGCGCCATCTAGGAAACATTTAATAAAGCAAAAATACGGACATAAAGTTGCAATGAAAATAAGGTAAGTGTTCACACTTGGCTCTGTGTGATCCGAACAGTAAAGGGGATTTTTTCAAAGGTAGTCAGAAAGGAGTATGACATAATTTATGGGAACTTAATACTGCTGGGATGAGCCAGCCAAGGAGCCCACTGTCTGTGAAACTTCTCTCCCATTAGATAAGATTTGGAGAAGAGATATTCCATGTATCAGTGTTCATTTAAAGCAGAAATGAGGGAGGTGGCTGTTGGTGGAAGTGGATCTTTCCAGGCATGAGATATTAATATATGTGCTGAGATTAAGATGTGTTGTATTGTTGGTATGTATGCTGTGGGCCAGGGGTAGGCGTCAAGGCCAAAGAGAGCCATTTGTTGGGTTAGTTGCCTGTTAGTATGAGTCACATCAGCTATTAAAGCAGATACTGACTTCCAGAAAGGGGCTATGAGGGGGCAGTTCCACCATATATGAGGGATGTCCCCAGTGGTATCTCAATTCCGCCAACAATTTGGGGAAGATGCATGCCAGTCTGTCAGGTGTATAGTACCATTTGTGGAAATTTTTCATGGGTGTTTCCCAGTGGGATACATTTTTGGAGAAGGTAGTAGGAAGCCAAAGAGCACGGTACCATGCCTCTGGAGGAAAGGACATTTGTAACTTTGATTCCCAGTATATCATGCTGGTGGATTTACTTGTGGCTGTAGGTCTAGAAAGAATGTTGTAGACGTAGGAAATTCCCTTGGTTTCAGTGGTTATTTGTTTGTAGTATGCGTGCAGGACACTCAAGACAGCCTATAGGTATCCTCAATGAACCCTGTCAAATGCCTTCTCTGCATCAAGGGAGATCAGCAGAGAAGGCGTTCGGTGGTGCTCGGCCCAGTGGATGAGGACTACAAAGCGGCGAGTTCCATCTGAGGCCTGGTGCTTGGGGATAAATCCCACCTGATCTGGGTCTATGAGTTGAGGCATGTGTTGGGCAAGGGGGGTAGCTAGTAATCTGGCGTACAGTTTGAGGTCTGTGTTAAGGAGGGAAATGGCCCGATAATTGGCCAGATCATGTGGCGATTTACCGGGTTTGTGAATAGTGGTTATGACGGCTTCTAGGGATTCGGATGGGATGTTTCCAGTAGCTAGGAATCTATTGAGGGAGTTACAAAGACTAGTTGTTCAGAATACGTTTTGTGGTAATAATTACTAAAGCCATCCGGGCACAGGGCCTTGTGTAGAGGAAGGGCTTTATTAGCGGTCTGGACTTCTTGTGTTGAGAAGGGTTGTGTGAGTGCTGTTACTTGTGTGGGGGTCAGAGATGGAAGATTCATGGGGAAAGAAAGTTCTGAATCGATGTTTGGTCAGGTTTGGGCTCATTAGGGGAAAGGCTAAGGTTATATAGTCTAGAATAGAAGAAGCCAAAGCAGTTGGCTATTTCTTTGGGGTTGAGGAGTCTTTGACCCTGGGAGTCTAATAGGTAAGGGATTTTGGACTGGGCCGCTCTGTGTTTGTACTGCTGCGCTAAAAATCTCCCCACTTTATTACCCTGGGAATACCAGGTGAGTTTTAGTTTTCTCAGGTAGAAGTCATAATTATTCTGTAGATAGGAGCTCAAGTCCGACCTAAGCTTATGTAGTTCAGCATGAGTAGCCTTTGAGGGATTTTGCTTGTTACACATCTCGAGGGTTCTTTCGTAGTCAAGAAATATGTTAAGGGCCGCGTTGCGTTATTTCTCTCCTGCGCTCCAAGATTCAATAATATTCCTCAGATGACAGACTTGTAGGCATTCCACAGGGTGGTGGGGTTAGCAACAGATCTAGCATTAAGGTTAAAGAAGTCTCTAATCGCAGAACCGACCTGCTTCCTACTATCTTTGGTACTTAGTATGGAAGAGTTCAATCGCTACAATTTATGAGATGTGCTGGGGGGAATAATACAAGGGCCACGATATTACTCCAATAGAGGAGATAGAGATTGACTGAAGTAGTACTTTGGAGGTCAGGAACAGGTCGATCCTGGAGTAAGTCTTCTGGGAATTTGAGTAGAATGTAAAGTCCTTCTCAGTGGCATGTTGACCCCCCAGGGGTCATAGAAATCTTCTAAGAGTACTAGAGAAGAAAGGGCAGTAGATCTTCTCCTCTTTGAAGTGGAAGAGTCTAGGGAGTGGTCTATTACTTCATTAAAATCACCGCAAATAATGAGTTGGTCTCTGGGATAGTATTGAATTTTTTGCATGACAGTTTTGTAGAAGGATTTTTGATGGGTAATAGGGGCGTAGATATTAACGATAGTCAAAGGTTTATTGTTAAAAGAGGCTGATAGAATCAGTAACCTGCCAGAGCAACCTTGTTCTATGTGTGATACGATTAAGGATACACTAGAGCGGACTGCAATCATAACCCCTCTCACTTTTTTATCAGTTTGAGAGTGGAAGATATGTGGGAATAGCTTGTGGGAACACTGCGGGGTGGGTTGACAGAGGAAAAATGTGTTTTCTGGATACATAATATATCAGTGGGTTGGGCAATCGCTTCCCTCTATAATAGGGATTGCTTGAATGGGCTATTCAAGCCTTTGACATTGAAGGAGGTGATTTTGAATGACATGAGTTCTAATATAAGATATGTCAAAGTGGCACAGAAAGTAGGGGGTCCAAGTAGTCGCTAAGAGTATAACATATGAGTCTCAAGGATCAAAATGCAGTAGTAACGTTTACAGATATACAGAATAGATAAGGCAAATTATGTCTACAAGGTATCTATGTATATTGTAGAAGCTTATATAGGCTTAGTCAACAATGCAGTCTCAAAACGATAAAAGTATACTAGAGTAACCTGAGAAATGCTGTGTGCTTTGCAGACAATAGCAGTAGGGCATGGAGAGTCAACGTGGAAGCAGCTTCTCTACAAGTGTATGCATAAGGCACCCAGCTAGATGTAAAGTTGACCAGGGTAGATTATCCCTGGGTGGTGGTAAGGTCATGAACTAGGGTTTATTCCACGCGTCCCACGCGTTCGAGATTTTGGCAGAAGTCTTCTTAGTGGGAGTCTTTGGTGGTGGGTCAGGGAGTATACCCCAGTTGTGCAACTGTTTGATCCCATCCTTAGGGGTTAAGATAGAGATTTGCTGATGTTGGTAGGTGACCAACAGTTTAGTAGGAAATCCCCACTTGTACATGATCCTATGCTCCATAAGGATGGAGGTCTCTGGCGCAAATGATTTGCGTGCCTGTGCGGTAGCTGCCGAGATATCGTTATAGAGTGAGATTTTGGAGAACAGATCTCGGAGAGTACCGCATAGTACTTTCAGGCGCAATTGCTGAATGGCCTCAGAGTGTTCATCCTGAATGTCCACAACAGTGTTATGAGCAGTTGTAGCTGTTGATAAGCGTTGATCAATGTGGTCAGTGCAATCTTCTAGGTATGGAAAAACGGGAGCTATTCCTGCGCTACCAATTTGGAAAAAAGGTGTGGTAATCGTATCAACTTCTAACTGCAATTCAAAAGATGTATAAACCATCTGTACCCGGACAGCTGCATGCACCAAAATCAGGGCCCAAACATAAGCCCGGAGTAAAAAAATTAAAAAGAGAGAGGGAGGGGTGCTGCGCTAACCAGAGGGTCTATACTCAATAATTCCTTATAATTGTGGGATCAAAGGCTTCAGTGTAATGGAATAAATACACGTATAAAATCGCATGAGTTGGAGTGTTTAAAACGCATAGGTGAAAGTGGTATCTAAAAAATAGGGGCAGGGGTGATTGGTGATAGAAATAACAACAATATGTATAAAATGATCCAAACGGGTGATAAATATAAACAATAAAACATGTGACTAAAAATCATTCAATCTAGTAATATCCGATATATTAAAGTGCTAGTGCTCTTGTGCCTTAAATAAACTAAAATAATACAATATAATACAGACCGATGAATATAATAAAGTGCATGAATAGAACAATATTGCACGAAAAAAATATATCAAGTGAAAAATGAGAAAGGCATAATCGCCAAAAACCTGGTGTTGCAAGCGTGGACACAGAGACGCAGTAGAGACCCAGGACCTTGTGATTAAACAACTTATATGCGTTTGACCTAGCACCGCTAGGTAAGGGGCCATTACCTACACTAGCGCATGCTGCATGAAGAGGACACAGAGTGTTTTGTCTGCATATCACCACCCCACTGTTATTTATTGCTGTGTTTGAGCACTTTCTTCGGTGCACCATTGATAAGATTTGTCCTTGGTTGCACTTTGTTCTTTGGACACTTGATATAATTTTTTTGGACACTAGCAAGTAGATTGTATTACATTTATTCACTGGATCATCCACACTGAGCTTTCACTTTGCACTTGTTGCAACACCAGGTTTTTGGCGATTATGCCTTTCTCATTTTTCACTTGATATATTTTTTTCGTGCAATATTGTTCTATTCATGCACTTTATTATATTCATCGGTCTGTATTATATTGTATTATTTTAGTTTATTTAAGGCACAAGAGCACTAGCACTTTAATATATCGGATATTACTAGATTGAATGATTTTTAGTCACATGTTTTATTGTTTATATTTATCACCCGTTTGGATCATTTTATACATATTGTTGTTATTTCTATCACCAATCACCCCTGCCCCTATTTTTTAGATACCACTTTCACCTATGCGTTTTAAACACTCCAACTCATGCGATTTTATACGTGTATTTATTCCATTACACTGAAGCCTTTGATCCCACAATTATAAGGAATTATTGAGTATAGACCCTCTGGTTAGCGCAGCACCCCTCCCTCTCTCTTTTTAATCTTCTAGGTAATCAACTCTGTCATGTAGATGGTCAATGGAGGTTTTAAATTCTCTCTGCATATCAGCCTGCAGAGAGAGTAGCATTGCTTTAAGAGAATGTTCTGTTGCAGAATTATCTGTGGTTGCAAATGCTGCCAGAGGCTGAGTGGGAGCAGCATCAGCCATGGGACTACAAGGCTCAGTGCCATACTGTCTCTTCACTGGGGGAGGCTTTGTAGGAGAGCATGCTGGCGAGATAGCAGATCTCTTACCCCTGTCAGTAGAGACCAGATGGGGTTGTTGCTCCTCTCTTCCATGTCTGAGACCTGATTGTTGTTTGAGGCAGTCACAGGCAGTGAGTTCGGCGGCAGGACGTTCCTGTCTGGGTCGATGCCATCTTGGACCGGCTGCTGGGAGGGCCACATGTAGTAATCCAGGCGCCTGCATGTGCATGTCGATCAGGATCGCCCACGGGTCATGATCTGGGGGTTGAGCCATGTCCGCTTCCCCTATTCTAGGGGAGAGAGGCTCGGGTGGGTAGCTGGGTAGCGCTGTGTAGCTCTGTGGATGAGCGGAGCTCCGTGTTCAAGCGGCCATATTTGTCTGTGGCCAGGCCACGCCCTGTAATATATTATTTTACAGGCATTACAAGTTGTAGTTACACAGGATTGCCATTAGATGTCAACACAAAGATATTTATACATTGCATATAGAGTCGGGCAGAATACCCCCCTCCCCCCGGTTTGGTTCACGCCAGAACTCTCGTACATCGCAAAAGTTTGGACCCGAACCCCATTGATGTCTATAGGACTTGAATTTGAAAAATCTAAAGTCCCCATTTTGAAGGCTAATATGCAAGTTATTGGCCATAAAAAGGGTATGGGGGCCAATGTACTGCCCTGGGAGACATGTATCAATGCAAAAATGTTTTTAAAAAAAGATTGTTTTTAGTTTATAGACACAATAAATGTGTTAAGTCAAGAAGAAGCGATTTCCGCAAAATTCGTAGAGATTTTTGCAGTATTTATTAAAATTCATCAGCTGTGTTGTTTGTTATCACGGTTCTCTGGCCCTGTACTTTCAACCCAAGTGGCTATTATTGGAGATATCAAGTGTGCAACTGTAGGCTGCTACAGTGATGTTTTTTTTTTATATGATGTTTTTATAATATTTATGTAAATTGTAACAAATAAAACTTGTTTTTTATCAGCGGTGCCTAGTCCATGTTTCCTTCTTCTATATACAATGTTCCATAAATTAGGATGTGGCACTGAGTTATCTATAATCATCAAATAATTCAAAGTAACAACAATGAACTACAGCAATTATAGTAAAAGAATGAGGAAGTAGAGACGTATAACATACCCAGAGCTTCGAGACTGGTCAGAACGTAACATAGTAAAGTGAAAAAAAACGGAATAAAACTGGATCCAAAGACCATGGACCCAGAGTATGTGAAATTTGTACATGTGGATGAAAAATGGGAGGACTCATAGATCACTTATTGGCTGAATATCATTCATCATAACCTGAGTAGGGAAATTCAACTGAAAATTCTATCAAATGAAAACAAATCATTCACTGCCTAATTATAATAATGGCTCACATCACACTCAAAATTGACTCTGGCGGGAATGCGAGCCTGGAGCTGAAAGATCCAGAACACTTCCTTCCGGCATAGCATTCAGAAAGACATCACCACCTCTCTTGGGGGCACATATTTTTTCAATAACCTGAACCTTCATGGTAGAGGTATCCCAGCATGTCACCCTCTAAAAGGTTTTGCTACATTAGTTGTTTTATTTTTCTGCACACTAAAAATGTGTTCATAGAAACAATCCCTTAATCGTCTTGTAGTCCTGCCCACATATTGTATGTGGCACAGGCTGCAAGTAATCAAGTACACCATTTAGCTGGTGTTACAGCTGTAAAATGATTGAATCTCAAATTCTTTTTGAGTGGCTGAGGCTTGGAATGTATCCCCCCCCCCCCCCAAATAAATGTGGCTGAAACATGGGCAGTCTGGTGTTCCACATTTAAAATTCCCTTTAAAGTGCTGCCAGGTGAGTGACTGCACCTTCTTACTCTGACTGAAAAAACTATGGGGACAATGACTGGCCCACAGTGGGTGCTCTTCTGGGCACCATACACTCCATATTTTATAATGTCAGCACAGGGCTCATCCATACTTAAAATGGGTACATATTTGTTAATAATCTCTTTAACCTGGGTGAACTCTGTGCTGAAGGTGGTAGAAAGGGTTAATTTGCTATTGTGTAAATCCTTTATTCTTTGGAAAATTAATGGACTCCCATAGGTTGGCGTGTAAATTGCCATCATCCCTGAAGGAATTTAAAAATAGAAAACCTCAGAAATGGGATTTTAAAGGCAATTTTAGACAAAAAAAAAAGAAAAAATATGTATATAAAAAATATAAATTTATTCATACAAAAAAGAATCATAAAAACAGAATTCTTATGGAAACAAACCACAAGAGAAACACATGTACATGCATTGTAAATATTACACAGTGGTTGACACAAGTGGTGGGATCCTACTACATAAACTGAACCATCCAAGCAATTGGCAAAAGACAGTAAGTAGTAGAAAAGACTGACGCGTTTCAAACACTGCATAAATTGTAATCTTCATTAGGGAGTGTTACCACCTCTGAAATGTAAAATATAATATAAATGCATTGGATAAAAGGTTATATTCAGCCGTTAAATAGAGAATACATTTTGTCGTACAATGGACACCTATCAATACAATAAACAAACTTACATGTCAAATAAATAGTTTTGGAGAAAATGTTCCCTCAACACCAAAGATCATACTGGAGGTTTGAAAAAGCCTTTCATCACACAAAGGGGTCATAGGGTATGAAATCCAACAAGGGCGTCAAAGAGAAGGGAGATAGAAAAGTCGTTCCAACCAAAAAAACGGGGAAAACCTGTGATCAAAATTTTAGATTTAATTGAAGAGTGCACATGGACAAATGCGAATGTCTCAAGGGGACAGATAAGGTCCCCCAGGTGAGGACCCCAACAGGGAAACTGCAGCCCACCCACCAAGGAGGAGGCTGCATTCCCAGGAGCACCCCACACCGATGGAACCAAAGCCTGCACCCAATGAGAGACATACATAAAGAAAAAATTTAAAAAATTCAATATAGGCCACACTTACAGATTGTAGTCTGGTAATTCCTGAATCATAGAAGGGACACCTAAATTGCAGTGGCCCTTGCAAAAATTATCCCAGCACAATCCGGCAGGGCAGGCCGTAATCCCGACATGGGCTATGTTGTACAGGAGGACTGATGCGGCCACGCCATAGAGACTATGGTAATGTCCCGGATGTGATGAGGCACAGTGTGGGGCTCTGTAAAGGAGGCAGAGCCCCACCACCTGAGCACATACCACACAAAGGGAATCCCCGTAAGGACGAAATCACGCTGCAGGTGGAGAAAAAACACAATAAGATGCCATTGATCTAACATATCATATCCTCTGCAAATAACTGTGGATTGACGTCACAAAAAAAGAATCAAAAAGACATCGCTCTATAGTCCATGTGCACTGTGAGGTGCACCAATGGAGAGAATTCCCTCAGTGTCCCAAACCAATGAGCCGGGGGAACCACAAAATGCCCGAGGGTGACCCAGACAACCAAAGGGAAGCCCCAATTAAATCTGGAAAATGCACATCCCAGATTGGGGGTCATAATCCCTAATAGGAAAACTAACTGACAGAATTAGCAGGTTAGAATTAAGGGGAAAAAAAAAGAAAATGAATGCAGCCACCATATGTAAGTACAGGTAAGCTACAATATTATCAATACACTTTAATGTATATCTATAGCCAACATTTGTTTTCTAATTTACTGTATATTTTGGCTTTTACAACAGTAGAGAATGGTTAACACCTTTAACACCTCTGTCAGTTTTTTAATGCCTGTGTCTTGGAGACACAATAAGAAGTGAGAGGAGATTTTTGTAAACACATTTATCACAGAAATTTGTGTCGTTACTGGAAAAATCACCCCCACCTTCAGTTCTGATGACAATCATACAGTTCTCTTTTATTCCCAGTGACAGTGGTAACCAAGACCAGGACTTTCTGTATATTATATTGGTAAACAATCCAGTTGGCTCTTACAGAAGGACCACAGGACTTGGGGACCGATGGACTGCCTCTGTCATCTGCTTCCACTACTGCTGCTGCCTCGCCTCAAGTAATATTGCCATTGTTGGTTCTGCAGTCCATTGCTGGTTCCCAGAGTCCCATATTAATTGGCTTTAGAGGAAACACGCTTAGATTCCCCCATTCTCACCAGAGTAGAGTTAGTGCACAGGGAACCCTTTGAGGGACCTATGCCTACAAAGGATACTGTACCTGCCGTATCTACCCCGCCTAAGAACCTCTCTGTATTTGCTGCTGCTCTGGTGGAAACACTGCCTGCCTGCCCTCCCAGGACAACTCTGGACCAGTCAGGTCAGAGCTTGTTTTTACTGAAGTTGACAGCTACTGCCATCCCAGAGCCAGTCAGCTTTCTGTCACCTGCCATACTGGATGTCTGCCCATCAGTAGGGGATACTCTAGCTCAGGATCCTCTAATGTAGTCTCCTACCAAACCATTCCCCAGCACTTGGGGAGATGAGTCTTCTTTAACTGACAACAGTGAGGATGAGACTGTCCCCTCTTCTGCTTCTAAGTGGACATGCCAGTGGGAATGAAGGAACAGTTCCACGCATCTGCTGAGCAACCCCATTCTCTCTGAACTTGCATCCATGCACTGGATTCATTCCTCCCACCCATTGATGCTAATGTTATGAGTTGCAGTACGTACCAGGGCACTTGTTCTTGCAGCTAGAATGAGAACTTCCTAAGCTCTATAATCGGGCTGTATGGGAGCATCTCCAGATACTGGAACCCTTCAAAATGAACATACTGATGCAAAGTTTCACCACCTGTATAAAGAGTTGAATGTTGTTCGTCATATCTACATGGACAGGGTTGAGTTGGTGAACCCAGGCCTGAACCGTCTGGTTGTTCACCAAATTGGAGGAAAGCCCCCTTTGACAAGATCCATTCAGTTGCCCAGTCAGGGTTCCCAGTGGGGTCTGGAACCTGTGGATCTTTATGGACTTATAATTGCCAGTAATTAACTTACTGCTCTTTGTGGATTATTACCAGATTACGCACTTTAAGGTATTGCTTGCTACCTCTTGTGAATTACTGCCTCTTTTGGACTCTAGCCTTGAGATGGACTCTTTATGGATCTAACCATCAGCCTAAGGTACAACCACTTTGATGAGGGGCTAAAGAGCTTTGTATAGGGAAGTGTGTGGAAGATGTCTCTGGGAACTCTGTCACTAGGAGCCAGTTCCCCACATACTGGGACTGACCCATTGGCACACAGTACCTAGGGAACCAGTCTGAAGTCACAAAAGTGAAAGAGAGGTGATATGGGGGCTCTGGGAAGGAGAACAAGCATATAGTTATGGAACAGCGTGTTTCCTGTGTCCAATAGTAACATAAGGAACATTGTCATTGGCAGTAAGGTGACAGGATTGTTGAGTTGGTGGAGAGTGGTACATGCTCCGTGGTACTGGCTCAGAAATGTTGCACACTGGAAGGGAGAAGTGTTCTCTAACAGAAGTTGCGTTGTTAGTGTTACCCATGTAAGAAGTATGGTCACAGATTACAAGGAGTTGTGCAAGTGTATCGCTCGCTTCTATGTCTGGAGTCTTGCCTTAACTACTTGGTGACCAGCTGCCATCGTTATACGGCGGCAGGTTGGCTCCCCTGCGCAAATTGCCATAGCTGTACAGCGGCCGCTTTAAGGGGTATAGAGGGCACGTGCATGCCTGATGTGTGACGTCGGAGTCGATGCGTGTGGCCGGCGGCCACAATGTCAGCCGTCAACCTGCGGTCACTCCTGAGAGTGAAAAAATGGGGATCTGTCTATGTAAACAGACAGATCCTCGTTCTGTCAGGGAAGTAGAAAGAGATCTGCTGTTCCTAGTAATCAGGAACAGCAATCTCTCCCTATTCCCTGTCAGTACACTGCCCCCACAGTTATAAACACCTCCCTAGGGAACACTTAACCCCTTGATCGCCCCCTAGTGTTAACCCTTTCCCTGCCAGTGACATTTATACAGTAATCAGTGGCTATTTCTAGCTCTGATCGCTGTACAAGTGTCAATGGTCCCACTAAAAATCGCAGATCGCTGCCATTACTAGTAAAAAAATAAAAAATAAATAAAAATGCCATAAATCTATCACCTATTAAGTAGACACTATAGCTTTTGCGCAAACTAATCAATATACGTAGAAGAATACATATTGGCCTAAACTGATGAAGAATTTTACAATTTTTTTGGGATATTTATTATAGCAAAAAGTAAAAAATATTGTTTTTTTTTTTTTTCTAATTTTTTTTTCAAAACCGCAGAGGTGATCAAATGCTACCAAAAGAAAGCTCTATTTGCAGGAAAAAAGAACGTCAATTTTGGGTACAGCGTCACATGACCACGCAATTGTCAGTTAAAGTCAGTTATGGAGTGCCGTATCGCAAAAAATGGCCTGGTCATTAAGGGGGTAAATCTTCCGGGCCTTAAGTGGTTAATGTCGATTTCACATAACCACAGCTCTGGCCTAAGGTTTAGGCATTGGCGAGTACAATTCCACATTATCCCCACTAGGTTGCCTTAAGACTCACCCACAGTACCCATAGACAATTGTTGTCCAATATAGTTACTACCGATCAGGTAACAATCATGTCTTCCCTATAGGCAATTTTACATCTGCATTCCCTAGACGATCACACATTGCCCTGTTTATAATCCACCACTAGATGCATACACATATCTTATTCTATGTACACACAAGCGGACTTTTCAGCATCAAAGGTCCGACTGTCTTTCCGACGGACTTTCGACGGAGTTACTACAGACTTTCGAACGACCGGACTTGCCCACACAAAGTCCGTTCGAAAGTCCGTTGGTTTGAATGTGATGACGTACGAAGGGACTAGAATAAGGAAGTTCATAGCCAGTAGCCAATAGCTGCCCTTGCGTCGTTTTTTTGTCCATCGGACTAGTATACAGACAAACGGATTTTTTGACTGGACTCGAGTCCGTCAGAAAGATTTGAAACATGTTCTAAATCTAAAGTCCGTCTGATTTTTCGACAGCAAAGGTTCGATGAAGCCCACACACAATCGAATTGTCCGGCAGATTCGTTCCGTCTGACCTTTGCTGTCGAAAAGTCCGCTCGTGTGTACACGGCATTACAGTATATGCATATGTATATATGGAAGATGTAATGTGAACGTGTTATTGCTGGATAGCAGTAAACAGCCATTATGGCCCTATTTTCTGCTGTATTTAGCAAAATGTATCAGTTACTTTTAAATACCCTTTCATGGATACAACCAGAGTATTGAAGTAGCTTGGGCTAAGTTATTTGAAACGTGCGCTAAATAATGCTATTAAATGTATTTTACCTAAAAGCTAATATTTCACAAACAAAATCCATCTGTCACTGTTCTCACTCTATCTGCGTCACAAACTATTTTAATATTGTATTATGAACCTGCTGGCTGATAATGCAACAGTGAAAATGACAGTGGAATGCAATCCCTGGCAGACAATTATGAGACAATTATACACATTCATATGCAATTGAGGTCACTCTCTTCCTTGTTCTAAACTTAACAACTTACACATCCTATTCTGTGAAATCTAACAAGGTTGCACTAGTATGCTGGGTTTGTCGTTTTTATTTTATTTAATTTGTTCTTCAGAAAAAGATAAAGCGGCCTGGGTGTGGTGTTACCCCTTGAAAAGATTCACAGATACTGTATAACTATATAAGATAGGGACCCAGAATCCATCCTTAAAGTAACACTAAACAATAACCTTACTCTCCAAAAATATTCCATAAAAACCCACTACATAATGGTCCTGTAATTTATTTTTCATTAAATAATTTCTTGCAGTGTTTTTCTTTCCCCCCTCAATTCCATTTGTTTAGAACGAGCAATGCACACTGGTTGCAGTCATGTGCACTGCTCTATGTACTCTACAAATCCTATAGTCCACTCTTTAGCAAGCAAGAGAGGGTTACCACATACTGTTGGACCATGGAGAATGAATGCAGCCTAACAGGAAGAAAAACAAATTTGGGGGTGGCTGAGAGCAATTGAAGAAACGTTTCTCAGTTAAACCCACAACAGTAAAATCCGCCTGTATATGCAATAAAGCATGCTATACTCACGTGGAACCAAAAGGGTTAATCCTCCTTATTGTGTAAAAAGGCTGTTTGATCCTGTCTCCCTGATTATCCTATTCTTTCACTGTCCCCAATCCATTTCCTGATAAGACAGAGCCTTGAGGGCACTATAGCAATGCACACAAAACTAAGCATGTGCAGAGAGTTTTTTTTCTTGGGAGGGTGCATATGATCATCACAGGGCCAATCAGCACTGTCCAGACACAGGGTCAGGGGTCCTAAAGCATCATAGGACAGTCAAAGTAGAATGAAAACTCCTCCTACAAGCTTTTACCAGACACTGATAGAAACCACAAGACTGCTATATACTGCTGATGAGAAAAGATATTTAGCAGTTTATATTTACTAAAATAATTGCAATTCCATATTCTGTGTACTGTGGGAGACCAGATATAGTGAATGCAGGGTCCTGGATTTAGTCACATATTAAGAATACATGCTTTTTCAAATTATACTACACTACATACCAAAGAGGTGGAAGGGTGAAGGTGATAGGAAATTAATGCAACACAAACATCAGGACATATCAAAAATACTGTATTTTTATTATAAATCTCAAAGTAAAAAAAAAAAAAAATCATTGTTTTTTTTTTATTAGAGTCACTGCCCTGCTACCTCTATTACACTGTGCTTGTGTACCTAGCACCTCAATCACTACGTGAAAACAATTAAAGTAGTTTTCAAGGCAAAACATTTTTCTTTAGCTTATGCATCCTCTGAATTAAGGTAAATGAAGGTACCTTAATGTATTCTCTGCATTAAGGTAACAACCTTCCAATAACAACACTCCCCAGCCCCCCAAACTCTTTCATTAGTCCTGTATCGATCCAGCTCTAGTTTCAGTTCTTCTCTCCTCTCTCCGTACTCTCATAAGCTTGGCTGATAGCAGCGGGAGCCATTGGCTTCTGCTGCTGTCAGTAAAATCATATGTGGAGGAAGCGTGGGCTGGGCCCATCCATGCTGTGTTTGTCTATGGATGCATACAGCCCGCCTCCACAAGGTTCTCCATAGCAAGCAACTTGCTATGGGTGCACTCAGAGAAGCAAAGGAGCGGGCAGTGCCGGCAGGGGACCCCAGAAGAGGAGGTTAGGGGTCACTCTACCATTGCACAGACCAGGTAAGTATAAAATGTTTATTATTTAAATAAAAAACAGCCTTTACATTCACTTTAAATTGGTATTAAACCCAAAACCAAAAATGTATCAAATAGCAGCTTACCAATCATTAGATGAAGTGGCTGCATTCGTTTTCTTTCTTTTGGCTTTTTTCCCTCTATTTTCACCTGGTGATCTGGCCAGTAACACACCACCTGTATTAGCAAGACACATCTCTGGATGAATAAGCACAGCAGACAGCAGCACGGAATGTCTGGAGGGAGGGTAGTGTTAAATGTCTTAGCAGATACTCCAGCTTACACTTTATAAGCAGTTACAGCAACAGTTTTGTTTTCCCATTTGGATAAAGCTTTTGCATATGTAGCACCCTGGAGTTTAGGCAGGGTCGCTGATCACAAATTTACTTGCCAGGAATAATTATCCTGATCGATTGTTAGAGATCTATTGATTTCGCCCTAAGTTTGGCCTTGTTGCACTTTTCTCTTCTACCACTAGATGGTCGGGTACTTTGTGGTACTAAATATGAGAAAGACAACGCAAGGTCAGGTTATGAGTATATGGGGTGTCTCTGCCAATGGGCAGGGGTTTTCTTGAATCCCTTGGCCTGCTGGGAGAGCCTATATATTTGGGTGGAGTCAGGTGATCTGTGTTCTGTGCCACCTGGACAGCTGTCTAGGTGGATGTGTGTTGTACTGCCCGGGCTGCTAGGCCAGAAATGGGGCCTATGCCAGACACATCTGGCTGCTAGGCTGTCTGAGGGTCTATCCAGAAGCAAGAGAGCAGCGCAGGGTTGGGACTGCGGCTTGCAGTCCAACCAAAAGTGATGGTTCTGCCAGCCTGAGAACCTGCCGTGGTCAGAGGTAGAAGGGAAGCTGTCGCCAGTAAGGGACTATCCGCCTAATTACCAGGGACCACAGTGAGTAACTGAAGCAAGTACCGAAGCATCATTCTCACCAACCGGGGACAGTGAAGAATCAGGAAACTGCAGTGGTAATCAAGACAAATAAGGAAAAAAAGTCTTGCGAGCCACAACGATCCAATGCCAATAAAGTGACAATACCCAGCTGCAGGCGCAGATCACGTTTCATAAGCCGTGCAAACTGATATAAAGAAAAAATATATGCGCTGCACTAGAGTAAATTACCGTATATACTCGAGTATAAGTCGAATTTTTCAGCACATTTTTTTGTGCTGAAAGTGCCCCCCTCGACTTACACTCGAGTCAAGCACTTTTCTGCAGCAAAAAATTTCATTTTCCGAACTGACTTTTGGGCCCTGTATCTCAGGGCCACTTGGAGCTAGGGACTCCAAATTTGGCGTGCAAACCCAGTGGAACTGGTAGCACAATATATACAAAGCTGAAGTTCCTAGCACTAAGTGGCCCCGAGATACGGGGCCCCAAAATCGGTTCGGAAAATGTCATTCTCTGCTGCAGAAAAGTGCTTGACATTTTCTGAACCAAATTTGGGGCACCATATCTCTGGGCCACTTAGTACTAAGAACCCCAGCTTTGGAAATTTTATGGAGCTAGTTTCACTGGGTTTGCACACCAAATTTGGGGTTCCTAGCACTAAGTGGCCCCGAGATACGGGGCCCCAAATTCGGTCAACTGTGTCCATCTGCAGCAATGTCATTTAGGGATTTCGGGACCCTTTGGGTTCAGAGACCCCAAATTTTGGCTGCAGCTAGGGGGCACCTAGGAACCCTTAACTACTGAGTTTGAAGTTCAGGGGACCTATGGCTGCAAATGGGCACAGTGAGGCATGCAAATGGGCACAGTGATGCTGCAACTGGGCATTGTTGACTCTCTTTTCCACTTACAGTAGCTGTGCATTTCTCACCCTCGTCTTATACTCGGGTCAATAAGTTTTTCCCATTTTTTTTTGTGGTAAATTAGGGTCTCGACTTATACTCGGATTGACTTATACTCGAGTATATACGGTAAATCAATATGTTATCTCTTAAAGTATAAGATATATGCAAATTAACCCTCTCTGTGTCATTCAAATAGTGATAAACAAAAACATATGTATAAATTCATATAAATCAAGTGCAATGTGCATATAGAATATTGCCAAATATTTAAAGTGCGTAAACAGATACACAAAGTGCTTAGTGCTCCATAATGATTATAATAAGCATGACATTGTAGGACTTAAGCCCAGATACCTAATACCCTCCATTTACTACACATCCCCTCCCTCCAAAAACATCATGGATGACTCAGACTAGTTCTTGGAGTAAATGGCCTTACGGCCTATTTATTAAAAACTTATAAAATAACATAAATAACTGTAAACTTTATTAAATAACTTATGAGGGTAAATGTACTGTAAGAACAACAACTATAACCCTGGTCACTGGGAACAACTTCTTTATTTTAAACCTACCAGTCGGCAACCCCTGACTCGGAGGCATTATCACAACCTACCCAGTGACCTAACCTTTTAAACTCCTCCAGGTTAACCCTTATGGCCTGAAGGTACCAACTTCAATCCCCATCCTTCCATGTATGGGTACCAGCAAAACCCCCCATCCGATGGATGGATACCATAAAACAACCCCCCATCCCCTGGATGGGTACCACATGTTTCAACTTGTAACATAACTTATCCTATCCTTATTCCAGGAAACCAAAAACTGCCAATACTAGGGTGGGTGGGTGGGAATCTCTTCCTCCACCGCTCTTCCACTGACGTCACTTCCCCTTCTCACACATCTCCCCACTCAGCTCTGCCAGCCCCTCCCCTTCTCTAAAAGGGGAAATCTTCTCCTCTTAAGTCTCCAACTGTGCTGTCCAGCACTGTCATGCCGTCCCTGCGCCTAGTGTCTCACTTAGCTCCGTGACTCTCTTGACATTGTAGGACTTAAGCCCAGATACCTAATACCCTCCATTTACCACACATCCCCTACCTCCAAAAATATCATGGATGACTCAGACTAGTTCTTGGAGTAAATGGCCTTACAGCCTATTTATTAAAAACTTATAAAATAACATAAATATCATAAATAACTGTAAACTTTATTAAATAACTTATGAGGGTAAATGTACTGTAAGAACAACAACTATAACCCTGGTCACTGGGAACAACTTCTTTATTTTAAACCTACCAGTCGGCAACCCCTGACTCGGAGGCATTATCACAACCTACCCAGTGACCTAACCTTTTAAACTCCTCCAGGTTAACCCTTATGGCCTGAAGGTACCAACTACAATCCCCATCCTTCCATGTATGGGTACCAGCAAAACCCCCCATCCGATGGATGGGTACCAAAAAACAACCCCCATCCCCTGGATGGGTACCACATGTTTCAACTTGTAACATAACTTATCCTATTCCAGGAAACCAAATACTGCCACAGCACGAAAGGGGTAACCCCTTACCCTTGCGAGCACCTCCACACCCTCAGACCTCTCTGGATCCCTTCTTGTAGACCTAATGACCATAAGTCTGTCCCCACCTCATTAAGATGCACACCATCACTGCGTAGATACCGCCAGGTGTCAACCTCTAACTCCCTATGACGAATGGCTAAACCACCATTCTTTATAAAGAACCTGCTCACTTCTTTATTGACCTTTATCCTGGCCCTGTCAACTTTTTTATCAGACCAAGCCCAACGCCATGACAACCTCCCTACCATATCCGACCACACTAAAACCATCTTGGGATAAGCCGCTCTTAATCGCAAAAAATCACACTTGATATCTCTAATAAGGTCCCTCATAGACCTGGCTCCCATGTCATTCCCACCCACATGTAATAACAAGACATCAGGACACCTGTCAAGGCGAGAGAATCTATGAACTTCCCCCAAAACCCTGTTCCATTGCATACCCGGGACCCCAATCCACCTGATGAGCGCCTCTTGTCTGGGAATCCTTAGCTGCCTGCCATTCGGCCGAACGTCAGCTCTCTTGGCCCCCCAAAAAACATAGGAATGCCCGAGTATCCATACAAGACCCACTTCTTGACCTGTTAACAAAAGAAACAATACAAAACCACATAAACACTTAATACCCACATCATAATCTTAAACATCACAAAACCTGACACTACAATTGAACCATGTGCGGGCGGACATTACAGTTTTTCTGTCCGAATCCCATCTACCAATATGTCTAATTAACTCCTGACTCAGACCAGCCCTGGCAGCCTCTGTGGCTGCCCCAATCCTGAAAGAATGCGAAGAGAACTGTAAAGGGTCACACCCCACCCTAACCACACATTTTTAAAAAAACGTTACAAACTGGTATCCTGAAAGACACGCACCATCCTCATGTATCAAAAAAGGGGCCTGTTAATGCCGGTCTAACCTCCTTGAAGGATTTTACAATCCTGACAGGGCATATCCTAAACTCAGCAATCTTACCGAAATCCAAATACCTACCTCTTCCCCCTTGATCAGTCTTGGACCTACTGATCCATATTCTAACCCTATCCACTAATAATTCCACCTCACCCTGCATAAGCCCTCCCGGAATTACTTTAGAAGGGCTGACCAGCTCGCTTACCCTCAGAGCCCCAAAGAAGGCCAGCGCGAACGCTGCTTTGAATAGTACACATTTGTAAACGGATCTACAGACCGTTTCCAAACTCAGCATCAATTGTTTTAGCATTTCAAATGAGACAGGGCGCCTCCCATCCCTCTGCTTGTACATCTTCCTATACCCCTTGACTGCCTGTTGTAACCAGAAATCCTTTGTGTAGTCCCGACGCCCCTGCCATTTAAAAAGGAAGGCCAAACCTGCCAATTCGCGGTTGATGGCAGCTGCCGAGATACCTTTTTCAAAATCCCTAATAATAAAATACAGTACCGCTTTATCCACTTCCCGATCATCCGATGCCATGCCCAGTTCATTCAAAAGGCCGAACCAATCCTTCCATACCTTTGAGTAGGCATTCCATGTAGCCATACTCACAGATTGCTGAATCCATTTTGCTGCGGTCCCAAGGCAATGTTCCATATCCAGCTGGGACAGGCGACCCCTTGTTGTTCCACATCTGGTGCCAACTTCCGGAACCTGTCCCACTGAAAACGAGACAAAGTGTCAGCCAAGGTGTTCTCTGTCCCTGGTAGATGCACAGCATATACGAATGCATTCACTTGTAAACAGCGAAGTACTAGATGACGCAAAAGCCTGACCACCGGCACGGATGCCACAGTCAGCCGGTTAACCACTTTCACCACCCCCAGATTGTCACAATTTATTCGGACCTTCAGGTTTTTGAATGACTCACCCCAAAGCTCCAAGGCCACGACAATGGGGAACAGCTCCAATAGCACCAGGTTCTTCAAGAACCCCGCCTCCTGCCATGCCAAAGGCCACCTGGCAGCACACCATTGACCCTTAAAGAAGGCGCCAGACCCGCTCGAGCCAGCCGCATCCGTGAATAATTCCAAATCACAGTTGCTGATGGGCCCCGACATCCAAAGAGCCCAGCCATTGAATGACTCCAAGAATACCTACCACACCCGTAAGTCTTCCCTATGCTCTCTAGTAAGACTCACAAAATGTGTTGGTGTCCTGATACCTGCAGTAGCGGCCGAAAGCTGCCTGCAAAAAATCCGTCCCATAGGGATAATTCGCCAAGCGAAATTCAACTTATCCAGCAAAGATTGGAGTTGGCGAAGCTGCAATTTCCTAACTCCAATAGTCCCGCGAACTTCCTCTTTCAACTTCACCAATTTGTCCAGCGGAATCCTGCATTCCATCATCATTGAATCTATCTCAATTCCTGAGGTAAATAGAAAACACCGCGCTAACCAGTAAAATGAATGAAAGCTGCTGCATACAGTTTGACAAAAACAACAAAATAGGCATATGGAAAAATGCAGCGCATGTACAAATGAATATAGGTCTTTAAAATGGTGAAACAGTCAAGAAATAACTAATTGACCACAGGTGCCTTGAAACACAAACGTCCATAGATGGATGTAAATGTCCAACCGCACAGGAGGTATAAGTACTCCAAGGGGTGGTGATGGTCTGATGGTTGTCAGAAAACACCTGGCATCATACAGCGACTTCCCAACCGAGAAACCGGGTCCCAATGGGTCATTCAGAGAAAGTGCAAAAAAAGCCTCTTACCAGATCCTGTGGATTCCCATGTCAGCGACAGGGAATCGCATGCGCAGTTTGTCACAAATGACGTGGAATGGGAGCTCAGGAATCGCCAATCTCTTGGATTGTGGTCTGTATGGATCTCGGCCGGCAACCGGATGGGTCCTCACAACGAACCGTCCTCACACCGAACCGTCCCAGCATGCATCAGAAGTTTCACAAACGGTCCCCCGAAAGGAGCAGTTGGAGGGACTGGATCTCATGCGGTAAATGTGGAAACAAAAAGAATGTGCCTCCACATGGTGCAGATAAAAAAGGGTGTTTTTATTGACAAAAACGACCATACACAAATAAAAGCGTGATCACGGTGGATAAAAACAAATGGGCAACAAAGAGAGTGGTGTATGTACCCGACGCGTTTCGACCTAGGGGTCTTCAACAGGGGCATTTGTGTTTCAAGGCACCTGTGGTCAATTAGTTATTTCTTGACTGTTTCACCATTTTAAAGACCTATATTCATTTGTACATGCGCTGCATTTTTCCATATGCCTATCTCAATTCCTAGAAACGTGATAGTCACGGCTGGACCCTCCATTTTTTCCGGGGCTAGCGGTACCCCAAATCTTTCCGCTAGATATTGCAATGTCCCCAAAAGCACTGCACATATGTTGGAACCCGCCGGGCCAACACATAAAAAATCATCCAGATAATGGATGACTGACTTGATACCCGCCATATCCCGAACAGCCCATTCCAAGAATGAGCTGAACGTCTCAAAAAGAGCACAGGATACAGAGCATCCCATTGGCAGACACCGGTCTACGTAATAGGCCCCTTCCCGTTTACAGCCCAGCCATCTAAAGCTGTCTGGATGTACTGGCAAGAGCCGGAAAGCCGACTCGATATCGGACTTCGCCATTAAGGACCCCTGCCCATATTTTCAAACCCATGCCACCGCTGCGTCAAAAGATGTGTACGTAACCGCACAGTCTTCTGGTGCAATTGCGTCATTAACCGACCCTCCCTTTGGAAAAGAGAGGTGTTGTATGAGTCTAAACTTGTTTGGCTCTCTTTTGGGTACCATACCCAAAGGGGAAACCACCAACCCCTGTAGCGGTACTTCCTTAAACGGGCCCGCGATGCGTCCCAGTGAAACCTCCTTCCCCAATTTTTCCGTAATCACTGTTGAATGCAACAAGGCCGACCGCAGATTCTTGGTCTCGGGCGGAACTTCCGCCAGAGAACAAGGAATATGAAAACCATTTGTAAAGCCTGCTTCCAACGTGGCGGCGCTGCCCGGTCGGGGTATCTATTGAGGAAAGGCAGCATCCTTTCCACCCGCACCGGAGTCCTCCCTCTTACCTGAAGTATCTCCGGCACGACCTTTTCCCTTTTTAAAACATTTCGCCAATGCATGGGATCCCGCGCAGCCGGAGCACAAGTGCTTGAAGCGACAGTTGGATCCAAATCTGCAGGTTCCCTCATTGAATTGCCAGCAATAACCCCATCTCTTCTCGGTCGGTTGTCCTGGAGCTGCTGAACCTCCGACCCCTGCCTGAAAAAAATGACTAGGGGCCCTCGCTGCCGTCATCAACCTCATCCACAAGCTGATATCCTTGTGATCCCAGCGCAGATTTGGTCTCACAGCCATCCTCTGACGAAATTGTTCATCATAGCGCAGCCACGCCATGCCCCCATACGTCCTATGGGCCTCACTAATGGCCTCCAGGTACACGAACAGTGCTGAACAATTCTCAGGCGCCTTCTCGCCTACCACACTTGCCAAAATGGCAAACGCTTGCAGCCAATTAGAAAATGTGCGCGGAATTAAGCAATACCTCCACTTCTCTTCATCCTCCTTCTTGCCTTCGACCGGTTTTAACCTATCCAGATTAAATTTTTCCAAAGGCAGCAACGTGAAAATTTCCACGTATTCGCCCATCCATATTTTTTCCTTTATCTCTGCTTTTAAATGAGCCCCCAATGGGCCTTCAAAGCAGACATATACCTCACTCCTCGCCGCGTCTGCCAATCTAACTGAATCTGCCTTTTTGTCCGTTGTCTTCTCCTGATCCCCCGAAGTCGTAGCCACTGCTGACGTACTGGGGGACACCCCAACCGCTGCAACAGTCGCCAAAGGCGAAACTGGTACGTCGCCCGCAATTGGTGGGGCGGTCCCTGTCTGCGGGGGAGTCCTCTCTGTTGTCCACGCCGTAGCCGGACCGCTTCCTGACCCTGATTCCACTAGTGCTACTAGCTCTTTAAGACCTGTTAACAGCTCCTGCAAACCCTCATTCCTTATCTGGGGCACCACTGCTGGCGGTGGAGCCGACCCGTTCTCAGCCCCCCCCCGACCTGGCTGCACCCCCCAACCCTGAAGGTCCCCTCTGCTCATTCCGCCCCAACAAGTTATGCAATAAAATAGTAACAGGATTTGAAGAATCGCACTCACCGGGCTGCCCAGGACTGGGCCCAACAGCCGCCACTCCTGGAACCACCGTTGCCTGATGTCCTTGGTCGTTGCCTCTGGCAGACCCGGACAGCTCTCCTTCCGACCGATCGTCACTGTTTTCCATCCTGTTGACCTCCTGTTGCACCCCAGCTGCGGTCGCACTGGTTGCCGAGGGCCTGCGGTGCTATGAACGACCACTTCTCCCTTGATTACCACCAGACCCGTTGGATGCCCCTGGTGATGGACTCCTGCGCCTACAGTTTCGCGGGGTGCGTGTTGACCGTCCGTTACCTCCACTCCCACTGGCCCTAGTGACTCTGGCTGACCCTCTCCCACCTCGCGGTGGACTACTGTCCCTTTCATTCGCCTGTGCCGCTGCATCACTTGCTGCGGTGCGCTCTTGTGCGTCCCGACCCCTCCGCCCCTCTCTTGCAGACCCCTCGGGCTGTTCCATGCATCTACGCCATGCCGGGGGGGAAGAACTGTGTGTATTGCTGGGCACCCTTCCCCCAGTCACACCGACCTTGCGCCGAGTCCCCCAGACATCTCCTCTTCCTTCCCTCTGCTTCCCCTGCGTGCTGAGTGTCTGTGCATCTCCTACCAGCGTCAAACGCTGTTCTGAGCGGGACGTTCCCAGCCCTGACTCAGGGCTGTATCTCTCTGGTGGCCGTGACCGCCGCGCACGAGGTGTTGCCGGCCCCCCCCGCTCACCGGTGTTCCGCCGACCGCCATCGCCCTCAGCTGTTGTTGGAGCCAGTTCGCACCGTTAGCGGCAACCGCCGCTCTCAGCTGTTCAAGAAAGCCCTCCATCGCCGCCATTATAGGTGAAAAGCAAGGGAAATGAAGAGCGGTGAAGTGTGCTGTTAATCTCTTCCTCCACCGCTCTTCGACTGACGTCACTTCCCCTTCTCACACATCTCCTCACTCAGCTCTGCCAGCCCCTCCCCTTCTCTAAAAGGGGAAATCTTCTCCTCTTAAGTCAGCAACTGTGCTGTCCAGCACTGTCATGCCGTCCCTGCGCCTAGTGTCTCACTTAGCTCCGTGACTCTCTGTCCTGATAAACAATCAAAAAGTGATGGGTGAAAGATCCTAAAAATCAACATCAAATAGGTGTGTAAAACAATGTCCATAATTGGTGTTATCCAACATGCTCATGAAATCATTGGTGCTGCAAACTACTTTCCAAAATGGGATCATTTGGGGGGGGGGTTGAACTGTCCTGGCATTTTTGCACAACATTTAGAAGCTTATGTCACACATCACCCACTCTTCTAACCACTTGAAGACAAAGCCCTTTCTGACACTTTTTGTTTACATGAAAAAATTATTTTTTTTTGCAAGAAAATTACTTTGAACCCCCAAACATTATATATTTTTTTAAAGCAAATGCCCTACAGATTAAAATGGTGGGTGTTTCATTTTTTTTTTCACACAGTATTTGCGCAGCCATTTTTCAAACGCATTTTTTTGGGGAAAAACACACTTTTTAAAATTTTAATGCACTAAAACACACTATATTGCCCAAATGTTTGATGAAATAAAAAGATGATCTTAGGCCGAGTACATGGATACCAAACATGACATGCTTTAAAATTGCGCACAAACGTGCAGTGGCGACAAACTAAATACATTTTTAAAAGCCTTTAAAAGCCTTTACAGGTTACCACTTTAGATTTACAGAGGAGGTCTACTGCTAAAATTACTGCCCTTGATCTGACCTTCGCGGTGATACCTCACATGCATGATGCAATTGCTGTTTACATTTGACGCCAGACCGACGCTTGCATTCGCCTTTGCGTGAGAGCAGGGGGGGACAGGGGTGCTTTTTTTTTTTTCTTTATTATTTTTTGCTTTTTTATCTTATTTTTAAACTGTTCCTTTCATTTTTTAATTTTTTTTATTATTTTTATTGTTATCTCAGGGAATGTAAATATCCCCTATGATAGCAAAAGGTGGTGACAGGTACTCTTTTTTGAAAAAAATCGGGGTCTATTAGAACCTAGATCTCTCCTGTGCCCTCAAAGCATCTGACCACACCAAGATCGGTGTGATAAAATGCTTTCCCAATTTCCCAATGGCGCTGTTTACATCCGGCGAAATCTAAGTCATAAAATGCTCGTAGCTTCTGGTTTCTTAGGCCATAGAGATGATTGGAGCCATTCTGGTCTCTGATCAGCTCTATGGTCAGCTGGCGGAATCACCGGCTGCATTCTCAGGTTCCCTGTTGGGACAGGAGAGCCAGAGAAAAACATGGAAGACGGTGGGGGGGCATTCCCTCCCACTGCTTGTAAAAGCAGTCTAGAGACTAATTAGCCACTAGGATTGTTTTTACATGAAAGCCGACCGCTGGCTGAAAAGAATGATACCAAGATGATACCTAAACCTGCAGGCATCATTCTAGTATAACCACTCAAAGTCCAGCAACATACCAGTACGTTGCTGGTCCTTGTTGGGCATATATTGTAAACTTTTTTTTCATGCAGCCTGTGGGCTGAACGAAAAAAAGATATTGATCAGTGGGTATGCCCACCATTAGAATACCTCCCTTCATCCACCCACTTATAATTATGGGCATACATGCACCGTTTATATATGCCGAAGCATGGGGGCATCCTCCCACAAAAGGTAGGAGCAAATCGCTCCTCCACCCATTGCTGCCCCCACGCTTCGGCATATATGCTCAAGTATGTAACTGTGGTGGTGAAATCACCTCCGACAGCGCTGGAGTCACGGCTTTATGTATCGTGAGAGCAAACGATGTCAAGATAAATAAATCCACGCTGCAACTGAATGGCATACCTGCTAAGCAAATGATGGTTAACAATAAAACAAAGTAACATTACAGTATAATAGTAATTCCCTGTACACACGGTTGGACATTGATCGGACATTCCGACAACAAAATCCTAGGATTTTTTCAGGCGGATGTTGGCTCAAACTTGTCTTGCATACACACGGTCACACAAAGTTGTCGGAAAATCCGATCATTCTGAATGTGGTGACGTAAAACACGTACGTCGGGACTATAAACGGGGCAGTAGCCAATAGCTTTCATCTCTTTATTTATTCTGAGCATGCGTGGCACTTTGTGCGTCGGATTTGTGTACGCATGATCGGAAACAGTATAACAGTAAGACTTGCCATACCTGCAAAGCAAATACAAAAAAACATAGTAAAAAATAAAACATTTAAAAGCAACCTGTGCCAAAATATATATATGCCGAAGCATGGGGGCATCCTCCCGCACAAGCCAGGAGCAAATCGCTCCTCCACCCACTGCTGCCCCCACGCTTCGGCATATATTCTGAAGTATGTAACTGTGGTGGTGAAATCACCTCCGACAGCGCTGGAGTCACGGCTTTATGTATCGTGGGAGCAAACGCCGTTGCTGTCAAGATAAATAAATACGCTCTGCAGCTGAATGGCGTACCTGAAAACAAAAAAATGGTTACCAATAAAACACAGTAAACAGTAAAGTATAAAAAAATTGCATACCTATAAAGCAAACATGATAAAAACATAACAACAATAAAACATTGCAGAATAGAATACAGTAAAAAAGAGCAGAACAATAGAGAGAGAATAGAGAGAGAACAATAAAGCGACAAGTATTTTTTGTTTTTTTTATTTAATATATGATTTTTTTTTTTTACACTTTTTTTTGTAACTTTAACTTGTGTAACTAGTACCAGGTTTGGGTCTCTCAAAATGCGATGGCATCTTGGGAGACCCTGTGAAAGTGTGTCTTAGTCTGTGCAGTGCTGTACCCTACGCTAATACTCAACTAATGTATGGTAGCGTTCAAAACATTCACCAATGCAAAGACCAGGATTGTCAGGACAGGGAGGACAATAATACCGGGTGTCACGCCTAAAAACGTGCTTGCTGCAGACGCGAGATCTTTTTTGGGGGGCTCGTTGGGTAGGGGTACTCGGGAGGACATAAAGAAAATGCCTCTCATGCAGCCGGCTTACTGCATTTGGTTGGGAAAGTTGAGGTGGAGCACCGTCTGGAAATAGAAGGGCTCTGACGATCTCTTCCTGGAATTTAAGGAAGGATCCAGTCCGACCTGAAACTCTGTATAGCACATAAGCCTTCAGCAAAGCCAATTGAAATAAATAAACAGACACTTTTTTGCACCAGCGTCTGGCCTTACGGGCAACTAGGTATGGCGCCAACAACTGGTCGTTGAGATCCACCCCTCCCATATTTTGGTTATATTCGTGGACACAGAGGGGTTTCTCCACAACACCAGTCGCCGTAGTAATTTGGACCGTCGTGTCTGCATGAAGGCAGGTAAGAACGAAAACATTCTTATTATCCCTCCACTTCATAGCGAGCAAATTATTACACTGCAAGCAGCCTCTCTCCCCCAGCCTAAGAATCTACAAGCCGCTGGGGAAAGCCCCGGTGATTAGGTTGCACGGTGCCACATGCTCCAATCTGATGATCAAAAAGGTGACTAAAAAGTGGCACGCTCGTGTAATAATTGTCCACGTACAAGTGGTACCCCTTTCCGAATAAGGCTGACACCAAGTCCCACACAATCTTTCCAGCGCTTCCTGTGTAGTCAGGGCAGTTTGTCGGCCCTACGTGACTATCTTTGCCCTCGTAAACCATAAAACTACATGTATAGCCTGTGGCCCTGTCACAGAGCTTATACATCTTGACCCCTTATCTGGCACGCTTGCTGGGAAGGTACTGTTTGAATGACAAGTGGCCAGAAAACGTAATCAGGGACTCATCAATGCAGACAACTTGATGGGGAGTAAACAAGTCTGCAAAACGTTGGTTGAAGTGGTTTACAAGTGGCCGAATTTTGTAGAGCTGATCGTATTCAGGGTCTCCACGAGGATGACAGAGTTCATTGTTGTTGAAGTGCATGAACTGCAAAATCTGGTCGTATCGTGCCCTGGCCATGGAGGCAGAGAACATGGGCATATGGTAGATTGGGTCAGTGGACTAATATGACCGCAACTCACTCTTTTTAGTTATGCCCATGTTGAGGGAAAGGCCCAGAAAGAGCTTAAATTTAGAAACCGTAATTGGTTTCCAATCTCTGGCAAGGGGGGACTGGGGAATAGTGGCAATGTGTTGACCAGCATACAAATTGCTCTGGTCCACAATAGATCTATAGAGATCTTCGGTGAAAAACAGCGAATAAAAATCCAGTGACGTAAAATCAACTGTTTCCACCTGAATGCCGGGTTGGCCAGTGAATGGGGGAAGTACGGGTGCTGCAGAAGTGGTGGGTTCCCAATTCGGATTGGCGAATGCAGCAGGAAGGGCACTATGGGCACGACGGGCCTGTGTTCATCTTCTTGGTGGCAGTGGGACACTACTTGTGCTTGCCACCTCGCCAGGTTGAACTGCACTTATGGGACTCGCCACGTCACCAAGTGTTACTGCAGTGCTGGCTGTACGACGAGGGTGTACTAGGCCGCTGGTGCTTGCCAGTTCACCAGAAGGAATAGTGGCGCTAGTACTTCTCTGCTCCATATGAGGGACCTGCGGTTCTTGCACTTCAAGGACATAAGAAGAAGTTTGGGGTCTGGTACGCCTGACCTTGGCAGGGACCACAACTCCGTCGTCAGAGCTATCTGTCATGGTGCCGCTGTCGTCTACAGGATCATATTCTGAGCCTGAATCTGACAGATGAGTGACTTCCTCTTCACTATCTGTCATGCTCAGAAACGTGTAGGCCTCTTCACTAGTGTACCTTCGATTTGCCATTTTGGGCTCTAAATTTAATGGTACACTAGTGAGACTCACAGGAAAAAAAGCTCCTGATTGTAAGCGACTGTATCAAAACGCTACCAATAAAAACTGTTAGCGATCACAGGGATCCGGCCTGACTCTGCGAACTCTGCAGTTATGTGTGTTTAGTGTTTTGTAAGGGCCAGTGATCGATCGATACTGCACTTGGGTGGGCTGGGATGGGCTGGGCTGGGCCGAGGGGCAAAATGCAGGTGCTAGCAGGTATCTGGGCTGATCCCACTAACACTGCGTTTTTTGGAACCCTAAACTGCTGGGGACGCTAGTATAGATCTGATCGGATCAGATATTGATTCGTTCAGATACTATACCACTAAGGGAGGTGTATGCTGCGTGCGTGGGTGTTAGCAGTACTGGCACTAACCTAACGCTGCCTGGCACAACGCAGACCTTATCTGACCCTAAAAACTTAACTTATATCACCGCCGGGCGATTAGGGGGTTAAACCTTTATAAGGTAATAAACGGCGGGTGCCCTGAAACTATAATAAACAAACTAACTAACTAGCGTCACCTGTAACAGTTATACGGTGATCACTGGTGAAAGGGTTAACTATGGGGCAATCAGGGGGTTAAAACCTTTATTAGGTAGTATATGGGAGTCCCTGTCGCTATAAAACACTGACGGCGAACCTATATACTTACTTCCCTAACTAGCGTCACCTGTGTCACTAATACATCGATCAGAAAAACGAACGCTTAGTGACACTGGCGACGGGGGGTGATCAAGGGTTTAAAACTTTATTAGGGGGGGTTAGGGGGGGTTAGGGGGGTACCCTAGACCTAAAGGGGGCTAACCCTAACTGCCCTACCACTTATAACTGTCGCAAACTGACACCAATGCAAAAAAAAACCTGCTATTGGTGTCACTGTGACAGGAGGTACAGGGGGGTGATCGGGGGGTGATGGGGGGTGAAAAGTGTGTCTAGTGTGTTCTACTGAAAGTGTAGTTTTGGTGCAACTCACATTGATGTCTTCTCTCCTCGGCGCCGGAACGAATAGACCGGCTCGAGGAGAGATGACATCACTTCCTCTGCCGCTGTTTACATTACAGCAGCAGAGGAAGGATTTCATTTGTGGGGAGCGATCACGAGGGGGTGGCCACGAATGAGTGGCCTCCCCCTCAGCCTGTATCGCTTCCCCAACGAAGCCGACCGCCTCGGGCACCGGGGGGGCGCGATGCGCCCCCAGCCCGCGGGAGACTCATCACATACCACGTATCACGTACTTCTGCCACAGTATATCTGTGTTAGGCGGTCGGCAACTGGTTAACAGGTACCGATCTCCAGCTTGGTTCAATGCAGCAATCGTTAGATGTGGTGGTTGCATCAGTTTCCTTTTCTTTGGCTTTTCTCCCTCTGTTTTCACCTGGTGATCTGGCTAGTAACACACCTCCTGTATTAGTGAGACACAGCAATAATTCTGGCTCCCACAGACTGGCTACAGTATACATATACGTGGTTAATACATATTGTACTGTAGGAGTGATGACATTAGTTAAAGTTATAGAACAAATGCATCATTGGTTGCAAGGATGTTGATAGCTGCCAATGTCCTAGCAATGAATGGACCCTGAGTGAGGCTCAGTTGGCTGCATTGACTTTGATTCAGTGCACATTAACATTTGCAATTTGCTTGCTTTTTGTAAAGTTTCAAGCCAAAGCACAATTACCCATGCTTAGATCTAAAACATCTGATTCTGCGAAACAGATTGCTCATTCAGCTCAATGCAGAGCAGTTCTACCCAAACAACTCCCTCTAGGGATGAACATGAATAGTTTGGGTACAATAAAGTTGGATACAATTACAGAGCCATGCTGCTGTTAACTGAATTTATCCCAAGTAAAAGCTACTTATCATACAGGTTTTTCTTTCATGAAATTCGAGGAAAACTATGGTTGTGTAATGTTTAGAGAAAGTGCAGGTACACTTTAAAGTAATTGTAAGGGGATGTTATGCTTACCTGCTCTGTGCAATTTCTTTGCACAGAGCAGCCCTGATCCTCCTCTTCTGGAGTCCCCGGCTGGTGCTCCTGGCTCCTCCCCCCTGCTTTTGCGGGCTCGATTCCAAGCCGAGCTCTGTATGTTTATTGTTACACGCAACGTGGCTCAGCCCCAACTCCTGCTCTCTTCTCAAAGGCTATGATTAACAGCAGCAGGAGCCAATGGCTCCTGCTGCTGCCTCCATGGCCAGTGAGGAGAGAGATAGCATAGAGAGCCGCTGGATCGAGATTAGGCTCAGGTAAGTATAAGGGGAGCTGGAGGGGAGCTGGGGAGGAACTGCACACAGAAGGTTTTTACCTTAACGCATGGAATGCATTAAGGTAACAATCCTTCTACCTTTACAAATGTTTTAAATTCCAAAGATTACAACACGATGCATGATACTCATAAAACTTGCTTATGCCATAACCTAGGTCAATTCTTTATATATTTAAAGTCCCTAGATTTTCTGGTGTATATTATTTTTGACACACAAATGTGTACTATTTACTGTTTGCCAATAAGTGTATGTATTATCCAGTACTTTGCTGGTCTAGCGACCTGCCACAAATGGACAAGGTTTTAATAGATGTGTTTGTTTCAGTTAATAACAGAGCGCCACAATAAAAGGGTGGATGAAATCAACACCCATGAAAAGTTTTAGTGATGACAGACTAACTGTAATCATTCACTGCCTAACTTGACACTATCTTTTAATTTGCATTGTAAAATGGGTGGGGTGAGATTCTTTAATACTTTCACATTGCCCTGAGCAGTCCTTCATTACCACATGTTCTTAAATTAAATAGAAGAAGTGCTTAGAACAAAACATATTTACAGTTCACAATTAAAAACTTTTTAATTACATTAATTAATTGTATTAATTAATATTAATCTTACTACTGTACTCCCTTCACAAATAGTCCCCCTTAAAATAAAATAAGTTCTGTCCCATAATAATAATAATAATAATAATAATAATAATACCAATAATAATAATACTGATTCAAAAAAGGGGAAAAGTAGGTTGCACACTTATTGATGGTGTGTTGCTTAACATGAACCTTTCCTGAACCATATGGCTGGTTTCACACAGGCGTTCCATTTTTTAGTTCAGTTCAGTCATGGTTTTTTTTGTAAAAAAAATGGATCAAAAATAGATATGGATGTCAATTTTTACATCAGTTTTCATGTCCGTTAACATCCATTTTTTACAAAAAAAAAAAATGACTGAACTGAACTTCAAACACTATATATAGCTAGTTGCTAAGGAGGGGGCCGGGAAGCTGGCCACCGCATCCTTAACAACTGAAGAGTCATCAGCTGTCAGCTGTCATCATGTAAAAAAAAAAAAAATGCCAGCAAAAAGATAAATAAATAAAAATGTCAAGGGGTTCCCCCAAAATTGATACCGGACCCTTATATAAGCATGCAGCCCCCTCCCCCCTCCTGACCCATACCAATCTGCAAGCCCTCAACATGGGGGAGGGTGGGTGCTTTGGGAGAGATAGTGGCAGGAGAAGACGGCTCGGGGAGAGATGAGGGTATGTTGAGGGTATGTGGACTGGTTGAGGATATGCAAATTGGTATGGTTCAGGAGGGGGGGGGGGCTCGCTCGTCCTGACCTGCCGGGCTGCATGCTGGGATAAGGGTCTGGTATGGATTTTGGAGGGGACCCTATGGCATATAAAAAAAAAGGGCCTGGTATGGACCTGATGGGGGGGGGGATGCAAAATGGTATGGTTCAGGAAGGGAGGATTTTGGAAGGGTTCCCACACCTTTTTTTTTTTTTTAAATAGCCTGGTATGGACCTGGGGGGATGCAGACTGGTATGGTTCAGGAGGGGGGCTGACCTGCTCGTTTGTCCTGACCTGCCGGGCTGCATGCTCGGATAAGGTTCTGGTATGGATTTTGGAGGGGACCCCACGTCATTTAAAATTAAAAAAAGGGCCTGGTATGGACCTGGGGGGGGGGACCCCAGGCTGTTTTTTCGCAATTTTTTTTTGCCAGGGATTTTTTTTTATCTTACATTCACCTGTCAGTGGGGAACCTCGCTGACAGCTGATGACTCGTCCGGTTGTTAAGGACGCGACAGCCGGCTTCCCGACCCCCTCCTTAGCAACCAGCTATATACAGTGTGTTTAATGAGGGAAAAAAAAGGGTTTAACAAAGGATGTCCGTGTATCAGATGTAAGCGGATCGTCCGTTAACATCTGTTTTTCGTTTGTCCTGGGTTTTTTCCATCCAAAAAAACGGAGCTTAGCGGAGACAGATGTCAGCGGATGATCATCCACTAACGTCCGTTAGCCCATAGAGATACATGTATGTCTGTTTTTCATCTGCCAATGGATGGAGGAAAAATGGACATACAGAACGCCCGTGTGAAAGTAACCTGTCTCCAAAATTGCCTTCTTCAACTCCTAGGTGTTTGCTTTCTATAAAGAAATAAAGACTAAAGTTGCACCATTGTTAAACAAAAAAATATATAAAACCAAGGCAATACATGTAATATGCCTGAATAGCTTTAATCATTTAATTACCTAACATTACTTGTTGTTTGTGTTGGTATCTCTTTTTTTCTAGGAGAATGAAACAAGGAAACTTATTTGGGCACCTTTGGCAAAACTCTCCTTTTGTTCTAATTTTTCCCAATTATTTGAGATTACATTAGTATTATTCCTGTGTTGCATTGAAAGAAAATGATTGCTTTCAATGCATTAGAAACAATACTTATTGCTGATTTTGAAATTTAATTTGGTTAATTTTTTTACCTTGGTGTGACAAAGTATTGTTTAATATTTTCTTTTCAGGGAGTTCACAACACGAAGATGTGTGTGTAAAGGTACACAGGATGGGGTTATCGTAACATTTCAGCTTGCCAGTGAAAGTGCAGTGAATGTACAGTTTGTGTCTTATATTCTAGGTCAGAGGCTCAGCAGTAGGGATGAGCCGAACACCCCCCGGTTCGGTTCGCACCAGAACCTGTGAACGGACCGAAAATTTGCACGAACGTTAGAACCCCATTGACGTCTATGGGACTCGAACGTTCGAAATCAAAAGTGCTCATTTTAAAGGAAAATTTGCATGGTATTGTCCTAAAAAGGGTTTGGGGACGAGGGTCCTGCCCCAGGGGACATGTATCAATGCAAAAAAAACTTTTAAAAACGGCCGTTTTTTCGGGAGCAGTGATTTTAATGATGCTTAAAGTAAAAAAAAAAGTGAAATATTCCTTTAAATATCGTACCTGGGGGGTGTCTATAGTATGTCTGTAAAGTGGCGCGTGTTTCTCGTGTTTAGAACAGTCCCTGCACAAAATGTCATTTTTAAAGGAATAAATCTCATTTAAAACTGCTTGCGGGTTTAATGTAATGTCGCGTCCTGGCAATATGGATGAAAATCAGTGAGACAAACGGCATGGGTACCCCCCAGTCCATTACCAGGCCCTTTGGGTCTTGTATGGATATTAAGGGGTACCCCGCACCCAAATTAAAATAAGGAAAGGCGTGGGGCCACCAGGCCCTATATACTCTGAACAGTAGTATACAGGCGGTGCAAACAAGACAGGGACTGTAGGTTTGTTGTTAAGTAAAATCTGTTTGTAATTTTGAATGGGTACATTTTTAACGTGTTTAGCTCCAGCCAAAAAATCTTTTTTAAGCTTTTTGAAAAACATAGGGAAGGGTTATCACCCCTGTGACATTTGTTTTTCTGTCTGTCCTCCTCTTCAGAAGATTTCACCTCACTTTTTGTCCCAATGACAAATGTTTTTTGAAAATGTGGGTTTTTTTGTGGAACAAGGATTGGAAAGCATCAGTGGAAAGGAGAAATGTTTTTCCCATATTAACTCTTACAGGAAAGAATTTCCCTTCCTAGTGGTAGATTTCATCTCACTTCCTGTTCTCTCCTTCCGTTTGCAAGTAGGAGTCGTTTGTAAGTTAGATGTTTGAAAGTAGGGGCCTGCCCTATATACTCAGCAGAAATTTGGGCCTTAGGTGTTGTTGTGGCCACAACACTGTAAGCCCTCACAGGGCCCTGCTGTGAAATATTAGATCAAGAATTGTAATTATATGCCCCTGTTGAACAGGGGCAGAAAAATTGGGCCTTTGGTGCTGGTGGTGGTGCTGGTGCCACAACACTGTAAGTCCTCACTCGCTCTTGGTGGGCGCAGAAATGGGCCCTGCTGTGAAATATTAGATCAAGAATTGTAATTACATGCCCCTGTTGAACAAGGGCAGAAAAATTGGGCCTTTGGTGGTGGTGGTGCTGGTGCCACAACACTGTAAGTCCTCACAGACGCTCTAGTTGGAACGCAGGAACGAGCCCTGCTGCAAAGTATTGTATCAAAAATTGTAATTACATGCCCCTGTTAAACAGGGGCTGAAAAATTGGGCCTTAGGCACTGGTGCTGGTGCCACAACACTGCAACCCCTCACAGATACTCTAGTTGGAACGCAGAAACGAGCCCTGCTGCAAAGTATTGCATCAAAAATTGTAATTACATGCCCCTGTTAAACAGGGGCTGAAAAATTGGGCTTTAGGCACTGGTGGTGGCGCCCAGAACCAAAAATGTTCTTACAAGCTATCAGCGTGATCATTGAGGAGGAAGAGGATAATTACTCAGGGATAGTCACTCAGCATCAGCATAGGCAGTCTTTGAAGGGATCTGAGATTTAAAAAAAAAATATTCGGTTACATCAGCATCAGGTGCTTGGTAGCTGGTGGTGATCCAAGACTGATTTATTTTTATGAAGGTCAGTCGATCGACCGAGTCGGTGGACAGACGCACCCTGTGATCAGTTACAAAGCCTCCAGCAGCACTGAATGTGCGTTCCGAAAGAACGCTGGATGCAGTACAGGCCAGTAGCTCAATTGCATACTGTGCAAGCTCTGACAAGTGATCCATCCTCAAGACCCAGTAACCCAGAGGATTTTCGGTGGGAAAGGTGTCTAAGTCAGATCTTGCCCCTAGGTATTCCTGCACCATGTAAAACAGACGCTGGCGATGGTTGCTGGAACCGATCATACCTTGGGGCTGCGGACCAAAAAATTGTCTGAACGCATCAGTCAGACGGCCACCTTCTCCACCGCTCTTTCTTTGACTGACCGAAGCCTCAGCAACACGTTGTCCAGAAACAGGAGTTTGTAACCTCCCAGTCTCTGGGAACGCGTTACACAGACCTTACCCTTGTAACGTGGATCAAGGAGGGTTGCCAGCCAGTATTGGTCCTTCTCCTTGATACCACGAATACGAGGATCCTTACGCAGGCTTTGCAGGATCAGGGAGGCCATGCAGCGTAGGTTTGCTGAGGCATTCAGTCCGGAGTCCTCTGGGTCACTAAGGACGACATGGTCCGCAGCCACCTCCTCCCAGCCATGTACAAGTCCATGTGTTTCTTTGGACTGATCTCTGAAAGACTGCTGCTGATGCTGAGTGCCAGGCTCCACCTCCATACTGACACAATCTTCCTCCTCCTTCTCCTCCTCCTCCTCCTCGTCCTCTTCCTGTGTGATCGGCGGGCACGCAGGAACACTGTCTAGATAAAAGGGGCCTTGAGAGCTAAGGAAGTCCTCCTCTTCCTGCCTCTGTTCTGCCTTAAGTGCCCTGTCCATTATTCCACGCAGCGTGTGCTCCAACAGGTGGACAAGGGGGACAGTGTCACTGATGCATGCACTGTCACTGCTCACCATCCTCGTGGCCTCCTCAAATTTTGACAGGACAGTGCATGCATCCCTGATCATGGCCCATTGGCGTGGGGAAAAAAAAACAAGCTCCCCTGACCCTGTCCTGGTGCCATAGTCGCACAGGTACTCATTGATGGCCCTCTGCTGCGTGTGCAGCCACTGCAGCATGGCCAACGTTGAGTACCACCTGGTGGGCATGTCACAGATAAGGCGGTTCTTGGGCAGGTTAAACTCCTTTTGGAGGTCCGCCAGCCGAGCACTGGCATAATATGACCGGCGGAAATGCACACAGACTTTCCTGGCCTGCCTCAGGACATCCTGTAAGCCTGGGTACCTGCCCAAGAACCGCTGCACCACCAAGTTAAGGACGTGAGCCAAACAGGGCACATGGGTCATTTGTCCCTGTCGGAGGGCAGAGAGGAGGTTGGTGCCATTGTCGCAAACCACCATTCCTGCCTTAAGTTGGCGTGGCGTCAACCACCTCTGAACCTGCCCCTGCAGAGCTGACAGAACCTCTGCCACAGTGTGGCTCCTGTCCCCCCAGCACACCAGCTCAAGCACCGCATGGCATCTTTTGGCCTGCATACTTGCGTAGCCCCTTGAACGGCTACGGAGCACCGCTGGTTCTGAGGAAAAAGCACAGGAAGAGGCCATGGAGGAAGAAGAAGAGGAGGGGGTGGAGGAGAGAGGTATGTCACAATCATTAGTAGTGGCATTTTGGAGGCGTGGTGGCGGAACAACCTCCAACACTACTGCACCTTGTCCTGCATCCTTCCCAGCTGCCAGCAGAGTCACCCAATGCGCCGTGAAACTTAGGTAACGTCCCTGTCCATGCCTGCTGGACCATGAGTCAGCGGTAATATTTACCTTACCGCTGACCGCCCTGTCCAGCGAGGCATGGACATTGCCTTCCACATGCCGGTAGAGAGCCTTCTGTGAGAAAAAGTGGCGTTTGGGTACCTGCCACTGAGGAACCGCACATTCCACAAACTCACGGAAGGGGGCAGAGTCTACCAACTGAAAAGGCAGCAGTTGAAGTGCTAGCAATTTTGCCAAGCTAGCATTCAACCGCTGGGCATGTGGATGGCTGGGAGCAAACTTCTTTTGGTGGTGCAGCAGCTGGGGCAGGGAAATTTGCCTGGTACAATCTGACGTCGGTGTACCAAAAACAGATTGCCCACAAGTACTTGGCTGTGACACACCTAATTCTACACCTTCATTCCTCTCAGTGCAGGTCTCAGAGAGGACTGAAGGTATAGTGGGGTTGGAGATCTCAGTTGATGAGGAGCAAGGAGAGGTCCTCTTTGTTCTTTGGTGTGGGTCTTTTAGATACGCTTGCCAACTAACTGCATGGCAGATCAACATATGTCTGGTCAAGCATGTGGTACCCAAGCGGGAGATGTTTTGGCCACGCGAGATACGCTTGAGACATATGTTGCAAATAGCAGCGGTGTGATCTGATGCACTCGTCTCAAAAAAGACCCACACCAAAGAACTTTTTGAATAACGCGCAGAGACTGCAGCGCCCTGCACATGTGGAGCTTTGGGGTGTGATGCAGTCAATGTGCTGCCCTTAGGCTGGCCCCTGGAGAGCATCCTGCCTCGTTGGTGATGTGCCGCCTTCTCCTCTTCCTCCTCCTCCTCCTCTCTCCTATCAGGCACCCATGTTGAGTCAGTGACCTCATCATCCCCTCCCTCCTCATCACTGGAGCAAACCTGGCAGTATGCTGCAGCAGGGGGAGCATGACTGCCAGATTGCTGTCCTTCTTGGGCACCCCCTCTGTCCGTGCTCATGTTACTGCCTTCATCGAGCTCAGTATCATCACCAGAACCTTCCAAACGCTGGGCATCCTCCTGGAGCATGTACCCAACACTGTGGTCAAACAGTTCGAGGGACTCCTCAGGAGGACATGGTGGGGCTAGGGAAGGAGTCACTGATGACATTGAGCCGAGGGAAGAGGCCGCTGCTTTGCCAGACAAAGTACCCTGACCATGGGTGAGAGAGGATGAGGAGGATGAGGACGGCTTGGTCATCCACTTGACCGAGTCTTCCGCATGTTGCAGCTCAACACGGCCAGCTGCCGAAAAAAAGGCCAAGCGCGTCCCGCGGCCACGTGCTGATGAGGATGCACCGTCTCCACGACCAGCACTAGACACAGAGCCTGCTTGCCCTCTCTTATTGGCTTGTGACTGTGTGTCTCTCCTTCTTGGCCTTCCAGACATACTAATGGCCTGTATCTGCACTAAGCTGGGATATATATATCTATATATATCTATATATATATAGATATATATATGTACTGATACTGCAGCTAGCAACATCAACTGCCTGCCTGTAGTATGAGAACACCACCAACCTCCTACAGGTAGCTTTAGCTGAACACTGTGCAGAGCTCGCAAAAAAATAACTTGTAGCTTTTTTAGCTGCCTGCGGTAGTGATAGGATCAGGAAAACACCACCAACCTTCTACAGGTAGCTTTAGCTGAACACTGTGTAGAGCTCGCAAAAAAATAACTTGTAGGTTTAGCTGAACACTGTGAGGAGGACGCACCACACTAACTTGTAGTTTTAGCTGAACACTGTGACCAGGACGCACTGCACTAACTTGTAGCTTTAGATGAACACTGTGCAGAGGTCTCACTACACTAACTTGTAGTTTTAGCTGAACACTGTGAGCAGGACGCACTGCCCTAACTTGTAGCTTTAGATGAACACTGTGCAGAGGTCTCACTACACTAACTTGTAGTTTTAGCTGAACACTGTGAGCAGGACGCACTGCACTAACTTGTAGCTTTAGATGAACACTGTGCAGAGGTCTCACTACACTAACTTGTAGTTTTAGCTGAACACTGTGACCAGGACGCACTGCACTAACTTGTAGCTTTAGATGAACACTGTGCAGAGGTCTCACTACACTAACTTGTAGTTTTAGCTGAACACTGTGAGCAGGACGCACTGCCCTAACTTGTAGCTTTAGATGAACACTGTGCAGAGGTCTCACTACACTAACTTGTAGTTTTAGCTGAACACTGTGAGCAGGACGCACTGCACTAACTTGTAGCTTTAGATGAACACTGTGCAGAGGTCTCACTACACTAACTTGTAGTTTTAGCTGAACACTGTGAGCAGGACGCACTGCACTAACTTGTAGCTTTAGATGAACACTGTGAGCAGGACGCACTGCACTAACTTGTAGCTTTAGATGAACACTGTGCACAGGTGTCACTACACTAACTTGTAGTTTTAGCTGAACACTGTGTGCAGGACGCACTGCACTAACTTGTAGCTTTAGATGAACACTGTGCAGAGGTCTCACTACACTAACTTGTAGGTTTAGCTGAACACCGTGAGGAGGACGCACCACACTAACTTGTAGTTTTAGCTGAACACTGTGAGCAGGACGCACTGCACTAACTTGTAGTTTTAGCTAAACACTGTGAGCAGGACGCATTGCCCTAACTTGTAGCTTTAGATGAACACTGTGCAGAGGTCTCACTACACTAACTTGTAGTTTTAGCTGAACACTGTGAGCAGGACGCACTGCACTAACTTGTAGCTTTAGATGAACACTGTGCAGAGGTCTCACTACACTAACTTGTAGGTTTAGCGGAACACTGTGAGGAGGACGCACCACACTAACTTGTAGTTTTAGCTGAACACTGTGAGCAGGACACACTGCACTAACTTGTAGTTTTAGCTGAACACTGTGAGCAGGACGCACTGCACTAACTTGTAGCTTTAGATGAACACTGTGAGCAGGACGCACTGCACTAACTTGTAGCTTTAGATGAACACTGTGCAGAGGTCTCACTACACTAACTTGTAGTTTTAGCTGAACACTGTGAGCAGGACGCACTGCATTAACTTGTAGCTTTAGTTGAACACTGTGCAGAGGTCTCACTACACTAATGCCGCGTACACACGGTCGGACTTTCTAGAAAGCTAGGTCCGACGTACTTGCCGCCAGACTTCCGGCGGACTACCGCCGGACTTTCTGAACGGCCGGACTTGCCTACACACGGCCGGACTTTCCGGAATCCGGTCTTCCCGACGGACTTCCGCCGGACTTTCAGAATGAACGGACTTTCCCACACACGGACAAGTCCGTTCATTTTGAACGTGTTTCGGGTACGACGGGACTAGAAAAGGAATTCAATCTCGCCGCTTTTTTTGGCGAGATTGAAACCTTGCGAGCCCCGTCGCAGGCCCTTAGGTCTGGTATGGAACTTTAAGGGGAACCCCCTACGCCGAAAAACCGGCGTGGGGGTCCCCCCCAAAATCCATACCAGACCCCGATCCGAGCACGCAGCCCGGCCGGTCAGGAAAGGGGGTGGGGACGAGCGAGCGCCCCCCCCCTCCTGAACCGTACCAGGCCGCATGCCCTCAACATGGGGGGGTGCTTTGGGGGAGGGGGCGCCTTACGGTGCCCCCCCACCACAAAGCACCTTGTCCCCATGTTGATGAGGACAAGGGCCTCTTCCCGACAACCCTGGCCGTTGGTTGTCGGGGTCTGCGGGCGGGGGGCTTATCGGAATCCGGGAGCCCCCTATAATAAGAGGGCCCCCAGATCCCGGCCCCCCCACCCTATGTGAATGAATATGGGGTAGATGGTACCCCTACCCATTCACCTAGGTAAAAAGTGTTAATAATAAAACACAACACAGGTTTTTAAAATAATTTATTAAACTGCTCCGGGGGGGGGTCTTCTTCCATCTTCGGGGGTCCCTCCGCTTCATCTTCTCCCGGCGTCCGGTTGGTTCTTCTCCGCTCTCTTCTCCCGGTGTTCCAGTTCTTCGGCCGGCTCCTCTGCTGTGTTCAGGTAGCTCTCTTGCCAGCAGAGGTCCGGACTTCTGAGCTGTTGGGCTTCTTGTCTTCTCTTCTCTTCTCTTCTCTTCCCCCAGATGTTGACACGACGCTCTCTCCGGCTGGACTGGTCTCCGAGGGCTGCGTTGTGACTTATATAGGCGGAGACCCCGCCCCCTTTTGATGTCACAGGCCCTGGGCATGCTGGGACTGTGACGTTTTAGGGGGCGTGGTCGACCACGCCCCCTAAAATGTCACAGTCCCAGCATGCCCAGGGCCTGTGACATCATATGGGGGCGGGGTCTCCGCCTATATAAGTCACAACGCAGCCCTCGGAGACCAGTCCAGCCGGAGAGAGCGTCGTGTCAACATCTGGGGGAAGAGAAGAGAAGAGAAGACAAGAAGCCCAGCAGCTCAGAAGTCCGGACCTCTGCTGGCAAGAGAGCTACCTGAACACAGCAGAGGAGCCGGCCGAAGAACTGGAACACCGGGAGAAGAGAGCGGAGAAGAACCAACCGGACGCCGGGAGAAGATGAAGCGGAGGGACCCCCGAAGATGGAAGAAGACCCCCCCCCGGAGCAGTTTAATAAATTATTTTAAAAACCTGTGTTGTGTTTTATTATTAACACTTTTTACCTAGGTGAATGGGTAGGGGTACCATGTACCCCATATTCATTCACATAGGGTGGGGGGGCCGGGATCTGGGGGCCCTCTTATTATAGGGGGCTCCCGGATTCCGATAAGCCCCCCGCCCGCAGACCCCGACAACCAACGGCCAGGGTTGTCGGGAAGAGGCCCTTGTCCTCATCAACATGGGGACAAGGTGCTTTGTGGTGGGGGGGCACCGTAAGGCGCCCCCTCCCCCAAAGCACCCCCCATGTTGAGGGCATGCGGCCTGGTACAGTTCAGGAGGGGGGGGGGCGCTCGCTCGTCCCCACCCCCTTTCCTGACCGGCCGGGCTGCGTGCTCGGATTGGGGTCTGGTATGGATTTTGGGGGGACCCCCACGCCGGTTTTTCGGCGTAGGGGGGTTCTCCTTAAAGTTCCATACCAGACCTAAGGGCCTGGGATGCCCCCCGCGCTCGCTGCAATGGGAAAATTTGTTTTTCCTATTGCAGCGAGCGCGAGATGCAGTAACCTGCTCCTCTGTCGTATCTGGTCCTTCGGACCAGCATACAGACGAACGGGCTTTCCGTCAGGAACTGAGTCCGGCGGAGGTACGACGTAAAGATTTGAAGCAGGCTTCAAATCTAAAGTACGTCGGATTTCCGCCCGCAACGGTCCGTCGGAAGTCCGATGGAGACCACACACGGTCGGATTTTCCGCCGGACTTAGTCCGGCGGCGTCCGTCGGACTTTTGCAGGTGAAAAGTCCGACCGTGTGTACGCGGCATTACTTGTAGTTTTAGCTGAACACGGTGAGCAGGACGCACTGCATTAACTTGTAGCTTTAGATGAACACTGTGAGCAGGACGCACTGCACTAACTTGTAGCTTTAGATGAACACTGTGCAGAGGTGTCACTACCCTAACTTGTAGTTTTATCTGAACACTGTGAGCAGGACGCACTGCACTAACTTGTAGCTTTAGATGAACACTGTGCAGAGGTCTCACTACACTAACTTGTAGTTTTAGCTGAACACTGTGAGCAGGACGCACTGCACTAACTTGTAGCTTTAGATGAACACTGTGCAGAGGTCTCACTACACTAACATGTAGGTTTAGCTGAACACTGTGAGGAGGACGCACCACACTAACTTGTAGTTGTAGCTGAACACTGTGAGCAGGACGCACTGCACTAACTTGTAGTTTTAGCTGAACACTGTGAGCAGGACGCCCTGCACTAACTTGTATCTTTAGATGAACACTGTGCAGAGGTCTCACTACACTAACTTGTAGTTTTAGCTGAACACTGTGAGCAGGACGCACTGCACTAACTTGTAGCTTTAGATGAACACTGTGCAGAGGTCTCACTACACTAACTTGTAGGTTTAGCTGAACACTGTGAGGAGGACGCACCACACTAACTTGTAGTTTTAGCTGAACACTGTGAGCAGGATGCACTGCACTAACTTGTAGTTTTAGCTGAACACTGTGAGCAGGACGCACTGCACTAACTTGTAGATTTAGATGAACACTGTGAGCAGGACGCACTGCACTAACTTGTAGCTGTAGATGAACACTGTGCAGAGGTGTCACTGCACTAACTTGTAGTTTTAGCCGAACACTGTGAGCAGGACGCACTGCACTAACTTGTAGCTTTAGATGAACACTGTGCAGAGGTCTCACTACACTAACTTGTAGGTTTAGCTGAACACTGTGAGCAGGACGCACTGCACTAACTTGTAGCTTTAGATGAACACTGTGCAGAGGTCTCACTACACTAACTTGTAGTTTTAGCTGAACACTGTGAGCAGGACGCACTGCACTAACTTGTAGCTTTAGATGAACACTGTGAGCAGGACGCACTGCACTAACTTGTATCTTTAGATGAACACTGTGCACAGGTGTCACTAAACTAACTTGTAGTTTTAGCTGAACACTGTGAGCAGGACGCACTGCACTAACTTGTAGCTTTAGATGAACACTGTGCAGAGGTCTCACTACACTAACTTGTAGTTTTAGCTGAACACTGTGAGCAGGACGCACTGCACTAACTTGTAGCTTTAGATGAACACTGTGCAGAGGTCTCACTAGACTAACTTGTAGGTTTAGCTGAACCCCGTGAGGAGGACGCACCACACTAACTTGTAGTTTTAGCTGAACACTGTGAGCAGGACGCACTGCCCTAACTTGTAGCTTTAGATGAACACTGTGTAGAGGTCTCACTACACTAACTTGTGGGTTTAGCTGAACACTGTGAGCAGGACGCACTGCACTAACTTGTAGCTTTAGATGAGCACTGTGCACAGTTGTCACTACACTAACTTGTAGTTTTAGCTGAACACTGTGTGCAGGACGCACTGCACTAACTTGTAGCTTTAGATGAACACTGTGCAGAGGTCTCACTACACTAACTTGTAGGTTTAGCTGAACACCGTGAGGAGGACGCACCACACTAACTTGTAGTTTTAGCTGAACACTGTGAGCAGGACGCACTGTACTAACTTGTAGTTTTAGCTAAACACTGTGAGCAGGACGCACTGCCCTAACTTGTAGCTTTAGATGAACACTGTGCAGAGGTCTCACTACACTAACTTGTAGTTTTAGCTGAACACTGTGAGCAGGACGCACTGCACTAACTTGTAGCTTTAGATGAACACTGTGCAGAGGTCTCACTACACTAACTTGTAGGTTTAGCTGAACACTGTGAGGAGGACGCACCACACTAACTTGTAGTTTTAGCTGAACACTGTGAGCAGGACACACTGCACTAACTTGTAGTTTTAGCTGAACACTGTGAGCAGGACGCACTGCACTAACTTGTAGCTTTAGATGAACACTGTGAGCAGGACGCACTGCACTAACTTGTAGCTTTAGATGAACACTGTGCAGAGGTGTCACTACACTAACTTGTAGTTTTAGCTGAACACTGTGAGCAGGACGCACTGCATTAACTTGTAGCTTTAGTTGAACACTGTGCAGAGGTCTCACTACACTAACTTGTAGTTTTAGCTGAACACGGTGAGCAGGACGCACTGCATTAACTTGTAGCTTTAGATGAACACTGTGAGCAGGACGCACTGCACTAACTTGTAGCTTTAGATGAACACTGTGCAGAGGTGTCACTACCCTAACTTGTAGTTTTATCTGAACACTGTGAGCAGGACGCACTGCACTAACTTGTAGCTTTAGATGAACACTGTGCAGAAGTCTCACTACACTAACTTGTAGTTTTAGCTGAACACTGTGAGCAGGACGCACTGCACTAACTTGTAGCTTTAGATGAACACTGTGCAGAGGTCTCACTACACTAACATGTAGGTTTAGCTGAACACTGTGAGGAGGACGCACCACACTAACTTGTAGTTGTAGCTGAACACTGTGAGCAGGACGCACTGCACTAACTTGTAGTTTTAGCTGAACACTGTGAGCAGGACGCCCTGCACTAACTTGTATCTTTAGATGAACACTGTGCAGAGGTCTCACTACACTAACTTGTAGTTTTAGCTGAACACTGTGAGCAGGACGCACTGCACTAACTTGTAGCTTTAGATGAACACTGTGCAGAGGTCTCACTACACTAACTTGTAGGTTTAGCTGAACACTGTGAGGAGGACGCACCACACTAACTTGTAGTTTTAGCTGAACACTGTGAGCAGGACGCACTGCACTAACTTGTAGTTTTAGCTGAATACTGTGAGCAGGACGCACTGCACTAACTTGTAGATTTAGATGAACACTGTGAGCAGGACGCACTGCACTAACTTGTAGCTGTAGATGAACACTGTGCAGAGGTGTCACTGCACTAACTTGTAGTTTTAGCCGAACACTGTGAGCAGGACGCACTGCACTAACTTGTAGCTTTAGATGAACACTGTGCAGAGGTCTCACTACACTAACTTGTAGGTTTAGCTGAACACTGTGAGCAGGACGCACTGCACTAACTTGTAGCTTTAGATGAACACTGTGCAGAGGTCTCACTACACTAACTTGTAGTTTTAGCTGAACACTGTGAGCAGGACGCACTGCACTAACTTGTAGCTTTAGATGAACACTGTGAGCAGGACGCACTGCACTAACTTGTAGCTTTAGATGAACACTGTGCACAGGTGTCACTAAACTAACTTGTAGTTTTAGCTGAACACTGTGAGCAGGACGCACTGCACTAACTTGTAGCTTTAGATGAACACTGTGCAGAGGTCTCACTACACTAACTTGTAGTTTTAGCTGAACACTGTGAGCAGGACGCACTGCACTAACTTGTAGCTTTAGATGAACACTGTGCAGAGGTCTCACTAGACTAACTTGTAGGTTTAGCTGAACCCCGTGAGGAGGACGCACCACACTAACTTGTAGTTTTAGCTGAACACTGTGAGCAGGACGCACTGTACTAACTTGTAGTTTTAGCTAAACACTGTGAGCAGGACGCACTGCCCTAACTTGTAGCTTTAGATGAACACTGTGTAGAGGTCTCACTACACTAACTTGTGGGTTTAGCTGAACACTGTGAGCAGGACGCACTGCACTAACTTGTAGCTTTAGATGAGCACTGTGCACAGTTGTCACTACACTAACTTGTAGTTTTAGCTGAACACTGTGTGCAGGACGCACTGCACTAACTTGTAGCTTTAGATGAACACTGTGCAGAGGTCTCACTACACTAACTTGTAGGTTTAGCTGAACACCGTGAGGAGGACGCACCACACTAACTTGTAGTTTTAGCTGAACACTGTGAGCAGGACGCACTGTACTAACTTGTAGTTTTAGCTAAACACTGTGAGCAGGACGCACTGCCCTAACTTGTAGCTTTAGATGAACACTGTGCAGAGGTCTCACTACACTAACTTGTAGTTTTAGCTGAACACTGTGAGCAGGACGCACTGCACTAACTTGTAGCTTTAGATGAACACTGTGCAGAGGTCTCACTACACTAACTTGTAGGTTTAGCTGAACACTGTGAGGAGGACGCACCACACTAACTTGTAGTTTTAGCTGAACACTGTGAGCAGGACACACTGCACTAACTTGTAGTTTTAGCTGAACACTGTGAGCAGGACGCACTGCACTAACTTGTAGCTTTAGATGAACACTGTGAGCAGGACGCACTGCACTAACTTGTAGCTTTAGATGAACACTGTGCAGAGGTGTCACTACACTAACTTGTAGTTTTAGCTGAACACTGTGAGCAGGACGCACTGCACTAACTTGTAGATTTAGATGAACACTGTGAGCAGGACGCACTGCACTAACTTGTAGCTGTAGATGAACACTGTGCAGAGGTGTCACTGCACTAACTTGTAGTTTTAGCCGAACACTGTGAGCAGGACGCACTGCACTAACTTGTAGCTTTAGATGAACACTGTGCAGAGGTCTCACTACACTAACTTGTAGGTTTAGCTGAACACTGTGAGGAGGACGCACCACACTAACTTGTAGTTTTAGCTGAACACTGTGAGCAGGATGCACTGCACTAACTTGTAGTTTTAGCTGAACACTGTGAGCAGGACGCACTGCACTAACTTGTAGATTTAGATGAACACTGTGAGCAGGACGCACTGCACTAACTTGTAGCTGTAGATGAACACTGTGCAGAGGTGTCACTGCACTAACTTGTAGTTTTAGCCGAACACTGTGAGCAGGACGCACTGCACTAACTTGTAGCTTTAGATGAACACTGTGCAGAGGTCTCACTACACTAACTTGTAGGTTTAGCTGAACACTGTGAGCAGGACGCACTGCACTAACTTGTAGCTTTAGATGAACACTGTGCAGAGGTCTCACTACACTAACTTGTAGTTTTAGCTGAACACTGTGAGCAGGACGCACTGCACTAACTTGTAGCTTTAGATGAACACTGTGAGCAGGACGCACTGCACTAACTTGTATCTTTAGATGAACACTGTGCACAGGTGTCACTAAACTAACTTGTAGTTTTAGCTGAACACTGTGAGCAGGACGCACTGCACTAACTTGTAGCTTTAGATGAACACTGTGCAGAGGTCTCACTACACTAACTTGTAGTTTTAGCTGAACACTGTGAGCAGGACGCACTGCACTAACTTGTAGCTTTAGATGAACACTGTGCAGAGGTCTCACTAGACTAACTTGTAGGTTTAGCTGAACCCCGTGAGGAGGACGCACCACACTAACTTGTAGTTTTAGCTGAACACTGTGAGCAGGACGCACTGCCCTAACTTGTAGCTTTAGATGAACACTGTGTAGAGGTCTCACTACACTAACTTGTGGGTTTAGCTGAACACTGTGAGCAGGACGCACTGCACTAACTTGTAGCTTTAGATGAGCACTGTGCACAGTTGTCACTACACTAACTTGTAGTTTTAGCTGAACACTGTGTGCAGGACGCACTGCACTAACTTGTAGCTTTAGATGAACACTGTGCAGAGGTCTCACTACACTAACTTGTAGGTTTAGCTGAACACCGTGAGGAGGACGCACCACACTAACTTGTAGTTTTAGCTGAACACTGTGAGCAGGACGCACTGTACTAACTTGTAGTTTTAGCTAAACACTGTGAGCAGGACGCACTGCCCTAACTTGTAGCTTTAGATGAACACTGTGCAGAGGTCTCACTACACTAACTTGTAGTTTTAGCTGAACACTGTGAGCAGGACGCACTGCACTAACTTGTAGCTTTAGATGAACACTGTGCAGAGGTCTCACTACACTAACTTGTAGGTTTAGCTGAACACTGTGAGGAGGACGCACCACACTAACTTGTAGTTTTAGCTGAACACTGTGAGCAGGACACACTGCACTAACTTGTAGTTTTAGCTGAACACTGTGAGCAGGACGCACTGCACTAACTTGTAGCTTTAGATGAACACTGTGAGCAGGACGCACTGCACTAACTTGTAGCTTTAGATGAACACTGTGCAGAGGTGTCACTACACTAACTTGTAGTTTTAGCTGAACACTGTGAGCAGGACGCACTGCATTAACTTGTAGCTTTAGTTGAACACTGTGCAGAGGTCTCACTACACTAACTTGTAGTTTTAGCTGAACACGGTGAGCAGGACGCACTGCATTAACTTGTAGCTTTAGATGAACACTGTGAGCAGGACGCACTGCACTAACTTGTAGCTTTAGATGAACACTGTGCAGAGGTGTCACTACCCTAACTTGTAGTTTTATCTGAACACTGTGAGCAGGACGCACTGCACTAACTTGTAGCTTTAGATGAACACTGTGCAGAAGTCTCACTACACTAACTTGTAGTTTTAGCTGAACACTGTGAGCAGGACGCACTGCACTAACTTGTAGCTTTAGATGAACACTGTGCAGAGGTCTCACTACACTAACATGTAGGTTTAGCTGAACACTGTGAGGAGGACGCACCACACTAACTTGTAGTTGTAGCTGAACACTGTGAGCAGGACGCACTGCACTAACTTGTAGTTTTAGCTGAACACTGTGAGCAGGACGCCCTGCACTAACTTGTATCTTTAGATGAACACTGTGCAGAGGTCTCACTACACTAACTTGTAGTTTTAGCTGAACACTGTGAGCAGGACGCACTGCACTAACTTGTAGCTTTAGATGAACACTGTGCAGAGGTCTCACTACACTAACTTGTAGGTTTAGCTGAACACTGTGAGGAGGACGCACCACACTAACTTGTAGTTTTAGCTGAACACTGTGAGCAGGACGCACTGCACTAACTTGTAGTTTTAGCTGAATACTGTGAGCAGGACGCACTGCACTAACTTGTAGATTTAGATGAACACTGTGAGCAGGACGCACTGCACTAACTTGTAGCTGTAGATGAACACTGTGCAGAGGTGTCACTGCACTAACTTGTAGTTTTAGCCGAACACTGTGAGCAGGACGCACTGCACTAACTTGTAGCTTTAGATGAACACTGTGCAGAGGTCTCACTACACTAACTTGTAGGTTTAGCTGAACACTGTGAGCAGGACGCACTGCACTAACTTGTAGCTTTAGATGAACACTGTGCAGAGGTCTCACTACACTAACTTGTAGTTTTAGCTGAACACTGTGAGCAGGACGCACTGCACTAACTTGTAGCTTTAGATGAACACTGTGAGCAGGACGCACTGCACTAACTTGTAGCTTTAGATGAACACTGTGCACAGGTGTCACTAAACTAACTTGTAGTTTTAGCTGAACACTGTGAGCAGGACGCACTGCACTAACTTGTAGCTTTAGATGAACACTGTGCAGAGGTCTCACTACACTAACTTGTAGTTTTAGCTGAACACTGTGAGCAGGACGCACTGCACTAACTTGTAGCTTTAGATGAACACTGTGCAGAGGTCTCACTAGACTAACTTGTAGGTTTAGCTGAACCCCGTGAGGAGGACGCACCACACTAACTTGTAGTTTTAGCTGAACACTGTGAGCAGGACGCACTGTACTAACTTGTAGTTTTAGCTAAACACTGTGAGCAGGACGCACTGCCCTAACTTGTAGCTTTAGATGAACACTGTGTAGAGGTCTCACTACACTAACTTGTGGGTTTAGCTGAACACTGTGAGCAGGACGCACTGCACTAACTTGTAGCTTTAGATGAGCACTGTGCACAGTTGTCACTACACTAACTTGTAGTTTTAGCTGAACACTGTGTGCAGGACGCACTGCACTAACTTGTAGCTTTAGATGAACACTGTGCAGAGGTCTCACTACACTAACTTGTAGGTTTAGCTGAACACCGTGAGGAGGACGCACCACACTAACTTGTAGTTTTAGCTGAACACTGTGAGCAGGACGCACTGTACTAACTTGTAGTTTTAGCTAAACACTGTGAGCAGGACGCACTGCCCTAACTTGTAGCTTTAGATGAACACTGTGCAGAGGTCTCACTACACTAACTTGTAGTTTTAGCTGAACACTGTGAGCAGGACGCACTGCACTAACTTGTAGCTTTAGATGAACACTGTGCAGAGGTCTCACTACACTAACTTGTAGGTTTAGCTGAACACTGTGAGGAGGACGCACCACACTAACTTGTAGTTTTAGCTGAACACTGTGAGCAGGACACACTGCACTAACTTGTAGTTTTAGCTGAACACTGTGAGCAGGACGCACTGCACTAACTTGTAGCTTTAGATGAACACTGTGAGCAGGACGCACTGCACTAACTTGTAGCTTTAGATGAACACTGTGCAGAGGTGTCACTACACTAACTTGTAGTTTTAGCTGAACACTGTGAGCAGGACGCACTGCACTAACTTGTAGATTTAGATGAACACTGTGAGCAGGACGCACTGCACTAACTTGTAGCTGTAGATGAACACTGTGCAGAGGTGTCACTGCACTAACTTGTAGTTTTAGCCGAACACTGTGAGCAGGACGCACTGCACTAACTTGTAGCTTTAGATGAACACTGTGCAGAGGTCTCACTACACTAACTTGTAGGTTTAGCTGAACACTGTGAGGAGGACGCACCACACTAACTTGTAGTTTTAGCTGAACACTGTGAGCAGGATGCACTGCACTAACTTGTAGTTTTAGCTGAACACTGTGAGCAGGACGCACTGCACTAACTTGTAGATTTAGATGAACACTGTGAGCAGGACGCACTGCACTAACTTGTAGCTGTAGATGAACACTGTGCAGAGGTGTCACTGCACTAACTTGTAGTTTTAGCCGAACACTGTGAGCAGGACGCACTGCACTAACTTGTAGCTTTAGATGAACACTGTGCAGAGGTCTCACTACACTAACTTGTAGGTTTAGCTGAACACTGTGAGCAGGACGCACTGCACTAACTTGTAGCTTTAGATGAACACTGTGCAGAGGTCTCACTACACTAACTTGTAGTTTTAGCTGAACACTGTGAGCAGGACGCACTGCACTAACTTGTAGCTTTAGATGAACACTGTGAGCAGGACGCACTGCACTAACTTGTATCTTTAGATGAACACTGTGCACAGGTGTCACTAAACTAACTTGTAGTTTTAGCTGAACACTGTGAGCAGGACGCACTGCACTAACTTGTAGCTTTAGATGAACACTGTGCAGAGGTCTCACTACACTAACTTGTAGTTTTAGCTGAACACTGTGAGCAGGACGCACTGCACTAACTTGTAGCTTTAGATGAACACTGTGCAGAGGTCTCACTAGACTAACTTGTAGGTTTAGCTGAACCCCGTGAGGAGGACGCACCACACTAACTTGTAGTTTTAGCTGAACACTGTGAGCAGGACGCACTGCCCTAACTTGTAGCTTTAGATGAACACTGTGTAGAGGTCTCACTACACTAACTTGTGGGTTTAGCTGAACACTGTGAGCAGGACGCACTGCACTAACTTGTAGCTTTAGATGAGCACTGTGCACAGTTGTCACTACACTAACTTGTAGTTTTAGCTGAACACTGTGTGCAGGACGCACTGCACTAACTTGTAGCTTTAGATGAACACTGTGCAGAGGTCTCACTACACTAACTTGTAGGTTTAGCTGAACACCGTGAGGAGGACGCACCACACTAACTTGTAGTTTTAGCTGAACACTGTGAGCAGGACGCACTGTACTAACTTGTAGTTTTAGCTAAACACTGTGAGCAGGACGCACTGCCCTAACTTGTAGCTTTAGATGAACACTGTGCAGAGGTCTCACTACACTAACTTGTAGTTTTAGCTGAACACTGTGAGCAGGACGCACTGCACTAACTTGTAGCTTTAGATGAACACTGTGCAGAGGTCTCACTACACTAACTTGTAGGTTTAGCTGAACACTGTGAGGAGGACGCACCACACTAACTTGTAGTTTTAGCTGAACACTGTGAGCAGGACACACTGCACTAACTTGTAGTTTTAGCTGAACACTGTGAGCAGGACGCACTGCACTAACTTGTAGCTTTAGATGAACACTGTGAGCAGGACGCACTGCACTAACTTGTAGCTTTAGATGAACACTGTGCAGAGGTGTCACTACACTAACTTGTAGTTTTAGCTGAACACTGTGAGCAGGACGCACTGCATTAACTTGTAGCTTTAGTTGAACACTGTGCAGAGGTCTCACTACACTAACTTGTAGTTTTAGCTGAACACGGTGAGCAGGACGCACTGCATTAACTTGTAGCTTTAGATGAACACTGTGAGCAGGACGCACTGCACTAACTTGTAGCTTTAGATGAACACTGTGCAGAGGTGTCACTACCCTAACTTGTAGTTTTATCTGAACACTGTGAGCAGGACGCACTGCACTAACTTGTAGCTTTAGATGAACACTGTGCAGAAGTCTCACTACACTAACTTGTAGTTTTAGCTGAACACTGTGAGCAGGACGCACTGCACTAACTTGTAGCTTTAGATGAACACTGTGCAGAGGTCTCACTACACTAACATGTAGGTTTAGCTGAACACTGTGAGGAGGACGCACCACACTAACTTGTAGTTGTAGCTGAACACTGTGAGCAGGACGCACTGCACTAACTTGTAGTTTTAGCTGAACACTGTGAGCAGGACGCCCTGCACTAACTTGTATCTTTAGATGAACACTGTGCAGAGGTCTCACTACACTAACTTGTAGTTTTAGCTGAACACTGTGAGCAGGACGCACTGCACTAACTTGTAGCTTTAGATGAACACTGTGCAGAGGTCTCACTACACTAACTTGTAGGTTTAGCTGAACACTGTGAGGAGGACGCACCACACTAACTTGTAGTTTTAGCTGAACACTGTGAGCAGGACGCACTGCACTAACTTGTAGTTTTAGCTGAATACTGTGAGCAGGACGCACTGCACTAACTTGTAGATTTAGATGAACACTGTGAGCAGGACGCACTGCACTAACTTGTAGCTGTAGATGAACACTGTGCAGAGGTGTCACTGCACTAACTTGTAGTTTTAGCCGAACACTGTGAGCAGGACGCACTGCACTAACTTGTAGCTTTAGATGAACACTGTGCAGAGGTCTCACTACACTAACTTGTAGGTTTAGCTGAACACTGTGAGCAGGACGCACTGCACTAACTTGTAGCTTTAGATGAACACTGTGCAGAGGTCTCACTACACTAACTTGTAGTTTTAGCTGAACACTGTGAGCAGGACGCACTGCACTAACTTGTAGCTTTAGATGAACACTGTGAGCAGGACGCACTGCACTAACTTGTAGCTTTAGATGAACACTGTGCACAGGTGTCACTAAACTAACTTGTAGTTTTAGCTGAACACTGTGAGCAGGACGCACTGCACTAACTTGTAGCTTTAGATGAACACTGTGCAGAGGTCTCACTACACTAACTTGTAGTTTTAGCTGAACACTGTGAGCAGGACGCACTGCACTAACTTGTAGCTTTAGATGAACACTGTGCAGAGGTCTCACTAGACTAACTTGTAGGTTTAGCTGAACCCCGTGAGGAGGACGCACCACACTAACTTGTAGTTTTAGCTGAACACTGTGAGCAGGACGCACTGTACTAACTTGTAGTTTTAGCTAAACACTGTGAGCAGGACGCACTGCCCTAACTTGTAGCTTTAGATGAACACTGTGTAGAGGTCTCACTACACTAACTTGTGGGTTTAGCTGAACACTGTGAGCAGGACGCACTGCACTAACTTGTAGCTTTAGATGAGCACTGTGCACAGTTGTCACTACACTAACTTGTAGTTTTAGCTGAACACTGTGTGCAGGACGCACTGCACTAACTTGTAGCTTTAGATGAACACTGTGCAGAGGTCTCACTACACTAACTTGTAGGTTTAGCTGAACACCGTGAGGAGGACGCACCACACTAACTTGTAGTTTTAGCTGAACACTGTGAGCAGGACGCACTGTACTAACTTGTAGTTTTAGCTAAACACTGTGAGCAGGACGCACTGCCCTAACTTGTAGCTTTAGATGAACACTGTGCAGAGGTCTCACTACACTAACTTGTAGTTTTAGCTGAACACTGTGAGCAGGACGCACTGCACTAACTTGTAGCTTTAGATGAACACTGTGCAGAGGTCTCACTACACTAACTTGTAGGTTTAGCTGAACACTGTGAGGAGGACGCACCACACTAACTTGTAGTTTTAGCTGAACACTGTGAGCAGGACACACTGCACTAACTTGTAGTTTTAGCTGAACACTGTGAGCAGGACGCACTGCACTAACTTGTAGCTTTAGATGAACACTGTGAGCAGGACGCACTGCACTAACTTGTAGCTTTAGATGAACACTGTGCAGAGGTGTCACTACACTAACTTGTAGTTTTAGCTGAACACTGTGAGCAGGACGCACTGCACTAACTTGTAGATTTAGATGAACACTGTGAGCAGGACGCACTGCACTAACTTGTAGCTGTAGATGAACACTGTGCAGAGGTGTCACTGCACTAACTTGTAGTTTTAGCCGAACACTGTGAGCAGGACGCACTGCACTAACTTGTAGCTTTAGATGAACACTGTGCAGAGGTCTCACTACACTAACTTGTAGGTTTAGCTGAACACTGTGAGCAGGACGCACTGCACTAACTTGTAGCTTTAGATGAACACTGTGCAGAGGTCTCACTACACTAACTTGTAGTTTTAGCTGAACACTGTGAGCAGGACGCACTGCACTAACTTGTAGCTTTAGATGAACACTGTGAGCAGGACGCACTGCACTAACTTGTAGCTTTAGATGAACACTGTGCACAGGTGTCACTAAACTAACTTGTAGTTTTAGCTGAACACTGTGAGCAGGACGCACTGCACTAACTTGTAGCTTTAGATGAACACTGTGCAGAGGTCTCACTACACTAACTTGTAGTTTTAGCTGAACACTGTGAGCAGGACGCACTGCACTAACTTGTAGCTTTAGATGAACACTGTGCAGAGGTCTCACTAGACTAACTTGTAGGTTTAGCTGAACCCCGTGAGGAGGACGCACCACACTAACTTGTAGTTTTAGCTGAACACTGTGAGCAGGACGCACTGTACTAACTTGTAGTTTTAGCTAAACACTGTGAGCAGGACGCACTGCCCTAACTTGTAGCTTTAGATGAACACTGTGTAGAGGTCTCACTACACTAACTTGTGGGTTTAGCTGAACACTGTGAGCAGGACGCACTGCACTAACTTGTAGCTTTAGATGAGCACTGTGCACAGTTGTCACTACACTAACTTGTAGTTTTAGCTGAACACTGTGTGCAGGACGCACTGCACTAACTTGTAGCTTTAGATGAACACTGTGCAGAGGTCTCACTACACTAACTTGTAGGTTTAGCTGAACACCGTGAGGAGGACGCACCACACTAACTTGTAGTTTTAGCTGAACACTGTGAGCAGGACGCACTGTACTAACTTGTAGTTTTAGCTAAACACTGTGAGCAGGACGCACTGCCCTAACTTGTAGCTTTAGATGAACACTGTGCAGAGGTCTCACTACACTAACTTGTAGTTTTAGCTGAACACTGTGAGCAGGACGCACTGCACTAACTTGTAGCTTTAGATGAACACTGTGCAGAGGTCTCACTACACTAACTTGTAGGTTTAGCTGAACACTGTGAGGAGGACGCACCACACTAACTTGTAGTTTTAGCTGAACACTGTGAGCAGGACACACTGCACTAACTTGTAGTTTTAGCTGAACACTGTGAGCAGGACGCACTGCACTAACTTGTAGCTTTAGATGAACACTGTGAGCAGGACGCACTGCACTAACTTGTAGCTTTAGATGAACACTGTGCAGAGGTGTCACTACACTAACTTGTAGTTTTAGCTGAACACTGTGAGCAGGACGCACTGCATTAACTTGTAGCTTTAGTTGAACACTGTGCAGAGGTCTCACTACACTAACTTGTAGTTTTAGCTGAACACGGTGAGCAGGACGCACTGCATTAACTTGTAGCTTTAGATGAACACTGTGAGCAGGACGCACTGCACTAACTTGTAGCTTTAGATGAACACTGTGCAGAGGTGTCACTACCCTAACTTGTAGTTTTATCTGAACACTGTGAGCAGGACGCACTGCACTAACTTGTAGCTTTAGATGAACACTGTGCAGAAGTCTCACTACACTAACTTGTAGTTTTAGCTGAACACTGTGAGCAGGACGCACTGCACTAACTTGTAGCTTTAGATGAACACTGTGCAGAGGTCTCACTACACTAACATGTAGGTTTAGCTGAACACTGTGAGGAGGACGCACCACACTAACTTGTAGTTGTAGCTGAACACTGTGAGCAGGACGCACTGCACTAACTTGTAGTTTTAGCTGAACACTGTGAGCAGGACGCCCTGCACTAACTTGTATCTTTAGATGAACACTGTGCAGAGGTCTCACTACACTAACTTGTAGTTTTAGCTGAACACTGTGAGCAGGACGCACTGCACTAACTTGTAGCTTTAGATGAACACTGTGCAGAGGTCTCACTACACTAACTTGTAGGTTTAGCTGAACACTGTGAGGAGGACGCACTACACTAACTTGTAGTTTTAGCTGAACACTGTGAGCAGGACGCACTGCACTAACTTGTAGTTTTAGCTGAATACTGTGAGCAGGACGCACTGCACTAACTTGTAGATTTAGATGAACACTGTGAGCAGGACGCACTGCACTAACTTGTAGCTGTAGATGAACACTGTGCAGAGGTGTCACTGCACTAACTTGTAGTTTTAGCCGAACACTGTGAGCAGGACGCACTGCACTAACTTGTAGCTTTAGATGAACACTGTGCAGAGGTCTCACTACACTAACTTGTAGGTTTAGCTGAACACTGTGAGCAGGACGCACTGCACTAACTTGTAGCTTTAGATGAACACTGTGCAGAGGTCTCACTACACTAACTTGTAGTTTTAGCTGAACACTGTGAGCAGGACGCACTGCACTAACTTGTAGCTTTAGATGAACACTGTGAGCAGGACGCACTGCACTAACTTGTAGCTTTAGATGAACACTGTGCACAGGTGTCACTAAACTAACTTGTAGTTTTAGCTGAACACTGTGAGCAGGACGCACTGCACTAACTTGTAGCTTTAGATGAACACTGTGCAGAGGTCTCACTACACTAACTTGTAGTTTTAGCTGAACACTGTGAGCAGGACGCACTGCACTAACTTGTAGCTTTAGATGAACACTGTGCAGAGGTCTCACTAGACTAACTTGTAGGTTTAGCTGAACCCCGTGAGGAGGACGCACCACACTAACTTGAAGTTTTAGCTGAACACTGTGAGCAGGACGCACTGCACTAACTTGTAGTTTTAGCTGAACACTGTGAGCAGGACGCACTGCCCTAACTTGTAGCTTTAGATGAACACTGTGTAGAGGTCTCACTACACTAACTTGTGGGTTTAGCTGAACACTGTGAGCAGGACGCACTGCACTAACTTGTAGCTTTAGATGAGCACTGAGCACAGTTGTCACTACACTAACTTGTAGTTTTAGCTGAACACTGTGTGCAGGACGCACTGCACTAACTTGTAGCTTTAGATGAACACTGTGCAGAGGTCTCACTACACTAACTTGTAGGTTTAGCTGAACACCGTGAGGAGGACGCACCACACTAACTTGTAGTTTTAGCTGAACACTGTGAGCAGGACGCACTGTACTAACTTGTAGTTTTAGCTAAACACTGTGAGCAGGACGCACTGCCCTAACTTGTAGCTTTAGATGAACACTGTGCAGAGGTCTCACTACACTAACTTGTAGTTTTAGCTGAACACTGTGAGCAGGACGCACTGCACTAACTTGTAGCTTTAGATGAACACTGTGCAGAGGTCTCACTACACTAACTTGTAGGTTTAGCTGAACACTGTGAGGAGGACGCACCACACTAACTTGTAGTTTTAGCTGAACACTGTGAGCAGGACGCACTGCACTAACTTGTAGTTTTAGCTGAACACTGTGAGCAGGACGCACTGCCCTAACTTGTAGCTTTAGATGAACACTGTGCAGAGGTCTCACTACACTAACTTGTAGTTTTAGCTGAACACTGTGAGCAGGACGCACTGCACTAACTTGTAGTTTTAGCTGAACACTGTGAGCAGGACACACTGCACTAACTTGTAGTTTTAGCTGAACACTGTGAGCAGGACGCACTGCACTAACTTGTAGCTTTAGATGAACACTGTGAGCAGGACGCACTGCACTAACTTGTAGCTTTAGATGAACACTGTGCAGAGGTGTCACTACACTAACTTGTAGTTTTAGCTGAACACTGTGAGCAGGACGCACTGCATTAACTTGTAGCTTTAGTTGAACACTGTGCAGAGGTCTCACTACACTAACTTGTAGTTTTAGCTGAACACGGTGAGCAGGACGCACTTCATTAACTTGTAGCTTTAGATGAACACTGTGAGCAGGACGCACTGCACTAACTTGTAGCTTTAGATGAACACTGTGCAGAGGTGTCACTACCCTAACTTGTAGTTTTATCTGAACACTGTGAGCAGGACGCACTGCACTAACTTGTAGCTTTAGATGAACACTGTGCAGAAGTCTCACTACACTAACTTGTAGTTTTAGCTGAACACTGTGAGCAGGACGCACTGCACTAACTTGTAGCTTTAGATGAACACTGTGCAGAGGTCTCACTACACTAACATGTAGGTTTAGCTGAACACTGTGAGGAGGACGCACCACACTAACTTGTAGTTGTAGCTGAACACTGTGAGCAGGACGCACTGCACTAACTTGTAGTTTTAGCTGAACACTGTGAGCAGGACGCCCTGCGCTAACTTGTATCTTTAGATGAACACTGTGCAGAGGTCTCACTACACTAACTTGTAGTTTTAGCTGAACACTGTGAGCAGGACGCACTGCACTAACTTGTAGCTTTAGATGAACACTGTGCAGAGGTCTCACTACACTAACTTGTAGGTTTAGCTGAACACTGTGAGGAGGACGCACCACACTAACTTGTAGTTTTAGCTGAACACTGTGAGCAGGACGCACTGCACTAACTTGTAGTTTTAGCTGAACACTGTGAGCAGGACGCACTGCCCTAACTTGTAGCTTTAGATGAACACTGTGCAGAGGTCTCACTACACTAACTTGTAGTTTTAGCTGAACACTGTGAGCAGGACGCACTGCACTAACTTGTAGTTTTAGCTGAACACTGTGAGCAGGACGCACTGCACTAACTTGTAGATTTAGATGAACACTGTGAGCAGGACGCACTGCACTAACTTGTAGCTGTAGATGAACACTGTGCAGAGGTGTCACTGCACTAACTTGTAGTTTTAGCTGAACACTGTGAGCAGGACGCACTGCACTAACTTGTAGATTTAGATGAACACTGTGAGCAGGACGCACTGCACTAACTTGTAGCTGTAGATGAACACTGTGCAGAGGTGTCACTGCACTAACTTGTAGTTTTAGCCGAACACTGTGAGCAGGATGCACTGCACTAACTTGTAGCTTTAGATGAACACTGTGCAGAGGTCTCACTACACTAACTTTTAGGTTTAGCTGAACACTGTGAGCAGGACACACTGCACTAACTTGTAGCTTTAGATGAACACTGTGCAGAGGTCTCACTACACTAACTTGTAGTTTTAGCTGAACACTGTGAGCAGGACGCACTGCACTAACTTGTAGCTTTAGATGAACACTGTGAGCAGGACGCACTGCACTAACTTGTAGCTTTAGATGAACACTGTGCACAGGTGTCACTAAACTAACTTGTAGTTTTAGCTGAACACTGTGAGCAGGACGCACTGCACTAACTTGTAGCTTTAGATGAACACTGTGCAGAGGTCTCACTACACTAACTTGTAGGTTTAGCTGAACACTGTGAGGAGGACGCACCACACTAACTTGTAGTTTTAGCTGAACACTGTGAGCAGGACGCACTGCACTAACTTGTAGTTTTAGCTGAACACTGTGAGCAGGACGCACTGCCCTAACTTGTAGCTTTAGATGAACACTGTGCAGAGGTCTCACTACACTAACTTGTAGTTTTAGCTGAACACTGTGAGCAGGACGCACTGCACTAACTTGTAGTTTTAGCTGAACACTGTGAGCAGGACGCACTGCACTAACTTGTAGATTTAGATGAACACTGTGAGCAGGACGCACTGCACTAACTTGTAGCTGTAGATGAACACTGTGCAGAGGTGTCACTGCACTAACTTGTAGTTTTAGCTGAACACTGTGAGCAGGACGCACTGCACTAACTTGTAGATTTAGATGAACACTGTGAGCAGGACGCACTGCACTAACTTGTAGCTGTAGATGAACACTGTGCAGAGGTGTAACTGCACTAACTTGTAGTTTTAGCCGAACACTGTGAGCAGGATGCACTGCACTAACTTGTAGCTTTAGATGAACACTGTGCAAAGGTCTCACTACACTAACTTTTAGGTTTAGCTGAACACTGTGAGCAGGACGCACTGCACTAACTTGTAGCTTTAGATGAACACTGTAAAGAGGTCTCACTACACTAACTTGTAGTTTTAGCTGAACACTGTGAGCAGGACGCACTGCACTAACTTGTAGCTTTAGATGAACACTGTGAGCAGGACGCACTGCACTAACTTGTAGCTTTAGATGAACACTGTGCACAGGTGTCACTAAACTAACTTGTAGTTTTAGCTGAACACTGTGAGCAGGACGCACTGCACTAACTTGTAGCTTTAGATGAACACTGTGCAGAGGTCTCACTACACTAACTTGTAGTTTTAGCTGAACACTGTGAGCAGGACGCACTGCACTAACTTGTAGCTTTAGATGAACACTGTGCAGAGGTCTCACTAGACTAACTTGTAGGTTTAGCTGAACCCCGTGAGGAGGACGCACCACACTAACTTGTAGTTTTAGCTGAACACTGTGAGCAGGACGCACTGCACTAACTTGTAGTTTTAGCTGAACACTGTGAGCAGGACGCACTGCCCTAACTTGTAGCTTTAGATGAACACTGTGTAGAGGTCTCACTACACTAACTTGTGGGTTTAGCTGAACACTGTGAGCAGGACGCACTGCACTAACTTGTAGTTTTAGCTGAACACTGTGAGCAGGACGCACTGCCCTAACTTGTAGCTTTAGATGAACACTGTGTAGAGGTCTCACTACACTAACTTGTGGGTTTAGCTGAACACTGTGAGCAGGACGCACTGCACTAACTTGTAGCTTTAGATGAGCACTGTGCACAGTTGTCACTACACTAACTTGTAGTTTTAGCTGAACACTGTGTGCAGGACGCACTGCACTAACTTGTAGCTTTAGATGAACACTGTGCAGAGGTCTCACTACACTAACTTGTAGGTTTAGCTGAACACCGTGAGGAGGACGCACCACACTAACTTGTAGTTTTAGCTGAACACTGTGAGCAGGACGCACTGTACTAACTTGTAGTTTTAGCTAAACACTGTGAGCAGGACGCACTGCCCTAACTTGTAGCTTTAGATGAACACTGTGCAGAGGTCTCACTACACTAACTTGTAGTTTTAGCTGAACACTGTGAGCAGGACGCACTGCACTAACTTGTAGCTTTAGATGAACACTGTGCAGAGGTCTCACTACACTAACTTGTAGGTTTAGCTGAACACTGTGAGGAGGACGCACCACACTAACTTGTAGTTTTAGCTGAACACTGTGAGCAGGACACACTGCACTAACTTGTAGTTTTAGCTGAACACTGTGAGCAGGACGCACTGCACTAACTTGTAGCTTTAGATGAACACTGTGAGCAGGACGCACTGCACTAACTTGTAGCTTTAGATGAACACTGTGCAGAGGTGTCACTACACTAACTTGTAGTTTTAGCTGAACACTGTGAGCAGGACGCACTGCATTAACTTGTAGCTTTAGATGAACACTGTGCAGAGGTCTCACTATACTAACTTGTAGTTTTAGCTGAACACTGTGAGCAGGACGCACTGCACTAAATTGTAGATTTAGATGAACACTGTGAGCAGGACGCACTGCACTAACTTGTAGCTGTAGATGAACACTGTGCAGAGGTGTAACTGCACTAACTTGTAGTTTTAGCCGAACACTGTGAGCAGGATGCACTGCACTAACTTGTAGCTTTAGATGAACACTGTGCAAAGGTCTCACTACACTAACTTTTAGGTTTAGCTGAACACTGTGAGCAGGACGCACTGCACTAACTTGTAGCTTTAGATGAACACTGTAAAGAGGTCTCACTACACTAACTTGTAGTTTTAGCTGAACACTGTGAGCAGGACGCACTGCACTAACTTGTAGCTTTAGATGAACACTGTGAGCAGGACGCACTGCACTAACTTGTAGCTTTAGATGAACACTGTGCACAGGTGTCACTAAACTAACTTGTAGTTTTAGCTGAACACTGTGAGCAGGACGCACTGCACTAACTTGTAGCTTTAGATGAACACTGTGCAGAGGTCTCACTACACTAACTTGTAGTTTTAGCTGAACACTGTGAGCAGGACGCACTGCACTAACTTGTAGCTTTAGATGAACACTGTGCAGAGGTCTCACTAGACTAACTTGTAGGTTTAGCTGAACCCCGTGAGGAGGACGCACCACACTAACTTGTAGTTTTAGCTGAACACTGTGAGCAGGACGCACTGCACTAACTTGTAGTTTTAGCTGAACACTGTGAGCAGGACGCACTGCCCTAACTTGTAGCTTTAGATGAACACTGTGTAGAGGTCTCACTACACTAACTTGTGGGTTTAGCTGAACACTGTGAGCAGGACGCACTGCACTAACTTGTAGTTTTAGCTGAACACTGTGAGCAGGACGCACTGCCCTAACTTGTAGCTTTAGATGAACACTGTGTAGAGGTCTCACTACACTAACTTGTGGGTTTAGCTGAACACTGTGAGCAGGACGCACTGCACTAACTTGTAGCTTTAGATGAGCACTGTGCACAGTTGTCACTACACTAACTTGTAGTTTTAGCTGAACACTGTGTGCAGGACGCACTGCACTAACTTGTAGCTTTAGATGAACACTGTGCAGAGGTCTCACTACACTAACTTGTAGGTTTAGCTGAACACCGTGAGGAGGACGCACCACACTAACTTGTAGTTTTAGCTGAACACTGTGAGCAGGACGCACTGTACTAACTTGTAGTTTTAGCTAAACACTGTGAGCAGGACGCACTGCCCTAACTTGTAGCTTTAGATGAACACTGTGCAGAGGTCTCACTACACTAACTTGTAGTTTTAGCTGAACACTGTGAGCAGGACGCACTGCACTAACTTGTAGCTTTAGATGAACACTGTGCAGAGGTCTCACTACACTAACTTGTAGGTTTAGCTGAACACTGTGAGGAGGACGCACCACACTAACTTGTAGTTTTAGCTGAACACTGTGAGCAGGACACACTGCACTAACTTGTAGTTTTAGCTGAACACTGTGAGCAGGACGCACTGCACTAACTTGTAGCTTTAGATGAACACTGTGAGCAGGACGCACTGCACTAACTTGTAGCTTTAGATGAACACTGTGCAGAGGTGTCACTACACTAACTTGTAGTTTTAGCTGAACACTGTGAGCAGGACGCACTGCATTAACTTGTAGCTTTAGTTGAACACTGTGCAGAGGTCTCACTACACTAACTTGTAGTTTTAGCTGAACACGGTGAGCAGGACACACTGCCCTAACTTGTAGCTTTAGATGAACACTGTGTAGAGGTCTCACTACACTAACTTGTGGGTTTAGCTGAACACTGTGAGCAGGACGCACTGCACTAACTTGTAGCTTTAGATGAACACTGTGTAGAGGTCTCACTACACTAACTTGTGGGTTTAGCTGAACACTGTGAGCAGGACGCACTGCACTAACTTGTAGTTTTAGCTGAACACTGTGAGCAGGACGCACTGCCCTAACTTGTAGCTTTAGATGAACACTGTGTAGAGGTCTCACTACACTAACTTGTGGGTTTAGCTGAACACTGTGAGCAGGACGCACTGCACTAACTTGTAGCTTTAGATGAACACTGTGCAGAGGTCTCACTACACTAACTTGTAGGTTTAGCTGAACACCGTGAGGAGGACGCACCACACTAACTTGTAGTTTTAGCTAAACACTGTGAGCAGGACGCACTGTACTAACTTGTAGCTTTAGATGAACACTGTGCAGAGGTCTCACTACACTAACTTGTAGTTTTAGCTGAACACTGTGAGCAGGACGCACTGCACTAACTTGTAGCTTTAGATGAACACTGTGCAGAGGTCTCACTACACTAACTTGTAGGTTTAGCTGAACACTGTGAGGAGGACGCACCACACTAACTTGTAGTTTTAGCGGAAATCTGTGAGCAGGACACACTGCACTAACTTGTAGTTTTAGCTGAACACTGTGAGCAGGACGAATTGCACTAACTTGTAGCTTTAGATGAACACTGTGAGCAGGACGCACTGCACTAACTTGTAGCTTTAGATGAACACTGTGCAGAGGTGTCACTACACTAACTTGTAGTTTTAGCTGAACACTGTGAGCAGGACGCACTGCATTAACTTGTAGCTTTAGATGAACACTGTGCAGAGGTCTCACTACACTAACTTGTAGTTTTAGCTGAACACGGTGAGCAGGACACACTGCATTAACTTGTAGCTTTAGATGAACACTGTGAGCAGGACGCACTGCACTAACTTGTAGCTTTAGATGAACACTGTGCAGAGGTGTCACTACCCTAACTTGTAGTTTTATCTGAACACTGTGAGCAGGACGCACTGCACTAACTTGTAGCTTTAGATGAACACTGTGCAGAAGTCTCACTACACTAACTTGTAGTTTTAGCTGAACACTGTGAGCAGGACGCACTGCACTAACTTGTAGCTTTAGATGAACACTGTGCAGAGGTCTCACTACACTAACATGTAGGTTTAGCTGAACACTGTGAGGAGGAAGCACCACACTAACTTGTAGTTGTAGCTGAACACTGTGAGCAGGACGCACTGCACTAACTTGTAGTTTTAGCTGAACACTGTGAGCAGGACGCCCTGCGCTAACTTGTATCTTTAGATGAACACTGTGCAGAGGTCTCACTACACTAACTTGTAGTTTTAGCTGAACACTGTGAGCAGGACGCACTGCACTAACTTGTAGCTTTAGATGAACACTGTGCAGAGGTCTCACTACACTAACTTGTAGGTTTAGCTGAACACTGTGAGGAGGACGCACCACACTAACTTGTAGTTTTAGCTGAACACTGTGAGCAGGACGCACTGCACTAACTTGTAGTTTTAGCTGAACACTGTGAGCAGGACGCACTGCCCTAACTTGTAGCTTTAGATGAACACTGTGCAGAGGTCTCACTACACTAACTTGTAGTTTTAGCTGAACACTGTGAGCAGGACGCACTGCACTAACTTGTAGTTTTAGCTGAACACTGTGAGCAGGACGCACTGCACTAACTTGTAGATTTAGATGAACACTGTGAGCAGGACGCACTGCACTAACTTGTAGCTGTAGATGAACACTGTGCAGAGGTGTCACTGCACTAACTTGTAGTTTTAGCTGAACACTGTGAGCAGGACGCACTGCACTAACTTGTAGCTTTAGATGAACACTGTGCAGAGGTCTCACTACACTAACTTGTAGGTTTAGCTGAACACTGTGAGCAGGACGCACTGCACTAACTTGTAGCTTTAGATGAACACTGTGCAGAGGTCTCACTACACTAACTTGTAGTTTTAGCTGAACACTGTGAGCAGGACGCACTGCACTAACTTGTAGCTTTAGATGAACACTGTGAGCAGGACGCACTGCACTAACTTGTAGCTTTAGATGAACACTGTGCACAGGTGTCACTAAACTAACTTGTAGTTTTAGCTGAACACTGTGTGCAGGATGCACTGCACTAACTTGTAGCTTTAGATGAACACTGTGCAGAGGTCTCACTACACTAACTTGTAGTTTTAGCTGAACACTGTGAGCAGGACGCACTGCACTAACTTGTAGCTTTAGATGAACACTGTGCAGAGGTCTCACTAGACTAACTTGTAGGTTTAGCTGAGCCCCGTGAGGAGGACGCACCACACTAACTTGTAGTTTTAGCTGAACACTGTGAGCAGGACGCACTGCACTAACTTGTAGTTTTAGCTGAACACTGTGAGCAGGACGCACTGCCCTAACTTGTAGTTTTAGATGAACACTGATCAGAGGTCTCACTACACTAACTTGTAGTTTTAGCTGAACACTGTGAGCAGGACGCACTGCACTAACTTGTAGCTTTAGATGAACACTGTGCAGAGGTCTCACTACACTAACTTGTAGGTTTAGCTGAACACTGTGTGGAGGACGCACCACACTAACTTGTAGTTTTAGCTGAACACTGTGAGCAGGACGCACTGCACTAACTTGTAGTTTTAGCTGAACACTGTGAGCAGGACGCACTGCACTAACTTGTAGCTTTAGATGAACACTGTGAGCAGGACGCACCGCACTAACTTGTAGCTTTAGATGAACACTGTGCAGAGGTGTCACTACACTAACTTGTAGTTTTAGCTGAACACTGTGAGCAGGATGCACTGCACTAACTTGTAGCTTTAGATGAACACTGTGCAGAGGTCTCACTACACTAACTTGTAGGTTTAGCTGAACACTATGAGGAGGACGCACCACACTAATTTGTAGTTTTAGCTGAACACTGTGAGCAGGACGCACTGCACTAACTTGTAGTTTTAGCTGAACACTGTGAGCAGGACGCACTGCACTAACGTGTAGCTTTAGATGAACACTGTGAGCAGGACGCACTGCACTAACTTGTAGCTTTAGATGAACACTGTGCAGAGGTGTCACTACACTAACTTGTAGTTTTAGCTGAACACTGTGAGCAGGACGCACTGCACTAAATTGTAGCTTTAGATGAACACTGTGTAGAGGTCTCACTACACTAACTTGTAGGTTTAGCTGAACACTGTGAGCAGGACGCACTGCCCTAACTTGTAGCTTTAGATGAACACTGTGCAGAGGTCTCACTACACTAACTTGTAGTTTTAGCTGAACACTGTGAGCAGGACGCACTGCACTAACTTGTAGCTTTAGATGAACACTGTGAGCAGGACGCACTGCACTAACTTGTAGCTTTAGATGAACACTGTGCACAGGTGTCACTACACTAACTTGTAGTTTTAGCTGAACACTGTGAGCAGGACGCACTGCACTAACTTGTAGCTTTAGATGAACACTTTGCAGAGGTCTCACTACACTAACTTGTAGTTTTAGCTGAACACTGTGAGCAGGACGCACTGCACTAACTTGTAGCTTTAGATGAACTTTGTGCAGAGGTCTCACTAGACTAACTTGTAGGTTTAGCTGAACCCCGTGAGGAGGACGCACCACACTAACTTGTAGTTTTAGCTGAACACTGTGAGCAGGACGCACTGCACTAACATGTAGTTTTAGCTGAACACTGTGAGCAGGACGCACTGCCCTAACTTGTAGCTTTAGATGAACACTGTGCAGAGGTCTCACTACACTAACTTGTTGTTTTAGCTGAACACTGTGAGCAGGACGCACTGCACTAACTTGTAGCTTTAGATGAACACTGTGCAGAGGTCTCACTACACTAACTTGTAGGTTTAGATGAACACTGTGTGGAGGACGCACCACACTAACTTGTAGTTTTAGCTGAACACTGTGAGCAGGACGCACTGCACTAACTTGTAGTTTTAGCTGAACACTGTGAGCAGGACGCACTGCACTAACTTGTAGCTTTAGATGAACACTGTGAGCATGACGCACTGCACTAACTTGTAGCTTTAGATGAACACTGTGCAGAGGTCTCACTACACTAACTTGTAGTTTTAGCTGAACACGGTGAGCAGGACGCACTGCACTAACTTGTAGCTTTAGATAAACACTGTGAGCAGGACGCAATGCACTAACTTGTAGCTTTAGATTAACACTGTGCAGAGGTGTCACTACCCTAACTTGTAGTTTTATCTGAACACTGTGAGCAGGACACACTGCACTAACTTGTAGCTTTAGATGAACACTGTGCAGAGGTCTCACTACACTAGCTTGTAGTTTTAGCTGAACACTGTGAGCAGGACGCACTGCACTAACTTGTAGCTTTAGATGAACACTGTGCAGAGGTCTCACTACACTAACTTGTAGGTTTAGCTGAACACTGTGAGGAGGACACACCACACTAACTTGTAGTTTTAGCTGAACACTGTGAGCAGGACGCACTGCACTAACTTGTAGCTTTAGATGAACACTGTGCAGAGGTCTCACTATACTAACTTGTAGTTTTAGCTGAACACTGTGAGCAGGACGCACTGCACTAACTTGTAGCTTTAGATGAACACTGTGAGCAGGACGCACTGCACTAACTTGTAGCTTTAGATGAACACTGTGCACAGGTGTCACTACACTAACTTGTAGTTTTAGCTGAACACTGTGTGCAGGACGCACTGCACTAACTTGTAGCTTTAGATGAACACTGTGCAGAGGTCTCACTACACTAACTTGTAGTTTTAGCTGAACACTGCGAGCAGGACGCACTGCACTAACTTGTAGCTTTAGATGAACACTGTGCAGAGGTCTCACTAGACTAACTTGTAGGTTTAGCTGAACCCCGTGAGGAGGACGCACACACTAACTTGTAGTTTTAGCTGAACACTGTGAGCAGGACGCACTGCACTAACTTATAGTTTTAGCTGAACACTGTGAGCAGGACGCACTGCCTAACTTGTAGCTTTAGATGAACACTGTGCAGAGGTCTCACTACACTAACTTGTAGTTTTAGCTGAACACTGTGAGCAGGACGCACTGCACTAACTTGTAGCTTTAGATGAACACTGTGCTGAGGTCTCACTACACTAACTTGTAGGTTTAGCTGAACACTGTGAGGAGGACACACCACACTAACTTGTAGTTTTAGCTGAACACTGTGAGCAGGACGCACTGCACTAACTTGTAGTTTTAGCTGAACACTGTGAGCAGGACGCACTGCACTAACTTGTAGCTTTAGATGAACACTGTGCAGAGGTCTCACTACACTAACTTGTAGGTTTAGCTGAACACTGTGAGCAGGACGCACTGCACTAACTTGTAGCTTTAGATGAACACTGTGCAGAGGTCTCACTATACTAACTTGTAGTTTTAGCTGAACACTGTGAGCAGGACGCACTGCACTAACTTGTAGCTTTAGATGAACACTGTGAGCAGGACGCACTGCACTAACTTGTAGCTTTAGATGAACACTGTGCACAGGTGTCACTACACTAAATTGTAGTTTTAGCTGAACACTGTGTGCAGGACGCACTGCACTAACTTGTAGCTTTAGATGAACACTGTGCAGAGGTCTCACTACACTAGCTTGTAGTTTTAGCTGAACACTGTGAGCAGGACGCACTGCACTAACTTGTAGCTTTAGATGAACACTGTGCAGAGGTCTCACTACACTAACTTGTAGGTTTAGCTGAACACTGTGAGGAGGACACACCACACTAACTTGTAGTTTTAGCTGAACACTGTGAGCAGGACGCACTGCACTAACTTGTAGCTTTAGATGAACACTGTGCAGAGGTCTCACTATACTAACTTGTAGTTTTAGCTGAACACTGTGAGCAGGACGCACTGCACTAACTTGTAGCTTTAGATGAACACTGTGAGCAGGACGCACTGCACTAACTTGTAGCTTTAGATGAACACTGTGCACAGGTGTCACTACACTAACTTGTAGTTTTAGCTGAACACTGTGTGCAGGACGCACTGCACTAACTTGTAGCTTTAGATGAACAATGTGCAGAGGTCTCACTACACTAACTTGTAGTTTTAGCTGAACACTGCGAGCAGGACGCACTGCACTAACTTGTAGCTTTAGATGAACACTGTGCAGAGGTCTCACTAGACTAACTTGTAGGTTTAGCTGAACCCCGTGAGGAGGACGCACACACTAACTTGTAGTTTTAGCTGAACACTGTGAGCAGGACGCACTGCACTAACTTATAGTTTTAGCTGAACACTGTGAGCAGGACGCACTGCCTAACTTGTAGCTTTAGATGAACACTGTGCAGAGGTCTCACTACACTAGCTTGTAGTTTTAGCTGAACACTGTGAGCAGGACGCACTGCACTAACTTGTAGCTTTAGATGAACACTGTGCAGAGGTCTCACTACACTAACTTGTAGGTTTAGCTGAACACTGTGAGGAGGACACACCACACTAACTTGTAGTTTTAGCTGAACACTGTGAGCAGGACGCACTGCACTAACTTGTAGCTTTAGATGAACACTGTGCAGAGGTCTCACTATACTAACTTGTAGTTTTAGCTGAACACTGTGAGCAGGACGCACTGCACTAACTTGTAGCTTTAGATGAACACTGTGAGCAGGACGCACTGCACTAACTTGTAGCTTTAGATGAACACTGTGCACAGGTGTCACTACACTAACTTGTAGTTTTAGCTGAACACTGTGTGCAGGACGCACTGCACTAACTTGTAGCTTTAGATGAACACTGTGCAGAGGTCTCACTACACTAACTTGTAGTTTTAGCTGAACACTGCGAGCAGGACGCACTGCACTAACTTGTAGCTTTAGATGAACACTGTGCAGAGGTCTCACTAGACTAACTTGTAGGTTTAGCTGAACCCCGTGAGGAGGACGCACACACTAACTTGTAGTTTTAGCTGAACACTGTGAGCAGGACGCACTGCACTAACTTATAGTTTTAGCTGAACACTGTGAGCAGGACGCACTGCCTAACTTGTAGCTTTAGATGAACACTGTGCAGAGGTCTCACTACACTAACTTGTAGTTTTAGCTGAACACTGTGAGCAGGACGCACTGCACTAACTTGTAGCTTTAGATGAACATTGTGCTGAGGTCTCACTACACTAACTTGTAGGTTTAGCTGAACACTGTGAGGAGGACACACCACACTAACTTGTAGTTTTAGCTGAACACTGTGAGCAGGACGCACTGCACTAACTTGTAGTTTTAGCTGAACACTGTGAGCAGGACGCACTGCACTAACTTGTAGCTTTAGATGAACACTGTGCAGAGGTCTCACTACACTAACTTGTAGGTTTAGCTGAACACTGTGAGCAGGACGCACTGCACTAACTTGTAGCTTTAGATGAACACTGTGCAGAGGTCTCACTATACTAACTTGTAGTTTTAGCTGAACACTGTGAGCAGGACGCACTGCACTAACTTGTAGCTTTAGATGAACACTGTGAGCAGGACGCACTGCACTAACTTGTAGCTTTAGATGAACACTGTGCACAGGTGTCACTACACTAAATTGTAGTTTTAGCTGAACACTGTGTGCAGGACGCACTGCACTAACTTGTAGCTTTAGATGAACACTGTGCAGAGGTCTCACTACACTAACTTGTAGTTTTAGCTGAACACTGCGAGCAGGACGCACTGCACTAACTTGTAGCTTTAGATGAACACTGTGCAGAGGTCTCACTAGACTAACTTGTAGGTTTAGCTGAACCCCGTGAGGAGGACGCACACACTAACTTGTAGTTTTAGCTGAACACTGTGAGCAGGACGCACTGCACTAACTTATAGTTTTAGCTGAACACTGTGAGCAGGACGCACTGCCTAACTTGTAGCTTTAGATGAACACTGTGCAGAGGTCTCACTACACTAGCTTGTAGTTTTAGCTGAACACTGTGAGCAGGACGCACTGCACTAACTTGTAGCTTTAGATGAACACTGTGCAGAGGTCTCACTACACTAACTTGTAGGTTTAGCTGAACACTGTGAGGAGGACACACCACACTAACTTGTAGTTTTAGCTGAACACTGTGAGCAGGACGCACTGCACTAACTTGTAGCTTTAGATGAACACTGTGCAGAGGTCTCACTATACTAACTTGTAGTTTTAGCTGAACACTGTGAGCAGGACGCACTGCACTAACTTGTAGCTTTAGATGAACACTGTGAGCAGGACGCACTGCACTAACTTGTAGCTTTAGATGAACACTGTGCACAGGTGTCACTACACTAACTTGTAGTTTTAGCTGAACACTGTGTGCAGGACGCACTGCACTAACTTGTAGCTTTAGATGAACACTGTGCAGAGGTCTCACTACACTAACTTGTAGTTTTAGCTGAACACTGCGAGCAGGACGCACTGCACTAACTTGTAGCTTTAGATGAACACTGTGCAGAGGTCTCACTAGACTAACTTGTAGGTTTAGCTGAACCCCGTGAGGAGGACGCACACACTAACTTGTAGTTTTAGCTGAACACTGTGAGCAGGACGCACTGCACTAACTTATAGTTTTAGCTGAACACTGTGAGCAGGACGCACTGCCTAACTTGTAGCTTTAGATGAACACTGTGCAGAGGTCTCACTACACTAACTTGTAGTTTTAGCTGAACACTGTGAGCAGGACGCACTGCACTAACTTGTAGCTTTAGATGAACACTGTGCTGAGGTCTCACTACACTAACTTGTAGGTTTAGCTGAACACTGTGAGGAGGACACACCACACTAACTTGTAGTTTTAGCTGAACACTGTGAGCAGGACGCACTGCACTAACTTGTAGTTTTAGCTGAACACTGTGAGCAGGACGCACTGCACTAACTTGTAGCTTTAGATGAACACTGTGCAGAGGTCTCACTACACTAACTTGTAGGTTTAGCTGAACACTGTGAGCAGGACGCACTGCACTAACTTGTAGCTTTAGATGAACACTGTGCAGAGGTCTCACTATACTAACTTGTAGTTTTAGCTGAACACTGTGAGCAGGACGCACTGCACTAACTTGTAGCTTTAGATGAACACTGTGAGCAGGACGCACTGCACTAACTTGTAGCTTTAGATGAACACTGTGCACAGGTGTCACTACACTAAATTGTAGTTTTAGCTGAACACTGTGTGCAGGACGCACTGCACTAACTTGTAGCTTTAGATGAACACTGTGCAGAGGTCTCACTACACTAACTTGTAGTTTTATCTGAACACTGTGAGCAGGACGCACTGCACTAACTTGTAGCTTTAGATGAACACTGTGCAGAAGTCTCACTACACTAACTTGTAGTTTTAGCTGAACACTGTGAGCAGGACGCACTGCACTAACTTGTAGCTTTAGATGAACACTGTGCAGAGGTCTCACTACACTAACATGTAGGTTTAGCTGAACACTGTGAGGAGGAAGCACCACACTAACTTGTAGTTGTAGCTGAACACTGTGAGCAGGACGCACTGCACTAACTTGTAGTTTTAGCTGAACACTGTGAGCAGGACGCCCTGCGCTAACTTGTATCTTTAGATGAACACTGTGCAGAGGTCTCACTACACTAACTTGTAGTTTTAGCTGAACACTGTGAGCAGGACGCACTGCACTAACTTGTAGCTTTAGATGAACACTGTGCAGAGGTCTCACTACACTAACTTGTAGGTTTAGCTGAACACTGTGAGGAGGACGCGACACACTAACTTGTAGTTTTAGCTGAACACTGTGAGCAGGACGCACTGCACTAACTTGTAGTTTTAGCTGAACACTGTGAGCAGGACGCACTGCCCTAACTTGTAGCTTTAGATGAACACTGTGCAGAGGTCTCACTACACTAACTTGTAGTTTTAGCTGAACACTGTGAGCAGGACGCACTGCACTAACTTGTAGTTTTAGCTGAACACTGTGAGCAGGACGCACTGCACTAACTTGTAGATCTAGATGAACACTGTGAGCAGGACGCACTGCACTAACTTGTAGCTGTAGATGAACACTGTGCAGAGGTGTCACTGCACTAACTTGTAGTTTTAGCTGAACACTGTGAGCAGGACGCACTGCACTAACTTGTAGCTTTAGATGAACACTGTGCAGAGGTCTCACTACACTAACTTGTAGGTTTAGCTGAACACTGTGAGCAGGACGCACTGCACTAACTTGTAGCTTTAGATGAACACTGTGCAGAGGTCTCACTACACTAACTTGTAGTTTTAGCTGAACACTGTGAGCAGGACGCACTGCACTAACTTGTAGCTTTAGATGAACACTGTGAGCAGGACGCACTGCACTAACTTGTAGCTTTAGATGAACACTGTGCACAGGTGTCACTAAACTAACTTGTAGTTTTAGCTGAACACTGTGTGCAGGATGCACTGCACTAACTTGTAGCTTTAGATGAACACTGTGCAGAGGTCTCACTACACTAACTTGTAGTTTTAGCTGAACACTGTGAGCAGGACGCACTGCACTAACTTGTAGCTTTAGATGAACACTGTGCAGAGGTCTCACTAGACTAACTTGTAGGTTTAGCTGAGCCCCGTGAGGAGGACGCACCACACTAACTTGTAGTTTTAGCTGAACACTGTGAGCAGGACGCACTGCACTAACTTGTAGTTTTAGCTGAACACTGTGAGCAGGACGCACTGCCCTAACTTGTAGTTTTAGATGAACACTGATCAGAGGTCTCACTACACTAACTTGTAGTTTTAGCTGAACACTGTGAGCAGGACGCACTGCACTAACTTGTAGCTTTAGATGAACACTGTGCAGAGGTCTCACTACACTAACTTGTAGGTTTAGCTGAACACTGTGTGGAGGACGCACCACACTAACTTGTAGTTTTAGCTGAACACTGTGAGCAGGACGCACTGCACTAACTTGTAGTTTTAGCTGAACACTGTGAGCAGGACGCACTGCACTAACTTGTAGCTTTAGATGAACACTGTGAGCAGGACGCACCGCACTAACTTGTAGCTTTAGATGAACACTGTGCAGAGGTGTCACTACACTAACTTGTAGTTTTAGCTGAACACTGTGAGCAGGATGCACTGCACTAACTTGTAGCTTTAGATGAACACTGTGCAGAGGTCTCACTACACTAACTTGTAGGTTTAGCTGAACACTATGAGGAGGACGCACCACACTAATTTGTAGTTTTAGCTGAACACTGTGAGCAGGACGCACTGCACTAACTTGTAGTTTTAGCTGAACACTGTGAGCAGGACGCACTGCACTAACGTGTAGCTTTAGATGAACACTGTGAGCAGGACGCACTGCACTAACTTGTAGCTTTAGATGAACACTGTGCAGAGGTGTCACTACACTAACTTGTAGTTTTAGCTGAACACTGTGAGCAGGACGCACTGCACTAAATTGTAGCTTTAGATGAACACTGTGTAGAGGTCTCACTACACTAACTTGTAGGTTTAGCTGAACACTGTGAGCAGGACGCACTGCCCTAACTTGTAGCTTTAGATGAACACTGTGCAGAGGTCTCACTACACTAACTTGTAGTTTTAGCTGAACACTGTGAGCAGGACGCACTGCACTAACTTGTAGCTTTAGATGAACACTGTGAGCAGGACGCACTGCACTAACTTGTAGCTTTAGATGAACACTGTGCACAGGTGTCACTACACTAACTTGTAGTTTTAGCTGAACACTGTGAGCAGGACGCACTGCACTAACTTGTAGCTTTAGATGAACACTTTGCAGAGGTCTCACTACACTAACTTGTAGTTTTAGCTGAACACTGTGAGCAGGACGCACTGCACTAACTTGTAGCTTTAGATGAACTTTGTGCAGAGGTCTCACTAGACTAACTTGTAGGTTTAGCTGAACCCCGTGAGGAGGACGCACCACACTAACTTGTAGTTTTAGCTGAACACTGTGAGCAGGACGCACTGCACTAACATGTAGTTTTAGCTGAACACTGTGAGCAGGACGCACTGCCCTAACTTGTAGCTTTAGATGAACACTGTGCAGAGGTCTCACTACACTAACTTGTTGTTTTAGCTGAACACTGTGAGCAGGACGCACTGCACTAACTTGTAGCTTTAGATGAACACTGTGCAGAGGTCTCACTACACTAACTTGTAGGTTTAGATGAACACTGTGTGGAGGACGCACCACACTAACTTGTAGTTTTAGCTGAACACTGTGAGCAGGACGCACTGCACTAACTTGTAGTTTTAGCTGAACACTGTGAGCAGGACGCACTGCACTAACTTGTAGCTTTAGATGAACACTGTGAGCAGGACGCACTGCACTAACTTGTAGCTTTAGATGAACACTGTGCAGAGGTCTCACTACACTAACTTGTAGTTTTAGCTGAACACGGTGAGCAGGACGCACTGCACTAACTTGTAGCTTTAGATAAACACTGTGAGCAGGACGCAATGCACTAACTTGTAGCTTTAGATTAACACTGTGCAGAGGTGTCACTACCCTAACTTGTAGTTTTATCTGAACACTGTGAGCAAGACACACTGCACTAACTTGTAGCTTTAGATGAACACTGTGCAGAGGTCTCACTACACTAGCTTGTAGTTTTAGCTGAACACTGTGAGCAGGACGCACTGCACTAACTTGTAGCTTTAGATGAACACTGTGCAGAGGTCTCACTACACTAACTTGTAGGTTTAGCTGAACACTGTGAGGAGGACACACCACACTAACTTGTAGTTTTAGCTGAACACTGTGAGCAGGACGCACTGCACTAACTTGTAGCTTTAGATGAACACTGTGCAGAGGTCTCACTATACTAACTTGTAGTTTTAGCTGAACACTGTGAGCAGGACGCACTGCACTAACTTGTAGCTTTAGATGAACACTGTGAGCAGGACGCACTGCACTAACTTGTAGCTTTAGATGAACACTGTGCACAGGTGTCACTACACTAACTTGTAGTTTTAGCTGAACACTGTGTGCAGGACGCACTGCACTAACTTGTAGCTTTAGATGAACACTGTGCAGAGGTCTCACTACACTAACTTGTAGTTTTAGCTGAACACTGCGAGCAGGACGCACTGCACTAACTTGTAGCTTTAGATGAACACTGTGCAGAGGTCTCACTAGACTAACTTGTAGGTTTAGCTGAACCCCGTGAGGAGGACGCACACACTAACTTGTAGTTTTAGCTGAACACTGTGAGCAGGACGCACTGCACTAACTTATAGTTTTAGCTGAACACTGTGAGCAGGACGCACTGCCTAACTTGTAGCTTTAGATGAACACTGTGCAGAGGTCTCACTACACTAACTTGTAGTTTTAGCTGAACACTGTGAGCAGGACGCACTGCACTAACTTGTAGCTTTAGATGAACACTGTGCTGAGGTCTCACTACACTAACTTGTAGGTTTAGCTGAACACTGTGAGGAGGACACACCACACTAACTTGTAGTTTTAGCTGAACACTGTGAGCAGGACGCACTGCACTAACTTGTAGTTTTAGCTGAACACTGTGAGCAGGACGCACTGCACTAACTTGTAGCTTTAGATGAACACTGTGCAGAGGTCTCACTACACTAACTTGTAGGTTTAGCTGAACACTGTGAGCAGGACGCACTGCACTAACTTGTAGCTTTAGATGAACACTGTGCAGAGGTCTCACTATACTAACTTGTAGTTTTAGCTGAACACTGTGAGCAGGACGCACTGCACTAACTTGTAGCTTTAGATGAACACTGTGAGCAGGACGCACTGCACTAACTTGTAGCTTTAGATGAACACTGTGCACAGGTGTCACTACACTAAATTGTAGTTTTAGCTGAACACTGTGAGCAGGACGCACTGCACTAACTTGTAGCTTTAGATGAACACTGTGCAGAGGTGTCACTACACTAACTTGTAGTTTTAGCTGAACACTGTGAGCAGGACGCACTGCACTAAATTGTAGCTTTAGATGAACACTGTGTAGAGGTCTCACTACACTAACTTGTAGGTTTAGCTGAACACTGTGAGCAGGACGCACTGCCCTAACTTGTAGCTTTAGATGAACACTGTGCAGAGGTCTCACTACACTAACTTGTAGTTTTAGCTGAACACTGTGAGCAGGACGCACTGCACTAACTTGTAGCTTTAGATGAACACTGTGAGCAGGACGCACTGCACTAACTTGTAGCTTTAGATGAACACTGTGCACAGGTGTCACTACACTAACTTGTAGTTTTAGCTGAACACTGTGAGCAGGACGCACTGCACTAACTTGTAGCTTTAGATGAACACTTTGCAGAGGTCTCACTACACTAACTTGTAGTTTTAGCTGAACACTGTGAGCAGGACGCACTGCACTAACTTGTAGCTTTAGATGAACTTTGTGCAGAGGTCTCACTAGACTAACTTGTAGGTTTAGCTGAACCCCGTGAGGAGGACGCACCACACTAACTTGTAGTTTTAGCTGAACACTGTGAGCAGGACGCACTGCACTAACATGTAGTTTTAGCTGAACACTGTGAGCAGGACGCACTGCCCTAACTTGTAGCTTTAGATGAACACTGTGCAGAGGTCTCACTACACTAACTTGTTGTTTTAGCTGAACACTGTGAGCAGGACGCACTGCACTAACTTGTAGCTTTAGATGAACACTGTGCAGAGGTCTCACTACACTAACTTGTAGGTTTAGATGAACACTGTGTGGAGGACGCACCACACTAACTTGTAGTTTTAGCTGAACACTGTGAGCAGGACGCACTGCACTAACTTGTAGTTTTAGCTGAACACTGTGAGCAGGACGCACTGCACTAACTTGTAGCTTTAGATGAACACTGTGAGCAGGACGCACTGCACTAACTTGTAGCTTTAGATGAACACTGTGCAGAGGTCTCACTACACTAACTTGTAGTTTTAGCTGAACACGGTGAGCAGGACGCACTGCACTAACTTGTAGCTTTAGATAAACACTGTGAGCAGGACGCAATGCACTAACTTGTAGCTTTAGATTAACACTGTGCAGAGGTGTCACTACCCTAACTTGTAGTTTTATCTGAACACTGTGAGCAAGACACACTGCACTAACTTGTAGCTTTAGATGAACACTGTGCAGAGGTCTCACTACACTAGCTTGTAGTTTTAGCTGAACACTGTGAGCAGGACGCACTGCACTAACTTGTAGCTTTAGATGAACACTGTGCAGAGGTCTCACTACACTAACTTGTAGGTTTAGCTGAACACTGTGAGGAGGACACACCACACTAACTTGTAGTTTTAGCTGAACACTGTGAGCAGGACGCACTGCACTAACTTGTAGCTTTAGATGAACACTGTGCAGAGGTCTCACTATACTAACTTGTAGTTTTAGCTGAACACTGTGAGCAGGACGCACTGCACTAACTTGTAGCTTTAGATGAACACTGTGAGCAGGACGCACTGCACTAACTTGTAGCTTTAGATGAACACTGTGCACAGGTGTCACTACACTAACTTGTAGTTTTAGCTGAACACTGTGTGCAGGACGCACTGCACTAACTTGTAGCTTTAGATGAACACTGTGCAGAGGTCTCACTACACTAACTTGTAGTTTTAGCTGAACACTGCGAGCAGGACGCACTGCACTAACTTGTAGCTTTAGATGAACACTGTGCAGAGGTCTCACTAGACTAACTTGTAGGTTTAGCTGAACCCCGTGAGGAGGACGCACACACTAACTTGTAGTTTTAGCTGAACACTGTGAGCAGGACGCACTGCACTAACTTATAGTTTTAGCTGAACACTGTGAGCAGGACGCACTGCCTAACTTGTAGCTTTAGATGAACACTGTGCAGAGGTCTCACTACACTAACTTGTAGTTTTAGCTGAACACTGTGAGCAGGACGCACTGCACTAACTTGTAGCTTTAGATGAACACTGTGCTGAGGTCTCACTACACTAACTTGTAGGTTTAGCTGAACACTGTGAGGAGGACACACCACACTAACTTGTAGTTTTAGCTGAACACTGTGAGCAGGACGCACTGCACTAACTTGTAGTTTTAGCTGAACACTGTGAGCAGGACGCACTGCACTAACTTGTAGCTTTAGATGAACACTGTGCAGAGGTCTCACTACACTAACTTGTAGGTTTAGCTGAACACTGTGAGCAGGACGCACTGCACTAACTTGTAGCTTTAGATGAACACTGTGCAGAGGTCTCACTATACTAACTTGTAGTTTTAGCTGAACACTGTGAGCAGGACGCACTGCACTAACTTGTAGCTTTAGATGAACACTGTGAGCAGGACGCACTGCACTAACTTGTAGCTTTAGATGAACACTGTGCACAGGTGTCACTACACTAAATTGTAGTTTTAGCTGAACACTGTGTGCAGGACGCACTGCACTAACTTGTAGCTTTAGATGAACACTGTGCAGAGGTCTCACTACACTAGCTTGTAGTTTTAGCTGAACACTGTGAGCAGGACGCACTGCACTAACTTGTAGCTTTAGATGAACACTGTGCAGAGGTCTCACTACACTAACTTGTAGGTTTAGCTGAACACTGTGAGGAGGACACACCACACTAACTTGTAGTTTTAGCTGAACACTGTGAGCAGGACGCACTGCACTAACTTGTAGCTTTAGATGAACACTGTGCAGAGGTCTCACTATACTAACTTGTAGTTTTAGCTGAACACTGTGAGCAGGACGCACTGCACTAACTTGTAGCTTTAGATGAACACTGTGAGCAGGACGCACTGCACTAACTTGTAGCTTTAGATGAACACTGTGCACAGGTGTCACTACACTAACTTGTAGTTTTAGCTGAACACTGTGTGCAGGACGCACTGCACTAACTTGTAGCTTTAGATGAACACTGTGCAGAGGTCTCACTACACTAACTTGTAGTTTTAGCTGAACACTGCGAGCAGGACGCACTGCACTAACTTGTAGCTTTAGATGAACACTGTGCAGAGGTCTCACTAGACTAACTTGTAGGTTTAGCTGAACCCCGTGAGGAGGACGCACACACTAACTTGTAGTTTTAGCTGAACACTGTGAGCAGGACGCACTGCACTAACTTATAGTTTTAGCTGAACACTGTGAGCAGGACGCACTGCCTAACTTGTAGCTTTAGATGAACACTGTGCAGAGGTCTCACTACACTAGCTTGTAGTTTTAGCTGAACACTGTGAGCAGGACGCACTGCACTAACTTGTAGCTTTAGATGAACACTGTGCAGAGGTCTCACTACACTAACTTGTAGGTTTAGCTGAACACTGTGAGGAGGACACACCACACTAACTTGTAGTTTTAGCTGAACACTGTGAGCAGGACGCACTGCACTAACTTGTAGCTTTAGATGAACACTGTGCAGAGGTCTCACTATACTAACTTGTAGTTTTAGCTGAACACTGTGAGCAGGACGCACTGCACTAACTTGTAGCTTTAGATGAACACTGTGAGCAGGACGCACTGCACTAACTTGTAGCTTTAGATGAACACTGTGCACAGGTGTCACTACACTAACTTGTAGTTTTAGCTGAACACTGTGTGCAGGACGCACTGCACTAACTTGTAGCTTTAGATGAACACTGTGCAGAGGTCTCACTACACTAACTTGTAGGTTTAGCTGAACCCCGTGAGGAGGACGCACACACTAACTTGTAGTTTTAGCTGAACACTGTGAGCAGGACGCACTGCACTAACTTATAGTTTTAGCTGAACACTGTGAGCAGGACGCACTGCCTAACTTGTAGCTTTAGATGAACACTGTGCAGAGGTCTCACTACACTAGCTTGTAGTTTTAGCTGAACACTGTGAGCAGGACGCACTGCACTAACTTGTAGCTTTAGATGAACACTGTGCAGAGGTCTCACTACACTAACTTGTAGGTTTAGCTGAACACTGTGAGGAGGACACACCACACTAACTTGTAGTTTTAGCTGAACACTGTGAGCAGGACGCACTGCCTAACTTGTAGCTTTAGATGAACACTGTGCAGAGGTCTCACTACACTAACTTGTAGTTTTAGCTGAACACTGTGAGCAGGACGCACTGCACTAACTTGTAGCTTTAGATGAACACTGTGCTGAGGTCTCACTACACTAACTTGTAGGTTTAGCTGAACACTGTGAGGAGGACACACCACACTAACTTGTAGTTTTAGCTGAACACTGTGAGCAGGACGCACTGCACTAACTTGTAGTTTTAGCTGAACACTGTGAGCAGGACGCACTGCACTAACTTGTAGCTTTAGATGAACACTGTGCAGAGGTCTCACTACACTAACTTGTAGGTTTAGCTGAACACTGTGAGCAGGACGCACTGCACTAACTTGTAGCTTTAGATGAACACTGTGCAGAGGTCTCACTATACTAACTTGTAGTTTTAGCTGAACACTGTGAGCAGGACGCACTGCACTAACTTGTAGCTTTAGATGAACACTGTGAGCAGGACGCACTGCACTAACTTGTAGCTTTAGATGAACACTGTGCACAGGTGTCACTACACTAAATTGTAGTTTTAGCTGAACACTGTGTGCAGGACGCACTGCACTAACTTGTAGCTTTAGATGAACACTGTGCAGAGGTCTCACTACACTAACTTGTAGTTTTAGCTGAACACTGTGAGCAGGACGCACTGCACTAACTTGTAGCTTTAGATGAACACTGTGCAGAGGTCTCACTAGACTAACTTGTAGGTTTAGCTGAACCCCGTGAGGAGGACGCACACACTAACTTGTAGTTTTAGCTGAACACTGTGAGCAGGACGCACTGCACTAACTTATAGTTTTAGCTGAACACTGTGAGCAGGACGCACTGCCTAACTTGTAGCTTTAGATGAACACTGTGCAGAGGTCTCACTACACTAACTTGTAGTTTTAGCTGAACACTGTGAGCAGGACGCACTGCACTAACTTGTAGCTTTAGATGAACACTGTGCAGAGGTCTCACTACACTAACTTGTAGGTTTAGCTGAACACTGTGTGGAGGACGCACCACACTAACTTGTAGTTTTAGCTGAACACTGTGAGCAGGACACACTGCACTAACTTGTAGTTTTAGCTGAACACTGTGAGCAGGACGCACTGCACTAACTTGTAGCTTTAGATGAACACTGTGAGCAGGACGCACTGCACTAACTTGTAGCTTTAGATGAACACTGTGCAGGGGTGTCACTACACTAACTTGTAGTTTTAGCTGAACACTGTGAGCAAGACGCACTGCACTAACTTGTAGCTTTAGATGAACACCGTGCAGAGGTCTCACTACACTAACTTGTAGGTTTAGCTGAACACTGTGAGGAGGACGCACCACACTAACTTGTAGTTTTAGCTGAACACTGTGAGCAGGACGCACTGCACTAACTTGTAGTTTTAGCTGAACACTGTGAGCAGGACGCACTGCACTAACTTGTAGCTTTAGATGAACACTGTGAGCAGGACGCACTGCACTAACTTGTAGCTTTAGATGAACACTGTGCAGAGGTGTCACTACACTAACTGTAGTTTTAGCTGAACACTGTGAGCAGGACGCACTGCACTAACTTGTAGCTTTAGATGAACACTGTGCAGAGGTCTCACTACACTAACTTGTAGGTTTAGCTGAACACTGTGAGCAGGACACACTGCACTAACTTGTAGCTTTAGATGAACACTGTGCAGATGTCTCACTACACTAACTTGTAGTTTTAACTGAACACTGTGAGCAGGACGCACTGCACTAACTTGTAGCTTTAGATGAACACTGTGAGCAGGACGCACTGCACTAACTTGTAGCTTTAGATGAACACTGTGCACAGGTGTCACTACTCTAACTTGTAGTTTTAGCTGAACACTGTGTGCAGGATGCACTGCACTAACTTGTAGCTTTAGATGAACACTGTGCAGAGGTCTCACTACACTAACTTGTAGTTTTAGCTGAACACTGTGAGCAGGACGCACTGCACTAACTTGTAGCTTTAGATGAACACTGTTCAGAGGTCTCACTAGACTAACTTGTAGGTTTAGCTGAACCCCGTGAGGAGGACGCACCACACTAACTTGTAGTTTTAGCTGAACACTGTGAGCAGGACGCACTGCACTAACTTGTAGTTTTAGCTGAACACTGTGAGCAGGACGCACTGCCCTAACTTGTAGCTTTAGATGAACACTGTGCAGAGGTCTCACTACACTAACTTGTAGTTTTAGCTGAACACTGTGAGCAGGATGCACTGCACTAACTTGTAGCTTTAGATGAACACTGTGCAGAGGTCTCACTACACTAACTTGTAGGTTTAGCTGAACACTGTGTGGAGGACGCACCACACTAACTTGTAGTTTTAGCTGAACACTGTGAGCAGGACGCACTGCACTAACTTGTAGTTTTAGCTGAACACTGTGAGCAGGACGCACTGCACTAACTTGTAGCTTTAGATGAACACTGTGAGCAGGACGCACTGCACTAACTTGTAGCTTTAGATGAACACTGTGCAGAGGTGTCACTACACTAACTTGTAGTTTTAGCTGAACACTGTGAGCAGGACGCACTGCACAAACTTGTAGCTTTAGATGAACACTGTGCAGAGGTCTCACTACACTAACTTGTAGGTTTAGCTGAACACTGTGAGCAGGACGCACTGCACTAACTTGTAGCTTTAGATGAACACTGTGAGCAGGACGCACTGCACTAATTTGTAGCTTTAGATGAACACTGTGCAGAGGTCTCACTAGACTAACTTGTAGGTTTAGCTGAACCCCGTGAGGAGGACGCACACACTAACTTGTAGTTTTAGCTGAACACTGTGAGCAGGACGCACTGCACTAACTTATAGTTTTAGCTGAACACTGTGAGCAGGATGCACTGCCTAACTTGTAGCTTTAGATGATCACTGTGCAGAGGTCTCACTACACTAACTTGTAGTTTTAGCTGAACACTGTGAGCAGGACGCACTGCACTAACTTGTAGCTTTAGATGAACACTGTGCAGAGGTCTCACTACACTAACTTGTAGGTTTAGCTGAACACTGTGTGGAGGATGCACCACACTAACTTGTAGTTTTAGCTGAACACTGTGAGCAGGACGCACTGCACTAACTTGTAGTTTTAGCTGAACACTGTGAGCAGGACGCACTGCACTAACTTGTAGCTTTAGATGAACACTGTGAGCAGGACGCACTGCACTAACTTGTAGCTGTAGATGAACACTGTGCAGAGGTGTCATTGCACTAACTTGTAGTTTTAGCTGAACACTGTGAGCAGGACGCACTGCACTAACTTGTAGCTTTAGATGAACACTGTGCAGGGGTGTCACTACACTAACTTGTAGTTTTAGCTGAACACTGTGAGCAGGACACACTGCACTAACTTGTAGCTTTAGATGAACACCGTGCAGAGGTCTCACTACACTAACTTTTAGGTTTAGCTGAACACTGTGAGGAGGACGCACCACACTAACTTGTAGTTTTAGCTGAACACTGTGAGCAGGACGCACTGCACTAACTTGTAGTTTTAGCTGAACACTGTGAGCAGGACGCACTGCACTAACTTGTAGATTTAGATGAACACTGTGAGCAGGACGCACTGCACTAACTTGTAGCTGTAGATGAACACTGTGCAGAGGTGTCACTGCACTAACTTGTAGTTTTAGCTGAACACTGTGAGCAGGACGCACTGCACTAACTTATAGCTTTAGATGAACACTGTGCAGAGGTCTCACTACACTAACTTGTAGGTTTAGCTGAACACTGTGAGCAGGACGCACTGCACTAACTTGTAGCTTTAGATGAACACTGTGCAGAGGTCTCACTACACTAACTTGTAGTTTTAGCTGAACACTGTGAGCAGGACGCACTGCACTAACTTGTAGCTTTAGATGAACACTGTGAGCAGGACGCACTGCACTAACTTGTAGCTTTAGATGAACACTGTGCACAGGTGTCACTAAACTAACTTGTAGTTTTAGCTGAACACTGTGTGCAGGATGCACTGCACTAACTTGTAGCTTTAGATGAACACTGTGCAGAGGTCTCACTACACTAACTTGTAGTTTTAGCTGAACACTGTGAGCAGGACGCACTGCACTAACTTGTAGCTTTAGATGAACACTGTGCAGAGGTCTCACTAGACTAACTTGTAGGTTTAGCTGAACCCCGTGAGGCGGACGCACCACACTAACTTGTAGTTTTAGCTGAACACTGTGAGCAGGACGCACTGCACTAACTTGTAGCTTTAGATGAACACTGTGAGCAGGACGCACTGCACTAACTTGTAGCTTTAGATGAACACTGTGCACAGGTGTCACTACACTAACTTGTAGTTTTAGCTGAACACTGTGTGCAGGACGCACTGCACTAACTTGTAGCTTTAGATGAACACTGTGCAGAGGTCTCACTACACTAACTTGTAGTTTTAGCTGAACACTGCGAGCAGGACGCACTGCACTAACTTGTAGCTTTAGATGAACACTGTGCAGAGGTCTCACTAGACTAACTTGTAGGTTTAGCTGAACCCCGTGAGGAGGACGCACACACTAACTTGTAGTTTTAGCTGAACACTGTGAGCAGGACGCACTGCACTAACTTATAGTTTTAGCTGAACACTGTGAGCAGGACGCACTGCCTAACTTGTAGCTTTAGATGAACACTGTGCAGAGGTCTCACTACACTAACTTGTAGTTTTAGCTGAACACTGTGAGCAGGACGCACTGCACTAACTTGTAGCTTTAGATGAACACTGTGCTGAGGTCTCACTACACTAACTTGTAGGTTTAGCTGAACACTGTGAGGAGGACACACCACACTAACTTGTAGTTTTAGCTGAACACTGTGAGCAGGACGCACTGCACTAACTTGTAGTTTTAGCTGAACACTGTGAGCAGGACGCACTGCACTAACTTGTAGCTTTAGATGAACACTGTGCAGAGGTCTCACTACACTAACTTGTAGGTTTAGCTGAACACTGTGAGCAGGACGCACTGCACTAACTTGTAGCTTTAGATGAACACTGTGCAGAGGTCTCACTATACTAACTTGTAGTTTTAGCTGAACACTGTGAGCAGGACGCACTGCACTAACTTGTAGCTTTAGATGAACACTGTGAGCAGGACGCACTGCACTAACTTGTAGCTTTAGATGAACACTGTGCACAGGTGTCACTACACTAAATTGTAGTTTTAGCTGAACACTGTGTGCAGGACGCACTGCACTAACTTGTAGCTTTAGATGAACACTGTGCAGAGGTCTCACTACACTAGCTTGTAGTTTTAGCTGAACACTGTGAGCAGGACGCACTGCACTAACTTGTAGCTTTAGATGAACACTGTGCAGAGGTCTCACTACACTAACTTGTAGGTTTAGCTGAACACTGTGAGGAGGACACACCACACTAACTTGTAGTTTTAGCTGAACACTGTGAGCAGGACGCACTGCACTAACTTGTAGTTTTAGCTGAACACTGTGAGCAGGACGCACTGCACTAACTTGTAGCTTTAGATGAACACTGTGAGCAGGACGCACTGCACTAACTTGTAGCTTTAGATGAACACTGTGAGCAGGACGCACTGCACTAACTTGTAGCTTTAGATGAACACTGTGCACAGGTGTCACTACACTAACTTGTAGTTTTAGCTGAACACTGTGTGCAGGACGCACTGCACTAACTTGTAGCTTTAGATGAACAATGTGCAGAGGTCTCACTACACTAACTTGTAGTTTTAGCTGAACACTGCGAGCAGGACGCACTGCACTAACTTGTAGCTTTAGATGAACACTGTGCAGAGGTCTCACTAGACTAACTTGTAGGTTTAGCTGAACCCCGTGAGGAGGACGCACACACTAACTTGTAGTTTTAGCTGAACACTGTGAGCAGGACGCACTGCACTAACTTATAGTTTTAGCTGAACACTGTGAGCAGGACGCACTGCCTAACTTGTAGCTTTAGATGAACACTGTGCAGAGGTCTCACTACACTAGCTTGTAGTTTTAGCTGAACACTGTGAGCAGGACGCACTGCACTAACTTGTAGCTTTAGATGAACACTGTGCAGAGGTCTCACTACACTAACTTGTAGGTTTAGCTGAACACTGTGAGGAGGACACACCACACTAACTTGTAGTTTTAGCTGAACACTGTGAGCAGGACGCACTGCACTAACTTGTAGCTTTAGATGAACACTGTGCAGAGGTCTCACTATACTAACTTGTAGTTTTAGCTGAACACTGTGAGCAGGACGCACTGCACTAACTTGTAGCTTTAGATGAACACTGTGAGCAGGACGCACTGCACTAACTTGTAGCTTTAGATGAACACTGTGCACAGGTGTCACTACACTAACTTGTAGTTTTAGCTGAACACTGTGTGCAGGACGCACTGCACTAACTTGTAGCTTTAGATGAACACTGTGCAGAGGTCTCACTACACTAACTTGTAGTTTTAGCTGAACACTGCGAGCAGGACGCACTGCACTAACTTGTAGCTTTAGATGAACACTGTGCAGAGGTCTCACTAGACTAACTTGTAGGTTTAGCTGAACCCTGTGAGGAGGACGCACACACTAACTTGTAGTTTTAGCTGAACACTGTGAGCAGGACGCACTGCACTAACTTATAGTTTTAGCTGAACACTGTGAGCAGGACGCACTGCCTAACTTGTAGCTTTAGATGAACACTGTGCAGAGGTCTCACTACACTAACTTGTAGTTTTAGCTGAACACTGTGAGCAGGACGCACTGCACTAACTTGTAGCTTTAGATGAACATTGTGCTGAGGACTCACTACACTAACTTGTAGGTTTAGCTGAACACTGTGAGGAGGACACACCACACTAACTTGTAGTTTTAGCTGAACACTGTGAGCAGGACGCACTGCACTAACTTGTAGTTTTAGCTGAACACTGTGAGCAGGACGCACTGCACTAACTTGTAGCTTTAGATGAACACTGTGCAGAGGTCTCACTACACTAACTTGTAGGTTTAGCTGAACACTGTGAGCAGGACGCACTGCACTAACTTGTAGCTTTAGATGAACACTGTGCAGAGGTCTCACTATACTAACTTGTAGTTTTAGCTGAACACTGTGAGCAGGACGCACTGCACTAACTTGTAGCTTTAGATGAACACTGTGAGCAGGACGCACTGCACTAACTTGTAGCTTTAGATGAACACTGTGCACAGGTGTCACTACACTAAATTGTAGTTTTAGCTGAACACTGTGTGCAGGACGCACTGCACTAACTTGTAGCTTTAGATGAACACTGTGCAGAGGTCTCACTACACTAACTTGTAGTTTTAGCTGAACACTGCGAGCAGGACGCACTGCACTAACTTGTAGCTTTAGATGAACACTGTGCAGAGGTCTCACTAGACTAACTTGTAGGTTTAGCTGAACCCCGTGAGGAGGACGCACACACTAACTTGTAGTTTTAGCTGAACACTGTGAGCAGGACGCACTGCACTAACTTATAGTTTTAGCTGAACACTGTGAGCAGGACGCACTGCCTAACTTGTAGCTTTAGATGAACACTGTGCAGAGGTCTCACTACACTAGCTTGTAGTTTTAGCTGAACACTGTGAGCAGGACGCACTGCACTAACTTGTAGCTTTAGATGAACACTGTGCAGAGGTCTCACTACACTAACTTGTAGGTTTAGCTGAACACTGTGAGGAGGACACACCACACTAACTTGTAGTTTTAGCTGAACACTGTGAGCAGGACGCACTGCACTAACTTGTAGCTTTAGATGAACACTGTGCAGAGGTCTCACTATACTAACTTGTAGTTTTAGCTGAACACTGTGAGCAGGACGCACTGCACTAACTTGTAGCTTTAGATGAACACTGTGAGCAGGACGCACTGCACTAACTTGTAGCTTTAGATGAACACTGTGCACAGGTGTCACTACACTAACTTGTAGTTTTAGCTGAACACTGTGTGCAGGACGCACTGCACTAACTTGTAGCTTTAGATGAACACTGTGCAGAGGTCTCACTACACTAACTTGTAGTTTTAGCTGAACACTGCGAGCAGGACGCACTGCACTAACTTGTAGCTTTAGATGAACACTGTGCAGAGGTCTCACTAGACTAACTTGTAGGTTTAGCTGAACCCCGTGAGGAGGACGCACACACTAACTTGTAGTTTTAGCTGAACACTGTGAGCAGGACGCACTGCACTAACTTATAGTTTTAGCTGAACACTGTGAGCAGGACGCACTGCCTAACTTGTAGCTTTAGATGAACACTGTGCAGAGGTCTCACTACACTAACTTGTAGTTTTAGCTGAACACTGTGAGCAGGACGCACTGCACTAACTTGTAGCTTTAGATGAACACTGTGCTGAGGTCTCACTACACTAACTTGTAGGTTTAGCTGAACACTGTGAGGAGGACACACCACACTAACTTGTAGTTTTAGCTGAACACTGTGAGCAGGACGCACTGCACTAACTTGTAGTTTTAGCTGAACACTGTGAGCAGGACGCACTGCACTAACTTGTAGCTTTAGATGAACACTGTGCAGAGGTCTCACTACACTAACTTGTAGGTTTAGCTGAACACTGTGAGCAGGACGCACTGCACTAACTTGTAGCTTTAGATGAACACTGTGCAGAGGTCTCACTATACTAACTTGTAGTTTTAGCTGAACACTGTGAGCAGGACGCACTGCACTAACTTGTAGCTTTAGATGAACACTGTGAGCAGGACGCACTGCACTAACTTGTAGCTTTAGATGAACACTGTGCACAGGTGTCACTACACTAAATTGTAGTTTTAGCTGAACACTGTGTGCAGGACGCACTGCACTAACTTGTAGCTTTAGATGAACACTGTGCAGAGGTCTCACTACACTAACTTGTAGTTTTATCTGAACACTGTGAGCAGGACGCACTGCACTAACTTGTAGCTTTAGATGAACACTGTGCAGAAGTCTCACTACACTAACTTGTAGTTTTAGCTGAACACTGTGAGCAGGACGCACTGCACTAACTTGTAGCTTTAGATGAACACTGTGCAGAGGTCTCACTACACTAACATGTAGGTTTAGCTGAACACTGTGAGGAGGAAGCACCACACTAACTTGTAGTTGTAGCTGAACACTGTGAGCAGGACGCACTGCACTAACTTGTAGTTTTAGCTGAACACTGTGAGCAGGACGCCCTGCGCTAACTTGTATCTTTAGATGAACACTGTGCAGAGGTCTCACTACACTAACTTGTAGTTTTAGCTGAACACTGTGAGCAGGACGCACTGCACTAACTTGTAGCTTTAGATGAACACTGTGCAGAGGTCTCACTACACTAACTTGTAGGTTTAGCTGAACACTGTGAGGAGGACGCGACACACTAACTTGTAGTTTTAGCTGAACACTGTGAGCAGGACGCACTGCACTAACTTGTAGTTTTAGCTGAACACTGTGAGCAGGACGCACTGCCCTAACTTGTAGCTTTAGATGAACACTGTGCAGAGGTCTCACTACACTAACTTGTAGTTTTAGCTGAACACTGTGAGCAGGACGCACTGCACTAACTTGTAGTTTTAGCTGAACACTGTGAGCAGGACGCACTGCACTAACTTGTAGATTTAGATGAACACTGTGAGCAGGACGCACTGCACTAACTTGTAGCTGTAGATGAACACTGTGCAGAGGTGTCACTGCACTAACTTGTAGTTTTAGCTGAACACTGTGAGCAGGACGCACTGCACTAACTTGTAGCTTTAGATGAACACTGTGCAGAGGTCTCACTACACTAACTTGTAGGTTTAGCTGAACACTGTGAGCAGGACGCACTGCACTAACTTGTAGCTTTAGATGAACACTGTGCAGAGGTCTCACTACACTAACTTGTAGTTTTAGCTGAACACTGTGAGCAGGACGCACTGCACTAACTTGTAGCTTTAGATGAACACTGTGAGCAGGACGCACTGCACTAACTTGTAGCTTTAGATGAACACTGTGCACAGGTGTCACTAAACTAACTTGTAGTTTTAGCTGAACACTGTGTGCAGGATGCACTGCACTAACTTGTAGCTTTAGATGAACACTGTGCAGAGGTCTCACTACACTAACTTGTAGTTTTAGCTGAACACTGTGAGCAGGACGCACTGCACTAACTTGTAGCTTTAGATGAACACTGTGCAGAGGTCTCACTAGACTAACTTGTAGGTTTAGCTGAGCCCCGTGAGGAGGACGCACCACACTAACTTGTAGTTTTAGCTGAACACTGTGAGCAGGACACACTGCACTAACTTGTAGTTTTAGCTGAACACTGTGAGCAGGACGCACTGCCCTAACTTGTAGTTTTAGATGAACACTGATCAGAGGTCTCACTACACTAACTTGTAGTTTTAGCTGAACACTGTGAGCAGGACGCACTGCACTAACTTGTAGCTTTAGATGAACACTGTGCAGAGGTCTCACTACACTAACTTGTAGGTTTAGCTGAACACTGTGTGGAGGACGCACCACACTAACTTGTAGTTTTAGCTGAACACTGTGAGCAGGACGCACTGCACTAACTTGTAGTTTTAGCTGAACACTGTGAGCAGGACGCACTGCACTAACTTGTAGCTTTAGATGAACACTGTGAGCAGGACGCACCGCACTAACTTGTAGCTTTAGATGAACACTGTGCAGAGGTGTCACTACACTAACTTGTAGTTTTAGCTGAACACTGTGAGCAGGATGCACTGCACTAACTTGTAGCTTTAGATGAACACTGTGCAGAGGTCTCACTACACTAACTTGTAGGTTTAGCTGAACACTATGAGGAGGACGCACCACACTAATTTGTAGTTTTAGCTGAACACTGTGAGCAGGACGCACTGCACTAACTTGTAGTTTTAGCTGAACACTGTGAGCAGGACGCACTGCACTAACGTGTAGCTTTAGATGAACACTGTGAGCAGGACGCACTGCACTAACTTGTAGCTTTAGATGAACACTGTGCAGAGGTGTCACTACACTAACTTGTAGTTTTAGCTGAACACTGTGAGCAGGACGCACTGCACTAAATTGTAGCTTTAGATGAACACTGTGTAGAGGTCTCACTACACTAACTTGTAGGTTTAGCTGAACACTGTGAGCAGGACGCACTGCCCTAACTTGTAGCTTTAGATGAACACTGTGCAGAGGTCTCACTACACTAACTTGTAGTTTTAGCTGAACACTGTGAGCAGGACGCACTGCACTAACTTGTAGCTTTAGATGAACACTGTGAGCAGGACGCACTGCACTAACTTGTAGCTTTAGATGAACACTGTGCACAGGTGTCACTACACTAACTTGTAGTTTTAGCTGAACACTGTGAGCAGGACGCACTGCACTAACTTGTAGCTTTAGATGAACACTTTGCAGAGGTCTCACTACACTAACTTGTAGTTTTAGCTGAACACTGTGAGCAGGACGCACTGCACTAACTTGTAGCTTTAGATGAACTTTGTGCAGAGGTCTCACTAGACTAACTTGTAGGTTTAGCTGAACCCCGTGAGGAGGACGCACCACACTAACTTGTAGTTTTAGCTGAACACTGTGAGCAGGACGCACTGCACTAACATGTAGTTTTAGCTGAACACTGTGAGCAGGACGCACTGCCCTAACTTGTAGCTTTAGATGAACACTGTGCAGAGGTCTCACTACACTAACTTGTTGTTTTAGCTGAACACTGTGAGCAGGACGCACTGCACTAACTTGTAGCTTTAGATGAACACTGTGCAGAGGTCTCACTACACTAACTTGTAGGTTTAGATGAACACTGTGTGGAGGACGCACCACACTAACTTGTAGTTTTAGCTGAACACTGTGAGCAGGACGCACTGCACTAACTTGTAGTTTTAGCTGAACACTGTGAGCAGGACGCACTGCACTAACTTGTAGCTTTAGATGAACACTGTGAGCAGGACGCACTGCACTAACTTGTAGCTTTAGATGAACACTGTGCAGAGGTCTCACTACACTAACTTGTAGTTTTAGCTGAACACGGTGAGCAGGACGCACTGCACTAACTTGTAGCTTTAGATAAACACTGTGAGCAGGACGCACTGCCCTAACTTGTAGCTTTAGATAAACACTGTGAGCAGGACGCAATGCACTAACTTGTAGCTTTAGATTAACACTGTGCAGAGGTGTCACTACCCTAACTTGTAGTTTTATCTGAAAACTGTGAGCAAGACACACTGCACTAACTTGTTGCTTTAGATGAACACTGTGCAGAGGTCTCACTACACTAGCTTGTAGTTTTAGCTGAACACTGTGAGCAGGACGCACTGCACTAACTTGTAGCTTTAGATGAACACTGTGCAGAGGTCTCACTACACTAACTTGTAGGTTTAGCTGAACACTGTGAGGAGGACACACCACACTAACTTGTAGTTTTAGCTGAACACTGTGAGCAGGACGCACTGCACTAACTTGTAGCTTTAGATGAACACTGTGCAGAGGTCTCACTATACTAACTTGTAGTTTTAGCTGAACACTGTGAGCAGGACGCACTGCACTAACTTGTAGCTTTAGATGAACACTGTGAGCAGGACGCACTGCACTAACTTGTAGCTTTAGATGAACACTGTGCACAGGTGTCACTACACTAACTTGTAGTTTTAGCTGAACACTGTGTGCAGGACGCACTGCACTAACTTGTAGCTTTAGATGAACACTGTGCAGAGGTCTCACTACACTAACTTGTAGTTTTAGCTGAACACTGCGAGCAGGACGCACTGCACTAACTTGTAGCTTTAGATGAACACTGTGCAGAGGTCTCACTAGACTAACTTGTAGGTTTAGCTGAACCCCGTGAGGAGGACGCACACACTAACTTGTAGTTTTAGCTGAACACTGTGAGCAGGACGCACTGCAATAACTTATAGTTTTAGCTGAACACTGTGAGCAGGACGCACTGCCTAACTTGTAGCTTTAGATGAACACTGTGCAGAGGTCTCACTACACTAACTTGTAGTTTTAGCTGAACACTGTGAGCAGGACGCACTGCACTAACTTGTAGCTTTAGATGAACACTGTGCTGAGGTCTCACTACACTAACTTGTAGGTTTAGCTGAACACTGTGAGGAGGACACACCACACTAACTTGTAGTTTTAGCTGAACACTGTGAGCAGGACGCACTGCACTAACTTGTAGTTTTAGCTGAACACTGTGAGCAGGACGCACTGCACTAACTTGTAGCTTTAGATGAACACTGTGCAGAGGTCTCACTACACTAACTTGTAGGTTTAGCTGAACACTGTGAGCAGGACGCACTGCACTAACTTGTAGCTTTAGATGAACACTGTGCAGAGGTCTCACTATACTAACTTGTAGTTTTAGCTGAACACTGTGAGCAGGACGCACTGCACTAACTTGTAGCTTTAGATGAACACTGTGAGCAGGACGCACTGCACTAACTTGTAGCTTTAGATGAACACTGTGCACAGGTGTCACTACACTAAATTGTAGTTTTAGCTGAACACTGTGTGCAGGACGCACTGCACTAACTTGTAGCTTTAGATGAACACTGTGCAGAGGTCTCACTACACTAGCTTGTAGTTTTAGCTGAACACTGTGAGCAGGACGCACTGCACTAACTTGTAGCTTTAGATGAACACTGTGCAGAGGTCTCACTACACTAACTTGTAGGTTTAGCTGAACACTGTGAGGAGGACACACCACACTAACTTGTAGTTTTAGCTGAACACTGTGAGCAGGACGCACTGCACTAACTTGTAGCTTTAGATGAACACTGTGCAGAGGTCTCACTATACTAACTTGTAGTTTTAGCTGAACACTGTGAGCAGGATGCACTGCACTAACTTGTAGCTTTAGATGAACACTGTGAGCAGGACGCACTGCACTAACTTGTAGCTTTAGATGAACACTGTGCACAGGTGTCACTACACTAACTTGTAGTTTTAGCTGAACACTGTGTGCAGGACGCACTGCACTAACTTGTAGCTTTAGATGAACACTGTGCAGAGGTCTCACTACACTAACTTGTAGTTTTAGCTGAACACTGCGAGCAGGACGCACTGCACTAACTTGTAGCTTTAGATGAACACTGTGCAGAGGTCTCACTAGACTAACTTGTAGGTTTAGCTGAACCCCGTGAGGAGGACGCACACACTAACTTGTAGTTTTAGCTGAACACTGTGAGCAGGACGCACTGCACTAACTTATAGTTTTAGCTGAACACTGTGAGCAGGACGCACTGCCTAACTTGTAGCTTTAGATGAACACTGTGCAGAGGTCTCACTACACTAGCTTGTAGTTTTAGCTGAACACTGTGAGCAGGACGCACTGCACTAACTTGTAGCTTTAGATGAACACTGTGCAGAGGTCTCACTACACTAACTTGTAGGTTTAGCTGAACACTGTGAGGAGGACACACCACACTAACTTGTAGTTTTAGCTGAACACTGTGAGCAGGACGCACTGCCTAACTTGTAGCTTTAGATGAACACTGTGCAGAGGTCTCACTACACTAACTTGTAGTTTTAGCTGAACACTGTGAGCAGGACGCACTGCACTAACTTGTAGCTTTAGATGAACACTGTGCTGAGGTCTCACTACACTAACTTGTAGGTTTAGCTGAACACTGTGAGGAGGACACACCACACTAACTTGTAGTTTTAGCTGAACACTGTGAGCAGGACGCACTGCACTAACTTGTAGTTTTAGCTGAACACTGTGAGCAGGACGCACTGCTACTAACTTGTAGCTTTAGATGAACACTGTGCAGAGGTCTCACTACACTAACTTGTAGGTTTAGCTGAACACTGTGAGCAGGACGCACTGCACTAACTTGTAGCTTTAGATGAACACTGTGCAGAGGTCTCACTATACTAACTTGTAGTTTTAGCTGAACACTGTGAGCAGGACGCACTGCACTAACTTGTAGCTTTAGATGAACACTGTGAGCAGGACGCACTGCACTAACTTGTAGCTTTAGATGAACACTGTGCACAGGTGTCACTACACTAAATTGTAGTTTTAGCTGAACACTGTGTGCAGGACGCACTGCACTAACTTGTAGCTTTAGATGAACACTGTGCAGAGGTCTCACTACACTAACTTGTAGTTTTAGCTGAACACTGTGAGCAGGACGCACTGCACTAACTTGTAGCTTTAGATGAACACTGTGCAGAGGTCTCACTAGACTAACTTGTAGGTTTAGCTGAACCCCGTGAGGAGGACGCACACACTAACTTGTAGTTTTAGCTGAACACTGTGAGCAGGACGCACTGCACTAACTTATAGTTTTAGCTGAACACTGTGAGCAGGACGCACTGCCTAACTTGTAGCTTTAGATGAACACTGTGCAGAGGTCTCACTACACTAACTTGTAGTTTTAGCTGAACACTGTGAGCAGGACGCACTGCACTAACTTGTAGCTTTAGATGAACACTGTGCAGAGGTCTCACTACACTAACTTGTAGGTTTAGCTGAACACTGTGTGGAGGACGCACCACACTAACTTGTAGTTTTAGCTGAACACTGTGAGCAGGACACACTGCACTAACTTGTAGTTTTAGCTGAACACTGTGAGCAGGACGCACTGCACTAACTTGTAGCTTTAGATGAACACTGTGAGCAGGACGCACTGCACTAACTTGTAGCTTTAGATGAACACTGTGCAGGGGTGTCACTACACTAACTTGTAGTTTTAGCTGAACACTGTGAGCAAGACGCACTGCACTAACTTGTAGCTTTAGATGAACACCGTGCAGAGGTCTCACTACACTAACTTGTAGGTTTAGCTGAACACTGTGAGGAGGACGCACCACACTAACTTGTAGTTTTAGCTGAACACTGTGAGCAGGACGCACTGCACTAACTTGTAGTTTTAGCTGAACACTGTGAGCAGGACGCACTGCACTAACTTGTAGCTTTAGATGAACACTGTGAGCAGGACGCACTGCACTAACTTGTAGCTTTAGATGAACACTGTGCAGAGGTGTCACTACACTAACTGTAGTTTTAGCTGAACACTGTGAGCAGGACGCACTGCACTAACTTGTAGCTTTAGATGAACACTGTGCAGAGGTCTCACTACACTAACTTGTAGGTTTAGCTGAACACTGTGAGCAGGACGCACTGCACTAACTTTTAGCTTTAGATGAACACTGTGCAGATGTCTCACTACACTAACTTGTAGTTTTAACTGAACACTGTGAGCAGGACGCACTGCACTAACTTGTAGCTTTAGATGAACACTGTGAGCAGGACGCACTGCACTAACTTGTAGCTTTAGATGAACACTGTGCACAGGTGTCACTACACTAACTTGTAGTTTTAGCTGAACACTGTGTGCAGGATGCACTGCACTAACTTGTAGCTTTAGATGAACACTGTGCAGAGGTCTCACTACACTAACTTGTAGTTTTAGCTGAACACTGTGAGCAGGACGCACTGCACTAACTTGTAGCTTTAGATGAACACTGTTCAGAGGTCTCACTAGACTAACTTGTAGGTTTAGCTGAACCCCGTGAGGAGGACGCACCACACTAACTTGTAGTTTTAGCTGAACACTGTGAGCAGGACGCACTGCACTAACTTGTAGTTTTAGCTGAACACTGTGAGCAGGACGCACTGCCCTAACTTGTAGCTTTAGATGAACACTGTGCAGAGGTCTCACTACACTAACTTGTAGTTTTAGCTGAACACTGTGAGCAGGATGCACTGCACTAACTTGTAGCTTTAGATGAACACTGTGCAGAGGTCTCACTACACTAACTTGTAGGTTTAGCTGAACACTGTGTGGAGGACGCACCACACTAACTTGTAGTTTTAGCTGAACACTGTGAGCAGGACGCACTGCACTAACTTGTAGTTTTAGCTGAACACTGTGAGCGGGACGCACTGCACTAACTTGTAGCTTTAGATGAACACTGTGAGCAGGACGCACTGCACTAACTTGTAGCTTTAGATGAACACTGTGCAGAGGTGTCACTACACTAACTTGTAGTTTTAGCTGAACACTGTGAGCAGGACGCACTGCACAAACTTGTAGCTTTAGATGAACACTGTGCAGAGGTCTCACTACACTAACTTGTAGGTTTAGCTGAACACTGTGTGCAGGACGCACTGCACTAACTTGTAGCTTTAGATGAACACTGTGAGCAGGACGCACTGCACTAATTTGTAGCTTTAGATGAACACTGTGCAGAGGTCTCACTAGACTAACTTGTAGGTTTAGCTGAACCCCGTGAGGAGGACGCACACACTAACTTGTAGTTTTAGCTGAACACTGTGAGCAGGACGCACTGCACTAACTTATAGTTTTAGCTGAACACTGTGAGCAGGACGCACTGCCTAACTTGTAGCTTTAGATGATCACTGTGCAGAGGTCTCACTACACTAACTTGTAGTTTTAGCTGAACACTGTGAGCAGGACGCACTGCACTAACTTGTAGCTTTAGATGAACACTGTGCAGAGGTCTCACTACACTAACTTGTAGGTTTAGCTGAACACTGTGTGGAGGACGCACCACACTAACTTGTAGTTTTAGCTGAACACTGTGAGCAGGACGCACTGCACTAACTTGTAGTTTTAGCTGAACACTGTGAGCAGGACGCACTGCACTAACTTGTAGATTTAGATGAACACTGTGAGCAGGACGCACTGCACTAACTTGTAGCTGTAGATGAACACTGTGCAGAGGTGTCATTGCACTAACTTGTAGTTTTAGCTGAACACTGTGAGCAGGACGCACTGCACTAACTTGTAGCTTTAGATGAACACTGTGCAGGGGTGTCACTACACTAACTTGTAGTTTTAGCTGAACACTGTGAGCAGGACACACTGCACTAACTTGTAGCTTTAGATGAACACCGTGCAGAGGTCTCACTACACTAACTTTTAGGTTTAGCTGAACACTGTGAGGAGGACGCACCACACTAACTTGTAGTTTTAGCTGAACACTGTGAGCAGGACGCACTGCACTAACTTGTAGTTTTAGCTGAACACTGTGAGCAGGACGCACTGCACTAACTTGTAGATTTAGATGAACACTGTGAGCAGGACGCACTGCACTAACTTGTAGCTGTAGATGAACACTGTGCAGAGGTGTCACTGCACTAACTTGTAGTTTTAGCTGAACACTGTGAGCAGGACGCACTGCACTAACTTATAGCTTTAGATGAACACTGTGCAGAGGTCTCACTACACTAACTTGTAGGTTTAGCTGAACACTGTGAGCAGGACGCACTGCACTAACTTGTAGCTTTAGATGAACACTGTGCAGAGGTCTCACTACACTAACTTGTAGTTTTAGCTGAACACTGTGAGCAGGACGCACTGCACTAACTTGTAGCTTTAGATGAACACTGTGAGCAGGACGCACTGCACTAACTTGTAGCTTTAGATGAACACTGTGCACAGGTGTCACTAAACTAACTTGTAGTTTTAGCTGAACACTGTGTGCAGGATGCACTGCACTAACTTGTAGCTTTAGATGAACACTGTGCAGAGGTCTCACTACACTAACTTGTAGTTTTAGCTGAACACTGTGAGCAGGACGCACTGCACTAACTTGTAGCTTTAGATGAACACTGTGCAGAGGTCTCACTAGACTAACTTGTAGGTTTAGCTGAACCCCGTGAGGCGGACGCACCACACTAACTTGTAGTTTTAGCTGAACACTGTGAGCAGGACGCACTGCACTAACTTGTAGTTTTAGCTGAACACTGTGAGCAGGATGCACTGCCCTAACTTGTAGCTTTAGATGAACACTGATCAGAGGTCTCACTACACTAACTAGTAGTTTTAGCTGAACACTGTGAGAAGGACGCACTGCACTAACTTGTAGCTTTAGATGAACACTGTGCAGAGGTCTCACTACACTAACTTGTAGGTTTAGCTGAACACTGTGAGGAGGACGCACCACACTAACTTGTAGTTTTAGCTGAACACTGTGAGCAGGACGCACTGCACTAACTTGTAGTTTTAGCTGAACACTGTGAGCAGGACGCACTGCACTAACTTGTAGCTTTAGATGAACACTGTGAGCAGGACGCACTGCACTAACTTGTAGCTTTAGATGAACACTGTGCAGAGGTCTCACTACACTAACTTGTAGTTTTAGCTGAACACTGTGAGCAGGACGCACTGCATTAACTTGTAGCTTTAGTTGAACACTGTGCAGAGGTCTCACTACACTAACTTGTAGTATTAGCTGAACACTGTGAGCAGGACGCACTGCACTAGCTTGTAGCTTTAGATGAACACTGTGCAGAGGTCTCACTACACTAACTTGTAGTTTTAGCTGAACACTGTGAGCAGGACTCACTGCACTAACTTGTAGCTTTAGCTGAACACCGTGAGGAGGACGCACCACACTAACTTGTAGTTTTAGCTGAACACTGTGAGCAGGACGCACTGCACTAACTTATAGTTTTAGCTAAACACTGTGAGCAGGACGCACTGCCCTAACTTGTAGCTTTAGATGAACACTGTGCAGAGGTCTCACTACACTAACTTGTAGTTTTAACTGAACACTGTGAGCAGGACGCACTGCACTAACTTGTAGCTTTAGATGAAAACTGTGAGCAGGACGCACTGCACTAACTTGTAGCTTTAGATGAACACTGTGCACAGGTGTCACTACACTAACTTGTAGGTTTAGCTGAACACTGTGAGGAGGACGCACCACACTAACTTGTAGTTTTAGCTGAACACTGTGAGCAGGACGCACTGCACTAACTTGTAGTTTTAGCTGAACACTGTGTGCAGGACGCACTGCACTAACTTGTAGCTTTAGATGAACACTTTGCAGAGGTCTCACTACACTAACTTGTAGTTTTAGCTGAACACTGTGAGCAGGACGCACTGCACTAACTTGTAGCTTTAGATGAACACTGTGCAGAGGTCTCACTAGACTAACTTGTAGGTTTAGCTGAACCCCGTGAGGAGGACGCACCACACTAACTTGTAGTTTTAGCTGAACACTGTGAGCAGGACGCACTGCACTAACTTGTAGTTTTAGCTGAACACTGTGAGCAGGATGCACTGCCCTAACTTGTAGCTTTAGATGAACACTGTGCAGAGGTCTCACTACACTAACTTGTAGTTTTAGCTGAACACTGTGAGCAGGACGCACTGCACTAACTTGTAGCTTTAGATGAACACTGTGAGCAGGACGCACTGCACTAACTTGTAGCTTTAGATGAACACTGTGCACAGGTGTCACTAAACTAACTTGTAGTTTTAGCTGAACACTGTGTGCAGGATGCACTGCACTAACTTGTAGCTTTAGATGAACACTGTGCAGAGGTCTCACTACACTAACTTGTAGTTTTAGCTGAACACTGTGAGCAGGACGCACTGCACTAACTTGTAGCTTTAGATGAACACTGTGCAGAGGTCTCACTAGACTAACTTGTAGGTTTAGCTGAACCCCGTGAGGCGGACGCACCACACTAACTTGTAGTTTTAGCTGAACACTGTGAGCAGGACGCACTGCACTAACTTGTAGTTTTAGCTGAACACTGTGAGCAGGATGCACTGCCCTAACTTGTAGCTTTAGATGAACACTGATCAGAGGTCTCACTACACTAACTAGTAGTTTTAGCTGAACACTGTGAGCAGGACGCACTGCACTAACTTGTAGCTTTAGATGAACACTGTGCAGAGGTCTCACTACACTAACTTGTAGGTTTAGCTGAACACTGTGAGGAGGACGCACCACACTAACTTGTAGTTTTAGCTGAACACTGTGAGCAGGACGCACTGCACTAACTTGTAGTTTTAGCTGAACACTGTGAGCAGGACGCACTGCACTAACTTGTAGCTTTAGATGAACACTGTGAGCAGGACGCACTGCACTAACTTGTAGCTTTAGATGAACACTGTGCAGAGGTCTCACTACACTAACTTGTAGTTTTAGCTGAACACTGTGAGCAGGACGCACTGCATTAACTTGTAGCTTTAGTTGAACACTGTGCAGAGGTCTCACTACACTAACTTGTAGTATTAGCTGAACACTGTGAGCAGGACGCACTGCACTAGCTTGTAGCTTTAGATGAACACTGTGCAGAGGTCTCACTACACTAACTTGTAGTTTTAGCTGAACACTGTGAGCAGGACTCACTGCACTAACTTGTAGCTTTAGCTGAACACCGTGAGGAGGACGCACCACACTAACTTGTAGTTTTAGCTGAACACTGTGAGCAGGACGCACTGCACTAACTTATAGTTTTAGCTAAACACTGTGAGCAGGACGCACTGCCCTAACTTGTAGCTTTAGATGAACACTGTGCAGAGGTCTCACTACACTAACTTGTAGTTTTAACTGAACACTGTGAGCAGGACGCACTGCACTAACTTGTAGCTTTAGATGAAAACTGTGAGCAGGACGCACTGCACTAACTTGTAGCTTTAGATGAACACTGTGCACAGGTGTCACTACACTAACTTGTAGGTTTAGCTGAACACTGTGAGGAGGACGCACCACACTAACTTGTAGTTTTAGCTGAACACTGTGAGCAGGACGCACTGCACTAACTTGTAGTTTTAGCTGAACACTGTGTGCAGGACGCACTGCACTAACTTGTAGCTTTAGATGAACACTTTGCAGAGGTCTCACTACACTAACTTGTAGTTTTAGCTGAACACTGTGAGCAGGACGCACTGCACTAACTTGTAGCTTTAGATGAACACTGTGCAGAGGTCTCACTAGACTAACTTGTAGGTTTAGCTGAACCCCGTGAGGAGGACGCACCACACTAACTTGTAGTTTTAGCTGAACACTGTGAGCAGGACGCACTGCACTAACTTGTAGTTTTAGCTGAACACTGTGAGCAGGATGCACTGCCCTAACTTGTAGCTTTAGATGAACACTGTGCAGAGGTCTCACTACACAAACTTGTAGTTTTAGCTGAACACTGTGAGCAGGACGCACTGCACTAACTTGTAGCTTTAGATGAACACTGTGCAGAGGTCTCACCACACTAACTTGTAGGTTTAGCTGAACACTGTGTGGAGGACGCACCACACTAACTTGTAGTTTTAGCTGAACACTGTGAGCAGGACGCACTGCACTAACTTGTAGTTTTAGCTGAACACTGTGAGCAGGACGCACTGCACTAACTTGTAGCTTTAGATGAACACTGTGAGCAGGACGCACTGCACTAACTTGTAGCTTTAGATGAACACTGTGAGCAGGACGCACTGCACTAACTTGTAGCTTTAGATGAAAACTGTGAGCAGGACGCACTGCACTAACTTGTAGCTTTAGATGAACACTGTGCACAGGTGTCACTACACTAACTTGTAGGTTTAGCTGAACACTGTGAGGAGGACGCACCACACTAACTTGTAGTTTTAGCTGAACACTGTGAGCAGGACGCACTGCACTAACTTGTAGTTTTAGCTGAACACTGTGTGCAGGACGCACTGCACTAACTTGTAGCTTTAGATGAACACTTTGCAGAGGTCTCACTACACTAACTTGTAGTTTTAGCTGAACACTGTGAGCAGGACGCACTGCACTAACTTGTAGCTTTAGATGAACACTGTGCAGAGGTCTCACTAGACTAACTTGTAGGTTTAGCTGAACCCCGTGAGGAGGACGCACCACACTAACTTGTAGTTTTAGCTGAACACTGTGAGCAGGACGCACTGCACTAACTTGTAGTTTTAGCTGAACACTGTGAGCAGGATGCACTGCCCTAACTTGTAGCTTTAGATGAACACTGTGCAGAGGTCTCACTACACTAACTTGTAGTTTTAGCTGAACACTGTGAGCAGGACGCACTGCACTAACTTGTAGCTTTAGATGAACACTGTGAGCAGGACGCACTGCACTAACTTGTAGCTTTAGATGAACACTGTGCACAGGTGTCACTAAACTAACTTGTAGTTTTAGCTGAACACTGTGTGCAGGATGCACTGCACTAACTTGTAGCTTTAGATGAACACTGTGCAGAGGTCTCACTACACTAACTTGTAGTTTTAGCTGAACACTGTGAGCAGGACGCACTGCACTAACTTGTAGCTTTAGATGAACACTGTGCAGAGGTCTCACTAGACTAACTTGTAGGTTTAGCTGAACCCCGTGAGGCGGACGCACCACACTAACTTGTAGTTTTAGCTGAACACTGTGAGCAGGACGCACTGCACTAACTTGTAGTTTTAGCTGAACACTGTGAGCAGGATGCACTGCCCTAACTTGTAGCTTTAGATGAACACTGATCAGAGGTCTCACTACACTAACTAGTAGTTTTAGCTGAACACTGTGAGCAGGACGCACTGCACTAACTTGTAGCTTTAGATGAACACTGTGCAGAGGTCTCACTACACTAACTTGTAGGTTTAGCTGAACACTGTGAGGAGGACGCACCACACTAACTTGTAGTTTTAGCTGAACACTGTGAGCAGGACGCACTGCACTAACTTGTAGTTTTAGCTGAACACTGTGAGCAGGACGCACTGCACTAACTTGTAGCTTTAGATGAACACTGTGAGCAGGACGCACTGCACTAACTTGTAGCTTTAGATGAACACTGTGCAGAGGTCTCACTACACTAACTTGTAGTTTTAGCTGAACACTGTGAGCAGGACGCACTGCATTAACTTGTAGCTTTAGTTGAACACTGTGCAGAGGTCTCACTACACTAACTTGTAGTATTAGCTGAACACTGTGAGCAGGACGCACTGCACTAGCTTGTAGCTTTAGATGAACACTGTGCAGAGGTCTCACTACACTAACTTGTAGTTTTAGCTGAACACTGTGAGCAGGACTCACTGCACTAACTTGTAGCTTTAGCTGAACACCGTGAGGAGGACGCACCACACTAACTTGTAGTTTTAGCTGAACACTGTGAGCAGGACGCACTGCACTAACTTATAGTTTTAGCTAAACACTGTGAGCAGGACGCACTGCCCTAACTTGTAGCTTTAGATGAACACTGTGCAGAGGTCTCACTACACTAACTTGTAGTTTTAACTGAACACTGTGAGCAGGACGCACTGCACTAACTTGTAGCTTTAGATGAAAACTGTGAGCAGGACGCACTGCACTAACTTGTAGCTTTAGATGAACACTGTGCACAGGTGTCACTACACTAACTTGTAGGTTTAGCTGAACACTGTGAGGAGGACGCACCACACTAACTTGTAGTTTTAGCTGAACACTGTGAGCAGGACGCACTGCACTAACTTGTAGTTTTAGCTGAACACTGTGTGCAGGACGCACTGCACTAACTTGTAGCTTTAGATGAACACTTTGCAGAGGTCTCACTACACTAACTTGTAGTTTTAGCTGAACACTGTGAGCAGGACGCACTGCACTAACTTGTAGGTTTAGATGAACACTGTGCAGAGGTCTCACTAGACTAACTTGTAGGTTTAGCTGAACCCCGTGAGGAGGACGCACCACACTAACTTGTAGTTTTAGCTGAACACTGTGAGCAGGACGCACTGCACTAACTTGTAGTTTTAGCTGAACACTGTGAGCAGGATGCACTGCCCTAACTTGTAGCTTTAGATGAACACTGTGCAGAGGTCTCACTACACAAACTTGTAGTTTTAGCTGAACACTGTGAGCAGGACGCACTGCACTAACTTGTAGCTTTAGATGAACACTGTGCAGAGGTCTCACCACACTAACTTGTAGGTTTAGCTGAACACTGTGTGGAGGACGCACCACACTAACTTGTAGTTTTAGCTGAACACTGTGAGCAGGACGCACTGCACTAACTTGTAGTTTTAGCTGAACACTGTGAGCAGGACGCACTGCACTAACTTGTAGCTTTAGATGAACACTGTGAGCAGGACGCACTGCACTAACTTGTAGCTTTAGATGAAAACTGTGCAGAGGTGTCACTACACTAACTTGTAGTTTTAGCTGAACACTGTGAGCAGGACGCACTGCACTAACTTGTAGCTTTAGATGAACACTGTGAGCAGGACGCACTGCACTAATTTGTAGCTTTAGATGAACACTGTGCACAGGTGTCACTACACTAACTTGTCGTTTTAGCTGAACACTGTGTGCAGGACGCACTGCACTAACTTGTAGCTTTAGATGAACACTGTGCAGAGGTCTCACTACACTAACTTGTAGTTTTAGCTGAACACTGTGAGCAGGACGCACCACACTAACTTGTAGTTTTAGCTGAACACTGTGAGCAGGACGCACTGCACTAACTTGTAGTTTTAGCTGAACACTGTGAGCAGGACGCACTGCCTAACTTGTAGCTTTAGATGAACACTGTGCAGAGGTCTCACTAGACTAACTTGTAGGTTTAGCTGAACCCCGTGAGGACGCACACACTAACTTGTAGTTTTAGCTGAACACTGTGAGCAGGACGCACTGCACTAACTTATAGTTTTAGCTGAACACTGTGAGCAGGACGCACTGCCTAACTTGTAGCTTTATATGAACACTGTGCAGAGGTCTCACTACACTACCTTGTAGGTTTAGCTGAACACTGTGTGGAGGACGCACCACACTAACTTGTAGTTTTAGCTGAACACTGTGAGCAGGACGCACTGCACTAACTTGTAGTTTTAGCTGAACACTGTGAGCAGGACGCACTGCACTAACTTGTAGATTTAGATGAACACTGTGAGCAGGACGCACTGCACTAACTTGTAGCTGTAGATGAACACTGTGCAGAGGTGTCATTGCACTAACTTGTAGTTTTAGCTGAACACTGTGAGCAGGACGCACTGCACTAACTTGTAGCTTTAGATGAACACCGTGCAGAGGTCTCACTACACTAACTTTTAGGTTTAGCTGAACACTGTGAGGAGGACGCACCACACTAACTTGTAGTTTTAGCTGAACACTGTGAGCAGGACGCACTGCACTAACTTGTAGATTTAGATGAACACTGTGAGCAGGACGCACTGCACTAACTTGTAGCTGTAGATGAACACTTTGCAGAGGTCTCACTACACTAACTTGTAGTTTTAGCTGAACACTGTGAGCAGGACGCACTGCACTAACTTGTAGCTTTAGATGAACACTGTGCAGAGGTCTCACTAGACTAACTTGTAGGTTTAGCTGAACCCCGTGAGGAGGACGCACCACACTAACTTGTAGTTTTAGCTGAACACTGTGAGCAGGACGCACTGCACTAACTTGTAGTTTTAGCTGAACACTGTGAGCAGGATGCACTGCCCTAACTTGTAGCTTTAGATGAACACTGTGCAGAGGTCTCACTACACAAACTTGTAGTTTTAGCTGAACACTGTGAGCAGGACGCACTGCACTAACTTGTAGCTTTAGATGAACACTGTGCAGAGGTCTCACCACACTAACTTGTAGGTTTAGCTGAACACTGTGTGGAGGACGCACCACACTAACTTGTAGTTTTAGCTGAACACTGTGAGCAGGACGCACTGCACTAACTTGTAGTTTTAGCTGAACACTGTGAGCAGGACGCACTGCACTAACTTGTAGCTTTAGATGAACACTGTGAGCAGGACGCACTGCACTAACTTGTAGCTTTAGATGAAAACTGTGCAGAGGTGTCACTACACTAACTTGTAGTTTTAGCTGAACACTGTGAGCAGGACGCACTGCACAAACTTGTAGCTTTAGATGAACACTGTGCAGAGGTCTCACTACACTAACTTGTAGGTTTAGCTGAACACTGTGAGCAGGACGCACTGCACTAACTTGTAGCTTTAGATGAACACTGTGAGCAGGACGCACTGCACTAATTTGTAGCTTTAGATGAACACTGTGCACAGGTGTCACTACACTAACTTGTCGTTTTAGCTGAACACTGTGTGCAGGACGCACTGCACTAACTTGTAGCTTTAGATGAACACTGTGCAGAGGTCTCACTACACTAACTTGTAGTTTTAGCTGAACACTGTGAGCAGGACGCACCACACTAACTTGTAGTTTTAGCTGAACACTGTGAGCAGGACGCACTGCACTAACTTGTAGTTTTAGCTGAACACTGTGAGCAGGACGCACTGCCTAACTTGTAGCTTTAGATGAACACTGTGCAGAGGTCTCACTAGACTAACTTGTAGGTTTAGCTGAACCCCGTGAGGACGCACACACTAACTTGTAGTTTTAGCTGAACACTGTGAGCAGGACGCACTGCACTAACTTATAGTTTTAGCTGAACACTGTGAGCAGGACGCACTGCCTAACTTGTAGCTTTATATGAACACTGTGCAGAGGTCTCACTACACTACCTTGTAGGTTTAGCTGAACACTGTGTGGAGGACGCACCACACTAACTTGTAGTTTTAGCTGAACACTGTGAGCAGGACGCACTGCACTAACTTGTAGTTTTAGCTGAACACTGTGAGCAGGATGCACTGCACTAACTTGTAGATTTAGATGAACACTGTGAGCAGGACGCACTGCACTAACTTGTAGCTGTAGATGAACACTGTGCAGAGGTGTCATTGCACTAACTTGTAGTTTTAGCTGAACACTGTGAGCAGGACGCACTGCACTAACTTGTAGCTTTAGATGAACACCGTGCAGAGGTCTCACTACACTAACTTTTAGGTTTAGCTGAACACTGTGAGGAGGACGCACCACACTAACTTGTAGTTTTAGCTGAACACTGTGAGCAGGACGCACTGCACTAACTTGTAGATTTAGATGAACACTGTGAGCAGGACGCACTGCACTAACTTGTAGCTGTAGATGAACACTGTGCAGAGGTGTCACTGCACTAACTTGTAGTTTTAGCTGAACACTGTGAGCAGGACGCACTGCACTAACTTGTAGCTTTAGATGAACACTGTGCAGAGGTCTCACTACACTAACATGTAGGTTTAGCTGAACACTGTGAGCAGGACGCACTGCACTAACTTGTAGCTTTAGATGAACACTGTGCAGAGGTCTAACTACACTAACTTGTAGTTTTAGCTGAACACTGTGAGCAGGACGCACTGCACTAACTTGTAGCTTTAGATGAACACTGTGCACAGGTGTCACTAAACTAACTTGTAGTTTTAGCTGAACACTGTGTGCAGGATGCACTGCACTAACTTGTAGCTTTAGATGAACACTGTGCAGAGGTCTCACTACACTAACTTGTAGTTTTAGCTGAACACTGTGAGCAGGACGCACTGCACTAACTTGTAGCTTTAGATGAACACTGTGCAGAGGTCTCACTAGACTAACTTGTAGGTTTAGCTGAACCCCGTGAGGAGGACGCACCACACTAACTTGTAGTTTTAGCTGAACACTGTGAGCAGGACGCACTGCACTAACTTGTAGTTTTAGCTGAACACTGTGAGCAGGACGCACTGCCCTAACTTGTAGCTTTAGATGAACACTGATCAGAGGTCTCACTACACTAACTTGTAGTTTTAGCTGAACACTGTGAGCAGGACGCACTGCACTAACTTGTAGCTTTAGATGAACACTGTGCAGAGGTCTCACTACACTAACTTGTATGTTTAGCTGAACACTGTGTGGAGGACGCACCACACTAACTTGTAGTTTTAGCTGAACACTGTGAGCAGGACGCACTGCACTAACTTGTAGTTTTAGCTGAACACTGTGAGCAGGACGCACTGCACTAACGTGTAGCTTTAGATGAACACTGTGAGCAGGACGCACTGCACTAACTTGTAGCTTTAGATGAACACTGTGCAGAGGTGTCACTACACTAACTTTTAGTTTTAGCTGAACACTGTGAGCAGGACGCACTGCACTAAATTGTAGCTTTAGATGAACACTGTGTAGAGGTCTCACTACACTAACTTGTAGGTTTTGCTGAACACTGTGAGCAGGACGCACTGCACTAACTTGTAGTTTTAGCTGAACACTGTGAGCAGGACGCACTGCCCTAACTTGTAGCTTTAGATGAACACTGATCAGAGGTCTCACTACACTAACTTGTAGTTTTAGCTGAACACTGTGAGCAGGACGCACTGCACTAACTTGTAGCTTTAAATGAACACTGTGCAGAGGTCTCACTACACTAACTTGTAGGTTTAGCTGAACACTGTGTGGAGGACGCACCACACTAACTTGTAGTTTTAGCTGAACACTGTGAGCAGGACGCACTGCACTAACTTGTAGTTTTAGCTGAACACTGTGAGCAGGACGCACTGCACTAACGTGTAGCTTTAGATGAACACTGTGAGCAGGACGCACTGCACTAACTTGTAGCTTTAGATGAACACTGTGCAGAGGTGTCACTACACTAACTTGTAGTTTTAGCTGAACACTGTGAGCAGGACGCACTGCACTAAATTGTAGCTTTAGATGAACACTGTGTAGAGGTCTCACTACACTAACTTGTAGGTTTAGCTGAACACTGTGAGCAGGACGCACTGCACTAACTTGTAGCTTTAGATGAACACTGTGCAGAGGTCTCACTAGACTAACTTGTAGGTTTAGCTGAACCCCGCGAGGAGGACGCACCACACTAACTTGTAGTTTTAGCTGAACACTGTGAGCAGGACGCACTGCACTAACTTGTAGTTTTAGCTGAACACTGTGAGCAGGACGCACTGCCCTAACTTGTAGCTTTAGATGAACACTGATCAGAGGTCTCACTACACTAACTTGTAGTTTTAGCTGAACACTGTGAGCAGGACGCACTGCACTAACTTGTAGCTTTAGATGAACACTGTGCAGAGGTCTCACTACACTAACTTGTAGGTTTAGCTGAACACTGTGCGGAGGACGCACCACACTAACTTGTAGTTTTAGCTGAACACTGTGAGCAGGACGCACTGCACTAACTTGTAGTTTTAGCTGAACACTGTGAGCAGGACGCACTGCACTAACGTGTAGCTTTAGATGAACACTGTGAGCAGGACGCACTGCACTAACTTGTAGCTTTAGATGAACACTGTGCAGAGGTGTCACTACACTAACTTGTAGTTTTAGCTGAACACTGTGAGCAGGACGCACTGCACTAAATTGTAGCTTTAGATGAACACTGTGTAGAGGTCTCACTACACTAACTTGTAGGTTTAGCTGAACACTGTGAGCAGGACGCACTGCACTAACTTGTAGCTTTAGATGAACACTGTGCAGAGGTCTCACTAGACTAACTTTTAGGTTTAGCTGAACCCCGCGAGGAGGACGCACCACACTAACTTGTAGCTTTAGATGAACACTGTGCACAGGTGTCACTACACTAACTTGTAGTTTTAGCTGAACACTGTGTGCAGGACGCACTGCACTAACTTGTAGCTTTAGATGAACACTGTGCAGAGGTCTCACTACACTAACTTGTAGGTTTAGCTGAACACTGTGAGGAGGACGCACCACACTAACTTGTAGTTTTAGCTGAACACTGTGAGCAGGACGCACTGCACTAACTTGTAGTTTTAGCTGAACACTGTGAGCAGGACGCACTGCCCTAACTTGTAGCTTTAGATGAACACTGATCAGAGGTCTCACTACACTAACTTGTAGTTTTAGCTGAACACTGTGAGCAGGACGCACTGCACTAACTTGTAGCTTTAGATGAACACTGTGCAGAGGTCTCACTACACTAACTTGTAGGTTTAGCTGAACACTGTGTGGAGGACGCACCACACTAACTTGTAGTTTTAGCTGAACACTGTGAGCAGGACGCACTGCACTAACTTGTAGTTTTAGCTGAACACTGTGAGCAGGACGCACTGCACTAACGTGTAGCTTTAGATGAACACTGTGAGCAGGAAGCACTGCACTAACTTGTAGCTTTAGATGAACACTGTGCAGAGGTGTCACTACACTAACTTGTAGTTTTAGCTGAACACTGTGAGCAGGACGCACTGCACTAAATTGTAGCTTTAGATGAACACTGTGTAGAGGTCTCACTACACTAACTTGTAGGTTTAGCTGAACACTGTGAGCAGGACGCACTGCACTAACTTGTAGCTTTAGATGAACACTGTGCACAGGTGTCACTACACTAACTTGTAGTTTTAGCTGAACACTGTGTGCAGGACGCACTGCACTAACTTGTAGCTTTAGATGAACACTGTGCAGAGGTCTCACTACACTAACTTGTAGGTTTAGCTGAACACCGTGAGGAGGACGCACCACACTAACTTGTAGTTTTAGCTGAACACTGTGAGCAGGACGCACTGCACTAACTTGTAGTTTTAGCTAAACACTGTGAGAAGGACGCACTGCCCTAACTTGTAGCTTTAGATGAACACTGTGCAGAGGTCTCACTACACTAACTTGTAGTTTTAGCTGAACACTGTGAGCAGGACGCACTGCACTAACTTGTAGCTTTAGATGAACACTGTGCAGAGGTCTCACTAGACTAACTTGTAGGTTTAGCTGAACCCCGTGAGGAGGACGCACCACACTAACTTGTAGTTTTAGCTGAACACTGTGAGCAGGACGCACTGCACTAACTTGTAGTTTTAGCTGAACACTGTGAGCAGGACGCACTGCCCTAACTTGTAGCTTTAGATGAACACTGATCAGAGGTCTCACTACACTAACTTGTAGTTTTAGCTGAACACTGTGAGCAGGACGCACTGCACTAACTTGTAGCTTTAGATGAACACTGTGCAGAGGTCTCACTACACTAACTTGTAGGTTTAGCTGAACACTGTGTGGAGGACGCACCACACTAACTTGTAGTTTTAGCTGAACACTGTGAGCAGGACGCACTGCACTAACTTGTAGTTTTAGCTGAACACTGTGAGCAGGACGCACTGCACTAACGTGTAGCTTTAGATGAACACTGTGAGCAGGACGCACTGCACTAACTTGTAGCTTTAGATGAACACTGTGCAGAGGTGTCACTACACTAACTTTTAGTTTTAGCTGAACACTGTGAGCAGGACGCACTGCACTAAATTGTAGCTTTAGATGAACACTGTGTAGAGGTCTCACTACACTAACTTGTAGGTTTAGCTGAACACTGTGAGCAGGACGCACTGCACTAACTTGTAGCTTTAGATGAACACTGTGCAGAGGTCTCACTAGACTAACTTGTAGGTTTAGCTGAACCCCGCGAGGAGGACGCACCACACTAACTTGTAGCTTTAGATGAACACTGTGCACAGGTGTCACTACACTAACTTGTAGTTTTAGCTGAACACTGTGTGCAGGACGCACTGCACTAACTTGTAGCTTTAGATGAACACTGTGCAGAGGTCTCACTACACTAACTTGTAGGTTTAGCTGAACACTGTGAGGAGGACGCACCACACTAACTTGTAGTTTTAGCTGAACACTGTGAGCAGGACGCACTGCACTAACTTGTAGTTTTAGCTGAACACTGTGAGCAGGACGCACTGCCCTAACTTGTAGCTTTAGATGAACACTGATCAGAGGTCTCACTACACTAACTTGTAGTTTTAGCTGAACACTGTGAGCAGGACGCACTGCACTAACTTGTAGCTTTAGATGAACACTGTGCAGAGGTCTCACTACACTAACTTGTAGGTTTAGCTGAACACTGTGTGGAGGACGCACCACACTAACTTGTAGTTTTAGCTGAACACTGTGAGCAGGACGCACTGCACTAACTTGTAGTTTTAGCTGAACACTGTGAGCAGGACGCACTGCACTAACGTGTAGCTTTAGATGAACACTGTGAGCAGGAAGCACTGCACTAACTTGTAGCTTTAGATGAACACTGTGCAGAGGTGTCACTACACTAACTTGTAGTTTTAGCTGAACACTGTGAGCAGGACGCACTGCACTAAATTGTAGCTTTAGATGAACACTGTGTAGAGGTCTCACTACACTAACTTGTAGGTTTAGCTGAACACTGTGAGCAGGACGCACTGCACTAACTTGTAGCTTTAGATGAACACTGTGCACAGGTGTCACTACACTAACTTGTAGTTTTAGCTGAACACTGTGTGCAGGACGCACTGCACTAACTTGTAGCTTTAGATGAACACTGTGCAGAGGTCTCACTACACTAACTTGTAGGTTTAGCTGAACACCGTGAGGAGGACGCACCACACTAACTTGTAGTTTTAGCTGAACACTGTGAGCAGGACGCACTGCACTAACTTGTAGTTTTAGCTAAACACTGTGAGAAGGACGCACTGCCCTAACTTGTAGCTTTAGATGAACACTGTGCAGAGGTCTCACTACACTAACTTGTAGTTTTAGCTGAACACTGTGAGCAGGACGCACTGCACTAACTTGTAGCTTTAGATGAACACTGTGCAGAGGTCTCACTACACTAACTTGTAGGTTTAGCTGAACACTGTGAGGAGGACGCACCACACTAACTTGTAGTTTTAGCTGAACACTGTGAGCAGGACAAACTGCACTAACTTGTAGTTTTAGCTGAACACTGTGAGCAGGACGCACTGCACTAACTTGTAGCTTTAGATGAACACTGTGAGCAGGACGCACTGCACTAACTTGTAGCTTTAGATGAACACTGTGCAGAGGTGTCACTACACTAACTTGTAGTTTTAGCTGAACACTGTGAGCAGGACGCACTGCATTAACTTGTAGCTTTAGTTGAACACTGTGCAGAGGTCTCACTACACTAACTTGTAGTTTTAGCTGAACACGATGAGCAGGACGCACTGCATTACCTTGTAGCTTTAGATGAACACTGTGAGCAGGACGCACTGCACTAACTTGTAGCTTTAGATGAACACTGTGCAGAGGTGTCACTACCCTAACTTGTAGTTTTATCTGAACACTGTGAGCAGGACGAACTGCACTAACTTGTAGCTTTAGATGAACACTGTGCAGAAGTCTCACTACACTAACTTGTAGTTTTAGCTGAACACTGTGAGCAGGACGCACTGCACTAACTTGTAGCTTTAGATGAACACTGTGCAGAGGTCTCACTACACTAACTTGTAGGTTTAGCTGAACACTGTGAGCAGGACGCACTGCACTAACTTGTAGCTTTAGATGAACACTGTGCAGAGGTCTCACTACACTAACTTGTAGTTTTAGCTGAACACTGTGAGCAGGACGCACTGCACTAACTTGTAGCTTTAGATGAACACTGTGAGCAGGACGCACTGCACTAACTTGTAGCTTTAGATGAACACTGTGCACAGGTGTCACTAAACTAACTTGTAGTTTTAGCTGAACACTGTGTGCAGGATGCACTGCACTAACTTGTAGCTTTAGATGAACACTGTGCAGAGGTCTCACTACATTAACTTGTAGTTTTAGCTGAACACTGTGAGCAGGACGCACTGCACTAACTTGTAGCTTTAGATGAACACTGTGCAGAGGTCTCACTACACTAACTTGTAGGTTTAGCTGAACACTGTGTGGAGGACGCACCACACTAACTTGTAGTTTTAGCTGAACACTGTGAGCAGGACGCACTGCACTAACTTGTAGTTTTAGCTGAACACTGTGAGCAGGACGCACTGCACTAACTTGTAGCTTTAGATGAACACTGTGAGCAGGACCCACTGCACTAACTTGTAGCTTTAGATGAACACTGTGCAGAGGTGTCACTACACTAACTTGTAGTTTTAGCTGAACACTGTGAGCAGGACGCACTGCACTAACTTGTAGCTTTAGATGAACACTGTGCAGAGGTGTCACTACACTAACTTGTAGTTTTAGCTGAACACTGTGAGCAGGACGCACTGCACTAACTTGTAGCTTTAGATGAACACTGTGAGCAGGACGCACTGCACTAACTTGTAGCTTTAAATGAACACTGTGCACAGGTGTCACTACACTAACTTGTAGTTTTAGCTGAACACTGTGTGCAGGACGCACTGCACTAACTTGTAGCTTTAGATGAACACTGTGAGCAGGACGCACTGCACTAACTTGTAGCTTTAGATGAACACTGTGAGCAGGACGCACTGCACTAACTTGTAGCTTTAGATTAACACTGTGCAGAGGTGTCACTACCCTAACTTGTAGTGTTATCTGAACACTGTGAGCAGGACACACTGCACTAACTTGTAGCTTTAGATGAACACTGTGAGCAGGACGCACTGCACTAACTTGTAGCTTTAGATTAACACTGTGCAGAGGTGTCACTACCCTAACTTGTAGTGTTATCTGAACACTGTGAGCAGGACACACTGCACTAACTTGTAGCTTTAGATGAACACTGTGCAGAGGTCTCACTACACTAACTTGTAGTTTTAGCTGAACACTGTGAGCAGGACGCACTGCACTAACTTGTAGCTTTAGATGAACACTGTGCAGAGGTCTCACTACACTAACTTGTAGGTTTAGCTGAACACTGTGAGGAGGACACACCACACTAACTTGTAGTTTTAGCTGAACACTGTGAGCAGGACGCACTGCACTAACTTGTAGTTTTAGCTGAACACTGTGAGCAGGACGCACTGCACTAACTTGTAGCTTTAGATGAACACTGTGCAGAGGTCTCACTACACTAACTTGTAGGTTTAGCTGAACACTGTGAGCAGGACGCACTGCACTAACTTGTAGCTTTAGATGAACACTGTGCAGAGGTCTCACTACACTAACTTGTAGTTTTAGCTGAACACTGTGAGCAGGACGCACTGCACTAACTTGTAGCTTTAGATGAACACTGTGTGCAGGACGCATTGCACTAACTTGTAGCTTTAGATGAACATTGTGCACAGGTGTCACTACACTAACTTGTAGTTTTAGCTGAACACTGTGAGCAGGACACACTGCACTAACTTGTAGCTTTAGATGAACACTGTGCAGAGGTCTCACTAGACTAACTTGTAGGTTTAGCTGAACCCCGTGAGGAGGACGCACACACTAACTTGTAGTTTTAGCTGAACACTGTGAGCAGGACGCACTGCACTAACTTATAGTTTTAGCTGAACACTGTGAGCAGGACGCACTGCCTAACTTGTAGCTTTAGATGAACACTGTGCAGAGGTCTCACTACACTAACTTGTAGTTTTAGCTGAACACTGTGAGCAGGACGCACTGCACTAACTTGTAGCTTTAGATGAACACTGTGCAGAGGTCTCACTACACTAACTTGTAGGTTTAGCTGAACACTGTGTGGAGGACGCACCACACTAACTTGTAGTTTTAGCTGAACACTGTGAGCAGGACGCACTGCACTAACTTGTAGCTTTAGATGAACACTGTCAGCAGGACGCACTGCACTAACTTGTAGCTTTAGATGAACACTGTGCAGGGGTGTCACTACACTAACTTGTAGTTTTAGCTGAACACTGTGAGCAGGACGCACTGCACTAACGTGTAGCTTTAGATGAACACCGTGCAGAGGTCTCACTACACTAACTTGTAGGTTTAGCTGAACACTGTGAGCAGGACGCACTGCACTAACTTGTAGCTTTAGATGAACACTGTGCAGAGGTCTCACTACACTAACTTGTAGTTTTAGCTGAACACTGTGAGCAGGACGCACTGCACTAACTTGTAGCTTTAGATGAACACTGTGCAGAGGTCTCACTACACTAACTTGTAGGTTTAGCTGAACACTGTGAGGAGGACACACCACACTAACTTGTAGTTTTAGCTGAACACTGTGAGCAGGACGCACTGCACTAACTTGTAGTTTTAGCTGAACACTGTGAGCAGGACGCACTGCACTAACTTGTAGCTTTAGATGAACACTGTGCAGAGGTCTCACTACACTAACTTGTAGGTTTAGCTGAACACTGTGAGCAGGACGCACTGCACTAACTTGTAGCTTTAGATGAACACTGTGCAGAGGTCTCACTACACTAACTTGTAGTTTTAGCTGAACACTGTGAGCAGGACGCACTGCACTAACTTGTAGCTTTAGATGAACACTGTGTGCAGGACGCATTGCACTAACTTGTAGCTTTAGATGAACATTGTGCACAGGTGTCACTACACTAACTTGTAGTTTTAGCTGAACACTGTGAGCAGGACGCACTGCACTAACTTGTAGCTTTAGATGAACACTGTGCAGAGGTCTCACTAGACTAACTTGTAGGTTTAGCTGAACCCCGTGAGGAGGACGCACACACTAACTTGTAGTTTTAGCTGAACACTGTGAGCAGGACGCACTGCACTAACTTATAGTTTTAGCTGAACACTGTGAGCAGGACGCACTGCCTAACTTGTAGCTTTAGATGAACACTGTGCAGAGGTCTCACTACACTAACTTGTAGTTTTAGCTGAACACTGTGAGCAGGACGCACTGCACTAACTTGTAGCTTTAGATGAACACTGTGCAGAGGTCTCACTACACTAACTTGTAGGTTTAAGTGAACACTGTGTGGAGGACGCACCACACTAACTTGTAGTTTTAGCTGAACACTGTGAGCAGGACGCACTGCACTAACTTGTAGCTTTAGATGAACACTGTCAGCAGGACGCACTGCACTAACTTGTAGCTTTAGATGAACACTGTGCAGGGGTGTCACTACACTAACTTGTAGTTTTAGCTGAACACTGTGAGCAGGACGCACTGCACTAACTTGTAGCTTTAGATGAACACTGTGCAGAGGTCTCACTACACTAACTTGTAGTTTTAGCTGAACACTGTGAGCAGGACGCACTGCAATAACTTGTAGCTTTAGATGAACACTGTGAGCAGGACGCACTGCACTAACTTGTAGCTTTAGATGAACACTGTGCACAGGTGTCACTACACTAACTTGTAGTTTTAGCTGAACACTGTGTGCAGGATGCACTGCACTAACTTGTAGCTTTAGATGAACACTGTGCAGAGGTCTCACTACACTAACTTGTAGTTTTAGCTGAACACTGTGAGCAGGACGCACTGCACTAACTTGTAGCTTTAGATGAACACTGTTCAGAGGTCTCACTAGACTAACTTGTAGGTTTAGCTGAACCCCGTGAGGAGGACGCACCACACTAACTTTTAGTTTTAGCTGAACACTGTGAGCAGGACGCACTGCACTAACTTGTAGTTTTAGCTGAACACTGTGAGCAGGATGCACTGCCCTAACTTGTAGCTTTAGATGAACACTGTGCAGAGGTCTCACTACACTAACTTGTAGTTTTAGCTGAACACTGTGAGCAGGACGCACTGCACTAACTTGTAGCTTTAGATGAACACTGTGCAGAGGTCTCACTACACTAACTTGTAGGTTTAGCTGAACACTGTGTGGAGGACGCACCACACTAACTTGTAGTTTTAGCTGAACACTGTGAGCAGGACGCACTGCACTAACTTGTAGTTTTAGCTGAACACTGTGAGCAGGACGCACTGCACTAACTTGTAGCTTTAGATGAACACTGTGAGCAGGACGCACTGCACTAACTTGTAGCTTTAGATGAACACTGTGCAGAGGTGTCACTACACTAACTTGTAGTTTTAGCTGAACACTGTGAGCAGGACGCACTGCACAAACTTGTAGCTTTAGATGAACACTGTGCAGAGGTCTCACTACACTAACTTGTAGTTTTAGCTGAACACTGTGAGCAGGACGCACTGCAATAACTTGTAGCTTTAGATGAACACTGTGAGCAGGACGCACTGCACTAACTTGTAGCTTTAGATGAACACTGTGCACAGGTGTCACTACACTAACTTGTAGTTTTAGCTGAACACTGTGTGCAGGATGCACTGCACTAACTTGTAGCTTTAGATGAACACTGTGCAGAGGTCTCACTACACTAACTTGTAGTTTTAGCTGAACACTGTGAGCAGGACGCACTGCACTAACTTGTAGCTTTAGATGAACACTGTTCAGAGGTCTCACTAGACTAACTTGTAGGTTTAGCTGAACCCCGTGAGGAGGACGCACCACACTAACTTTTAGTTTTAGCTGAACACTGTGAGCAGGACGCACTGCACTAACTTGTAGTTTTAGCTGAACACTGTGAGCAGGACGCACTGCACTAACTTGTAGATTTAGATGAACACTGTGAGCAGGACGCACTGCACTAACTTGTAGCTGTAGATGAACACTGTGCAGAGGTGTCACTGCACTAACTTGTAGTTTTAGCTGAACACTGTGAGCAGGACGCACTGCACTAACTTGTAGATTTAGATGAACACTGTGAGCAGGACGCACTGCACTAACTTGTAGCTGTAGATGAACACTGTGCAGAGGTGTCACTGCACTAACTTGTAGTTTTAGCCGAACACTGTGAGCAGGATGCACTGCACTAACTTGTAGCTTTAGATGAACACTGTGCAGAGGTCTCACTACACTAACTTTTAGGTTTAGCTGAACACTGTGAGCAGGACGCACTGCACTAACTTGTAGCTTTAGATGAACACTGTGCAGAGGTCTCACTACACTAACTTGTAGTTTTAGCTGAACACTGTGAGCAGGACGCACTGCACTAACTTGTAGCTTTAGATGAACACTGTGAGCAGGACGCACTGCACTAACTTGTAGCTTTAGATGAACACTGTGCACAGGTGTCACTAAACTAACTTGTAGTTTTAGCTGAACACTGTGAGCAGGACGCACTGCACTAACTTGTGGCTTTAGATGAACACTGTGCAGAGGTCTCACTACACTAACTTGTAGGTTTAGCTGAACACTGTGAGGAGGACGCACCACACTAACTTGTAGTTTTAGCTGAACACTGTGAGCAGGACGCACTGCACTAACTTGTAGTTTTAGCTGAACACTGTGAGCAGGACGCACTGCCCTAACTTGTAGCTTTAGATGAACACTGTGCAGAGGTCTCACTACACTAACTTGTAGTTTTAGCTGAACACTGTGAGCAGGACGCACTGCACTAACTTGTAGTTTTAGCTGAACACTGTGAGCAGGACGCACTGCACTAACTTGTAGATTTAGATGAACACTGTGAGCAGGACGCACTGCACTAACTTGTAGCTGTAGATGAACACTGTGCAGAGGTGTCACTGCACTAACTTGTAGTTTTAGCTGAACACTGTGAGCAGGACGCACTGCACTAACTTGTAGATTTAGATGAACACTGTGAGCAGGACGCACTGCACTAACTTGTAGCTGTAGATGAACACTGTGCAGAGGTGTAACTGCACTAACTTGTAGTTTTAGCCGAACACTGTGAGCAGGATGCACTGCACTAACTTGTAGCTTTAGATGAACACTGTGCAAAGGTCTCACTACACTAACTTTTAGGTTTAGCTGAACACTGTGAGCAGGACGCACTGCACTAACTTGTAGCTTTAGATGAACACTGTAAAGAGGTCTCACTACACTAACTTGTAGTTTTAGCTGAACACTGTGAGCAGGATGCACTGCACTAACTTGTAGCTTTAGATGAACACTGTGAGCAGGACGCACTGCACTAACTTGTAGCTTTAGATGAACACTGTGCACAGGTGTCACTAAACTAACTTGTAGTTTTAGCTGAACACTGTGAGCAGGACGCACTGCACTAACTTGTAGCTTTAGATGAACACTGTGCAGAGGTCTCACTACACTAACTTGTAGTTTTAGCTGAACACTGTGAGCAGGACGCACTGCACTAACTTGTAGCTTTAGATGAACACTGTGCAGAGGTCTCACTAGACTAACTTGTAGGTTTAGCTGAACCCCGTGAGGAGGACGCACCACACTAACTTGTAGTTTTAGCTGAACACTGTGAGCAGGACGCACTGCACTAACTTGTAGTTTTAGCTGAACACTGTGAGCAGGACGCACTGCCCTAACTTGTAGCTTTAGATGAACACTGTGTAGAGGTCTCACTACACTAACTTGTGGGTTTAGCTGAACACTGTGAGCAGGACGCACTGCACTAACTTGTAGTTTTAGCTGAACACTGTGAGCAGGATGCACTGCCCTAACTTGTAGCTTTAGATGAACACTGTGTAGAGGTCTCACTACACTAACTTGTGGGTTTAGCTGAACACTGTGAGCAGGACGCACTGCACTAACTTGTAGCTTTAGATGAGCACTGTGCACAGTTGTCACTACACTAACTTGTAGTTTTAGCTGAACACTGTGTGCAGGACGCACTGCACTAACTTGTAGCTTTAGATGAACACTGTGCAGAGGTCTCACTACACTAACTTGTAGGTTTAGCTGAACACCGTGAGGAGGACGCACCACACTAACTTGTAGTTTTAGCTGAACACTGTGAGCAGGACGCACTGTACTAACTTGTAGTTTTAGCTAAACACTGTGAGCAGGACGCACTGCCCTAACTTGTAGCTTTAGATGAACACTGTGCAGAGGTCTCACTACACTAACTTGTAGTTTTAGCTGAACACTGTGAGCAGGACGCACTGCACTAACTTGTAGCTTTAGATGAACACTGTGCAGAGGTCTCACTACACTAACTTGTAGGTTTAGCTGAACACTGTGAGGAGGACGCACCACACTAACTTGTAGTTTTAGCTGAACACTGTGAGCAGGACGCACTGCACTAACTTGTAGTTTTAGCTGAACACTGTGAGCAGGACGCACTGCACTAACTTGTAGCTTTAGATGAACACTGTGAGCAGGACGCACTGCACTAACTTGTAGCTTTAGATGAACACTGTGCAGAGGTGTCACTACACTAACTTGTAGTTTTAGCTGAACACTGTGAGCAGGACGCACTGCACTAACTTGTAGCTTTAGATGAACACTGTGCAGAGGTCTCACTACACTAACTTGTAGGTTTAGCTGAACACTGTGAGCAGGACGCACTGCACTAACTTGTAGCTTTAGATGAACACTGTGCAGAGGTCTCACTACACTAACTTGTAGTTTTAGCTGAACACTGTGAGCAGGACGCACTGCAATAACTTGTAGCTTTAGATGAACACTGTGAGCAGGACGCACTGCACTAACTTGTAGCTTTAGATGAACACTGTGCACAGGTGTCACTACACTAACTTGTAGTTTTAGCTGAACACTGTGTGCAGGATGCACTGCACTAACTTGTAGCTTTAGATGAACACTGTGCAGAGGTCTCACTACACTAACTTGTAGTTTTAGCTGAACACTGTGAGCAGGACGCACTGCACTAACTTGTAGCTTTAGATGAACACTGTTCAGAGGTCTCACTAGACTAACTTGTAGGTTTAGCTGAACCCCGTGAGGAGGACGCACCACACTAACTTTTAGTTTTAGCTGAACACTGTGAGCAGGACGCACTGCACTAACTTGTAGTTTTAGCTGAACACTGTGAGCAGGATGCACTGCCCTAACTTGTAGCTTTAGATGAACACTGTGCAGAGGTCTCACTACACTAACTTGTAGTTTTAGCTGAACACTGTGAGCAGGACGCACTGCACTAACTTGTAGCTTTAGATGAACACTGTGCAGAGGTCTCACTACACTAACTTGTAGGTTTAGCTGAACACTGTGTGGAGGACGCACCACACTAACTTGTAGTTTTAGCTGAACACTGTGAGCAGGACGCACTGCACTAACTTGTAGTTTTAGCTGAACACTGTGAGCAGGACGCACTGCACTAACTTGTAGCTTTAGATGAACACTGTGAGCAGGACGCACTGCACTAACTTGTAGCTTTAGATGAACACTGTGCAGAGGTGTCACTACACTAACTTGTAGTTTTAGCTGAACACTGTGAGCAGGACGCACTGCACAAACTTGTAGCTTTAGATGAACACTGTGCAGAGGTCTCACTACACTAACTTGTAGTTTTAGCTGAACACTGTGAGCAGGACGCACTGCAATAACTTGTAGCTTTAGATGAACACTGTGAGCAGGACGCACTGCACTAACTTGTAGCTTTAGATGAACACTGTGCACAGGTGTCACTACACTAACTTGTAGTTTTAGCTGAACACTGTGTGCAGGATGCACTGCACTAACTTGTAGCTTTAGATGAACACTGTGCAGAGGTCTCACTACACTAACTTGTAGTTTTAGCTGAACACTGTGAGCAGGACGCACTGCACTAACTTGTAGCTTTAGATGAACACTGTTCAGAGGTCTCACTAGACTAACTTGTAGGTTTAGCTGAACCCCGTGAGGAGGACGCACCACACTAACTTTTAGTTTTAGCTGAACACTGTGAGCAGGACGCACTGCACTAACTTGTAGTTTTAGCTGAACACTGTGAGCAGGATGCACTGCCCTAACTTGTAGCTTTAGATGAACACTGTGCAGAGGTCTCACTACACTAACTTGTAGTTTTAGCTGAACACTGTGAGCAGGACGCACTGCACTAACTTGTAGCTTTAGATGAACACTGTGCAGAGGTCTCACTACACTAACTTGTAGGTTTAGCTGAACACTGTGTGGAGGACGCACCACACTAACTTGTAGTTTTAGCTGAACACTGTGAGCAGGACGCACTGCACTAACTTGTAGTTTTAGCTGAACACTGTGAGCAGGACGCACTGCACTAACTTGTAGCTTTAGATGAACACTGTGAGCAGGACGCACTGCACTAACTTGTAGCTTTAGATGAACACTGTGCAGAGGTGTCACTACACTAACTTGTAGTTTTAGCTGAACACTGTGAGCAGGACGCACTGCACAAACTTGTAGCTTTAGATGAACACTGTGCAGAGGTCTCACTACACTAACTTGTAGGTTTAGCTGAACACTGTGAGCAGGACGCACTGCACTAACTTGTAGCTTTAGATGAACATTGTGCAGAGGTCTCACTACACTAACTTGTAGTTTTAGCTGAACACTGTGAGCAGGACGCACTGCACTAACTTGTAGGTTTAGCTGAACACTGTGAGCAGGACGCACCACACTAACTTGTAGTTTTAGCTGAACACTGTGAGCAAGACGCACTGCACTAACTGTAAATAGTCTAGTTGCCTGACTGTGGTACTAATAGGATCAAAAGAACACCAGCAATTTTCTTCAGGTAGCTGTAAATACTGTAACAAGACAAGCCTGCCTGTCAGTAAGAAGATAACAGGAATGGATCTAGCTAAACTGAATACAGTGTATATATATATATATATATACAACACCTGGGATGCATATATATACACAATACACTATAATACGCTAACTCACTGACTGTCCTGCCTAATCTAGCTAACTCAAATGAAATGACACTGTCTCTCTCTCTATCTAAGCACGCCGGAACACACTACACAGGGCCGCCATGCAGGCGGCCTTATATAGTGTGGGACGTGTTCTAAACCCCCTGAGCCATAATTGGCCAAAGCCACCCTGGCTTTAGCCAATTACAGCTCTCTCTACCCACGGCGCTGTGATTGGCCAAGCATGCGGGTCATAGTGCATGCTTGGCCAATCATCAGCCAGCAATGCACTGCGATGCCGCAGTGAATTATGGGCCGTGACGTGCCACACGAATTTGGCATTTAAATAAAGGAATTGTCAAAAACTGTCTTTTGTCATTTTTAACATTTTTGACAGTTTTTTAGTGAAATGGTAGGGGTAAGTACCCCCTTACCATTTCATTTCACACAGGGGGGGGCGGGATCTGGGGGTCCCCTTGTTAAAGGGGGCTTCCAGATTCCGATAAGCCCCCCGCCCGCAGACCCCAACAACCATCGGCCAGGGTTGTGGGGATGAGGCCCTTGTCCTCATCAACATGGGGACAAGGTGTTTTGGGGGCTACCCCAAAGCACCCTCCCAATGTTGAGGGCATGTGGCCTGGTACGGTTCAGGAGGGGGGGGCGCTCTCTCATCCCCCTCTCTTTTCCTGCGGCCTGCCAGGTTTTTTTTGGCACGGGGTTCCCCTTAAAATCCATACCAGACCTGAAGGGTCTGGTATGGAATTTAGGAGGACCCCCACGTCATTTTTTTTTTTTAAATTTTGGTTCGGGGTTCCCCTGTGGGGAATTCCCATGCCGTTTTTATCAATGAACTTCTATGTGTATTATCGGACCGGCAATGCAATAGCCACGAGTAGTTTTAAATGGCTTTTTTCCTTCCAAATGTCATTTTGCTGTCAGACTATTCTAAACACGGGAAACATGCGCCCCTTTACAGGCATACTATAGAGACCCCCCATCTACAAAATTTAAAGGGATATTACACTTTTATTGTTTGACTTTAAGCATTATTAAAATCACTGCTCCGGAAAAAACGGCTGTTTTCAAAACTTTTTTTTGCATTGATCCATGTCCCCTGGGGCAGGACCCGGGTCCCCAAAGAATTTTTATGACAATAACTTGCATATAGGCCTTTAAAATTAGCACTTTTGATTTCTCCCATAGACTATTAAAGGGTGTTCCGCGGCATTCGAATTTGCCGCGAACAACCCAAATTGTTCGCTGTTCGGCGAACTTGCGAACAGCCAATGTTCGAGTCGAACATGAGTTCGACTCGAACTCGAAGATCATCCCTACTCCTGACCAGACCAATTTTCAGCTTTCAGTGCTCTCACACTTTGAATGACAATTACTCAGTCATGTAATACTGTACCCAAATGAATTTTTTGTCCTTTTTTTCATACAAATAGAGCTTTCTTTTGGTGGTATTTGATCACCTCTGGGTTTTTTATTTTTTGCGCTATAAATAGAAAAAGAACAAACATTTTGGAAAAAAAAAACACATTTTTCTTAGTTTCTGTGATAACATTTTGCAAATTATTGATTTTTCTTCATAGATTTTGGCCACAATTTATACTGCTACATATCTTTGGTAAAAAATTACCCAAATTAGTGGATACTATTTGGTCTGTGTGAAAGTTAGAGAATCTACAAGCTGTGGTGCAAATCATAAAAAATTGATCACACCTGATGTACTGGTGGCCTATCTTATTTCTTGCGACCCGAACAAGCCAGGAAAGTACAAATACCCCCAAATGAACCCTTTTTTGAAAGTAGACATTCCAAGGTATTTAGTAAGATGCATGGTGAGGTTTTTGGTTGTCATTTTTTCCCACAATTCTTTGCAAAATGAAGATTGTTTTTCCCCCACCAAATTGTCATTGTAATAGGTTATTTCTCTCACATGACATGTGTATATCACAAATAACTCCCCAAAATACATTCTGCTACTCCTCCTAAGTATGGTGATACCACATGTGTGGGGCTTTTTCACAGCCTAGCCACTTATAGAGGCCCAACATGCAGGGAGCACCATCAGGTGTTCTAGGAGCATAAATGACACATCTAACTTGTTGACTACCTATTACAATTTTGAAGGCCCTGGAGCACCAGAACAATGGAAACGCCCACAAGGTGACCCCATTTTGGAAAGCTAACATTCCAATGTATAATCTATGAGGCATAATGAGTCTTTTGAACCCCAAAATACATTCTGCTACTCCTCATGATTATGGCGATACCACATGTGTGAGACTTTTACACAGTCTGGACACATACAGAGGCCCAATATTGAAGTAGTACCTTCAAGGGTTTTAGGAGCATAAATTACACATCTCATTTCTCAGCCACCTATTACACTTTTGAAGGCCCTGGAGCACCAGGACAATGGAATCGCCCAAAAAATGACCCCATTTTGGAAAGCTAACACCCCAACGTATAATCTATGAGGCATAATGAGTCTTTTGAACGGTTCATTTTTTTCCAGAAGTTTTTGGAAAATGTGCGAAAAAAATGAAAACGCATTTTTTTACACAAAGTTGTCCATTTATAAGATACAGTATTTCCAACACATAGCATGTACATAGCAAAAATGACACCCCAAAATACATTCTGCTACTCCTCCTGAGTATGGCGATACCACATGTGTGAGACTTTTACACAGCCTGGCCACATACAAGGAACACTGTCAGGTGTTCTAGGGACACATAACATGCACAGACCAAGAATTACACCTCAAAATACATTCTGCTGAGCAAAGGGTAAACAAAAGATTACCTGTGGTTTTAGTAGCACAGTTGTCCACAGGAGGATAGCACTGGTCCAGGCAGCAGGCAGGGACTTGGTCAGCAAAAGTGAACGCAATTGTCCAAGCAACAGGCAGGAATACTGTCCATAGTCAGTACAGGCAGCAGGCAGGGATTGTCAGCAGTGCCAAAATATTGGTCCTGGTAGTAGGCAGGAACATGGTTCATGTGGTGTGGTCAGTTCTTGCGACAGGCACAGGTATGATGGCACAGGTCCTACAGGCAGCAGGTAGAAGTAGGGCCTCATTCAGGACAGAATGGGGACAGGGGTAGAGGCTTCTCCCACCCAAATCTCTTTGAAGCCTCCAAGTCTCCAGACCCTAATCTAGGAATGAGAAAACAAAAAAAATGTTTTCTTCATCCAGAAAAACAAGTCCCTCACATATGTGAGACCCCTGTGTTATGAATCCCACTAGTCCAGTGGCAGGGTACGAGATCAGTCCAAGAGGCAGGCAAAAAGCATGGTCAAACAGTCCAGGGTCACTTCCAGATCAGGCAGAGGTATGTACAGAACTGGTAGGCAGAAGCATGGTCGAATAACAAGCCAGAGTCAGTTCCAGATCAGGCAGAGGTATGAACAGAATCGGTAGGCAGAAGCATGATTGAATAACAAGCCAGGGTCAGTTCCAGATCAGGCAGAGGTATTAACAGAATCTGTAGGCAGAAGCGTGGTCGAATACCAAGCCAGAGTCAGTTACAGAGCAAGTAGAGGCATAAGGGGTGTGAAGGTAAATGACAGGAAGTGAGGGTTATGTTTACCATACTTCACTAATAATTTAGTGAAGTATGGTAACGGTGGAAACAATCAACTATGCAGAGGCCAGGTTGGGAAGGACATTGGGGACAATGATAAGTTGTACCACGTAGAAAAGAACTGCGCTTTAGGATGGGCCTATGTGGCAAGAGAACAGGTTGCTGCCTCCCTTATGCAGAGCACTCAAAGTTCACGAATGATAAGTTGTGTCTCTTCTAACTCCTCCTCTGGTGCACACCCAGCATTTTTTCTGACATTTTTGGCCTGTTGGTCTGGGAGGGATTTTATCAGGAAAGTGGCATTCGGAGAGTCTGGTAATCACATTGGATCAAATGTTTTCTGGCGGGCCGTTCAGGAATACAAGGGCAGTGATGATTTACTCCTGGTAGCCAAGGAAGGATTTGGGACTTTCAGTGGATTTGTGATAGATAACGTAGCTGTTGTATATGGCCAAATTAAACAAATAAATTTAAACTTTTTTATACACTGGTATGTTTGTCTTGTGGCAAGGTAGGGTTCGAGCATTTGGTCATTGAAGTCGACACCCCCCATGAACATGGGTTGGTTTTTGGATTGGGCCATTCCTCCTGGTGATCTCAACAAATGTATTGTTGTGGATCGAAGAAAGCACATAGACATCCCTTCTGTCCCTCCACTTCACAGCCAGAATTTCCTCATTCCATAAACTCGCTGTCTCCCCTCTTCTTAGTTTCTTGTTGATGAGGCTTTGAGGAAAGCCCCACCAGTTCGTCCTTACGGTGCCACATGCTGGAGTGTTCTTTTTGTGAAGGTTCCGGAACAGGGGCAAACTAGTATAAAATTTGTCCACATGCAAATGGTAGCCTTTCTCCAGGAGTGGGTTTATAAGTTCCCAAACGACTTTCTCGCTTGATCCGATGTAGTCTGGGCAATTAGGGGGATGTGCTGGGTGTCCTTCCCTTCATATAACATGAAGGCGTATGTATACCCTGTGGCTCGGTCGCACAATTTATAAAGCTTCACCCCATAGCGGGCTTATTCGGTGGAAATAAATTGTTTAATGCCCAGCCTGCCAGAAAATTTGACAAGGGACTCATCCACGCATATGCATTGGTCTGGGGTAAACAACTGGGGGAAGATTTCAGAAAAATAATTTAGTAGTGGCCGAATTTTATAAAGCTTGTCAAAATTTGGGTCATTCCGGGGAGGGCACTGGGTATTTTCATTGTAGTGTAGGAATCTCATAATCATGAGATATCTGGTTCTGGGCATTACTGAGGAAAAGATGTGCATGTGGTGGATAGGGAGGGTTGACCAATATGAACGTAATACATTTTTTTTGGTTAGCCCCATACAGAATGTGAGGCCCAAAAAACTTTTAAACTCCTCCACTGTTAGGGCTCTCCACTCGTAGGGACGGGCATAATAGGACGTTGGGTTACATGCTATGAAGTGTTGTGCATACAGGTTGCACTGGGCCACAATTGATGCTAGCAGGTCCTCAGTAAAAATTAAATGGAAAAAATCAATTGGGGAAAGATTTTCTGTGTCCACCTGGACTCCTGGCTGGGCAGTGAAAGGGGGAATGATAGCTTCTCCTGAATTAGGAGGAAGCCACAAAGGGTTCTGAAGGGAATAGGGAAGGCTGGCATAGGACCTAACCCTTTGGGACTGAGGTGACACCCCACTGGTACGTGGCCTTTGCTGAGGTACTGCGGGGCTGGTGGATGGCACTATGGTGCTGGTGGATGGCAATGCGATGCTGGTGGATGGCAGTGCCTCCTCACCAGAACACCTTCGTCTGGCGGGCATACTCTCATCCGCCTCTGAGGCTGTCAGTGTTCCACTGCTTAGGACAGGCTTGTAGTCCACGTCAGACTCAGAATCTGAATATGAGGAGGAATCCGAAGTGGAGAGCTCCCCATTGCTCTTGTCGGACGCAAGAATATTGTATGCCTCCTAGGCTGAAAATAATCTTTTAGACATTCTTGGTGGTGACAAATGGCACTGATATGTGGCACTGATGACACGTGACACTGATGTGGCACTGTGACAGATGGCACTGATGTGGCACTGATGAAACGTGGCACTGATGTGGCAGGTGACACTGACAGGTGGCACTGATTTGGCAGGTGGCACTGATGACAGGTGGGCACTGATGACAGGTGGCACTGATGACAGATGGCACTGACGACAGATGGCATTGACAGATGGCACTGATACGTGGCACTGATAACACTGATGGCACTAAGGAGGTACAACACCCTTTTTTACAAAAAAATAAAACCATCAGGTATAAATACTGTAGTAGCTGCTGGCTTTTAAATATTTGGAACTTACCAGTACCTGGAGTCCAGCATTGTGTTCCAGTTATTTTCAGGGCTATGGGTCCCTGGTACCGGTGAAATCTCTCAGATAGAAACACTGACAGCAATAAAAATGTGAGAGTTAACCACTTCCGGACCGCCGTACGCCGATGTACGTCCTTACTTTGAGGACGGATATCGTTGTTATGGCAACAGCTAGCTGCCATAACCCCGGTATCCCCATGTTCGGCCGGAGGTCCGGTACAAGATAAAAGTGGTCTCCGTGGTGGTTTCTCCACAAGATCACTTTTATCGTCGGCGGGAGAGGGCCCCTCCCTCCCTCCGCCGCTTACCGGAGCCGTCGGCAGCGGCGGAGGCAATCAGATCCTTCCCGTGGCTGTGCATAGAGATGAGTGAGGGGAAGATGGCCTCCACCCGTCTCCATGACACTGCAGGGCGGAAGCGATGTCAAAACATCACTTCCGCCCATAGCTCTTAAAGGGACATTTTTTTTAAAATTTTTTTAAATGACCCCAGATCTCATATTTAAGAGGTCCTGTCATGCTTTTTTTCTATTACAAGGGTTGTTTATATTCCTTGTAATAGGAATAAAAGTGACACAATTTTTTTAAAACAGTGTAAAAATAAAAAATAAAAGGTAAAATAAATAAGAATTTTTTTTTTTTTTAAACGCGCCTCATCCCGCCCAGCTCGCGTGTAGAAGCTAACGCATACGCGAGTAGCGCCCGCATATGAAAACGGTGTTCAAACCACATATGTGAAGTATTGCCGTGATCGGTAGAGCAAGAGCAATAATTCTAGTCCTAGAACTCCTCTGTAGCCCAAAACGTGCAAACTGTAGAATTTTTTAAATGTCGCCTATGGAGATTTTTAAGGGTAAAAGTTTGTTGCCATTCCACGAGTGGCGCAATTTTGAAGCGTGACATGTTGGGTATCAATTTACTCAGCGTAACATTATCTAGCACAATATGAAAAAAAATTGGGCTAACTTTACTATTGTCTTATTTTTTAATTCAAAAAAGTGTATTTAAAAAAAAAAAAGTGCGCTTGTAAGACCGCTGAGCAAATGCGATGTGACAGGAAGTATTGCAACGACTGCCATTTTATTCTCTAGGGTGTTAGGAAAAAAATGTATAATGTTTGGGGGTTCAAAGTCATTTTCTAGCAAAAAAAATCAGTTTTTAACTTGTAAACAACACATCCAAAAAAGAGGCCGGTCCTTAAGTGGTTAATAACCACACCTTTTTTACAGATAGAATAAAGAAGGGTAAGAACCTTTGGCAGTTTTTTCTTTTTGCTGTTGGTGTTGCACGGGGACATGTCCCTTTATTTCCTGTCCCAGAGGCACAAAAAGAAGTTAGAGGAAATCTTCAGAGTGAGTGGAATTTCCCTTTTCACAATTGCTCCAGAACAGGTGTCCCCACTGGAAAATGTTCCCTCGCCTTTTGTTGTGGGCCTAACTCTACAATTTTGGACTTCTCTTTACTTTTGTTTCAGTGACAAGCAGAGTGGTTAATCTCCCCAATGGGGACACAAACAGCATTAAACCCTCGACAGAGAATAACACTTCACCACATCATCTGAAAAAAAACAAAAAAACAGTTTTGCTTATAGAGACCCTTTATCCCTCTTTCATTCTACAAAGGAAACCGTTGTTTGAATTCTATGCTAAGCCACTCTTGAAGAGAGTGGAGTAATAAGTAAATTCAGATATGAATGTGGACCTTGCTCCTTCTAAGGAATGTAAAGGAGAGTAACAGTCACTTACATTCCCAAGGTAGTTCAAAGCATCAAGGCTTTTATAAAGCTTCCATATTGATGCTCCTTGTAGGCACAGTTATAAACATCGTCCAATGATATCTATCTTTTTAAAGCTTTATTTTATAGTTGTAAATAATACATCTATAATATAATAATAATAATATAATAATACATTTATCACTTTACAACTTGTTTGTAATATTTTCAAATATTCCTTGAAAACTATGTAGCACTTTTTGTTTCTTTTTTGTGGTGACAATGTTATGGGTATTTATATTATCAGAAGTGGTAAAGATTACTTCATTACTTTCTGCTATGCTAAAGCAACAGAATGTCAACCTCCACATTCCAAATGCAACAGCATAGGTCATTTGATGTGGTGTGATGTATTAGACCTCAGCTGCTGTTTTTGGATTTATTGGAGGAGTTAACACCTAAGAAGCATATGCCTGTCTGGCATCTCTTGAGATTTTCTTTGCTTTTCCACATTAATTAAGCATGCAAAAAAAGGAAAAGATCAAGAATAATATTAAGGAAAATAATGGAAAAAAGTAAAATAAACATTTTAAAAACAGGAAAAAGTAAGGATAGAAGAAATGTATTCGCCTGACAGCCATCTGGCTGGATCTTCTGTGCTTGACATGCTGGTAATAGTCGTATACACCCTGTACTGTTCCTGATGGCAAAGTACTGCTTTCTGAATGTGGGTGCAGTCTATTGTTTCCAATAGTCTGACAACCCATCTGTTGGGTAGAAGAAAATGTTTAATTCCTTCACCTCTGCTCTTGTTTGAAGGAAGAGTTCACAAAGTTGTGGCTTTGGCTGGGCCTAGTAATGCCAACTACCTGAAAAGTGCCTGACTGGAACAAATCATGGGAAATGAAATGCAGCACTGCTTGAAAATTCACCCATCAGCAAAGCTCCCAACTATACCTCATTTGGAGGAACTGTCCCTCTTTTGAGACTAAATTCCCCTGTTCTTCGCGCTTCCTCAGTTTTCCCTCTTTTTTTATCTGATGTGTATATCTCTATACAAAATGTACCAGTTTACTACCGAAAGTGTTATGGTGCACTCAAATTTTTATCCAACCTCTATATTACTGAAATTGTTATTTTGAACAGGCAATACAAAGGAAATAGAGGTAAAAATGCACTTGTGTGGTTTAGCCAATCATTTTCTGCATATTAGATCTTTGTGGTTCATGTAAGAGGACCTGTGACAGGGACGTGTGTTTTGCTTAACCGCTTGCCGACCGCCTCACGCATATATACTGCGGCAGAAGGGCTCGTACAGGCAAAATCACGTACCTGTACGTTGCCCTTTAAGAGGCAGCCAGCGGGTGCGCGCGCGCCCGCGGCAAGCTCCGTGAGTCGGGTTGCGGGTCCCGCGGACTCGATCGCTGCGGGGATACCCGCGATCGCCTCACGGGGAGGAAGAACGGGGTGATGCTGATGTAAACAGCATCTCCCCGTTCTGCCTAGTGACAGTGTCACTCGATCTCTGCTCCCTGTCATCGGAGCAGAGATCAGTGATGTCACACTCACAGCCCATCCCCCTGACAGTTAGTAAACACTCCCTAGTACTGATTTAACCCCTCTCCGCCCCCTAGTAGTTAACCCCTTCACTGCCAGTGTCATTTATACAGGAATCAATGCATTTTTATAGCACTGATTGCTGTATAAATGACAATGGTCCCAAAAATGTGTCAAAAATGTCCGTTGTGTCCGCCATAATGTTGCAGTCACGATAAAAATCGCTGATCGCTGCCATTTAAAAAAATAAATAAATTATTAATAAAAATGCCAAAAAACTATCCCCTATTTTGTAAATGCTATAACTTTTGCGCAAACCGATCAATAATCGCTTATTGCGATTTTTTTTTACCAAAAATATGTAGAAGAATACGTATCGGCCTAAACCGAGGAAAAAAATTGTTTTTTATATATATTTTTGGGGGATATTTATTATAGCAAAAAGTAAAAAATAATGCGTTTTTTTCAAAATTGTCGCTCTATTTTTGTTTATAGCGCAAAAAATAAAAATCGCAGAGGTGATCAAATACCACCAAAAGAAAGCTCTATTTGTGGGGAAAAAAAGGACATCAATTTTGTTTGGGTGCAACGTCGCACGACCGCGCAATTGTCAGTTAAAGGGACGCAGTGCCAAATCACAAAAAGTGCTCTGGTCAGGAAGGGGGTAAATTCTTCCGGGGCTGAAGTGGTTAAATACTGTTTGCTAAAAGATGTCGCTCTTTATCAATTCACAAAGTTATGAAGTAATCATCAGACCTAGTGTGGCTTCTCACAGTGCAATGTTACAAAATGTTTGCAGAGACCCTAAACTCCCTATTTCTTGAAACTGATCAGGACATCTATGGCTTCATCAATATTTGTTTCCAAGAGTATCCTGGTTTAAAAGTCCTTAGATGTCAGAAAGCCAAAAAATTGGCAAACTTGGCAAAATACTCTTGTGTCTGTATTGTAGTGCTTAACCAGCTGCACAGCTATAACCAGCACAGACAAGATATCTACAATTCCAGACATGTGGACTCAAAGGATAGCTAAGATGGGTACCAACAGAAATTGAGACAATGCCACAAGTACTGTATCTGTGGGGAAATAGGATGTTTATATCAACCCTCTTATGACATCTTCCTGTAGCTGCAATGTTTAATTTGTTTTATTTTTTTGTTTTTGTTTCAATTTTATTTAATTAGTGCAAAAATGATCACTTAAGGGCTCTGTATATAGCACATACAGAACAGAAAATTTACCCTTCAAATGGGCTTTACTGCTTAAGTGCAAGCAGGAAACAGGAACTTTATTCAAGGAAAAGACATAGAGCATAACATAGATGCAGCTACAGACTTATAAACAATGCCATCTACTGGTTGAAGATTATGCTGTATCTCTACTAAATACTGATGTGCAGTAGTTGTTGCACAAAATACAATTCTGTATTGCAACAGGCTCTTTCACACAGAACCACTCTACTCCATTTGCTAAAAATCTATCAGTGGATCCCCTGCTGAATCAGAGCCGAATGGGACAGATGTCAGTTTTTAATTACATCAGTTCCCATTCAGTTTGTGTCCAGCAGACTTGGCCAGACCCACCTATGGATGTCCGCATGTAAAAATACTTTTGTCCATTTACATTATGCTACTTCCTATCTGTCATGTTTAAGTCTAGAAATACAGAGAAAAGGTTGTCCTTTTCCATTTTTTGTTTTTCTGAACCTGGACAGACTGGGAGGTAGGCAGGTGTAAACGGACACTTGTCTGTTTACATCAGGCTGCAATTAGAGCTGCATGAAGCTTTTTAATCAGGTCTGTCTGAAAAACTGACAAGAGCCTGATCAGAAAGCCTGTGTGAAAGGGCCCTTAGAGTAGGAGAAAAAAAAAGATAAAACCTTATGGTACAAAAGTTCTGTAAATATACCCTTGCATCATCTTCCCTTTGAAAAAAAAAATGTATCTCATTGAGATTATAACTATCAGGGCCCTAAAGTACACCTCTGGATAAATAAAAAAAGTGACAAACATTAGCCAGATGTAGCTAAAGGTATTAGCTGTCAGGACCAATAAGTAGCTAAAGAATTAGCCCAGACCAGTGATTCCTGATGCCTCCTGACTAAGATATGAAAATAAAGACTATCCACACCACCCATAATGACAATGCCTGGTCTTGTCGATAGCTTAAGACGGCCATAGAAGGTTTGAATCTAGTTCAGCAGGGACCCGTCGAGATTCGAACCATGTATGAACCAGAAAAGGCTTCATCAGTGCTGAACTGCACTGATGCTGTAAAAAGAGTTATGTGTTTACAGCCTATGCTGTCCACTAATTCTGTATTTTTTATTTATTTTTTATTTATTCACCAGTTACAAACTTTTAACTTTAGTAAACACTTTGTAATGGTTTTGTCAGACGTAAAAACTACAGTAAGTGGCTACAACACATTTTAGTAAGAGGACACCTATTTACCATTTTGAAGGTTAATCCACAGGGAACATCTTTCAGGAAATGTTTAATAGATGCTTGGTAAAAATGACAACAAACTATAAAAATGTTATTAGTGTAAACTGGTGGCACCAAAAATTACTATTGTGATTGTACTATGACAATTCACTAGGACTTTAACTGCACATATTAACTCCATAAAGCATTTGGCCATGTCAAGATTTTCAAAACCAGTGAGCTATTTCCTTCCCATATATTACAAACATAATTTACATTTGACACTCCAGCGCTGTAATTTTGTGATGAAAGCCCAGCTCTTGGATGTCTCTTGGAAAACATCAAACTAAAAATGCTAATTCATTTTTATTATTACAAACACTTATTTTGTTCTATTTCCATTTTATTAAATAAAACCAAATATACACACCGCTACTTTCATTTAGTTGCCCTGCTGCACATGATATATATGTGAATATCTCATAAGTTTAATGAAGATAGCAAAACTAATTTAAAAATGGGAGGATAACTTATACATAGAAAATGCACTGTACTATCCATCTTAGCGTATAAAACTGTTTATTAGTATGCCTTTCTGAAAGAATTAAAATCATAATGTGGCACTTGACAAATACTGACAGATGGCATGAAAAGGACTATGTCTACAACAGTTATATAATACCTCTTACTGTTCTAATTGATGATGGCAATGCCAAAGAAGATAGCTACGTTTTAAAACTTTTCCAGATGTCATCTTTTCCAAATAGGTAAGAGTGGGAAACAGGTAGGTTATAGGTATAAGTGCATTTTAAAATAAACCACAAGTGACACTAAAGCCTCCATTTATAATGTAGAGTTGATATTGGATCTCTGCTCGATACCTCAACTCTAAAGGCGTCAGCATACCAAGACATTTTGGACAATTTTATGCTCCCAACGTTGTGGGAACAGTTTGGGGATGGCCCCTTCTTGTTCCAACATGACTGCGCACCAGTGCACAAACAAGGTCCATAAAGACATGAGCGAGTTTGGGGTGGAGGAACTTGACTTGCCTGCACGGAGTCCTGACCTCAACCTGATAGAACACCTTTGGGATGAATTAGAGCAGAGACCGCGAGCCAGACCTTCTTATCAATATCAGTGCCTGACCTTCCAGAAGAGTTGAAGCTGTTATCGATGAAAAGGGTGGGCCAACTCAATATTGAACCCTACAGACTAAGACTTGGATGCCATTAAAGTTCATGTGTGTGTAAAGATGGGTGACCCAATACTTTTTGTAATATAGTATATATATATATATATATATATATAGAGAGAGAGAGAGAGAGAGAGAGAGAGAGAGAGAGAGAGAGAGAGAGAGAGAGAGAGAGAGAGAGAGAGAGAGAGAGAGAGAGAGAGAGAGAGAGAGAGAGAAAATATATCAGACAGGTCAACATTTAATATTACTTATGTAGTTTAGCAGGTTCCCATGGATAACAGTTCTCTCTGAATAGGTAATTCAGCATTCCTCGTGAGTAAGGTGAGAAAAAGATTAAAATGAACTTACAGTACATGGACTAGGTTTCGCAGTGCATGTGTCAGAAAGTAAATGTTGCAGATAGCAAGAAAGCAAAACTGCACCTTGTGTCTTCAATCATGGAGATTCTTAAGCCCCATACACACTATCAGTTTTTCTGCTGAGTTAGTCCTTCAGATTTACCAAAACCATATAATATGAGGTCAAACCTTAGGAGTTTCAATGTGTATGCAATCAGGCAGGCCCTTGCACTACATGGTTTTGGTAAATCTGAAGGACTAACTCAGCAGAAAAACTGATAGTGTGTATGGGGCTTTAGAGACACAGGGAAGTAATTCTGGAACATTTTGTTATGCTGCTGCCTTCAGGCGATTGACATATTGATATTTTCTCCCACTGGCATCATGCTCTAGTTTTGTGGTAAGAGTACTAGCACTAGTAAGTGTGGATCGTAAGGACAAAGTGGAGAGATCTGTGTCCCTTAATGTACTGCAAGAAAATATTTTTTCCATAAGTCAAAGTGGGCAACACAGAAAGCAAAACTTTAACAGGCTCACAAATAACAGGTTAACAGAGGAAGCTCAGAAATGCCTACAGGGCTGCTTAGAGAACCATAAGTCAAAAGCTGCCATCAGATAAGGCCTGAACATTTACCTTGTAACACTTAAAGCGGAGTTCCACCCAAAAGTGGAAGCACCACTTATCTGCTTCCTCCCCCCTCCAGTGCTAGGTACAGGTACTCGCTCCCACTTCCGTGTAAGGGCGCCATGGCAACCTACGTCATTTACGGCGCCTCCTCCTTCCCCCCGCTGCCTTCTAAGAAACACACACAGGTCCCAGAAGACTGTGGGGCCATTCAGAAATTGCACCTCGACTCGCGCATGCACAGTAGGAAACAGGCTGTGAAGCTTCCTGCATCCCTTAGTAAGAATTCCGGCGCCTGCACCGAAAGCCGATGGACGGGTCGGCTTCGGGTGCCGACATTGCAGTCTCCTTGGACAGGTAAGTGTCCTTATATTAAAATTCAGCAGCTACAGTATTTGTAGCCAAAGCTCTTTTGGCTGTACTTCTCCTGTGGATTACAGGAGTGTAGTTTGTTCGGCTGACGTCATTGAGCCAGTCCAGGCTGGGGAAAGGTCGCAACTATATGGTTGGAATCCACCCAGAAGCCTGGATTGGCATCCGGCTCAGCCTCTCAGCGAGCTGCTGAGAGCTTGAGCCAGCTGCTTCTGCCCCCTTCACAGCCCAGCGCTCCAGAAAGCACGGAGCGGGGGCAGGGGCGGGGGAGCAAAGCAGACAGTGGTGACTGACAGTCACTAGCTCTTTCCTCATGGAGCTCATGGAACTGAGCGACAGTTCTCAGTCTCAGAGCCTGTCACGTACCTTACAGCGGAGGCTGAAATGCTGAGGTTGGCCTCTTGCATGCTTCCGGTCCAAGCACCCCTGATAGTGGAGACAGGGACTGCTAGGGCAACGAAAGGGTGCAGGTGCCTGCAGGCAAAAGGCTGAAGCTTGGAGATACAGGAACCTCTCTGGAGAAGACGTGGAAACTGATCACCAGACTTGTTCAGCGGGAGCCAGGTAGGTAAGTACAGACTCAGGATCAACTGCAGTGTCAGGAACAGGCAAAGGTTGGCAATGGGCTGGCAGCGAGGTACCCAATCAGGAGGCAGAACCATGGTCAGGGACATGCAGAGGTGGCAATGGACTGGCAGCGAGGTACACAATCAGGAGGTGGAGCCGTAGTTGTAAATCCAAGCCAAGGTCTGTATTGTAAGCAGAGGCGGATGAGGCAGGGATGATCCAGGAGAGTAGTCAAGGAAGCTGGGTTTTCAGGAGCAAGGTAAGCAGGTAGGAACAGTAAGCTGGAACACACGGACAAGCTGAAGACGATCCAGCACTGACACTAGGCAGACTCTCCGTTCATATAGGGCGCCGTGCGCCATGATTGGTGGGTGCGCATGCGCGAGTGCATGCTAACGCACACGCGCTCGTATGGATGCGCCAGTGTGCATCCCCACTCCGGGTCTTGCTCATCTCTGTCTGAGACTCCGTGCATGCGCATTGGCATTAGCGGAACAGGGATTAGCCGCTGCTGCACAGAGACGAGAGCTTGTTCTCTGACAGAGCCGGCGGGGACAAGGCTTAAATTATGAGCTGTTAAATTCATCTGAAAATATAGGAAAGAGAAGCAGGCTGCCCCCTACAGACAAAAGAGAGTAACACTCTCTCAAGCAAGTTATAGTTGAGACAGAGCACATATCACATCCACACAGTCGAAGGAAATCCCCCTGGGATGTTGTAGAGCAGGACATAGAGAAGAGAAAGCAATGTCCCGAAAGGAGTTAACCACCTTGTGAAAAAAGAGGCCATGGGCCTAGGGCTGGGCGATTTTCACAAAAAAAAAAAAAAAAAATCAGCGATTTTGTTAAAAAAAACTCGATTTACGATTCAAATCGAGTTTTTTTTTTTTTTTTTCACCGCGCCGGTCCTGAGGAGCTGAGGGCAGGAGTTTTTAGGTGAGGCTGCAGCTTCGGCCTAGTCCGCGAGGCCGGATGCCGCGGACTAGGCCGAAGCTGCAGCCTCACCTAAAAACTCCTGCCCTCAGCTCCTCAGGACCGGCGCGGTGAAAAAAAAAAATCTAAAAAAATCAATTTGCTTAAATTTTGAATTGATTTGACCTCTCAACTCAATTCAAGATTTAAATCAATTTTTCCCCAGCCCTACATGGGCCTCAGGTTCTTTACAGGTAAAGCAGTATTAAACCCAAAAATGAAAAAATATTATTTTATATTGTAGCTTACCAATTCTCAAATGTGGATCTTACCGGCATTACAGGTAAGGTCTCTAAGATTGACCAGTTTCAAGATTGACAATCAATTCAAAATTTAAATCGATTTTTTCCCCAGCCCTACATGGGCCTCAGGTTCTTTACAGGTAAAGCAATATTAAACCCACAAAATGAAAAAATATTATATTATATTGCAGCTTACCAATTACCAATTCTCAAATGTGGATCTTACTGGCGTTACAGGTAAGATCTATAAGATTGACCAGTTTATAACTTGTTCTACACAAAATGTTGTATATCTCCTGCAGTGTCCTTGCCACCTGCAATATGTTAGCAGTACCAAAGGCTCACTGCAGGTGAAAATAGGAGAACATTTGACAAATATCAGGAAGGGCTTCAAGGGTCATAGCCTATCAAAGCATTTTGCTTTATATCATCATAAGGGTCCCACTGGTCCTAAACTAGTGGAGATTGACAGTCTTTTGGCCCATTGGAGGGGGGGGGGTGACAATGTGATGAGCGATATCACGGCTTGAGACATGCTGGATTTACCAGCTGAAGACCTAATATTGAGTGGGACATGAACTGCTTCATTATTAATAGTTATAATAGTAATAATAATATAGTCTTTTTGGTATTTTTACATATTTTGGGGTATTTTCTATATATTTTTGTTTTGTATTTGCTTTTATATATTCTCTTCTTTTTATGTTCCTCCTTCTTTGTTGCAATTTTTTATATGCTTTAACATTATTTTTATTCTTTAATGATTTTATACCATATGAATTTATAAGACAATTTGGTTCGAGATCTATTTGCAATGATGATTTTATGTGTCATATTTGATGTATTTGTAATATGTAATTTACAAAGATGGCGCTGTTTTTCCTGATCAAATTTCACATTTGTTATTGAGAAATTTGTCTCTTTTTGGATCAAGTTTTGTAAGGATTTTTTAGGATTTCTTTGCAGGTTTTAGAGCTTCATATTTGCCCAGCTTGTTTTAGGAAGTATAGGGGGTTATTTTGTAAATAATTATTTGGATTGATTTACATTAATAGCATTTAAGTGGAGTGTATGTGTATGTGCATGTGTTTGGTATGCTCTAATACTTTACTGTTTGTTAGTACCCTACTCAGTTTTATAATAAATATTGTTTTTTGCCTACTTCACTATGGGATTTCTTTGCTTTCCTCCTGGTATGTTTTATGGGGCTAGGGCAGTCATGTAAGGTACATCTGATAATCTGTTGTGGTATGGTGTCAATGAGAGAGAGATACTCAGGCCAGAATCTGCAGTGAAAGAGTGAGTGCTGCAATCATGCATCCATCCTTCCATTCAGGATCTGTCATTTTACAGCACTTTCAAACCTCTTTTGATTTGGGGTCTGAATGTCTGGTAGCTTACATGAAAATAATGTGGCACGACTGGGTTTAAAGATTAGTCATTTTCACTGTGTTTTTTTTACCCTTTATTGGACTGTAATATCATATGTTTAGGAGTCTGAGCACAATTTATGAATTTTATATACACGTATGTATTATCTTTGAATGGCAGCCCAACACATTTTGTTAAATCAAACAAAGCAATCTGACCAGCAAAATTGGCACTTCGAGAATCTAGACAAACCATTTAACATTGATAGGGATATTTATTCATGTAAACCCTTTATTCCAAAAGGAAAAAAAAAACTATTGCTGTAACTGTTTAAACAGTCTTCGGCTTTAATTTGTTGGTTAAGCCCATCTAAATATGCTAGTGCATTTAACACTACCCTATTCCCAGAATGAAAATGCTGTTGTCCAAAGGTGTCTGCATTGCTCCTACATTCCATGGAGGCACCCTAAGACAGGAAGTGTGTCACTTGCTGGATCACCAGGGAAAATAAGGTAAAAAAGCCTAAAAAAGAAAATGAATGCAGCCACCTCATTTAAAAGACTAGAAAGCTGCGATATACAACATTTTTGTTTTTGAGCTTAATAAACTTACAGGTGATACTCGAAAAATTAGAATATCATGCAAAGGTTAATTTATTTCACTAATGCAACTTAAAAGGTGAAACTAATATATGAGATAGACTCATTACATGCAAAGCTAGATAGTTCAAGCCGGGATTTGTCATAATTGTGATGATTATGGCTTACAGCTCATGAAAACCCCAAATCCACAATCTCAGAAAATTAGAATATTACATGCCATCAATAAAACAAGGATTGTACATAGAACAATATCGGACCTCTGAAAAGTATTAGTATGCATGTGTACTCATTACTTGGTTTGGGACCCTTTTGCAGCAATTACTGCCTCAATACGGCGTGGCATGGAAGCTATCAGCCTGTGGCACTGCTGAGGTGTTATGGAAGACCAGGATGCTTCAAAAGTGGCCTTTAGCTCTTCTGCATTGTTCGGTCTCATGTCTCTCATCTTTCTCTTTTCAATGCCCCATAGATTCTCTATGGGGTTCAGGTCAGGCGAGTTTGCTGGCCAATCAAGCACAGTAATCCCACGGTCATTGAACCAGGTTTTGGTGCTTTTGGCAGTGTGGGCAGGTGCCAAGTCCTGCTGGAAAATGTCAGCATCCCCATAGAGCTTGTCTGCGGAAGGAAGCATGAATTGCTCCAAAATGTCCTGGTAGACGGCTGCGTTGACCCTGGACTTAATGAAGCACAGTGGACCAACACCAGCAGATGTCATGGCTCCCCAAATCAACACAGACTGTGGAAACTTCACAGTGGACTTGAAGCATCTTGCAGTGTGTGTTTCTCCATTCTTCCTCCATACTTTGGGTCCTTGGTTTCCAAATGAGATGCAAAATTTGCTCTCATCAGAAAAGAGGACTTTGGACCACTGAGCAACAGACCAGGTCTGTTTTTCTTTAGCCCAGGTAAGACGCTTCTGATGTTGTTTGTTGTTCAGGAGTGGCTTGACAAGAGGAATACGACATTTGAAGCCCATGTCCAGGATCCGTCTGTGTGTGTTGTGGCTCTTGATGCACTGACTCCAGCCTCAGTCCACTCCTTGTCAAAGTCCCCAACACTTTTGAATGGCCTTTTCCTGACAATCCTCTCCAGGCTGCGGTCATCCCTGCTGCTTGTGCACCTTTTTCTTCCACACTTTTCCCTTCCACATAACTTTCTATTAATGTGCTTTGGTACAGCACTTTGGGAACATCCAATTTCTTTTGCAATTACCTTTTGAGGCTTTCCCTCCTTATGGAGGGTGTCAATGATGGTTTTCTGCACAACTGTCAGGTCAGCAGTCTTTCCCATGATTGTGATTCCTACTGAACCAGACTGAGAGACCATTTAAAGGCTCAGGAACCCTTTGCAGGTGTTATGGCTTAATTAGCTGATTAGAGTTGCACATTTTGAGCCTAGAATATTTCACCTTTTCACAATATTCTAATTTTCTGAGATTGTGGATGGACTTTTCATGAGCTGTAAGCCATAATCATCACAATTATGACAAATCACGGCTTGAACTATCTTGCTTTGCATGTAATGAGTCTATCTCATATATTAGTTTCACCTTTTAGGTTGCATTAGTGAAATAAATGAACTTTTGCATGATATTCTAATTTTTCGAGTATCACCTGTACTTCGCAGATATAATAGCAATAAGGATGGCCATCTTGACTAATGGCTAACAGACTTCTGAGAGAACCCAGGGTTGGAACTTTTCGCACAGTTTACACAATGGCTCCAAGTCTAAGCATATGCAGACTCCATCAATAAGGACTGAATAGTATTCAAATGTTTTGGAGGTATGTCAGCAGACTATGACTGCTCACCCCCCTAAAAAACTTCCTTTCTATGGGGGATACACCACTACTCAGGCCACTGAGTTTTACAGCTACTGTGGGTCCAACGCCATCTGAATCAGGCCTTACCAGCCACCACTGTGCTCCACTTTGGGCTCCAGGTCATTCTAAAGCACAGTGTTTTCTGCACTCAGGAATTACACAGGCAATCTTGATGTAAGTGATGATATTGTTTCTTATGGAATAAATCATACGCGTTTTAATATTTTTCCTGCACCCTTGTCTACCTTGTATACCTTACATAACCCAATGTACCTTTATTATTTCACCCTGTTGCTTTATCAAACCTGTTATTTATATTTCTTTATAGAAATGGTTTATACTTTTAAAAATTGTTAAATGCCCTTTTTACGTGTCTATAGGTATATTTTTGCTGGAGTTAGGAGAGCACAGTTCTGGAAAACTGAGAGCTCTAAAACCATTATATACTTTGAGGCTCTGTTTTTCAATTGAAAATGACCTCATTCTCCCTGCTGATCCTCTCATTTGGCTCGCTCTTTAAACAGTTTTAGCAGCACTTAGAAAAAGGGTGTTTGTATTGTTTACAAAAAAAGTAGCAGGTAGAAATCTGCAAAAATAACTGTAATATACAGCAGCCCTGTTTTTTATAAGCTAGGATTTCAGTATAAATAAGAAACCTAAAGGCACACGTTAAATTCAGTAATATTAGCCTTTAGAAAAGCTACCTACCTGTAAGGATCATGTCTCTGTTAAAACCAGATGTCCACTGCCATGTGTGCAGTGGTACTTGAGTGCCCCCCAGGAATTCAAACACCAGATTATCTGGTTTGCCAGCAAGGCTGAGCTAAAAAAATGTAGAACCGTCAAGGTGAGTAGGCAATCATTAGACAAAATAAAGGATGTATAAGACAAAAGCATAGTTAGAATCACCAAAGGGCAAAACAAGAGCCGAGCATCAGAACCCAACAAAGGGATGAATGCGTAGTCAAGGTAGGAAAAGGTTACACCTTCTGTCAGACTTTTTATTTTTGCTGTCTGTGCCCTATTGAGAGATTATCCCTGATTTCCTGTTTTATAGACACAACAGAAAGTGATTAAACAGGGAATAACTGTAGCTTGTAGTTTACAAAGCAGGTGCGACTTTAGATGCAATAATGAAAAGCGGGTTTAGGGCGGTAAAAAAATGCATACGCTGCAGAGGCTGTGTATAAAAGCTGCATAAACATGAACTTTTCACAGCAATGTCTTTGTCTTTGTGCCTCAATCAGGGTAACATGTGGCTGTATATCATAGACTCTATAACAATAGAGAGTCAAACAGAGAAGCACTACTTCAGTAAAATAGTTTGGAACAGTGTTTCTCAACCTTTTTTCAGTCAATGCACCATTTAAAATTCTGCACCCCATTCTAAAATGTAAAAATACTAAGCTATTAGTTTTACATAATGCAGCAACATTAACAAACATAGGACACCCAATGTTAGAGATGATTTATTCTTCTAAAGCAAATACACCTTGGTACTGACTAATATCACAGTGTTTCACTTCTCCTTCCATTTCTCTCCCTCAATCAGCTAAAGTGGCTCCAGTACTGAAGGAGAGTGGCAGGAGAGGGGCAAACGAGGATGCTGTGCAGGCGCCCAATGTCTTCCTTATCAACCAATGATGTTGTTAGGATGCTGGCACCTAGAAAGTTGTGATGGTGCACAATGAAAACCTGTGGCTTTGTGTATCTAAAAAGCAGGCCTAGGCTACCTACCGGCTTATATATAATTTGTGGGCAATTTTAGGCATTTTTCCAAGGCACCTCTGAAGAAACCTGAAGGTACCCCAGGGTGCCTGGGCACCCTGGTTGAAAAAGGCTGGTTTGGAACACAGTTATTTGCTATTATCCTCATAAACAGCATCCCCTACATGGAAGTCCAGTTTAGCTCTGCCATGACTGGAAGTCCAGTGTAGCTCTGCCACAGCTGGAGGGATCCAAAGTTCAAGGACACATGGCCACTACACTAGAACTGAAGTACTCTGATAGCAACAGTTGCTTCTAGAGAACCTGCATGCTAATAGGTCTCAGCCCACCTGCCCTCACACCAGTTCTGACAGTGCAGGCCTCTCACCTGGCTGCAGATCACTTGCGCAGCTATCTTTGCCTCACCAGGTGTGGCCTCTCGTAGCTGCTGAGGGAGGGAATCTGAGGAATTTACACTCCCTGGGAGTGTCCGGGGACACCCAGGAATTCATTGGAAATTGGATTAAAGGGTCTTGCGCTGCATCTGAACATGTTGAGAAAATGGACACTGCACCACAGTAATGCCCTGTACACACGATCGGACATTGATCGGACATTCCGACAACAAAATCCATTGGATTTTCTCCAACGGATTTTGGGCCAAACTTGTCTTGCATACACAGGGTCGCACAAAGTTGTTGGAAAATCCGATCATTCTGAACGCGGTGATGTAAAACACATACGTCGGGACTATAAACGGGGCAGTAGCCAATAGCTTTCATCTCTTAATTAATTCTGAGCATGCATGGCACTTTGTGTGTCAGATTTGTGTACACACGATCAGAATTTAAATGATCGGATTTTGTTATCGTAAAATTTTATATCCTGCTCTCAAACTTTGTGTCGGAAATTCTAACGGAAAAATTCCGATGGAGCCCACACACGATTGGAATTTCCGCCAACACAATCTGATTGCACTATTTCCATCAGAAAATCCGACCGTGTGTACAGGGCATTATAGTACGTACTAATCCTGCAAAAAATTATTTGTGAAAATTCCAAAAAGCCTGTCAAGATTATAAATTTGGTGAATCTCAGTAAAATGAATGGAAATGGTGAATATCATATTCAAGCATATACAGACCACCTATTGTCAATATACAGGCAACAGTGTAGTATACAGGCAGTCAAGTGGCATATGCAGATATCACAGTGTCAATATTCTGGCACATATATCAGACAAATCAATTGCCTAGACTAGCACACCAGCATCAGCCCACTGTCATATACAGTCCGGTACTGTTAGTGGCAAATGCAGGCATTCCAGCTGGCATATACAGTCATACCGGCAGTTTATGGGCAGTTTATGGCCATATATTGGCAGATCTGTGGCATATACAAGCAACCCAGAGGCAAAGACAGGCAGAGTAGTGGTATATACAGATAGGTCAGTAGTGCACACATGCATAAGGAGGCAGCTTGCCTGACTTCGCATCCTGCCTCATCCTGTTTGCCAAGTACTTCCTGACTGGTACACTGTCTACCTGGTCTCTTTCAGCCTGCTCTACACCTGCAACCTGTCATCTACCAGCCTTATTTGCACTTGCCACCTGTAATCTACAAGCCAAATGTCTGCCAGCCTGCTGTCTGCCAATTTGGGGTCCAGCACATCTGTCTGTCACCAGCTGTCTCTGTCATCTGTCTCATCCCTGGAGAAGCACCGGCTATCTACCTGCACAGTCTGTTGGACAACCTACAGGTGCTCATGCTTCACCGTGCTTTCATGATCACTGTCTTACTACCAGTGGTCCCTGAGCTGGAGCTTTAAGAGAGACCCTCTTCACATAAGGCTCTAGAACCAATTACATGACACTCAGTTTCATTTTATAAGTTCATTTTCCTGGCAAACTGGCGATTTCAGCCAGGGATCCAGAGTTCAAGAAATCTTATTGATTATCTGGTATCTCTGGGCTATTTCTTTGCTAGCATCAGGCCCAGTTTTGCTCAAAATGCTCTTTATCACTACAAGAAAGCACATTTATTTTCACTTGTAGATGGTTGATGTACTAAGTCAGCCAGTTCCATCTAAGTTATCATTTTATAAGCAAGACAACCCTGCTCATGTTTAGTTTTGGTAAAACCAAAGATGATAACCCCACTATGTATAATTGGAATGTACCTATAATTGATTTTGTGCTTGCTTCATTACATAAGAAATAACATCTATAACATTGACATCATAATAAGGGACATCTTAATATTTACCTGAATCTCAACTGCCCTAGGCAACATACTATGTGGTCCCTGCAAAGACCAAGGCCTGAAGATACTTTAATTGCCAGCTGATCTCTTGGTGTTCACTAGGGATGGGCTGTCTGTTCGAACATGAGTTCCACTCGAACATTGGCTGTTCGCCAGTTTGCTGAACAGCGAACAATTTGGGGTGTTTGCGGCAAATTCGGAAGCCGCGGAACACACTTTAAAAGTCTATGGGAGAAATCAAAAGTGCTAATTTTAAAGGCTTATATGCATGGTATTGTCATAAAAAGTTTGGGGACCTGGGTCCTGCCCCAGGGGACATGTATTAATGCAAAAAAAAGTTTTGCATTGATACATGTTTTTTCGGGAGCAGTGATTTTAATAATGTTTAAAGTGAAACAATAAAAGTGAAATATTGCTATAAATTTCGTAGCTGGGGGGTGTCTATAGTATGCCTGTAAAGGGGCGCATGTTTCCCGTGTTTAAAACAGTTTGACAGCAAAATGACATTTCAAAGGAAAAAAAGTCATTTAAAACTACTTGCGGCTATTAATGAATTGTTGGTCCGACAATACACATAAAAGTTCATTGATAAAAATGGAATGTAAAGTGGCGCATGTTTCCCGTGTTTACAACATTCCGAGAGCAAAATCACATTTCTAAAGGAAAAAAAAGTCATTTAAAAAAGTACTAGCGGTAGCGTCGACAGCTATAATGAATTGTCAGGTCTCTGCAATACTCATAAAAGTCATTGAAAAAAACGGCCCATAGACTTTAACAAAAACGTTCGTGCCCCAAAGAATTTAACGGTGTTCGCGTGTTCGAACACATTTTTTGACTGTTCGCATGGTGTGCTGCGAACTGAACAGGGGGGTGTTCGGCCCATTCCTAGTATTCACATGTCTGTCTATTTCTTGGGGCGTTTTAAATAATGAAGTGTAAGTTGATGTAGCACCTATCAGAACCAAATTTCAGTTTACTGACGTTAGATAAGTATAAGATGAATTCTGATTTGTTACTTTCAATTTTTGCACTTTATATGTTGGACTTATGACACTGAATAAAACTGTAGGAACTGTGATCATCTGTTGTCACCATATGAATGACTCACAAGGCAGATTAGAGCAGTTGCGTGCTCTGTACTAGGCCCTGTTGTGTTTAATCTCTATGTAAGTGATATAACTAAAGGGTTGTTGGGTAAGGTATGTATTTTTGCTGATGATACAAAGGTGTGCAATATGGTTGATGTCACTGAAGATGTCTGTAACGTGGAACATGATTTGACATTGCTGGAAGATTGGTCAAAGCAGTGGAAACTGCAATTTAATGTTTCTAAATGTAAAATAATGCACCTAGAGAAAATTAATCTCTTGACAATGTATAACATTTGGAGTACAGTGTTGGACAACACCACAGAGAAAAAAGATTTGTGGGTACTTATTTCAGTTGATTGCAAAAGGAGCAGTGTGTCTTTTTTCTGGCATCACTTTTCTGTTTTTCTATGTTTCTAAGTTGCGTATGACCACATGACAGCCAGGCAATTAGCATCTTCAAAAATAGAGGACATCAATGATGGACTCAACTCCTTCATGACAGTCCTCTTTAAGAAGTGGGTACACATTACACAGTAAGACAATGTAAATATGAGATTGTCAGTAACTGAATTCTCACAGTTTGATGTTCTTGAAGCATAAAGGTTTGGAAATGAATCATGTTCAGAACAGAAAAGAAAAACCATAGAGATTCCCTTGACTACTATTTTTGTAAAAGGTGGGTTGTAGGCCAAAATTTTCCTAAAAAATAATCTTAAATCCTAGAATCAAATTTAAATTGATGTGCCAGTGCCTTGCTACAGGAAGGACCTTTAGAATCACCTGCAAAGAAAGACCCTGTAAGGAAATCCAAATTACAGCCAGCCTATATTTAAGCAGCTCTGCCATTTCAGGCGTATGAGCCCAGGAGGACAAGCTGTCATTGAGGGCAATTGGGCAAAATAGTGTACTTGATCAAAGCTTGTCATATAGAAGTTGGCTGGGATGCTTGATCATAGTGGGATTGTGATATGGGATTTTCAAGAATCCAGTCTGGAAATGGCTTTTTTTCCTCTTGTGGAGTAATATAGACTATTACAGTACCAGTTACTGTATGCCTTCATATAACTTTTAACACATACTCTGTCTAGTTCTTTGTAAGGATTAAGCCTGCAAGTTCAGTGCGTTTTCGTTTCTTTCAGTCCTTCTCTTTCAACGATGTGACTTTATCACATTTGTACAAAACTACTCAATTTATGGCAATGTAATGAAACCAGTGTTGAGTAGAACATATACCTAACATAGGTGGAGACTTTTACGCTTTGTAAATATGTGTGATATGCAAATAAAATATGTAAATGAATAAGTACAATAGGTGTTATAATAAAAATCTTGAAAAGGCTTTTAGCACTAATAAGAACCCACAGGAAATATTTAATATGTTTGTTCAGATGCCCATATATATTCCCAAATGATATATACATCTATCTTTATTGCAGCTATTTCCATAAAAAACACTGTGAATCTTTATTTAAATTTAGCATTATTACAAGCTTTTACCTGTATAATCTAAAACTCTTAGAGCCCTATATTTCAAAGCAATTTAAAGTGGCATTAAACCAAAAAAACTACAATGCAATATATTGCAGCTCACCATGGCTGCATTCGGGGTTTTTTTTAGCCTTTTTTCTTTAATTTCATCTTGTAATCTGGCCAGTAATGGGGCGTACACACGGTCTGACTTTTCAGCTACAAAAGTCCGACAGCCTGTCCGACAGACTTCCGGCGGACTTTCGGCGGACTTGCGGCAGACTTTCTAACGAACGGACTTGCCTACACACGACCACACAAAAGTTTGACAGCCTAGTACGCGGTGACGTACACCAAGTCCGGCGAGACTATAAAACGGAAGTTCAATAGCCCGTACGACACCCTTTGGGCTCCTTCTGCTAATCTCGTGTTTATCTCGTGTTAGTAGAAGTTTGGTGAGAGACGATTCGCGCTTGTGAGACTCGTATTTTTCAGTTCGTTTTAACTGTTGTTCAGTCTGTGCTTGTGAGGTTTGTATCCGCTTTTCAGTGCGTTTGGTCAGTTGGCATTGAGAAATCTTTGTTTTATTGTCCGCTCGTTCCTGATTTTCAGGTCGCTCTTCACAGGCCTTGCTGTTCTTCAGTGTGTTCTGTTTAGTGCGTTCTGACCAGCCGACCGTTTTGAAGCCATGTTACCTGTACGTACTCGTCGTCGAGCTCGTGCATTGTATGTGTTTGGTGCTGTAGTTTATTCTTCAGACCAAGACCAGTCCATGAACAGGGCGAGGAGGAGTTCATGGACCAAGAATTGGTTGCTCCAGCGTGACCAGTTCTGTCACATGCCATTGCTCCGTGAGATCCGTGAGAATAATCCTGAGGATTTCAGGAACTTTCTCCGGATGACGGACCCCGTTTTTGACCGTTTGGTGGCTTTGCTGACCCCCTATATCAGCAGGCAGGATACCTGCATGAGGCAAGCCATCACTCCGGAGCAGAGGCTAGTTGCCACGTTGCGGTACTTGGCGACAGGGAGAAGCCTGCAGGACCTCAAGTTCTCGACAGGCATCTCCCCCCAGGCTCTGGGGATCATTATCCCAGAGACCTGTTCTGCCATCATCCAGGTCCTGCAGAAGGACTATATTAAGGTAAGATATTTTTCTTTTATTAGCATCACATGTTCTTTTATGCAATCTTTGATAATGTAATGTATTTCTTGCCTCAAACACTACTTACCATCATTGCAATATAGTGTGAATGTCCCCTTTTTCTCCTCACACATGCTGGATTTTTTTCCTGTTCTTTTTTGTCATGCATGTATATTTGCCTTCAATAACCTCCCCAGCATGCAATGCTGGGCACATATCCACCTAGTCTACTCAGTTTGAATGTATTTTGTTTGAGTGTATTTAGTGTGCTTATAATGAGTAATTAGCTTGATTTCCCAACCTCCCCCCCACCTAAACTCAATCCAAATAGTGTGCTTATAATTAGCAATTAGCTTGATTTCCCAACCCCCTCCCCCCCACCTAAACTCAATCCAAATAGTGTGCTTATAATTAGCAATTAGCTTGATTTCCCAACCCCCTCCCCCCCACCTAAACTCAATCCAAATAGTGTGCTTATAATTAGCAATTAGCTTGATTTCCCAACCCCCTCCCCCCCACCTAAACTCAATCCAAATAGTGTGCTTATAATTAGCAATTAGCTTGATTTCCCAAACCCCCCCCCCACCCCCGTAATAATTTGCTAGAATGTTCTGTGGTGTTGATTTGTAAAAAGCAAATATATGTTGCACTTTGCAAAATGCATGTGCACTCTACAAGTGCATTTGTTCCAGTGCTTTAGTAAATGAGCAGAAGCTCTGCTGATTTCCATCATCAAATCATATGCAAGCCACAAAGTGTTTTCATTAATTGCCCTTGCATGTGATTGTGTACTCCTTGCAACATGACTGCCTTTTTACCTTACCTCATTTACTTTAAGCTGGGGAGCAACTGCACTTGCAGAGTGCGACAACTGCAGTCTTGTAGCCTTTTTAGTCCATAAATCCCTGCGTGTCCTAAAAGTAATATTTTTTTGGGATTTCACAACCCCCTAAAATGTAATCAATGTTCCATCAGAGGGGGTGAGCAATCTGATAAGTGTGCCTTTCCATATTATTTCTTTCAGAAGATTTAAATTATTTAATGTTATACTGATGCTGGGGAATAATGTTTTTAATTGTATAATTTTCTTGCAATGTTATCTTCAAAATTACTGATTTTGGTTTTCTTGTTTGATTCCCCAGTTTCCTTCAACGCCACAGGAATGGCAGACTGTGGCATCCCATTTTGCCACCCGTTGGGACTTTCCCAATTGTGGAGGGGCTATAGATGGGAAACATGTCCACATCGTGCCACCACCCCATTCGGGGTCATACTATTTTAATTATAAGGGGTTCCACAGTATTGTTTTAATGGCGGTGGTGTCGGCACATTATGAATTTTTATATGTGGACGTGGGGAAGAATGGCCGGATGTCGGATGGAGGAGTTCTGCCAGCGTCTCCAGAGTGGTGGCCTGGGATTGCCACCTAATGCGGATAACGTGGAAGGACTCCCCTTTGTCTTCATTGCCGATGAAGCCTTCGCTCTGAGCAAGCACCTCATGAGGCCATTCCCCCAAAGAACCCTCACCCCGGAGAGGAGGGTTTTTAATTTCCGGCTGGCCAGAGCTAGAAGAGTGGTTGAGAATGCGTTTGGGAT